>JAOTON010000596.1:0-600000 GCA_034440635.1 Lepas anatifera | reverse complement strand
CGTCCCATGACGGCTCTTGCAGCCGCCTCGGCCTGCTTCAAATGGAATCATGGACCCCCGCTAAAGGAGGCTACCACAGTCGGCTCCCGACAATGCCAAAGTCCATACCACCTGCCGTTCCTGCACAGCGCACGTCCTGGCGGAGCCGCATGTCTCGTCCTCCTATCAATTTTTTTACTGTGGAGTGTCGTCTTCTCAGAACGCCAGAGAGTAAAGACGGTTTGCTGCCCCATCTTTAACCGGAGTCCTCCACATCAGCAATGGTTCGTTTATGGGGCAGTCATGGGGCACCACCACCAGAGATTGTGATGCAAGGCCATCTATGCTGGCCATCTGTGCTGCCGAGGTGGTCGCCCTTGCCAAAGCTGCGCAGCTCATCCCTCCATGTAGTTGTTGGGTGTAAAGTACACGGCCCGCTCTTTCCGCGGGCTCCCGCAGCGTGCGCCGGCCGTCGTCAAACATCAGCGACGCCGACCACATTATCAAAGTCGTCGCCTGCTCCAGAGCCGCTCAGCTCGTCCCTCTGCTGATTATTATTTTCTGTAGATGGGGTGTCAACCTGCGATGATTTCAACAGAGTGAAGAAGCTCCATTATGTGTGGAGTGGATGAGAAGTGGTGCTATACATGTCAGTTCTACTGGTCTCAACACCATTATTGTTTCTCTGGTTTGAATGGTGTTTAAATAGCAGTCGTATTCTGGTTTTGGTGAAATCGGTCTGCACAGCGAGGACCTGGTGAAGGTGGGCTAAGTCGTAATGCCCAACTTTTCCTTAAATTTTATCACATTTGTTTGCCGTTTATGCAAAATAAGTGTTGCATTGCGGCTTTTTAAAGCCTCATCGATTACAATAACGTTCATGAGCACAGGGATACGAGAACATTGGCAGATCAATTGATGCTGTAGTGACTAGGAAGTAGTAGCCTTGGGATCAGCCGGGTGTTAAATTGTTTCAATTTGCATTCTAAAAGTTACAAGGATGGTACATACGCTGCCTTGATCATGGGGAGGGTCGTCTTTCATTCCATTCCCTGCAAGCGCGGACGTCCCTTGCAAGATCTTTTTGCGAAGAGGTTTGCACAGTAATTTTCGTGCTGTTCATTGCATGTTACTCACCCCTTTCCGTGTGAGAGGTTCGAATTGTATGCATAAGATCATAGTTTATCGAACCGGAGTCCTGTGCAAACTGCAAACACTGCAATAACGATTCCGTTTATTGTCATTCGGCTGGAATAAGCAAAATTACCACATGGAATCCAGACGCATGACTAAGCGCCTCTTTATGCAGTGCGCAGCAGGAGAGATATGTGGTGCAATAAACTTACGAGCATAAACATGAACATATCATAAGCTCATTTGTGCGCTAGAATGATTAGAAATATTAATTGTGGGAAACAATGGGCGTGATGTGTCAACGAGTCACAGACGCTTGCTCCGTTTGGAAGGACAATGTAATTACTTTTCCAGTGCAATGCCTGAACATTTAAGCATCTTCGTGTCATCTTGTGGATGGCTCCCTGCAGATGTTTTTCCGGAAGGATTGTGCCGCACAGGCACGGGTGACGCAGCGGCTCGTTGGTCAGGGTGCTCACTTCTTCCCCAGACATCAGACAGTCCACCCGATTTGGTATCTCCCCGAATGCAAACATTCATAAGAACAGTTCAGGGAAATTTTTAGGCCACATTATCTGTTGGGGATATCGTTGAAGGGGCTTGTGTGGGCCCACGTGAGGCATGACTCTAGGACTGACCAACGCAGTCCAGTTATTTTCCTGTTGCAAATCTGCACACCAAATTACTTTCAAATAGAGGCGGTAGTTTCTGAGATATCGAAAAGGGGTGCGCACGTGGCGTAAAACCTCAAATGTAGCCAATACTATCTTGATCTTAGATAAATCTGTATATACTTTGTAGATTGTATCACTGTGGGATTTGTAGTTGTTGTATTACAGCGTGGAGGTGATAACTGCTCACCCCTTCCTCGTGCACCCGTGCGCGAGCGTTTTGACTTCGGATGAAATCGACCTTCAGCTCCGCACCCACAGCATTGTTGCTCCCTGCGCACCAAGTTTGGGCCTATTCAGAGAAGCAAAAAGCGAGTTATGACGTAATAATGGGCCAGAAATGTGATGATTTGACATGCCCCTGCTTTTGCACGCGCCAAGAGCGTCGCCAGGACCCCACCCACCCCTGATATGTTCAGTCAATAATTTAAATTATAAGGCTATAACATGGCGAGGACCCCGTCAAGGTATGTTGCACCTTTCCGGAGATATAAACTTTTCGTTATCGTGACGGTCAGGTTGGACCGTGTGCTCGTGTGTGAAATTGTATCCCTATGTAGGCAAAAACCTCGTGGGCGCTGCACACCCGCTCCTTAATAACCACACTGCTGTTTTTCTGGGAATTATTAAAATTAATGTTAACTGAAAGTATCTTCCTTACTAGGCTCATTTTATTGTGGATTGTATTTTTCAAAGATGAATGTTTGATCTGTCAGGTGGAAACCTGTACTATATTTTATAATGGTTGTGTGGAACAAAAGAAACTCGTTGAATTTATGTGAATTTTAAAACTTTAATGTACCGCTCCTTAAGTAGCCGTTTAACATGCACGGGTAACCGAGAGCCCCAAGATCAAACAAAGGCAAAAAAGAATGAAGGTGGGTGGGGGTTAGGTGGTCACATCAGACCAATTTTATGACCAGGTCAATATCTTCAAGGTTAACCCGCGCCCCACCGGGGTCGGCGCCACCTTCGCCCACCGGGGGCATGATGGCCCCCTAACGAAAATATGGGCTAGAACAGTCAAAAAAGCTCGCGTGAATTCAGAAAAATACTGCAGTTTAGTCAGGTCAATGGTTGACCAGAGGTCAAATTAGGTCAAATCGCATTTCACCAAATACAATGCTCAAACGGCAAACTTTGCATAGACATGAGCCGGAAGACATTGATAGCATCCGTACTTCCAGACAACCCCGCCAGCGGTTGCGCCAGAGTCACGACCAAAACTCAAAAGTCAGGACCCCGTATATCAAATTAAAAGACAAACAAACAGTTTTGTTTCACCACTAATTAGGTCAAAGTTCAATACGTTTACCGACCATGACCTAAGAAGGCAAAACCCCGGATGAAGGTGTAACCTTAAGTAGTCAATCTTTGTGGCTTTAAAAAAGCCCATCTTAATGGAGGTCGCCGGACGACCGGATAATCCCAACACCAAAGGTAGAAGTTAGAGTTAAATCGAACTAAAGCTAAGACCAGGAGGACCTGTGACCACCACCGACCGGGTAAATAGGTGGAAATATAAGGGAGCCCACACGGCGCGCCGAGTTTTGCATGAGAGGCCGGGGCGAGGTTAAAAGGTCAAAGGCAAACTGGCCACGGCACTAAATGCCGTGATTAGAAAAACGGATAAGTTAAAGTACCAGGGCATGGAAAGGCAAGAGCCTCCTTCAATGGAAGATAAGGATCAAAGACACAAAACACTACAACACAACCACTTTGAGTCCCCCCCCGGCCCGGGAACAATATACAACGAGTATACAGCGAGCCAACCACCACCCCAGACATATAATCGGTAATGTGACACCACCGGGATACGGATAAAGACTAAAGCATAATAAATACGATTTAAATACCAAACCATAATTTTGGGAGTTTGAGGAGGCAACCGTAATATACCGTTCTTCCCTTGGCTGGATATTTTATAATCCTATGTTTGCATCGAGTTATTTAACGCTAAGTTATTCGGCCTACCGTGTTTTTCCAAAGGCGTTTGTTCCGTGTTATAGTAAATATGCATATCACATCTAGATGTCAGCCTACCAACAAGTGAAGGTGAGCCGCTGTTTTCAGATGATGCTGCTCCGCGGTCTAGTGTGGCTGCCGAGCAGTCTCATTGGAGAGAGGTGTGCAAGGGTCGCATTGAAGACATGTCTGAGAAGCTGCATTCGCGCCCTCAGCGTCAGACCGACGCCTCGGCTGGAGGTTTCTGCGGACGGGCCGGAGTTCCTCCGGCAGCAGCGCGCCTGCCCAGCTGCTGAGTAGGAGGCGGGCGCGGCCGGCGCGTCTGCCGGAGGCTCTGGTGGCCGCCGTCTTCAGGGCGACGGCCGAGATGTCGGCGTCGGCGCTGCAGCGGGACGCGGCGCAGCTGAACAACAGGCTATCGGCGCGGCATCCTCCCACCGAGGAGTCGGTCATCCAGGCCACCGCTCAGCACCTGGAGCAGCAGTACCTCTCTGGCAACAGCGCGCAGGATGAAGAGAAGCTGCGGAAGCGGGTCATACGCGAAATGAAGCGACGCATCTACCACTGGCAGCCCATCACGCTGCCTACGGAGTACGAGGCGGCCGTGTATGCGGTGGCCAGGCTGGCCATCGACTTCGCCGGTCTGGTCTACTGTCTGAGGGAGATGCGGGACTCCGACCCAGGGTTTCAGCCGGCCGCCGTGCTCCACTACGGCAGTGGAGCGGGAGCCGGAGTGTGGGCCGCCCGAGAGGTGTGGGGCGAAGACACCGTTCGGGAGTTCTCGGGCATCGAGTGTCGGCTCAGTCTGCTGGAGCTGGCCGTGCTGCTGCTGCGCGGCGGCACGCCCGAGGGCCAGCTGGACCCCACCTTGTTCTTCCGCTCGCTTCTGCCGCCGTCGGCGCGGCTCAAAGTACCCGCTGGTGGTGAGCTCGCACGCGCTGTGTGAGCTGCCGTCGCAGCAGGCCCGTCTGGAGACGGTGGCGTCACTGTGGGAGCGGACTGCGCCCGGCGGCCGACTCTGCGTGCTGGAGCCCGGCAGCAATGTCGGCTACCAGCTGATGCTGGAGGCGCGCGACATGGTGCTGCGGCTGAGCCGCCGCCAGGGCGTGCCGGTGCATGTGGCGGCGCCCTGTCCGCACGAGCTGGCCTGCCCGCGCTTCAGCCACAGCCTGACGCCCTGCCACTTCTCGGTAGCCTACGTACCGCTAGCACTGGCTGCGCGCGGGGAGCCGCCGTCCAAGCGCACCCCCGTCTCCTACGTGACGCTGGTGAAGGCGGAGCGGCCGGCCGAGGACAGACAGTGGCCGCGGGTGGTGCAGGAGGTGCTGACGCCGGCCAGGCACACCGTCTGTCGGCTCTGTACCAGCAGGTGAGGCAGCGCCAGACACACCGTCTGTGCTCAAACAGGAAGCCCAACAAGTCTGTCGCTCTTACCACAGGAGACCCAACACACGTCTGTCGGCTCTGTACCAACAGGTAGAGCGCCAGACACACCGTCTGTCGGCTCTGTACCAACAGGTAAGCGCAGACACACCTCTTGGCTCTGTACCAACAGGTAGGCAGCGCCAACACACCGTCTGTCGGCTCTGTACCAACAGGTGAGGCAGCGCCAACAAAGCTGTCGGCTCTGTACCAAGGTGAGGCAGCGCCAGACACACTGTCTGTCGGCTCTGTACCAACAGGTGAGGCAGGTGACACTCAGCTCTGCACCAGCAGGTTAGGCAGCGCCTAGACAATAGTCTGTCGGCTCTACTGCAAAGGTGTGCTACTGTCAGTTCGTTATTTGAGTGAAAGTTCAACGGGTACTGAAATTACGATAATCTTTCTCGCATCTTTCACTAGTCAAGATGTATTTTCCCCGTTGCCTGCTATGGGACAAGATGTACACTAGTGGTTTTCGTCTTGTACTATTTGTGGATTCACGCCACATTTTGCATGTCAGTTAATGAGTTTGTATCGGTATTTTCAGAGGCACGCTGGAGGAGGTTGTGGCGACGAAGCGGCGGCACGGCTCGGCGCTGTACTCGTGCGTGCGGGCGGCTCGCTGGGGCGATACACTTCCCATCGCGCTACAACACCAAGAGCCGGTTGTCGAGCCTGAGTAGGGCTCGGGTCCGGACTGATGACTGTGCCGGGGCGGCTTGGTGTCCCGATCCCCTCTCGTCGGTATTTATTTTCGTAATGACGCGCCAGGTATGGGGAAAGGAGCTGTCCATAAACTACTCAACGCTGTGGGGGAGGGTAGGGATGAACCACGGCGTTCCGAGGCGTTACAAGGGGGGGGTCTGGTCCTGATCGTTAGGTAGTGCCGGCAAATGTATGAATCGTTAAAAGTAAAAATGGCGAAATGGTGGGTTTAAGTAGAAAAGCTGCATGGGAGGCGAAATGGACGGACGGGGAACGCGTCTCCCGAATTCTGAATGCATCCCCAAATTTCTGATTGCAGAAATGTTTTAAATGTTTGACGGGATCGTATTTTAATTTGTTTCAGTACGGAATTGGACGCGACTATTGGTAGTTCTGCGGGCGCCATCGGTGCCATGGCTCGTGAGAGCTTCTCCCAAAAGGCTGATTTTACCCAAATATCCCTAAAAATAATGATCTGTGGTCTAGATCCAGCCTTACCTAACTGCTGAGATAAAAAATCGTAAAATATGCGTTGCGTCTTTTATGGATGGTCCCAAACCTATTTGGGTCAGTATTCTATTCATATTGATCCGCCGTTGCGAATTGGAAAGCTGTGAGAATTTTTGATATTTTGTTGTGTTTTAGGCAATATATGAAATGTAGATAAATATACGTGCTAAAGCCTACTGTGCATCTCGCAGAAAAAATAATTTCTTCCAGCCAAAAAAGGTGTTTGCAGGCCTTTAGCTTTATCAATTTGACTTGTGACCAAACATTGACATCAGTTCAGGTCAGGTCAACGAGTTATGACGTCATTGCTAGACCCATGTAAAGCGATTCTGTTCTTTTAAAATCAAGTGGACAAAACCAGGGTGTAACTCGACTTCTAGAAGAGCTAAATCAAGTTCCTTAAGATCATTCGAAAGCTCTTGAAACGACAAATCTGTTCGCTGTCATCCACTTTGAGGTTAGGTAAATACCAAGGTTACCAGAGGTCACCAAGTTAACTGATTTCGAAATTGTATATATATATATATATATATATATATATATATATATATATATATATATATATATAATAATATATATATATATAATATATACTGTTGAAAGAAACAAGATAGTCTTGAATTTGGTATTATAGTAATAAGCATGACCCAAGGATTCAAATATGCCAAATGACCTTGAAAGGTCATTATGTGACTGGCATGTCAGTCATAATTTGGTCTCGGAGGGTCATGCCGCATATTATTTGAAACCTTGGCTCAATACGAACACATCGATGTCTTTGGTTTGTTCTAGGTCCCATGGTTCCTGAGTTATAAGGAATTTTTTAAATGGTTCTAAATTTGACCCATTTTGGCCCACTGACGTCACAGGTCAACGGATATGGTTCAAACTCGGCTCGGCTGACTAGAGAAGACAGTAAGGCGCTTCCAGCGCCGTTTTTACCGTACCGTTTCCCGAGATTGCAGGGGACAGCCCCCAGGCGGCGCCGGGTTCAAGGCAAGGTTTAGCGTTGTCTTTAACTTCTTTTAATTTGTGAAACCAGGGCGAATTATGGGCAAAGCGTACCTACCCTTGGCTGTGATTCATTTGTTTTTGAGCTCGCGTTCTCGGAAAGCTGTCACCCTGGTCTACAACTGTCACTCTCAGAAAGCTACCTCGGACCCGTGGTAACCACGCCACCCGGCCAAAATGAGACCAATATCGTCATTGTTGGTAGCCCGGTGGCGAGCGTCCTTCTCTTTCTTGCGTTATTTAGCGCGTACTGTCCATGCTGGGCCTGGCTGCGGCTGCTCGGAAACTACAGCTGGTCAGCAGCAGCTGTTTATTGCGACAGTAGCGTAATTGGATTGGTGGATAAAGCTGCGCATCGTTCCCGCTTTCTCCACTTGAGGGGATTTATTTTGTCCGCAAGGTGACTGCGTTCAACACGCAGCCCGACTAGAGCGCGACTATACCATTTGTCGTCGCTCCCAAATTGAAAGCATGGAACATGAAAGCTAACACCGTTGAGACTCGTTTCGGGCCTGCTATACACAACCATAACAGGGTGAGCATGTTTAAGGGTACATTACACACGGGGTCAGCGAACGTACGCGACGAAATAAGAGAACATGCTTACGGTATATAGCAACTTAAGTCAGTGCCTACAAAACATGATGTCTGTTCGCACCACACGGCACTTCCGCTATTATGAGAAGAATGGCCTGAAACATCAGGATAAGCTATGCCAGACGGTGGTTTGAAGGTGCATTTGCTGCACTACATCGCCGGAAACAAATTCAGCCGTCTTTGCTGACACAGGAGACACTATCACACATATATTTCTTCTAAATCACCGAGGTCAGCTTTGCAAGGTAATCCAGTCACAGTCCAGTTGCTTTTTGTGCGGCAGCTTTTCGTAAGCAAATCTTCAAATGTTCCAAACACTTTTGGTGTCATCTGTGACATGGAGAATCATGTCGTGTACCGGTGCCTGAATACCCCCTGCAGAGCCCACCTGCGGTTGGAGCGGACCGCCCAGCTGCCTGACAACCGCTCGTCATCCACCACTATACACAGAGAGATCACACCGCAGAGTTCAGCAAGCCAACTGGTCACTACAGGCGGCCGTCGTCGGCTGGCGCCCTCTTCACAGCAGTACCTGCACCCCCGTCTTCTCAGTGAAGGCGCGCGCCGTCTCGGCGCTCACCCCAGCGCCCTCGCGCGCCACCAGCCGCTTCAGCGCGCCGCAGCCGGCCAGCGGCTCCAGCTGGGTGACGCCGCCGCAGCCGGACACATCCAGCTGCTGCAGCTGCGGCGCAGCCGCCAGCTGCGCCAGCCCAGCCGCCGTCAGTCGCGCGCAGCCGCTGACGTCCAGCTGCTGCAGCTGGCGCAGCTCAGCGGCCAGCACCGCCAGCGCGGCGTCCGTCACAGCGGCGCCGGAGAGCGACAGCTGGCGCAGCTGCCGCAGCCTGCTGCTGGCGTCAGTGCAGCCGGGCCGCGCCTCGGCCGGCGGCGACAGCAGCTCCTGCAGCCGCGCGTCGGTCAGACCCTCCACGTGCGACAGGTCCAGAGATTGCAGCAGCGCGCAGCAGGGGTGTCGCAGCAGCGCCACTGTGGTGAAGGGCACGCCCTGCAGCCGCAGGTGGCGCAGGTACGGCAGCCGGGCCGTCAGCCACGCCAGCTGCGGTCCCGTCAGCCACGCCCAGGACAGGTCCAGCTGCTCCGGCTGACGCCTCATCACGTACTGCAGGGTCAGCTCGCTGAAGCGGCGGTGTGCGGCCGACAGCTGGCGCCACAGTCGCCGGTCCACCGCCGCCGCCGACCACGCCTTACACACCAGCAGGCAGCGAGACAGGTCCGGCCGCGCCAGGTGCCGGAAAACGGCTACCAGCGCCTCGGGGTGGAGCCGGGCGTCGGCCGGCTCCGCCTCGGCGGCCGGCTCCAGCGGCCGCACCGGGTACAGAGGCAGCCGCAGCTGCCTCCGACTGCGCGCCTGCACGTACTCGTACAGGTTGGAGAGAGTGGGGATGCGCGCGGCGCCGTGCGGCAGCGGCTCCGGCAGTTGCGGCACCGGAGGCTCCTCAGCGGTGGCCGGGCCCGGCACCTGGCGTCACCGGCCACCATCAGCGTTCCCACGCCACCCAGTCGCGCCCAAATACACACACACACACTGACACACCCACAGCACGGCAGCGCCATACCGCTGCGCAAACTCGGAACGGTCATATGTTAACGCCAGCGTCAAACCAAGCCCAGCTCATGTAAAACGTTTATCGTAGGAAGTCGGCGACACAAGAGTTTGCTAAGAGTCGGCGGGCGGTTCAGACGGGCGCCCTGCCGGGAGAGTGCGGCGGCAGTACCTGCGGCGGCGGTGGGCCCTCCGGGCTTAGCTCCGGCCGCTGCGGCTCCTCGGCTGAGTCCAGCGAGCGGGGCGCCGTCAGCGGCTCCTCCGGCTCCAGCTTAGGCGGCGCTGGCGACGACGTCCCCGAGGTAGGCTCGGCTCCCCCGCCACCCTGCCGATACGGTCGGATGTTCAGCAGGCGAACGCTACACCGTCACAGGACGCTACCTCAACGGTGATCACGGCAACAATAGTGGTCAGCCCACGGAGATAAAGCTACGATAAAACCAAACACGACGGAACAGCAGGTGCTCAAAGACAACAGTGCAGCAGCTGGTCAGCACCTGCGGCTGGGAGTCGGCCGGCTCCGGCTCCGGGGCTGGCTCCTGTTTCGGTTTGTGCTCGACGCCTGGCGGCAGCCATAGCCGCTCTTCGGCGGACACGGCCTCCGAGGCGGGCGTGCCGGCTGGGGGCTGCTGCGGCGGCTGCGGCGCGGCGCTGTCCTCCAGCCGGACCTTCTTGGGCCGGCCGGGCGGGCGGCCGCGCCGCGGGGCGCCCGGCTCGGCCCGCCTCTTGCCGCTGCCGGCCGGTACCAGACCCAGCAGCGGGGTCAGCGACGCCTCAGCGCCGCTGTCCACACACAGGGGACAGGTCCAGCAGTTTGGCAGCGACTCCAGCACCCGGCCCTCCGTCTCCGTCTGCACCTGCGGCAGGAACGTCCCGTCTGTCAACACCAGCCGCCCCGCCACTGCTGGTCGGCCTGCCGGGTTCGTGGCAAGGATACTCCTGCTAACAACAGTTAACTGGCGGAACGTAGCTGAATTATATAACGGCACACCGATATTGCAGAGCACAACGATGTTGGTGGCTTAAAGTTAGGTCAAATATGTAGTGCAGCTCGGAGATATTAAACAACACCAACCAACAACGTCTGAAAATGAAACTTGAACTGAGATGCACATACCGGGAGACAGGCAGGTCTATTGTGCCGACTGATGACGAGGAAGCTAGAATAACGCGTTTAAAGGGAATGTGGCGCCTTCTTAACGTGATTTTAAATGAGTTAGCCAAGTTGTAAGGCAAGTCAGAAAACCCGTTGCTCAATGTATCATTTGTCTTGGAACTCGAGATTTCCGTAGAAAAAACTAAAATCTACCTGAAATGTACACCTCATGTACCCTTAGCAGCAGGCCACAGTTGTCATGGCTGTTGGTGTGACGACATATGCTGACGTCACGGTGAGTATCAGCCAATCGAAGCCCATTGAAGCGTATTGAATATGGTAGTGGTTTGCCAGATCATGGGATCACCCACAGGCAGATATTTATTTCTTTCCCTTAAAAATAAAAACAAATTGAGCTTAATGTAAATTTTTCAGATGAATCATGGATGCTTCCATGATTTTCGGCTAAAAGTATCCCCTAATTACACTGAATTCCAGGATTCGACTAAGGTGCCACATTCCCTTTAGAGGGAATGTGGCACCTTGGTCGAATCCTGAATTTAGTGAAATTAGGCGTACTTTTAGCCAAAAATAATAAAACCACTCATGATTTCTCTGAAAAATGTTCAATAAGCTCAATATTTTGTTTTTAAAAATACTCCTCTGGGAAAATAAACAAATATCTGCCTGTGGATGTCATGATCTGGCAACCACTACTATAATTGAAATGCTTCAAGGCTCCCACACCGGCGTAGCTCCGTCATAATGGATCGGCTTTTCCGCTTTCCCAGTGCATAACAAACAGGGTGTTTATGGCGGCACTCAACCACGTACAACAATAAGGTGCCATTTGGGCGTTCCATAAGGCCCCAAGGTCTTCGATTGGCTGATGCTCATCGTGACGTCAGCATATGTCGTCACACCAGCAGCTTACAACAATGGCCACCCGGCGAGGGGTTGATGAGGGTTGGTGTCAGGTAGGTTTTAGCTTTTTTCTACGGAAATCTCGAGTTCCAAGACAAATGATATATTGAGTGTCGGGTTTTCCGACTTGTTTTACAACTTGGCTATATCAGTTAAAATCACATTATGAAGGTGCCATATTCCCTTTAGTGGATAATTTAGAAGATCCATTCATTGAAGCTAGTTGAGGCATAAACCCACGAAATAAAACGTTACAAATCCCTTGTTCACCACAGCTCATAACTCTGGGAAGAAAAGGTCAGAGGAAACATATTGGTATAATTCTCTTCCTCATGCCTAGCTCCATCATTTTTAAAGCTCAGGGAAGGCTAGAATCTTTTAGAAAAACCATGAGCGAAACATTTTTGGAATGAAAAACGTGCAGCCATTCATACCACTAGTAGTTTGATGGTCCGTGATTTTACTTTTTTGGCCCCACCAAGTACACTGCCACACCAAGTTCAGCCGTATTGCGTTTTAGTTTTTGTATGGAGAGCACTGGGCACCCAAACCCACCTCGCGCATAGTGCAAGCGATGTGGGCGATTTTGAAGCAGCTCCTGCACTCGTACAGGGTGCTCTTGGTCTCTGGTTTGGTTCGTTTGCCGCCCACTGGCGAGAGCGGCCGTCCCCAGCCGGTCATGGCGCAGTAGCAGCACACGGCGGTCACCGGCAGCTGCGGCTGTGGGTCACCGCCGACACAGAGGTCAATATCACCGATAACACGGCAGGTCATTGTCACCGATAACACAGTAGTCAATCAGCAGTCAATGTCACCGATAACACAGCAGTCAACGTCACCGATAACACAGCAGTCAATATCACCGATAAAACAGCAGTCAAAAAAAAATGTCACCGAAAACACAGCAGTCAATATCACCGATAACAACAGCAGTCAAGACTGGGGCACACCGGCGATACAGCAAGCTAAGGACTTGGACGCCACAATGAAAGAAGAGCCAGTTGTCTACAGGATATGTCCTTGATACAATACGGACCCCAAGGTAGAAATTGTGGAGACAAGTGATGGGAGCAGGGTTGGCAGCAGCCGGTTTAAATCGGTTTAATCGGTTTAAACCATTAAACCGGCTGGCATAAACTCCGGTGGCAAAAACTATGAAATACTAACTATTAGCTGCTATTCGCATTGGATATGAGTGTAAGGACACTTTCTGGTGTGAAAACGTATCGTAACGTGTATTGAGAAGCTTTAGCACTCTCTTCTTCCTATTTATCCCGCAACTTCAATGATCTGTTCAAACCAAATGGTCTTCTATGGCTGCAACCAACCCATTGGCAGATCCAGGGGGAATAAGGGGCCCCCCAAAGTCCAAAATAATGTCATCCCCCAACGGCCGGGAGTAATAATTTTTAGAAGCAGTCTTGTTTGTATGTATCTATAGATACATAGTATCTATTTACATAGTATCTATCATGTATCTATAGATACAAGTATACTTGCCCCTTCTCCACTAGTTAAATCTTACAAGCTTCCATTAGGACCGTGACATTTTTTGCTCATTGACTTTTCGCCGATCAGTTTGGCTTGCCCCAAAACGGACCGCTTGGATCTGGCAGTGATCTCACCTTTCTGATATGTAGGATTTTTACAATGAATTAAGTGCCATTGCTTATATTGATAGTTAGGAGCCGGTACATTTTAGATGACGCCACAAGTGTGTTGGCTGGCGGGGCATCAGTAGCTGGCCAACTATGCTATGTAGGCGGAGGGCTCTGATTCCTGTTTAGAAGCCTTTTGTCGACTCACGCAAAACGAGTATCCATGATCGATATCAATTCTTATTTCCGCTGTAGGTATGCCGAAATAAATAATTGTTCTCTAATCGCAAGAAATCGCATGCATGTTATTAAACAACAGTTTGGACCGTTCAACATTAACATATGTTTTATTCCAAGAGATAAATGTATGGTATAACCGACCACTGGGAATACAGGCCAATAGGTTTGAGAGCTTATGCTCAGTGGAGATAAACAAAGTAGTTCGAGGAGATAACATGTATGAAAAACGAGAATACGTTAAAGGAATGTGGACTTGGTCGAATCCTGGAATTTAGTGCAATTAGGGTACTTTTGGCCGAAAATAATGAACCCACTCATGATTTCTCTGAAAAATGTACAATAAGCTCAATATTTTGATTTTTAAATAATCCTCTAGAAAAGAAATAAATATCAGCCTGTGGATGATGTCACGATCTGGCAGCCACTACCATACTTGAAACGATTCAAGGGCTTCGATTGGCGATACTCATCGTGACGTCAGCATATGTCGTCACACCGTCACACCAGCAGCTCACAACAATGGCCGCCCGGCGACGGGCTGATGGGGGTTGGTGTCAGGTAGGTTTTAGCTTTTTCTACGGAAATATCGAGTTCAAAGACAAATGAAATATGGAGTACCGGGTTTTCCGACTTGCTTTACAACTTGGCTATCTCAGTTAAAATCATGTTGTGAAGGTGCCACATTCCCTTTAACCAGAACAGGTCAGTCAATGTTGGTTCTTCACTTGATAAGTATACAAAAACGTTAAACCGAGTACGGCCTAGCTTACAGAAGCTCAAAAGTACTGCCAACAATGCAGCTTCCAGTTTCCCATGTATTCAGGCTGAAATAATGTCCTTCGCCGAAAAACATGTAGTACGCCAGGCACTCCGGAGGGGCTTGAGAATCCCCAGCTTCTACCCTTTATTATGTCCACCACTGTTCGACATTATTAAACATTCAAAAGTGCAAATAAGACACACGTAAAATAAAACGGTCTTCGCTGTAATATACCACGCAACTAAAAGGCGCTTATATGACACCGATAGAGAACTGCATCGGAGACCTCAATGTATGGGCTGGATTCTTACAGAGCTTGATCGGCTCGACTTTCTTGCTATGAAACCCGCCTTATTTCATCTAGACTACTAACAGACATCAGAATAAGCACCTGTTTGAGTCAGCTGTTGATATTACCGAGGATTAGCAATTGAACTGATTGAACCGTGGTTGCGATGCTATATGCGTTTGCTGCCGGCTATTGATGCTTAACACTAAGACTAGAGGATACATGATATGGATATGATACCAAATTAGGTGACCAGAATACCCAAAATACAGTGCAATTATCTGCATGATGTTGGTAACAACTATTGGAAAACGCTTAAAGTTCAGTTTCAATAAATCATGGAAAATTTGGCCTCCTCGAGTTTTTTGCCACTTTTTGCCGTTTTAAACCGGTAAAAACCGACTGGCGGCAGAAACCCCTTTCAACTGACAAAAATGCCAACCCTGGATGGGAGAACACTTGCGAATATAATTTCAGTAATACAATCTCGGCAACAGCCAAGGCAGTCATCACGCAATTTTTTGAGGGAGGGGGGCGAATGGTTTGCATATCGACTGTCTTTGAAAATAACGACGTTTCTTACTTATTTGGGCTTTCGAAATAACGGCGATGCCCTTCACAAACACATTCACGAAAATTCACACAGGCAATAGGGAGGGGTACAAAAACCTTGGTCGAGTCCCACAACGTTTTTGGGGAGGTGCCGCCCTGATTCGAGACTTGTGGGTGCGCGAACCCCGGTCTCCCGCTTTCGATGCTATGGCAACAGCGTTGACCGAACGGAACACTTAATGAATGCAAGACGCTGGAAATATAGTCGTAGTTCGTATACTTTCGAAGAATTAATTAAAAATCATCCAGTGACGGCAACAAAACGACAGAAAAAAGAATAACTTTCCCTGTTCAGATATTAGGATAATTATAGATGCTGGAATGCATCACGACTCACAAAAAAAACGCAAGACAGCAATTTTCACAGGTGACAATAGCGATTTTGAGGCGGTTTGACACGTTTTAAGCAGTAACTTTAAAATAATGCAGGATTTTAAAATAATTTAGAATATATATACACGTATAAAGTTTTTATATTGGCTCTTTTAAGGCAGTGTCCTATTTTTATTATGGGTTTTGAACAGAGATATCTGTTTTGCAGTGTTAAGCAACCACTATCGGCCTTAAAGTTCGAAATAAAGGTGCCACTATTTCAAACCATGAAGGAATCTTCATCTGGCAGCGCAGGTCACGTGATAAATATTAGCAGATGTCATCGGCCTCGCAACATTACGTGTCGCAGGCAGCCAGATTCCAATTACACGCGATGCTAAGGTGAACCCGGGGTAGTGGGACGAGAGGCGATATTTTTGTTTTCAGCGATTGAAATTCCTGATTTCCAAACATTTTTTGCCCATAATTAGTAATTTTCACAATATCGACAAGGTGAAGGTGAACTTTAAGGCTAGTAAGCTTTTGTTGGGAGATGGTACAGTTTGGGTTTTCGCTACGGTCATACACATAATCTCCCGCTTTCGCACAGCCCTAAGAACACGGAAGGTAACAAGCCTAATACTTGCACACAACAGCACACCTACCTTTTGACACACGCGCATTTTGCAGGACTGTTTGATGATGCCGTTGCCACCATATTTGGGCATGTCGCGACAGGATGCACACTGCTTGCATTCGTCCATTGTGCAGCCTTCGCATTCCTTACCTGTAACACACACAAATGGGGGTAGCAGACCCAGCTATAGGTAAAGGCAGCAACTCTCCCGCAACGTGCGTGCTCCACAGTCCAATCAGTATTGTCGGGGTGAGATAACCGGATTGTCATAAAAAATGGCTGATGCAAAGGATTAAGGGTGTGGAACACAGGCAACGTACAGCACATAAATTTCCGTCGCTGAATGGAATACCCGCTGATAAGGCAGACTTCAGTGGAATGTCAGACCTATTTCATTGCACGCGAAAGAAAACTAGAACATCAGGTATTTTTACTGAAGCATTTGTTACCGTATTTTAGTAAGTATTCTATTACTGATATTACCATCGCACCTATCGCCGCAGTCCGGTTAAAAAGAGAGGGTACTCAGCGCAGTTTCTCTAACCTTCATTGGAATTCCTGAACACAAAAATGCGACTAACGCAACATCTGAGGGAGACGGAGTCGAGCGTAGTCGGCTGGTCTGACGTTACAACTAAAAGGGAATCTGAGGGAGACGAGTCGAGCGTAGACGGCTGGTCTGACGTTACAACTATTAGGGAATCTGAGAAAGACAGAGTCGAGCGTAGTGCTGACGTTACAACTAATAGGAATCTGAGGGAGACAGAGTCGGGCGTACAGGATGATCTGACGTTACAACTAAGAAAAATCAGACGAAGACATAGTCGGCGAATATAATAGTCGACGTTAAAAAAAATCGACGGAGACAGAGTCGGGCAAGACAAATGATCTGACGTTACCACTAAAAGGGAATCTGAGGGAGACAGAGTCGAGCGTAGACGAATGATCTGACGTTACAACTAATAGGGAATCTGAGGGAGTCGAGCGCAGGTCTGACGTACAGCGGACGCGGCGGCGGCGGTCCTTTTGGCGCCTTTGACGATGGCGCGGCGGACCGGCGGCGTGGCGGAGTTGGGGCCGCGCGGGTGTCGGCCGGGTCCCTTCCTGGGCGAGCTGAGAACGTCCACGTCCTCCTCGGCCGTCTTCACGTAGCCCTGCAGCATCAGCCGCAGCTCCTGGCGACGCGCAGGTTAAGGTCGCCGCTTACCAACAACTCACGGCACAGTTTCTCCGAGAAGGCTCAAAGGGGATATGAGCGAGGCTGGAGGACGCCACACCAGTCCGCAGTTTTCGATGAGTTATATTAAAGTGGGCAGCATCAAGAGCTTGAAATAAGCTTCGCCCCTTTGTTCTGCGACATTAAAGTAAACACCCCTCCCGAAAAATTCTTCCCACACACTTTAGAGGCGGGAAAAGGTGCTTTGCACATAACTCCTGATAAAAAGCCCTTAACTAAGAGCCAATAAAATAAGTCCGTATGGGAAATAAGGGTCCTCAAGGTGCGGGTGGTGCACTAGTTCCAAGGGCTCTCGGCCATCTGGGATTCTGCCGCTCTCTTTTGATGGAACAGGCCACCAGTTAAGGAACGCTCAGAAACGAGCTTCTGAGCTGCCAACTGACGTTGAGGTACAATGTATATGCACCTTATATAATATGTTCATTGGATTCTCACCGTCTGGCCACAGCAGCCCATTGTTGAGCGGGCTCGGCGGCCTTCCTACCTGTCCATTGTCGGGCCTCTGTAACAATGGAGAGAGGGTGCGGCGTCCTACCTGTCCGTTGTCGGGCTGTAACCACTGGAGAGCGGGTGCGGCGTCCTTCCTGTCCGTTGTCGGGCCACTGTAACACATAGAGCGGGTGCGGCGTCCTTCCTGTCCGTTGTCGGGCCACTGTAACACTGGAGAGCGGGTGGGCGTCCTTCCTGTCCGTTGTCGGGCCACTGCAACACACTGGAGCGGTGCGGCGTCCTTCCTGTCCGTTGTCGGGCCATGTAACACACTGGAGAGCTGGTGCGGCGTCCTTCCTGTCCGTTGTCGGGCCATGTAACACACTGGAGAGCGGGTGCGGCGTCCTTCCTGTCCGTTGTCGGGCCACTGTAACACCTGGAGAGCGGGTGCGGCGTCCTTCCTGTCCGTTGTCGGGCCACTGCAACACACTGGAGAGCGGGTGCGGCGTCCTTCCTGTCCGTTGTCGGGCCACTGTAACACACTGGAGAGCGGGTGCGGCGTCCTTCCTGTCCGTTGTCGGGCCACTGTAACACACTGGAGAGCGGGTGCGGCGTCCTACCTGTCCGTTGTCGGGCCACTGTAACACACTGGAGAGCGGGTGCGGCGTCCTACCTGTCCGTTGTCGGGCCACTATAAATGGAGAGCGGGTGCAGTGTCCTACCTGTCCGTTGTCGGGCCACTAAAAATGGAGAGCGGGTCCGGCGTCCTACCTGTCCGTTGTCGGGCCACTAAAATGGAGAGCGGGTCCGGCGTCCTACCGGTCCGTTGTCGGGCCACTATAAATGGAGAGCGGGTGCGGCGTCCTACTGTCCGTTGTCGGGCCACGCAAACACTGGAGAGCGGGTGCGGCGTCCTACCTGTCCGTTGTCGGGCCACTGCAGCGTCGGGCGGCCGCTGACGGCCAGCTTGGGGCAGTCGAACCGATGCCTCTCCACCAGCAGGCGCACGTCTCCGATCAGCCCGATGGGGTCGCGGATCAGCTCCGGCACACACTTCCGCGACGCCGGCTGACTGTGCAGGTACAGCACGATGGCCTGCCGGGGCGTCAGGGTCAGAGACATACAACCCGGAACTGAATCTCCTCCGGGGTGTTTCTGACCAGCGCCCTACCCCAAAAGTATGGCGAACGTTACTCTCCACAGCATTACATGCTTAAACTTGTGTACACATTTTAAGGCACAGGAACATTAAATGTCCGAAAAATACATGTTATAATGTTTTCATCTCGCACCTGGCCCTGCGATCTTTCTTATTTTGTAGAAAAAATGGCATGTGGTGGGTTAAGTGAAGAACTATGTTTTAACAACGCTTTCCAGGAGACGAACGGCAGGAAAGGAATGCGCTACCGTGTACCTTGATGAGCCCCTTCTGATATTTAAAATAGTGCAAGGCAGTCAGCCTTCAATCATAAGACTCGACACATGATAAGCTTTACCATGTGCTTCCAAACAAACCGATCCAGGAGGCAATCGCCCCTTCTCCCCCTCCCCCCACCCGATCGACCCTCGGCGCCTCTGAAATGATCACGGTGTCCCCCTGAGAGGTTGATAGTGCCCCCTGAAATATCGCCTTCCCCTCCCCTTGGATGCGACTATCGGCGCCTCCGCGATAGGATTTCGCGCCCACCTGATACGTGTTGCCGCCCGTAAGTGGCGTCCCTCGACCATGTGCTCTGTCCTCCCCCACTCCCCCGCGATAGAAAACCTGGACACGCCTATGCTTCTGGACCCGATGGGAGAGGTTGGGCGGCGTACCTTGAGTCCGTGCAGTTCGAAGGGAGTGAGGTGGACGTGCGGCTGTTGGGTGTTCTCCTTGTTGGCTCCGTCGTCACCGCCGTCCTCCAGCCCCAGCATCAGGTGCGACCGACCCAGCAGGCAGTGCACGTACCGCTCCAGTACGTACCACAGCATCTCCGTGAAGAAGGGGTACCGGTACTTCTGCTGCACCTGAGGCGCCGCAGTGGGCGTCAGCTGTCTCTCGGATACTGGCTGCTGTGTTTATAACGCCCATGTTTATGCGCAATACACATACAACAATGAAAATCGAGGGAGAGAAGATAATGAACATAGGTAAATATGAATTTGAGAAAATACGAAAGATAAGGGAAATGTCGATGAAGAACTGCCTCCAGAGATGAGGCATTCATTCAGAAGAGATTTACGGCTAGCAAATGATTTCATACCCTATATCAGACATGCTCAATGCATTGCAGGTGCTTTGGATCAGCGAAAGCTGTCGCGCGTTCAAGTCCAAAGCGACGTTTAACCAGCTAGAGCGAACAGAAGGACTAGTGCAATCCTGACCGGCTAGACCTAGCTGGCTCCTGACACATTCCCAGGAAACTTACTCGAGTCTGGTCCTCGACGCGCGCAATCTTCAGCTGCTTCTCGATGGCAAAGCTGTGCAGGAAGTTGCCCCCGAACACCAGTGAGTCAGCTGGCGTATACACCGCGTGTATCCAACCTAGACAAGTCGGCGTCTCGACGTCAGAGAAGGAACGAGTGCAGAGAAGGCAGGCCGCCAGCAAGCTAATTAACCAATCATTACGAGAATCGCTCGTTCGGGTGGTGAGGTTAGGGTCTTCGAGATGAGTCTCTCGATGACTCTACAGAGACTTCGATCTCAAAATATGAACTTGAAATGATTTGGACTAATTCTATATAAAGAAGCATTAATAATACTGGGGCCTTAACGACTTAGCAGCTGCTGAGACTATATGGCGACGTCATCCGTTGCCTGTTGAAACTATCCGGGGTGGATCAAATTACACCCTGCTCCGGGAAAGCTGCCCAGACTTGCAACCGAACTGACCGTGCACAAATCCGACAAGGTGGCCGCCACACTACCACGAAATCGGTCATGGTGACAAGTTTACACAATTCAACACGGGGTGACTCTGCCGCAATATAGGGCCTGACGATAATGAACTAACGTCGATTGAGCAGCCCTCCGTCGCCGTAACTACGAAAACGGTATTGCTGAACTCATGGCTCAGACACTCATGCGTGTCGGTACACTTCGCCCTCTGGTTGGCTGGCTGGCGGCCTCCGCTCACTGGCTGCATCTGGGTTTCACCAGTGCAGAGGATTCCCCAGAGTAAGCGGGAGGCCTCGTCAGCGCTCTTACCGGTGGGTATGAAAAAGGTGTCGCCCGGCTTCAGCTCGATGCGGCCGCACTGCTGTACCGTGTCGCCGAAGAACACGTCGCCCTGTTTGCCGGACAGCACCCAGTCCTCGTACAGCTGCACATTGGTCTCCGTGGGCGGGATCAGCCAGAACACCTGCGCATAGGAGCGCACGGGTCAGTCACAGCTCCACACACAGCTCAGTGCCTCGCACACACAGCTCAGTGCCGTCCACACACAGCTCAGTACCGTCCACACACAGCTCAGTACCTCCACACACAGCTCAGTACCTCCACATACGGCTCAGTGCCTCCACACACAGCTCAGTGCCGTCCACACACAGCTCAGTACCGTCCACACACAGCTCAGTACCTCCACATACGGCTCAGTACCTCCACACACACAGCTCAGTACCTCCACACACGGCTCAGTGTGGTCCACACACCGCTCAGTGTGGTCCACACACAGCTCAGTGCCGTCCACGCACGGCTCAGTGTGGTTCACACACAGCTCAGTGTGGTCCACACACCGCTCAGTACCGTCCACACACAGCTCAGTACCTCCACACACCGCTCAGTACCTCAACACACAGCTCAGTACCTCCACACACAGCTCAGTACCGTCCACACACCGCTCAGTGTGGTCCACACACAGCTCAGTGTGGCACACACAGCTCAGTGTGGTCCACACACTGCTCAGTGTGGAACACATCAGCTCAGTACCTCCACACACCGCTCAGTGTGGTCCACACACAGCTCAGTGTGGCACACACAGCTCAGTGTGGCACACACACAGCTCAGTGTGGCACACACACAGCTCAGTGTGGCACACACAGCTCAGTGCCTGGCACACACACAGCTCAGTGTGGTCCACACACAGCTCAGTGTGGTCCACACACAGCTCAGTGTGGAACACACAGCTCAGCGCCTCCACACACCGCTCAGTGTGGTCCACACACAGCTCAGTACCTCCACACACGGCTTAGTGTGGTACACAACTCAGTGTGGCATACACACAGCTCAGTACCTCCACACACGGTTTAGTGTGGTCCACACACAACTCAGTGTGGTCCACACACAGCTCAGTGTGGCACACACAAGCCAGTGTGGCACAACAACTCACCTCCACACACAGCTCAGCGCCTCCACACAAGCAGTGCGGCAACACACAGCTCAGCGCCTCCACACACAACTCAGCGCCTCCACACACGGCTCAGTGCGGCACACTGGCCTCAGAAACGGAGGATCCCCTGATTACGCAGCATTAGTACCTTATAGATGTCTCCTCTCGTGTTTAACTAACCAGATGGACGTAAAACTTGCATTCCCAAACTGACTGTGACTCCTGGCTTCTGTGGAGTTGCATTCCAAGCTGAAATGTGAACGCAGCGGCACCAGACTGCCGATTACTGGGGTTTTTGGGCACCTCAGCTGCTGAGGCTATATGTGCACCAGACTGCCGAGTGCGCCGGGACTGCTCTATACCGTGCAGCGGCGATTTTGCCGCTGCACGGTGGCGGCCATCTGAGAGGCGTGTGCTGCCATCTGTGACTGCCAGCGAACAGCAGAGGTGTGGTGTGCGGTTCCTGATGTGTCCACCAACCCTTTCCCCAACCGACAGTTTGAATTGCTGCTATAATGTTATAATTGCACCGTCTGCAGGAGTGCTGCTGGTGCCACATAGTCGTCCCACCACCAACCCACACCTTTTTGTGGTGAATATTGACCATCTGTGGCCGAGGGGTTAGGGCTTACTTCGTGCGCGTGCGTTTGTGTACGGTTGCGGCTAATTGTGTGCATTTATCCTTCCATTGCTTACTATTCAGCGTTGCATGACATGACGCGACGCTTTGAAATGAGGACCCTTTCATTTCAAGACAAACATGGATGGAGTCTTCAATAACAACCAGCAAGTTGTGATTCGCCTTCTACCGTCGTTGGCCAGTCATAGTTCGTCCCCCTTGCAAAAAAGCAAACACACACAAAAGGGACGAGGCCCTCTGGCGTAGGCTGACACAAGAGACGATACAGAGCGGACAGAAGTCAGGTCAGAGGGCTTGACACGGTGATTACGAGGGTCAAAATAGCTCAAAACATGTTCAAACGACCAAGCACAGCAACTGAGACACAGAGTTTACCACACGAGAAACTAAAACACACGTTCATCACGCTTGCCAGCATGGCTCGGAGTTGTCTAAATAGGACAAAACGTGCATGCATGGTTTGCAAACATTTGGCGGGAGCACAAGTGCTTTGTTTGTCTCGGGCTGGAAAAACAAGGGTCCACTATGGCAGGAGAATGAGGAGAACAAAAAGTTTCTTCATTCGTGTAAACACCCCATTAAGGCCTAATTAATAAAGTTTTAACGACATTCAAGTGGTTCCGAGGAGTTTCCACCCAGAAACTCCTAAAGGTCGTGGCACTTCTGTTAACTATGCAAATACCTAATAACTAGGGGTACATAGCTAAAGCCCATTTCACAGACGCGTCGAAAACCAGCCGGGCGAACGAAGCCCGCAAATGACGAACATGACGAGAAATAAGTCTATTAACATACTTCGCAGCCTGGTCGCTTCAGTGTTCCTTAATGACGGCTGCCCTACGTGGAATGATTAAAGAGCTCATGCAACAGCGACACGCAACTTTCGCATTGAAAGGAAACCCATCGATTGGAGGGCGGGGGAAGGGGGTAAAACTTCACTGAACAAAGCTCCATATTTCATCTGGACTAGTTCACTCTTACGCCGAAGCGTATATAGGCCTTTAGCAATACCCAGGCCGAGTATGAGCATTGGACAGAAAAGTACTCACTTTGCCACCCCGCAGCACGTGATACCAGACTGAGGTGCCGCCGAAGTCGATGTGGAAGTCGGTGTAGCAGCCGTTGACGGACATGAGACAGTACTTCTGCACCTTGGGGTACATCATGTCGTCCAGCACGTTGGTGGACTCGGTCTGCAGCTCCTTCAGGTGACGGGGCCAGACGCGGTCCACCCAGTCGATCTGTCGCACCTGTCCGGGTGAAACGGCACGGGCCGGGTCAACCCTGCGCCACGCACGCAGAGGCATGCCAATCGCCAGGAAGAAGGTAACTCCACAGAACACAAACGACAGAGAAGCCAAAGTGACCATGCATGTCTTCACATCGCCCCTACACATTTGGGCAGCACCTGGATGCAGACGGCATGGACCAGAGAGCGGAGCAGTCGACAGCCGGAGTTGGCACTGACCACAGTGGGAGCCTCCACCAGCTTCTCCAGCCGGGTGTGACTGAACTCCAGGCTGATGACGTTCAGCAGCCGGTCCTTGGCCGGGTCCTCGAAATAGTGCTGCCACTCCTTCATCGTCATCTCCATGTTCTTCTGCGTGCGCACGTCCATCACGTCCAGCACGCGACGCGAGCCTGCGCAACAGAGAGCACAGGGCCGGAGGTCAGAGATGAACAGGGGCTGGGTGGACTGGTCTTCAGAGCACAGGGCCGGAGGTCAGAGGTGAACAGGGGCTGGGTGGACTGGTAAGACAGGGATGGACCACGTCCCGGAGAAACGACACGAACGGGTCACGAAGGTGACGCCCCTCCCCCCGCTCCCCATCAGAAAATTGCTTCACTTCAGCCACACTGGAAACACGTTGGAAGCATCCTACAATGAGCTAACATTTATTATAGAGTAAATACGAAGAAGTTGTGGCATTAAATGAGCTACTTTATAGCAGCGAGGAAGTTAAGTTTCAAGTTGTATTCACTCATTCACCCTCCAATGTAGAATGGGGCCGATTCACTATCTGGCACGACAATATTCGTAGCGGCTGTTTAACGACAGCTGGTGGATAACAAAGGTTGATAATATGGTCAAGACTTGATAATGCGCGTAGCTAAGTACGTGTTGGCACTTTTTCATGCTTCCATAGACAGATCCAGGGAGAGTCAAGTGGGGCACGTACCTTTCCCTCAACGTTCGGCGCCCTCCTAAATGGTCGATGGTGCGCCCTGAAATTTAGCCTCCCACAACACACCCTCCCCGTACCTTCCCCTCCAAGGTTGCAAGATTCTGCGCCTCCACAATAGTTTTATTTGATCAAATTGGCATAAAATGAAAAAAATATCGATCAGAATACACCCCCGGTGAATCGAACTTAAACACTTTTGGAAACGACGACCGATAGGTAAATTATGACACTAATAACATTATGACACTTATAACACTGTGACGTCACTCAGGCGTGAAGGAATCCCTCTTGAACGTACCTTTGAGTAAAGGTATCTTGGCAGCGGAGCGCCGTGGTGTCAACTAAAAAGTGCGATAATTGAAAATAGCGTAACTTCGCGCAGCTAAATGTTCCCATTCCCGATAGGGAAAGGACTGGAAAATGATTGGACACCAAAATAACCGTGGGACCTTGTGGGAATTTTAATTTCACACTATGTTTATGAGGAAGTCATATTCCATTTTCTACAGAACCAACATTATTAAGAAATTAATTACAGTTTTTTCTATAATACAGTACAAAGTGCATTCGTTTTGCATCAGATGCCTTGTATAGGCTTCACATTGTTAGCTAGGATCCATGGATATTTCCCATGTCACCCCTAACCACGTATTATTTCATCATTCTTTCCCAGTATGATATCTGGCAGATCTGGCGAAATATTCTGTCTTCACCCAAAACCTATGTTCACGGCGGTATATATGCTAACTGCGACATGATGGCCCAAAATAAACGTCAGAACCAAAAATATGGACAAAGATCTCTCGTCTGAGTCATATATTGGGGCAAGTGACCAAAATCATTATTGGCGTGCTAGATCCTGGATCGTGCCCATTGTGCAATCGGGGTGAACCCGAATGCAAGTGTGAAAAATATGATGTGTTAGGACATGTGCAGTCCTTCCATTTCTGAGCCATTGAGAATCAGCGGGAACATTTATTGAGTTTGTATTGCGATTGTCCCAGTTAAGGGCTAGTTTATTTGTGCATAACCCCGTAGAACCCCTCCCCTATCGACTTCCTCGCGTCCCTCCTGATGCACTTTTAACGGACACCATATAAATTCATACAAATCTAAGCTGCACCAGGGGCTGCTAAAGCAGTCTTACATTTAGAATTGATCGCCGAATTGTGGTAAGGTCATTCCACGCTAAATCGCATAAAAACACAAATCCAGCGATGTCGACCAAGTTTTGTAATAAGATTGGGTTAATCATCCTTTTCGAACCCATACAAAGACAATCTCAAGCCAAATTGAAACTCGGCTTGAGCCTACGGATTTTGGTCATCATCGGTAGTGCGATTCAGCCTACTCGATCATATTTAAATGGATCTAGATATGCATAAAATGAAGATAGAACGATGAGGTTAGTGCCAAAACGTGAACATTCTACAAGGAAAGCGACACTGCATATCAATGATATGCGAATGAGCTTTCGATACTAAATATAAACAACAACTATTTGGGCCTGAACAGATGTATAGTCCCGACAGCTGAAAGATTATTCCGAGACAATTGGCAAATAGTGCTAGTCTCTGGGAAGACAACCAATGTTCTAACTTTGGCATGGATACTGCCGGCAAATGACCTCCAGACCAACTCGAGGATACATGCTTCGCTGGAAGACGCTGAGGTAAACTTGGGGCAGGTTGAGATATGTCAGCTCAAGACTATTGAGCCTTCAGGAAATGACGAAGATATTGGAAAGTAAATACTATGCTATCACCCTGCCAATCGCGTGGATGGCCGTTGTTGATTTTCGCTGGTGTTAAATCAGCGTCACACCAGGCGCTTGGATGAGTATGGCGAGGGAATATCCAGTTGGTACGGATGCTGTATTTTGTATTTAGTTGGTACGGATGCTGTACACACTGCTGTATTTTGTGTGCTCTGAAATGTTTTCGCGTAATTAACCTCCAAAGGAAGCACTCTTGTTTGTTTTGCTTCAGGTATTGGATGAGTGGTGTTTTTTTCGGATGAAATTTATGAAACATGCAATATGGTGATTACTATGTTAATCGTAGCCTTACCGAAGGTATTTACATCCTCAACCTACCAGGGGATGGTCGATTCGACTCCCCCTAGCCATCTGAAAAGCAAGATAAAACGATAGACATGGTAAATTATCACTTGCTGTTTTTGACCTGTAACCTTCAATGGTCAACAATACTTTGACCCTAGGTCATTTGGTGGCCTTCAGAGCTCATATATATGACCTACACTGGCTACAACCACGTCAAATAGAACCACAGCGCGGTTTTGCGCCACAGTTTAGTGGCGTAACATCAGAGAAACGCGTTTTGAGACATGAAAAATGTTCTCCACGTGCTATGCAATGCCCAAAAATTGTATACGGTTAACATGTGACCTTTGCGATCAATATAAATAGGCGGGTTTTGCCCTCACCGAGTACGAAATCAACTGCAGTATGGGTAAATAATTTGTGTTGGGGTTTAACGACTCAACAACTGCCAGGGTCATGCGGCGTCGCCAACTCTCACCCTGTTGGAAGGGATTTTGGAAATCAGATCGACTTAGTCAGAGGCTCCGCCGGGACTTGAACCCGGACCAAGGACTTAAAGACAAGGTAGCCACCTCCTCCCCTACAGTATGGGTAAAACGGATTGTAATACGCTTAAATGCTTCTGCATATACTGATGCATGTCAAACTAGGCCATTTCAGGTCACTGACCCTGGATGACCTGGGAAGGTCAAAGTCAACAAGGCCAAAGGCCATCCACGTGATGGGGAACTGATGCTAGTAACATACGTAAACATGTGCATTAGACTACACTGGTGAAGGTCATTTAAGATCAGTGACCCTTGTTTGACCTGCAATGTGATTGCTCATTTTGGGTGCTCTTTAGCCGAAAAACTATGAAAAGCGCAACAGTTTGGTGGCTGGCTATCGCTTATTTACATGATTTTATAAAGTTGGACCACCCTAGATCGTGACCTTGTTTAACCTTCAAAATATCAGACACCAGAAAGTCGCCCAGGTTAAGTGGCTAATCTAAAAACTACATTGTGTAAAACAAAACATATCCTGCCACATTAATCCATACAAGTGACAAAATATATTAAATATCTAAAGAGACATTATGATGCCAAACAGCGCAGCTCGAGGAACGATGCGGCGGTTAGATAGGTGTAAACAGGGGATGGTAAGTCCAAACATCCAAATTACAGCTAAGGACTAGCTGGAAGAATCATATTAGTGGAAAACAACTGTAAAATGAATTCGGTTCGACTACTTCTCTCGCAAAAAAATCATCACCATCATAACTCATAGCGAAGTGTGACTTCCTCTTGAAATTGATGGAATGGACTGAAGATTTTGGCTAGTACAAGGTAAGAAAAAAACCGGCCCAGGAAGATATGTTTTGCCATATCTCCGCAAGTAATAAACCGGTTGCTTTTATCTTGTCAAACAGTGTACATTCGTGTACACTTGTGAACATAGCTGGGTCCCAATGGAGTATGCACAAAAATTATCCGTGCTGGGGTATTTCCAGAAGACAAGCATGTTTTGTCAAATTCAGGGCATTTCCATGACACAAATCGCACGCTCCTGAAATAGAATCCAGAACTGATGCAACATTTGTTAGAAGCATGCAACCGAAGAGAACCTAGATGCAGATAATGGAATATGTTAAAGCCACTTGGGCCGCCCCCAGGAAGTGCACAGTCGCGCTTGTAGAGGACCTGAGAGGGTGGGGGCCACCATATCTGAAGAGTTTGGGGCGCGAGCAAAAAAAAACAGTCCCCTCCACTCCAAACTTCACTTCGGGCAGCCAGAGGACTACGCGTACAAAAGGAGTCGAGAACGATTCCTGTGGTAAGAAATATCAACCGTAGAAAGGATCATAGCCATTGCTCAGGCAGTTTATCGGGACGTTTGGCAATTGGGTGAAAATGCGAGGAGTTAAATGTAGGGCATATGTGTATATGTCATATGAGATAAAAAGGTAAAGGCCTATGAGTATCATATTTTGGAAATACACTTTTGAACATAATCTATCATTTGTAGCCAAATTTTCACACAAATCTGACGTGAAACCTTAGCGTGATGGCCACAGAAAGTTCGGCCCATTTTGGGGGAGGGGGGGTTACCCCGTAATAGGTTGAACATTGAAAATGTCGACTGAATTTGTGTATAATCAAATTACGTACTTGTGTGATTCATGTTAGAAGTCTCGGCATACTCCCAGCTTTCACCAAACAGTCCAAGCGCGAGTGTCACCAAGACCAACCGTGAAGGCAAGAACAAAAAGTCCCTCCTCCAATCCAGTTTCCAGGCGGTCACCCTGTACCTGTGGACGTTGGCCTACTCTATTTGTATTGCAAATTTAGATCCAGAAACGAACACATCCATCCCAGCCAAAATCCCATTTGAGTTCGAAGCTAACACCGACCGCCGCTCTCCGTTCTGCTGAACCACTCACCGACAGCCCGGCGGACCGCTGAACCACTCACCGACAGCCAGGCGGACCGCTGAACCACTCACCGACAGCCAGGCGGACCGCTGAACCACTCACCGACAGCCAGGCGGGACCGCTGAACCACTCACCGACAGCCAGGCGGACCGCTGAACCACTCACCGACAGCCAGGCGGACCGCTGAACCACTCACCGACAGCCAGGCGGACCGCTGAACCACTCACCGACAGCCAGGCGGACCGCTGAACCACTCACCGACAGCCAGGCGGACCGCTGAACCACTCACCGACAGCCAGGCGGACCGCTGAACCACTCACCGACAGCCAGGCGGACCGCTGAACCACTCACCGACAGCCAGGCGGACCGCTGAACCACTCACCGACAGCCAGGCGGACCGCTGAACCACTCACCGACAGCCAGGCGGACCGCTGAACCACTCACCGACAGCCAGGCGGACCGCTGAACCACTCACCGACAGCCAGGCGGACCGCTGAACCACTCACCGACAGCCAGGCGGACCGCTGAACCATTCACCGACAGCCAGGCGGACCGCTGAACCACTCACCGACAGCCAGGCGGACCGCTGAACCACTCACCGACAGCCAGGCGGACCGCTGAACCACTCACCGACAGCCAGGCGGACCGCTGAACCACTCACCGACAGCCAGGCGGACCGCTGAACCACTCACCGACAGCCAGGCGGACCGCTGAACCACTCACCGACAGCCAGGCGGACCGCTGAACCACTCACCGACAGCCAGGCGGACCGCTGAACCACTCACCGACAGCCAGGCGGACCGCTGAACCACTCACCGACAGCCAGGCGGACCGCTGAACCACTCACCGACAGCCAGGCGGACCGCTGAACCACTCACCGACAGCCAGGCGGACCGCTGAACCACTCACCGACAGCCAGGCGGACCGCTGAACCATTCACCGACAGCCAGGCGGACCGCTGAACCACTCACCGACAGCCAGGCGGACCGCTGAACCATTCACCGACAGCCAGGCGGACCGCTGAACCACTCACCGACAGCCAGGCGGACCGCTGAACCACTCACCGACAGCCAGGCGGACCGCTGAACCACTCACCGACAGCCAGGCGGACCGCTGAACCACTCACCGACAGCCAGGCGGACCGCTGAACCACTCACCGACAGCCAGGCGGACCGCTGAACCACTCACCGACAGCCAGGCGGACCGCTGAACCACTCATCGACAGCCAGGCGGACCGCTGAACCACTCACCGACAGCCAGGCGGACCGCTGAACCACTCACCGACAGCCAGGCGGACCGCTGAACCACTCACCGACAGCCAGGCGGACCGCTGAACCACTCACCGACAGCCAGGCGGACCGCTGAACCACTCACCGACAGCCAGGCGGACCGCTGAACCACTCACCAACAGCCAGGCGGACCGCTGAACCACTCACCGACAGCCAGGCGGACCGCTGAACCACTCATCGACAGCCAGGCGGACCGCTGAACCACTCACCGACAGCCAGGCGGACCGCTGAACCACTCACCGACAGCCAGGCGGACCGCTGAACCACTCACCGACAGCCAGGCGGACCGCTGAACCACTCACCGACAGCCAGGCGGACCGCTGAACCACTCACCGACAGCCAGGCGGACCGCTGAACCATTCACCGACAGCCAGGCGGACCGCTGAACCACTCACCGACAGCCAGGCGGACCGCTGAACCACTCACCGACAGCCAGGCGGACCGCTGAACCACTCACCGACAGCCAGGCGGACCGCTGAACCACTCACCGACAGCCAGGCGGACCGCTGAACCACTCACCGACAGCCAGGCGGACCGCTGAACCACTCACCGACAGCCAGGCGGACCGCTGAACCACTCATCGACAGCCAGGCGAACTGCTGAACCACTCACCGACAGCCAGGCGGACCGCTGAACCACTCACCGACAGCCAGGCGGACCGCTGAACCACTCACCGACAGCCAGGCGGACGTCGTTGATGGTGAAGGTCGACGGGGGCACACTGATGCCTAGGCCATCCTTGGAGTGGAACACCAGCGGCGTAGAGAAGCCGTTCGCCTGCACCCAGGCCAGGTCAAAGTCTGCCAGAACCGGGCCCGTGCCTTTTTAACCACGCCAGGTCAAACTCCGCCCAAACAGGCCTCGCTGCAGTCTCACCAGGCTAAGCCAGTCTGCCAGAAGCACGCCTCACAGCCGCCTAACCACGCCAGGTTAGTCTACCAGGAATAGAACTCATCGCAGCGAAACCAGTTTAAAAGGCACGGCCGTAACATCAATTCTGCATGTTAGCTTTCGTTGAAGCAAGTGACCGCTCAGTTACAGCCGAGCAAGATCAGCCAACTTTCAGGCAGTATCAATTCTTGTTAAACTTAATACGTGATTTCGTTTCGTATACAAATTCAAGCGGCAGAATTGTGTCTCTCTCTTTTAAAACAGTGAAGCAAAATATAAATCTACCAACGGTTTGACTAACGGTTTCATGTATTACGACGGCGGCCACACACCCAAGTCCTACCTTTGCCCTCCATTTCCTGCACGAAACACTGCGGGAACGCCTCGCTGGTGATCTTCTCGTCGAGATCAAAAGACCTTTGGCCTTCCAGTTCCTCTTCACCCAGGTTCCAGTCATCTGTGTAGACTTTGCGGCCCTTCTCTCGCTGGAAGATATAACCGACCATGAAGTAGCGTTGATAAGAATTTCTCAGATCGTGGTAGGTATTTGAACGTACTAAAATTCGTCCCAGTTGAATCAGGGGAAAATAGTACTTGAGTAGGGCACACATTTTTACGCAGTGGGCTTTCAGACAATTACAAATTTTCCGCCGTGCCCCATGCTAGCAAATTTACGCAGCGTAAGAAACCCGTGGGATTTTTACGCATTTCAGTAAACATCAAGGCTGCCCCCCCATTTTTGACGGTGGTGACACTTATGTGTTTGAGTACGTAAATTTGAAACACTCATTCTTCATGCCCTGGGTGTGGCCCTGCGTTGTCCTCGTTCAATAAAAACTTCTACAACTGCCGATATTTCTAGCCCCCTCCGTCAGAAATCGTCAGAAAAGGCCCGACCCCTCCCCCTTTGTCAGAAAAGCCCAGAAAATGCTGAACACTATCCGCCTTTAGTGGGTGATGTAATATGTAAACAGACCCTTATGGCATATGGTCATAACTGAGAGACCCATTTAGTAAAATACCCGGGAAAACCCTATGCTCAGCAATCATTTGCCTCAGAACTCGAAATTCTCGTAAAAGGATAAACCCCACCTAAAATCAGAGACCGATCCAGGGGGGCGAAGGGGGGCACTCCCCTAAAACACAAAAAGACGCCCTTCTGAGCCCGAAAACACTCGCCTCAAACTAGTTAACACGACGCGCGCGATGCAAAAAATCCGCTACCACCCCGCTCCCTCAGGATGTGGTACTAGGCGCCCTTTGGGTCAAAAGTGGCGTCCTTTAATGGCAAAGTGCAATGAGAGGGGACCGAAATATTACATTCATCATGCCTAAAAGCAGTCACACAGGGTTCACTACGGCTCTTTAAGGCCGTTAAATGGTATTCTGCTGTTTGTACGCCATGCTGACATAGTGCAAACCTGACGGAGTGATGCGATTTTCTGGCATCGTACGCAAAAGCACGTGCTATGAAGGTATCTTGCGTGCTACGTGCATGAAGTCCACTACAGGCGATTCTTTCATTGTGAGGTTTCGTCATATGCCTAAAGCGGGACTCGCCGATGAAGGCGATGCCGTCACTCAGTTCTGTCCGTATCTTTACGCTTATGTATTCTGGGGTGGAAAACTTAGGCATTTGGCCGGCACTTCTCAAATTTTACGCCGTGGTTTCTCGGCGCAAATCAACTTTTATTTCCCCCTGAGTTGAATACCACGATGCCCGCTACGACGCTCGCGATCTAAGGAAGGCATTCCATAGCATGGACTAGGCTACACCATTACAGCATCAAGTACAAAAACACAGATATACCCCAATTTACTTCACACAGAGCTGGCCCATTTAAAGAATATCGCAGCCAAGCGGACGCCATACAGAGACATGACAGCAATGTGGCTGCAGTAGCTAAGACACCACCTTCTTATAAAGTTTGGAGAGCTAGCTTTAGACGGATATCCTCTCGAAATGATCAATTCTGGAAACAACTTGATTACAAGATTATGATGAACAAAAAAATTAAGGCAGACTGCATATGTCAAAGACTTTTGAATTTGATAGATCTTAACACCGGACCTTAGAACACTTCATCGCCCGCGTGACGTCATGGTAAAGGCGGCTCCAGATTGGTAGTTGGAGATTGGAGAGACACGCCATTCTTTTATGGCAAAGCCTAAGCCAGATCTCTAAATGTGACAATATGTCCACAAGCTGGTAATCGCATACACCTGCGAACACTTACCGTTTTTATTCTTCTCATCTTACGGGCCTTCTTTGGCGGATTCACAGATTCATTTTCGTGGTCGGAAGCCCCCATTGTAGTTCTGAAAACAAGTTGAATTATTATCTTCTGGTCCGGCACATATCTTTTCGTCAAAACAGTTTTTTCGAGTTTTTTACTCTGACGAGCCCAAGCCAGGCGAATTAAATATATAAATTTTGAAAGCATAACATTATGAGTATTAAAATTAATAATATACTTCCTACATGATGGCTGGATCAGCCTGTATTTTTCAACAGGAGAAAGGAAGGTGTGGGTCGGGATGGGGGAAGACAGAAAGTCACTCCTCTAACTAATATTCTAGAATATCTGAATAATCAAGAAAAACATATTTCAAAGTCAATGAAAAGTTCACCGAAGAAATAAAAATCAAGTCAGCCTCTTCTCTGCTCAGGTCAATATCTAAGTCATAAGACTATCACTCAACATGGTCTATGGAGATCAAGCATGACATTCCTGTTTTCACCTCCAAGTTCTGACAGAGCAACATCATATAAATGTTTTAGGCATCACTGGAACAAGTATAGATTTTTCGTTTCTTGACCCAGACGTCCGGGAACAACGTTATAGAGAACAACAACTATTTTCATCAAATACACACATAATGTAAAACCACATATTGAGCGAAATTTCACTCATCAACAAACATAATTGCCCAACTATACAATTAGACATATACTGATCCTAAAATCACAGCAAAACATCCGAGGTCCGGCTGCCGAGAAAATTGATTTCATGGCCTTAAAGGGAAAATTTAGACTCAAAAAAAAACCACCATTCCAAAAACAAAGCCATGTTTAAAACCAAAAACACCACCGCCACACCACAAACCAGGGCTTGGCGCCACGCGCCACCACACAGTGCCACAACACCGCCGGCGCGGGCGAGGGGCGGCAGGGGTTTGCTTTCAAAAACAGTCCAACAAAAAGGGACCGGTTCCGACCCTACAACCCCATTAAAACACGGGCCCTCCCTTAAAGGATGACATGATTCATCATACCACAACAATACGGGATGGTAGGTAGTGTGGCTGTTGAGGTAGTGAGACCACTGATAAGCTTTACCTGTGTGAATAAAAAATAATATTGCTTGACAACTTTAAGACCATTAGAGCAACACAACGGCCTCAACAACACCGGCCGAACTATGTAGCCACCCCACGACAAACAAGCTGACATTTTGTCACGCTTCTTCGGCCTTCAATACCAATTGCCAGACTAGCAGCATGTTTGCTCTGATCGGTCAAATTAATATTATAACAATGAACTTCAAAATCATGAAGCAGCTGCTTCTGACAGCATATAGTCTGGTAGTGAGAAAGCAGAACACAACCAGTTTTGACACCTGAGGCAATTTGAGTGGGACGTTAGTAGCATAAGGAAATATTAAAAAAACAATTATAAGGGCAGCACAATTACTAGGGGATTCCAAGGCCAGAGACTCAATAATACAATCATGGGGAGCCAGAGAACAAAATGGAGAACAGAATAAGCTCTGTACTGGCCTCCATATACATTCATACGTGTATGTTATCAATAAGAAAAAAACATACATGAAGCATACAGTTTACGCAAATTGAAAGCATTGCAGTCATGCTCAGCCAACACATCTTCCCTCCCTCGGGCGCCGGGGCCACTCGTTGAGATCATTCAGCAAATCTGAAAGCATTGTGTTTCGTATCTCCAAGAGACCCCACTTAAAATCGTTCGCGTCACCCGCACGTGCCCACGGGGATGCGCCCGGAGGGAGCCGCAGAATGCACTGCGGGTGGCTGGGCTGGAATGTTATGTACCAGCTAAGCAGAGCCACCACCAGCTGCATACTCGGCGTCAAATTCGATACCCAGCTGGGCTTTCGGCCACATTTTGACTCCACCAAAAGGAAAGTGGACCGAAGAATAGGTGCCATGAAAGCCCTCGCAGGCACCAGGTGGGGCTGCCGTGAGAACACGCTGCGCAAATTGTACAGGTCGTTCATCCAGCCCGTTTCACAGCACGGTAGTGATATCTACATGCAATTCGCCAAGAAAACAAACCGGGAAGTAATGGATAAAACTGCCAAGCCCGCAGCGCGAGTCATCACCGGCTGTCCAGAATGCATTAGAACCGAGGAACTTATTGTGGAGGCACAAGTACGAGACGTTTCTTCCATGGCTGAGGAACTAGGAGCCATCCGACGAAAAAGGCTCCTCCGCTCGGATGCACGAATTCCAGCGCGCAAGACTGCCGAGAGGAAAGCAAAATGACGCCTCAAAAACCGGGACACTTGGCGAGAACCGGCGGAGGAGATCGCTGAGTTCGCTGACCTCGAGGGGCCTCCCGCGAGAACATAACGAGATCCAATTCGCACCCATGGGATCGCGAGCTATCGGCCAACGTCACAATATAAGCCAAAGCGGCCGACACGGCCACCCGATCGGCACCCCCGAACGCTTGTAGGGTAGCATTCGAGCAAACTCGCAGAGCTCCCTCTGGTCCAGTCAACATATTTCACCGATGGATCGACAAGGGACGGCTTCGGCGACGGGGGAGGAGGCATTTCAAGATCGGAAACGGACGGCCGCAGACCGCATACCTGGTCCATCCTGGCAGGTACAATAACAAGCTCATACCACAGCAAAATGCTAGCGATTAGTGAGGCCCTTGATGACATCAGACAAGCCCCAGACAATACCAACAGTTTCCATATCTGCACCGACTCCTTATTCCTGCTGCAAAAACTCAAGGAAGCGCCATGGGGTGTAAAGTGTGAAACCTTCAGCAAAGTTGTAGACAATATCAGGAAAATCTCAGAAGACAACAAGAAACTCCAGCTAGTTTGGGTACCAGGACACACAGGTATCGAACAAAACGAGGAAGCAGACCGGGGAGCCAATGAAGGATTCACCCTAAACCAACAAGATACACAACTCCTTCCCATCGATTTTGTCACGGCCAGGTCGGTGGTTCGCGAGGTCTGCCACTAGCGATGGGCGGGGGCTTACTATGAGGGGGTCCCGCCTGACCACGTGCACCGACGCATCTCCGGGGGCCGACTACCGAAGATGAACAGCAAATGGACCAGAAGGGAACAGGTGGTGCTGCACCAGCTTCGGCGTGAACAGGTGCCCACTCCTAGTGGACACGTTCGGCAGGTGGAGTAGGCCAGGACACAATGGATTTTGTGCCGCCTGTAATGAGGCGGAGACCACAGTTTACTTCATTACAGACTGCATGAAACACCACGCAGCATGCATGAAGCACCTGAGCTCTATCCCGGACAAAGTATAATCCATGAGGAACCTGACGATGTGTTTCATCATCATGAGGAACTGGTGACGATGTGTTTCATCCGGGCGTCCAGCCTCCTCTGGGAGGCCCAGTGATTGGCAACCTTCTGAATCTGCAGGACAAAGAAGAAGAAGACCAGCTGCACCCAGGCTCAAGCCGGCCGCTCAGATCTCGCCGAGATCTTGTCGAAAGTGCCATACTTTGCACACTGGCCACATTCCCTTTAAAAGGAATGTGGTACCTTCATGAGATTTGAACTGAGATAGCAATTAGATAGAGCATCATGATGTGCTAAATATCAAGGTAAGAAGGCCTGTTGCCATACTTTACAAATTGAAATTGATCTCTAATTTAATGTATAAAATCACAAACCATTCTGAAAATATCCATGTCATGGTGTATTCTTAGATATGTTCCATTCAAACCAAAACTTGACACTTTCACACTGGACCCACTATGCCATTTATTCACTAGGCAAAGCCGATATTAGAATACAACACAAGAAAATTAGATTCCATGTTCAATACCTACCTTCTACGGTTCAATTTTTGTCATGACTTATGTGAGGTGGCATGAAAGTTCAGCACATAAATTTTCAAGGAGTTTTCAATGGAAATGAAAACTAACAAACTTCATCACATAAAATGAGCTACACAGACTTCTTCACAATCGACAAATTCAGTAACTGCATTCCAATTTTAAGACACATCTTGGCCCAAGATGTGTTACTTACAAAGGAACTCTTGGACTAAGATTATTGGGCCATGATAAAACCCATACACTTTTAACCTAACACCAAAGCTAAACCCACCGAATTACCCTAACCTCTCTCTTCCATTCAGCCTTGCTCATATTACACAAACAACACAACAGATTTGTGTTTTTCTTTTTAACAAATAATGTTTCCTACCTTCCTTCCTCCTCCCACCAGCGCTGCGGCGTTTGGTGTCGTCAACTTGTTTAGTGTGTCAAAAGCGTAGAAGTTCTTTTTGCTAGAAGGCTTCTTGAAACTGGCATTTTCTATGTTGCAGCTGAAGAAAAAAACCCTCTAGATATACGTTTTAAGATTGTCCATCGCCTTCAGGTGCTGAGATCGACACAGACGCCGAGCTAAAGGCTTTGACGGGGACCATATCCCCGTCTTATGAGGAAGTCCGGAGAAGCGACGTCGTGGCGGCCCTGGCGGCCGCCAGCAGGTCCCTCCAGAGCCGCCTGGCTACACCGCGTTAGCGGCTGGAGGGACACAACAACAACAACAACAACAACAACAGCTAAAGGCTTTAACCCTCGCCCCACCGGGGGCCATCGATGGCCCCCTAAGGTTTTTCCGGGATAGCAGAAAAACGACGAGGCGCAGCACCGCGGTTGAGGGCTCTACCTCTCACTGCATCATTTTCCCATCATCCCTGAAATTTTTTACCCCGGGTCACCCAAGGTCAGGTCACCAGACGAGGTCAACCAAGGTCACCTCACTTCACCTTTAGAGCTCTGTAAGAGCTACATTTCAGAGTCGATCGATTTGAAACTTCCTACACTTCATAACCCCTCCAGGTTCTACAAGGTGTATATCCGGGATTTTTCGATTTCGTGCCCTGAGGTCAGGTCACGAGGCGACCTCTCCCATTGGAAAAGCATGGGGAAAAGTTGTTTCATGATATAAAAGCCACAAAAATGATTGCAAATACTCAGACTGCTCAGAACAACGTTTTTGGACACCCTTTCACGGATCCCAGGGGCCATATTTGCCCTTTGACTTTTCCAAGGTCATCCAAGGTCACCAGAGGTCAAAAACAGTATTTTGACAATAACTTTTGACCTAATTAAGCTAGAGCGGTGAAACAAACACCATCGTGTTTGTCTTGTCACTGGCTTTCATTTGATATACGGCAAGGTCACTTTTTGACCTTTCGTGACCTCAGGTCATATTAGGTCACGAGGTGACCTCTGGCGGTCAAACCACTGGCGGGAGGTCTTTACGTTCCACATAGCAGAAAAAGTATTGGCAATTTGCTATCAAATGTACTTTACCAGGCCTCAATAGCTCTAATGACATAAGAGTTATGCCCAGTTTGCTTAATCATTGCATATTTGAGTGAAAATAGCCGATCTTGACCTAATTTGACCTCTGGAGGTCAAACCATTGACCTGAGCACTAAAACATGCGAAATAATTTCTTACTGAATTCACGCGAGCTTTCTATTGCATTTTGCAGATTTGCGCTAACGCCCATATTTTCGGAGTTAGAGGGGGGCCATCGATGGCCCCCGGTGGGGCGAAGGTGGCGCCGGACCCCCGGTGGGGCGCGGGTTAAAGTAACGCCCGCACTGGTGAGGAGTCAGTCTATCAATAACGCGCACTGGAGGGGGCATGGAAGGACCCCCTGAGATCTCAGAAACTATAAGGCTTAGAAAATTGGTTGGGTATTTTCAAGGTCAAAGGAGGTCCGCGGGGTCACCGTCCGCTAGAACAATCTGATCCATTTTTATGAATGCTGTGGTGTTTATCCTATACACACACTCAAATAGGGGCGGACGCAGACCCGTGTTTCGGGGGGGCAAACCCATGTCTGCCTCTCCTCCTGGGCAGAGGTGCAGAAAGTATGCTGGCTGTCACAAACTCAATGCGACGTATGCCTCCTCTGTCACACAGAGCTGGAAATAATAATTGCATACTCGAATACTATTTCCAATATGCTGAATGTCGTCTACCTGTCCCTTACTTTTTGCAGCAGACAAGCTTCTAGCACCAAACCATTACAGCATGAAAGTAGTAAACTGAGTTTTCATTTATAGATCATGTTTTTGTTTTTGGAAGGAAAATTCCGAATTATGGGTCATTTTTTCCAGTATTGGGGTCATAACTATTATTGGCAACTCTGACTGCAGTTTCCCCCAATGACATGCATTTCCTTTTTGAAGAAGTTTCCATTTTTGGAAGGAGTGTTTCCAATTATGGTACTTTTCCACATGATTACATGTAGCAATTATCATGAAATTAGTCATTATTGGGAACATACCTATTAATGGGAGCGTACATGTACACACAATTGGGAACCCTAACCACAGCTTCCCCCCCACTAGACTTCTATCTCACATATCAACAAAAGGGAAAAAATGTCAATGTCAACATAGTATTTGAATCTACCTAAAATGTGTTGGTAAAGTGGACCTTAGGTAGCATTTTTATAAACACATCAAATGCTTAAAATTTGCATCCCACTCACGATCAGCACCTGCCTGGTCATTCCTTTTTGCAGTAAAAACTCTGAGGCAACTAGCCTGCATAGATGTAAAATTATGTCTCTTGCCCTAATAGGTACAGAGGTATTGGAATTCACATACCAAAGAAAGATCCAATGTAGTCAAAATACTGCTTTAACTCCATGCAGTTCAGGTCCTGTGCGTTGCTTACCACCACTGGTAGTAAGCAACACACCCCCAACCAGCGTTTTTCAAAGTCTATTTCTTTCTGAGATTTGCTGTGATTTTCTGAGATAAGAAGGGGGTCTACTCGGCCCCCTCCAGTGCAAGTTAGTTCCAGGCCCCTCTCCAGTGGGGGTGTTAACACTTTGTGGAGAACTGCATTAGCACACATTTGCTATCTGTACAATATTGATATGATCTTGATATGATCTTCCACAGTGCCCGAGAAGTGGAAAGAGGGACTGGTGACACCCATTTTCAAAAAGGGAGGAAGAGAAAACCCATCAAACTATAGACCAGTGAGTCTGACCTCTGTGGTGTCAAAGGTACTCGAGTCTCTCATCCGCGATAATATAATAGAGCATCTAGTGCACTCAGGATTGCTTAGCGATGCCCAACATGGATTTCTCCCTAAAAGGTCAGTTGTGACTCAGTTGCTGTGTGCGATGGAAGACTGGACTAAGGCTATCGAAGAGGGGCATCCAGTGGATATCCAGTACCTGGACTTCAAAAAGGCCTTTGATTCTGTGCCGCACGAACGGCTCCTAACCAAGCTGGCCGATGTGGGAATCCGAGGAAACCTACTAAGCTGGATCCGAGACTTCCTGTGCAACCGGAAGCAGAGAGTGACAGTGTGCGGGGCGATGTCCACCTGTCACCTCATCACGAGTGGTATCCCGCAGGGATCGGTGCTGGGCCCCACACTGTTTCTGCTGTATGTCAATGACCTTCCCCAGTCTGTCTCCAGCAAGATACAACTATTTGCTGATGATGCGACAAAACAATCGCTTCGGGGACAAACAATCAGATCAGTGGTCCCCGACCAGCTCGGGGTCCAGATCAGCTCGGGAATACCAGATCAAGTCAGGAGGCACTTAATCAGCCCAGGAGCCCCATACCATCTCAGGGGCCCTCACCAGCCCATGTGGGCCCAGCTCAGCTCAGGGCCTGTGAGCTGCTCAGGAAATCACGTAATCAACCCAGGAGGCCCGAGTCAGCTTAAAGGGCACCATATTAGCAATGGGGCACCAGACTAGCTCAGAGGGAATAAGATGGGCTCAGGGGCACACTGATGACTCAGCAGGCACCAGATCGGCACAGTGGGCATTAGTTCAGGAAGCAGTATATCTGCTCAGGGTGCACCAGATCGATCACCGCAGGGGGCAAGTTCAAGTCAGGGGCACTAAATCAGCTCAGGGATCCCTCACCAGCTCGGGGCCCAATCAGTTCAAAAGCCCCAGAGCTGCTCAGGGGACACCAGATGCCCATAGGGCACCAGATCAGCTTCGGGGGCAAACAATCAGATCAGTGGTCCCCGACCAGCTCGGGAATACCAGATCAAGTCAGGAGGCACTTAATCAGCTCAGGAGCCCCATACCATCCCAGGGGCTCTCATCAGCCTCTGTGGGCCCAGCTCAGCTCAGGGCTTTAGAGCTGCTCATAAAAACACGTAAGGAGGCCCAGTTCAGATTAAAGGGCACCAGATTAGCTCAGGGGGCACCAGACTAGCTCAGAGGGCATCAGATGAGCTCAGGAGGCACCAGATCGACTCAGGGGCATTAGTTCAGCTCAGGTGGCACCAGATCGATCCGCTCGGGGGCCAGGTCAGCCCCCAGCCCCCAGACTATGGCAGGAGCCTAAATCAGCTCAGGGAGCAACATAACAGCTCAAGGACACATGGTGGGCTCAGGGCCCTCCAAACCAGCTCAGGGGGCACCAGGCCATCTAAGGAGACATCAATAATTAGCTGAGGGGGCACCTAATCAGCTGAAGAGGAGAAATAATCAACTTGGGGAGGCATGAGATCAGATCGAGGACCCGAATTAGCTCAATGGGCACTAAATCGGCTATCAGGGCACCAAGAGCTCAAAGGCATTAGACTAACTCAGAGGGCATTAGATAGGTTCAGGAGGCACAATTATTTGCTCAGTGGGGCACTCGATTGACTCAGGGGCACCAGATCAGCTTAGAGGGCAAGTAATCATCTCAAGGGGCCAAGAACAGCTGAGAGACCACGCGATGAGCTCAAGGAGCACCAGATTAGCTTCACCCGTACGATTATTGGCGACGATGAGGCATTAGGTGGACACATACTAGGTGCCCATACTCTTCCCGGGTGCTTGGAAAGGCGACAGAAGGCCCTAACTGACCGAAAAAGGTATTAAGTTGTCCAACAATAGTTTCAATCGGTACATACGGTCCAGTTACATATAGGTTCAACGGCGTAGGGCACTAAATTTCGAGCGGCACGGCCCAAATTGGGTACTCCCCCTGGCTATCACCCCAGCAGTGATGGGAGGCACGTCCCCATGTGCCCCCCCCTGGACAGTAGATCAACTCCGGGAGGCATTAAATAAGCCCAGGGGGCCCGGATCAGCTCAAGGGGCACTAAAACAGCTAAAAGGACACCAGGCAAGCTCAGAGGCATCAAACTAATTCAGAGAGTATTATATAGGTTCAGAAGGCACACTTATTTTCACAGGGGGGCACCAGATTGACTACGAGGGCACCAGATCAGCTCAGAGGGCACATGATCAGCTTCAGGAGGCACCAGATGAGCTCCGCCCGTACGATTATTGGCGATGATGAGGCATTATCTGGAAACGGATTATGTGCCTATACTCTTCCCGGATGCTTGGAAAGGCGACAGAATGCCCTGGCTGAACAAACAGGCACTTAATTGTCAAACAGCAGTTGAAACCGCTAAATGCAGTCTAGTTCCATCTAGGTTCAACGACGTAGGGCACTAAATTTCGAGCGGCACGGCCCAAAGGGGGTACACTACCTGGCAATCAAAAGGGCACCCGGCACCGGTGGGGGCACGTGCCCCCTGTGCCCCCCTGGACAGTAGATAAACTCCGGGAGGCATTAAATAAGTTCAGGGGGCCCGGATCAGCTCAAGGGGCACGCACTAAAACAGCTAATAGGGCACCAGGCAAGCTCGGGGGCATCAAACTAACTCAGGGAGCATTATATAGGTTCAGAAGGCACAATTATTTTCTCAGGGGCGGGCACCAGATTGACTACGAGGGCATCAGATCAGCTCAGAGGGCACATGATCAGCTTCAGGAGGCACCAGATGAGCTCCGCCCGTACGATTATTGGCGATGATGAGGCATTATCTGGAAACGGATTACGTGCCTATACTCTTCCCGGGTGCTTGGAAAGGCGACAGAATGCCCTAGCTGATCAAAAAGGCACTTAATTGTCAAACAATAGCTTAAATCGCTAAATGCAGTCTAGTTCCATCTAGGTTCAACGGCGTAGAGCACTAAATTTCGAACGGCACGGCCCAAAGAGGGTACACCACCTGGCAATCAAAAGGGCACCCCGGCACCGATGGGGGGGCACGTGCCCCTGTGCCCCCCCTCGGCTGCGCCACTGGTGGAGTGATGACGAAAGATCAACCAAACAAACCGAAACTCCCCGTCCAGGGAGCATGGAAGGAGGTGAGATGGAGACTTGTTATTGGCTGTGGTGAGTAGATGCGGGGTAGGGGTGGTATTGTAACGTAGTTTTCTGGATAGAGAAATGATCGAGGAATATGTCCAGCCTAGAAAATGAGAGTTTTGCATCATAGCTTGTCACTAATACTTGTTTAAATTCGGGGATGCGTAAGTGGCGCGTTCGAGTTTGATAATATGCGAAGAGTTTTTAGCATTTTGGGAGCCTGGAAATCGTATTTGATGTATCAGTAGGATGGGATGGTGATTTTTACATTCTGTGGACCTGAAGTGGCAGGCCCAATCGAGGTTTAGCAGGAAAATGTGTGATTTTTCATATCAGAATATTAAGTTTTCCATGTGGCCCTATTGCCATTTATTTACATCATCATCATCATCTTTTTATTTTATTTTTCATATTGATAGGGAACAGAAGTAAGGGGACAGAACAGCAAAAGACGACATGAGCAGGGGAAAGCAATAAGGAGCAACAAAAGGAAGACATTTATGGGTATACAGCATCAAACAAAAGAAATCTGGCGAATATGTAGTTAGATTAATGCAAATGATCAATATAGGTAGAAAAAGGAAAAACATAAGCTGCCAAAGAAGGAGCAATACACACAGAAACAGCAAAAAATAAAGGAAAAAACAAAATTTAATGTCAAACAGAAAGACTGATAAAACATAACAAAAACGAGATGAGCCGATACAAAAAAACAAAATAATTATGTGTGGTTTATTCATTTTGACTTGTCCTTTCCATGTGATTAACTGATATTTCCTCTATTGCATGATTCTTATCAATTGGTTTCATATCATCCAGCCAATCTGGTCATATTTCAACCTGTATTATACTTCCACTACACTGCTATTCTTGCATGCAATACATACATAGGCAAGCCATGACTATAATGGATGCTGCCCTGAAACCCAACAAAATGCATATTCAATACAATTTTAAATATAAAAACATCCATTTTTGGACTGAGTGCCCTAAATGTTTAATGAGCAGTGCTGAATTTAATGTTGTACTTGGAAGTTGTCAGAATTTATTATGTATTAGAATTGTGCTCTCCCACCACTTAGGCATGCATCAGCCATGCTTTGTTGTGGATGCATGTGTTGGCATGGGCATTCATAGTATTTTGTGTTAATAAGAGCAGTGTTGCAGCGCTAAAAGGATATCTCTAATGCATTAGCAATAGGAGATACCCCATTTTCTCTTGCACAGTGGAGAGGTCACATGCTGAAATAGGTTCTCCAGAAAGTCACCCACTTTTGTCAATTACTATGGTCAATAGTGGATATTTCTCTGAAATGCAAATTTTCTCTTTCTTTGTCATGATGTAACTTTGTGTATGGCGAGGAGGAAATGCTGCTGATAATTTTAAATGATTTGAAATTTCAGCCTCAGCATACTCAAAAGCTTGTTTAAGAAGAAGCTTTAGTGCTTTGCAACAAACCAACTGCTGAAGTAATGGCAGGAGCATTGAAACTATGTTCAACATTGGGGGGGGCAGCGGGAATTTTCAAGTCATTTCTTTCCTGTCAACACCATAGGGTTAATGGTTAAGAATCATGAAAGTTGGGGGGCAACTGCCCCCTGCCCTCCTGGTTCCTACGCCCCTGAGTAATGGTGCTGCCAACTTTTAAAAGGATCAGGAAATCCCTACTGTTGTCACTTGGTATTTGAACCTTGGTTGATAGTAATGAAGCTAATGCTGCATTCTTTGAAGTATTCCAAACTGAGTGAGGCTTGAACCTTGGATACTGTTGAAGCATGTTATTGCCTTTTGCCTTTAAACTCTTTTATCTGCTTTCTTTAGGACAAAAATTTAGGTTGTTTGTTGGTTGATCAGCTTTTTCTTGTTTTATGTACATTTTGTCCCTTTGTTTACTTATAGACTCCAGGCAAGCTGGAATATGAACTAAAACTGCAATGGTGGCATGGAAGTTAAACAATAAAAAAAATAGAGCTGTGAATAAAGTTAATTTCCTGTGTAAAAGACATGAACACAGACCATGGTTGTTTTGCACGGTTTCTGTGTAATTTATAATGAGTTTGCCCAGCCATGTCATGAAAAACATTCACATAGGCTTTCCTCTTGTGTTTCTGCTTCCTTATTTGGTGCTAGATCCATCGAGAATTTAAATATGTGCGGAGGTTTGTGTAGCCTTCCCAAAAGCTGGGATTCTGTGCTGGCCTTTGCTTCTTGTTGAACTATTGGTCAGCGCTCATACTTGGATCCATTGGGTGGGGGGCAGGTGTCATACCGATCGACCCTCGTCGCCCCCAAAAAGGTAGATGCCCCCTTCCACCTGGAAGGTTGATGGTGCCCCTTTGAAATGTCGTTCCTTCGATGCGAAAACCGGGTGCCCACTGATAGGTTGGCGCCCACCCGATTGGTTTTTCCGGTCAAAACCTGCGCCCCTGGTCCGGATGGCGCCCTGAATTGACAATCCTGAACCCAGCTCTGCCAGCTCTCATGAATTACTCAAATATCAGGCAGGTATTAGCAAAAATCATTTTTACATTACTTTAACTTTGCATAAATTCGCTGAAACATGCCAATGGCTGGTGGCACGATTCAATCTTATTTCAACCGACAGCCTCACTCAACCATCCTTTTTCTGCCTTTGCTTAGATGGTATGGATGGAAATGGTAATATCACCTTAGATGGTCGATAATCATCTCTGCAGGGGTCCGGAAATAGTCTTGTCTAATGTGACTGCAACAGTTTTCTCCGGGTTTGTTCCTCTCTCGATAGTTTAATGCAATTTTGCATATCCAAGCAACGTCAATTATTACACTTTTGGAATTTGCCTGTTTCATTTATGTAGGCAGACAGGAAATACAAAATTTACTGATTCTTCGCCTATTTTAAAGCCCACTCAGAACGAAACACATTTAAATGAATGTCGATTGTCTGCTGTTATGTCTACCCGCCGCTCTGAATAAGCGTTAATGTCTACTTGCTCTTACAGGAAGTCTTCGCTGCTGGCATGCTCAGGAGGCGATGCGTAACTGACATTCGAGTTGGCAAAACAAAGCCTGCAAGAACGTTTTCGAAACTGAAGAAGAGAGCACATTCAGCCTACTAGTGTCGTCCGTACAATGCAGGCTGTGAACTATGAGCAACATTTCCCATGGTACATTGCCCGTTTGTTGTTCAAGCATGAGTTGTTGGTTGAAATAAATATATTAAGCTCTTATTATAATTTTTTAGTCTGGTCTGTTCATGCAAGTTAGCGTTTTCAGATGTTAAAAGAGACGCAGCGCACCGTTGTCCCCCATGCCTCCACTCGGCGCTGACGTCCACTGCATTAAGGATCTCGTCAAAGATAGCACCATCGGCCGGAGACGGTGTTCCACCACTTCGTTTCGTGGTTTCCGTTCAATACTGCTTCAGCGAGAAGAACCTCACATAAAATAGTCATTTGTTAACTTAACAAGTGATATATATTCAATAAGTGCGTCCGGTGAATATTCGTCGGCACCGGATACGACATGACCAGCTATGTCTCAAGGTACATCACTACAGCAGGGAAAAGTTTTTTTTACGAAGATTGATGTGCCCAAATTTGGAAACATGTTGGTACCCCGACATTTAAACAGAAAGTATAGAATGAGGCATGCAATCTATATATAATGAGGCATGTGGCCCACGAATCTATTGGACTGCCCCGAACGAAGTTCAAGACATTAGAAAATGGAAGCACAGACTTAAGGGACATTTTTAACACCGCTTGCAGGTTTCACTTGAGGTGCCCAAGGACATACCAGTCCACACCTGTGCGAAATTATGCAGGAACTGGTATTTTACGCGCCCAATTATTGCTTTAATAAATATGACAGGAAAAATGACACTTCTGCGATAAAATTTCATGCAGGTAACAATACCGCTTACGAGTGTATCAGACAAGCTGAACGATTAGCGTCACAGCTCCATGTTCAATGTACAAATTGAAGAGTATCACTTTGCATCACCCTCATGAGTTCAGCGCTTTTTCCCCGACATTTTCGTGTCATTGCACACCCTGAATTTTTGCGGACACTTTGTCCTCGCGGTCATTGTAGTTTCGTCCACGTTTGACCGTGAGGGAGAGAAAATAACACAAAGTCAGGTCGGATGAGAAGGGAGGTTACTGCAGCACGGCGAAATTCTTTACCGTAGACTGTTGGATGCTCAGAGAATTGAGGAGATGCGTTGCCATCAGTCGTCCAAGAAGGTGCCGGAAATTGTCTTGTCACAAATCTCGCCTCTTCTTCCCCAACGAACGAGAAGTTTACTCGCGACAGAGCAGACATCAGCATCATACTCAGTTTGCGTCCATACACTGAGGGTAAAGTCGAACGGCGTCGAACCGACAATAACGACACCAACCAGGCACTACGCACTCCTCACCTCAGCTTATCTGTGTTGCGATTCGGACGAAAGTGTGGCCATCGACCAGGATGGCACAGCGGGAAAGCAGCGGATTCCCCATCCAGGGAGTCGTCTCACGCATTACCCACAATATTGCAGGTAGAGAAAGTTCATTACATGAACAAGCAGTACTGGAATACTATCACCATTAAACGGCGCTGCACGAAGCTGCGGTGGCTGACTGGGCGGCTAAGAAGATAGTGATGCAGTCCGTTTCATAATTTGCCACGGCCGAGCAAAAGTAGAATATCTTGACACGGTAGCGATAGCACAGCTGTCCGGCTGTAATCTTGTCACTAGCCACTCAGAAGATCTCTAGTTCGAACGTGGAGAGCTTCCATTTTGTTAGCCATCTGCTGCTGATGGTCACAGTGAGGACAAAGCTGAGAGCAGAGGTAAATGTTACCGAGCTCTGTGCCGGCCCAGTACCCGCAGGTACCCCGATATCCTACCCTGCAGCCTAGCACCTGGTGAGAGAAAGAGAAACGTCAGTAAGGAGAAGACTGGAGCAGTGGTGATGAATTTGAGCTGCCTCATAATTCATCACCTGTTGTTCTGAATAGTAAGGAGTGCATATGAAAATTGTTTGCATGTTGGAATTATTGTTTTTGGATGTTGGAATTTTGCATACATATTTATTAACATGGATAGTTATGAAAATATGACTCAAATAATATGTGTTGTTCAATTGTCTGAGCATAATTTCAGCGAGCAGTTCCGAGTAATACCTTCAGTGAATGTCAAATAAATACAATTAAAATACTAAATGGCAGATCGGTCACTCATGTTCTTCAACTTATTAGCTTAGAATGACTTCTTCTGAGCGAGTTCAACAGAGAAAGCCAAAATGGAGCAGAACAAAGCACAAACAACACATAAGCACATTTAATGAAAACCACTGCAAAGGCTCTTCAGAGATATCCTGAAGACCAAAATAAAAATCAATGAGATTGAGCTAGAACCACTCATATCTTGTTTTCAATAATTAAGTGCCCAAACTGGAACCACCTCATCACAAAAGCTTTTCATAGCATTTTTATTATTTTCAGTTAAAATATGGATGGCATAATGATAAAAAAATTCATTCAGCTAAAGCCTTCTTTAGTTAGAGTTGGAAGCCTTCTAAGTAGAGTTAGAAAATTTTAATTTGCAAATAGTAGCAGTATGACTGAAATTGGAAAGTGCTCCAGAAATGATTAAGTTAATATTTTGAGTGACACAAGCCATCACATGTTTATTACGCTCTCATCACACTAGGGTTAAAAGTAAAAAACAATCAAAACGGAATCAACATTACATCACCAGCGGACACAAGCTACGACAAATCATCCAGCAACTGGGCACCATCAGGCCCCTTGGTCCGCAGACGCCGACACTGACACCTAGCTCGGCGGGAACAAGACTCTGGATTTACATACAAAGACCCTGTTCCCATGCACAATGCTGATCAGGATTACATGGTTGATCTGGATGCATTTACAATATGGATAAAACGTTAGGAAATGGAAACCAAAGTTTCAATCTGATTGTCATTTATCCATATCCAGCCAGGTCTGGCAGCACATAGCAGTGTGACGTTGAATATTTTCCGTACACTGCAAATGGAAATGAGAGTAGTCCGCTGAGAGTAAAGCTTGCTTTATTAAAAAATTATACCAAACCTTAAAAAACTATTCATTACACAACATTCCTTAAAAAAACTAGTATTAAATACAAAGAAGAAACAGGCTTTTACACATAATAAGCCATTGTTTCTAAGAAAAATTGTACATTTCAGTGAAGGGAGTGAAAGGACGTATCAATGGGGCACTAGAGATGTAGCCAAAAAGAGATAAAAGACTATTCTATATGTCAATGTCAGAGCTCTATCCATATCCATTGAACCTATTCATATACAAGCCAGTGCACAGTGGGCCGGCGGGCGCTCAAAAGCGCTTAAAATTAATTACCGTCGAACTATTGAGGCTACATCAGCGATATTTTATATCTAGGGTTTTTAAATGCCCCCGAGTAGTTTTCGAGGCTGTTTTTGCTGTATCTGCAGCCTATGTCTAGCTATTTGCATAATATTACTAGGATAATATACATAGTAATATACCCCTCCGGATAACAATTTCTTTTGCCTTCGGGATGTCGTATGGAGGACATATGTCGGCATTCTGACATTCTGACCAGGGGCGTAGCCAAGGGGGGGCAGGGACAGCCACCCCCCCCTGAGGGCCCCCTGAGGACACGGGTCGCGCGAAGCGCGGCTCGCCCGCACTATGCTCTGTGGTCAAATATGAAATTTCATACCAGACAGGGCCCTCTTAAGCCCTCCTCAGCACTCTATTCTGTAACAAGCAGAACCCTTTTTTACCCATCAGGGCCCTTTTGGCGCTGTCGCTGGGGCCTTTTTCGGGGCGCTGCCCTCCCCCTGAGCGAAATCCTGGCTACGCCCCTGATTCTGACTCTTGGCCGACTCTCTGGTAAACTGCCAGGTTTGCTTCGTATGCTGCCCTTCAATGAACACAGCAAGTGCTTCTTCGTCTGTGTATCGTATTGAGGTATTTGCTGGTTTTCTTAGCATTTTTCTTACCTTAGTAGGTCTTGTGGGAGCCACGGTCACGTCTTTGAGAAAACCAGAAAGGCCCTGGCGCTTTGGAGCGTGTGACATTCAAAAGCTCTGCAGAGGAGTAACCAGCCATGAAAGCGGAGGTTCGAAGACGTTTGGAGCTACCAGAAAGTGTTCCACATAAACCCACAGGCCGACAAGGACCCCGGCTTGTACATGGCTGGTCAAGGTCAACAGGCTCCAATACCCTCGGTGAATCTGCTGCGATGGAACACTCATTCAGCCACTGTTTCTCTTCCTCCAAGAAGCGGTTTAGGGTCCTGTGACTTGCTTGCCATTTCCGCTTCAGCCTTGCAATAAAAATTGTAATTTCCGACCGCACGTGTCTCTTTTATGCTCACTAAATCCGCCCTGTAATGTGTCCTTAACATATGACACTTCGTCATCCGCTGCCACTCTGTTGATAACAATATTGCCACGCACAAAGTTAAACACATCCCTTCGTGAGATCATTTTTCCCACTACAAAACCACAGTTCGCTAGAGCAAGGCACCTCTCCAACTGAGTCAGGGGCCTATTGTTCCTCTGTACCAGGCCACTTCTGACTCAAGGAAACGACCGTCTTATATTTCGTCTCATATCAGATTTGAGCTCTCGTGATCAGTTCTCGTGCGAAGCGAGGTAATCATCTGATGCATTTAGTGTAAAGCGAGTGGCAAACCCAGGCCAATCTGCACATTATCTTATGCCCCGAGCGGTGTTTAGACAATACCCATATTTCCTGTGTAAAGCATTTGACCCAATGTGACCTGGAAAAGATTGCGTAACCTGCAGGTCTACGAAATAGCTCAGAATTGTGTTAACCGGGACTCGAGACGAATCCTAAAGGGAAAACTTGCCGACACCTGCCTTAAAAATGAACAATTTCTACCATTTGGCTTGTAATACTATGACCGCACCCGTGCATTGCACTGAACAACAAATATGCTCATAATACGAATTCGGGCAAAATCGGGCAAAAAGTAATTATAAGGCATGAAAGTAAACACCTTCAGCTACTTTGTGGACCAAGTTTCACTGCGGCACAAGGTGATATATTTTTAAAACTCTATTTCAAATATAGTTTGATCAAATCTATCTCCGTCAGTAAGATTACTTGGTAAATTTGCTCCCCATACCTGACCAATACACGAAATCTCGTTAAAGCATGTACTAACATATTTGGAACACTCCGTTCCTAGAAACAAAAGCCATAAAACTAATTTCTAAGCCTTTGAAACGTTGAAAAACACTTGTGAACAGATAAGGAAATTCAGGCGATAAGTGCGCTCCGAAACGCTTTCGGTGGAAACCTCGTCTTCAGACTGTTTCTGCACAGAGTTTTGTAGTCGTTTAGAAAAAATAAGAATGCCATCGTATTCTACATTCAATTTCACACTGATGACACCCATAAAACAGCAATATTTTTGAACTTACGAAATCCGAATAATAAGCGCTTTTGAGGGTCCGCGGGCCCACTGTGCAGTGTGGTGATAACCACAGTTGTTGCATCCTGATTCTCAGCTCTAGCCAGGTTGGTCCATTGTGCATGGGAACTGGGTCCAGCAGCAAATGAAAGTCGATTACAAATGTAGGACAAATCATACAAATGGTTTTAAGGGACAACAAAAAGGAACAATAGGGACTGCATAAAACACATCATTCTACATGGAGAGAAAACAGTCTGCCAGACTACAAGAAACATTGCTAACCCATCAACAGAAATAAGTAGGTGCAATTCGCTCTATAACCTAAGGTGTAGAAGCTAATAGTGCATAAATAGGTGCTGTTCCAGTTTAAAGTCTCAAATTTTATGCCAAAGTTCAAACCCGGAGGACCATTGAAACTTCACTCAGTGCTTGATATCTATTTTTGAGTTAGAGCAAAACAGTTAGGAGCAGCACAGCAGAGTTAGCCACCGAGGCTAACGATGGGATTGGCCACAATGCCAAATCCCCAGGAGTGACCAGCACTCAGATGCTGGGACGACGTGAGGCCGTGATCCGCACGCGCCCACTGTCCACGGATCACTGTCCATGCCTCCGTCATGAGGCGTGGACGACGCAGGACTACCATCACCACATGGTGCGTAGCTCATGCTCTAAGACCCAAAAAGGCAAGTTCACAGAGAGCAAACACGTAAACCGAAATTCCTGAGAATAATGTAAACAATTGGAAAGATAAATCCATAAACAAATAACGACGATTCGTAGAAACACTACCCAAAAATATAAAGTAACAGACAAGGTTTTAGACTAAAGAAATGGCGGCCCCATACCCACACCGTCCGCACATCTGCCGCCCAGATGTGCTCCCGAGAGCCTCACAGTGGACCGGCACAGCAGGGCGGGGGCAGCTGAAGGCAGAAAATGAAACCAAGCACTTGTGTTATAAGAAAACGTTCCAGAAGACTAAATATTTACAAACTAAGATTTTGTTCGGCACAGCGGCCCCTATAATTCAACATTTGAATTATACAAAAACGAGAACAAAATAGTGACAATATGACTAGTCACTCCTCAATAGCCATACAGTACAATCACCACACGAGTTCGACACTACGCACTATTTTCCTCTAGGACACAGAGTCGTGCTACCGGTCGGGTATACACCCCACTGCTGGTTCTCACTTCCACGGCCCTCACACGCCCATCCGCACCAGGAATGGTCCGCACGACACGTGCCATAGGCCAGTGGCCTCGCGCCTCATTTTCATCGACCATGAGCACAAGGTCACCGACACGCATGTTTGGCGATTCGCCAGTCCACTTCCTGCGTAAGGTCAGTTTGGGGAGATAGTCGGCACGCCAGCGTTTCCAGAAGCTGTCCGTCAGTCTTTGCGCAAAGCGCCAGCGCCGACGTGAGCACATGTCCCCCTCAGTGAACACTCCTGGTGCCACACAAACATCGGCACCGCCCGTCAAAAGTGGCTTGGCGTCAGCGCACTGTAGTCGTCCGGGTCGGTGCTCACGTGCGTGAGTGGCCGTGAGTTCACGATCCGCTCAGCCTCGCACATCACTGTTCTCAGAACCTCATCACTGGTGGGCTGCCGCAACAGCACCGACAGCACACACTTGACACTTTTTACTAAGCGTTCAAAGACGCCCCCAAAGTGGGGAGCAGAGGGAGGATTGAAGTGTCATTCAATCCCTCTCTGAGACAGTTCATCAGCGACTCGCTGGGTGTCAATGTCTCTGAGGTTCTGACGTAGCTCTCGCTCTCCCGCACGCAGATTAGTGCCGTTATCGCTCCAAACTGCGTGCACCGCGCCTCGTCTGGCCATCATGCGGCGCAGCGCCATAATAAAGCTGTCAGCGTCCAGCGTGTCAGCGATCTCGATGTGCACGGCACGGGTGGCGAGACAAGTCATGAGGCAGCCGTATCGCTTCTCGGTTTTGCGAAAGCGTTTCACGAGGAGGGGTCCAAAAAAGTCCACACCAATATTCCAGAAAGCTTTCTGGTGTGACGTCACACGCGCGGTGGGCAGATCGGACATTCTTGGGGGAGCTGGCTGGACACGTCTCCTCCAGCAGACGGCACATGAACTCGTCCACTTCTTGACGGCAGCTCTCCCTTTGAGTGGCCAAAATCTCTCACGCAGTGCACTGAGAGTATGCTCTGGCCCGGGGTGGGCCAGCCGTTGGTGTTGCCGCACGATAAGCAGGCGTGTCACGTCATGGTTCGGTGGAAGCACGATTTGATGCCGACTTTCCTCGGTCAGATCAGCATGTTTCAGGCGACCTCCCACGCGAATTAGCCCATCTCCGTCCAGGTATGGTGATAGTTGGAGAATGCCGCTCTGGCGGGAGATGCTTCTGCCTGCCTTCAGTGCAGCAATCTCTTCGGAAAAACATCCGACTGAGCCCTTTTCAACCAGAGCGTTTCGGCGGCAGTGATTTCTGCAGCAGACAGCGGCCCCCTGACACGGTTTGCACTGTCCACCCGGCAGTTTTTTGCGAACCTGCGTAGCCACGCTGTGACCCGAAACAAACGCAGAGCAGATGAGTACCTGGCAGGATCTGTCGGGTCAGCGCTATGTTCGTTTGACCTCTGCTGGGTCACATTCACCGCCTGCTTGACCTCTAAGTCAATGACAAGATCACTGCCTGTTTCACACATGTCAGCAGGCCAGGCTTCTTCCGGCTGCCACAGGAACGCAGGTCCTTGTACCCAGTCACTGTCAGGCTGCAGTTCACTGGCTTTACACCCACGCGAGCAGATATCTGCGACATTTAGCGTGCCCGGCACGTGCCGCCAGTCGCTACTATCAGAAGAGTCCTGTATCTCCGCCACCCTGTTCGCTACGAACGTGTGGAAGCGTCCACTTTCACTTTTGACCCAGCGCAGAACAGTCCGTGAGTCAGTCCAGAAGTGTGTGGAGTCGATGTCCCAGCTGTGCTCCCTCCGCACCAGATTTGCGACACGCACAGCCATTACTGCCGCCTGTAGCTCCAGTCGGGGAATGGTCAGCTGTTTCAGCGGGGCGACCCTGCCCTTGGCAGCGACGAATGAGCACCAGATGCGCCCGTCCTCATACTGGAGCCGAAAGTAGGCCACCGCTCCGAAAGCCTTAATGCTGGCGTCGGCAAACACGTGCAGTTGACACGCAGTGGGTCGGGTCGGGTCTGGCCGGTAGCAACGGGGAATGCTGAACAGCTTGAGGTCACGGACCTCTTCCAGCCAGCAGTTCCACTCATCAACTAGAGATTCATCAGAGATCTCATCGTCCCAGCTGTATCCACCAGACCATAGGCGTTGCAGCAGAGACTTAGCACGCACGATAAACGGGCTCAGAAACCCGATCGGGTCGAATATTGTTGACACTTGTCTCAATATTTCGCGTTTCGTGCATACGCTGCTGTTCATATCGTCCACTTCGAAGACGAAAGTGTCCTCACGCACTTTCCAGTGAACACCGAGTGCTCTCATCACTGGTGCGTTGTCACTCAGGCCTAGGTCACGGCTTTCCGGATCACCGTCCATTGATCGATGAGGAACGACCCACTTCGTGAGATTAAAGCCACCTCGACTCAGCATGTCTGTCATCGAGCGCTTCATCTCGTCTGCCTCCTCTTCGGTTTCCAGAGACATGTAGAAATCATCAACATAGAATTGTTTGAGAGCCGCTGCGGCTGCCGCGGTGAAGTCCTGCGCGTTATCGTCAGCGCATTTACGAAGCGCGAAGTTCGCAGCGCATGATGATGAAGCGGCCCCGAAAACATGCACTTTCATCTGGTACGTATCGGGTTCCCTTTTCACGGTCCTTGCCTCGCCATAGGAAGCGCAGCGCTGGCTGGTGCGATTCAGTGACACCCACACTGTGATACATAGCCTTGATATCGGCAGAGATAGGCACTGGACCTTGTCTAAATCGCATCACCACCCCGACCAGGCTGTTTACCAGGTCAGGCCCGGTCAACAGTTTCTCATTTAGAGATGTACCGCGGTAGCTGGCAGCTGCATCAAACACGACACGCACTTGACCCGGCTTTTTGGGCTGGTGACACCGTGGTGTGGCAGATGCCACACTGACCCATCGTTCACTGTGTCACCAGGACAGACCTTGGACGCGAGGCCGTCCTCAATATACCCTTCTATAGTTTCAGAGTACATTTCCAACAAGTCCGGATCCTTATCCAGCTTCCGCTCTGTATGCTTCAGACGAGTCAGAGCGGCAGCGCGGTTGTCGGGAAGCCAGGTGTTCTCATCCTTCCACAGCAGGTCTGTGTGGTATTTTCCACCCTTCAGCACAGTGCTGGCTTCCAGCACAGCCAGAGCGCGCTTGTCGTTCAACGAGCGGCTCATCTCGCTATCATATTTGGCGCCGAAGTCCTCCGTCCGCCAAAACTGTTCAACTTGGCGCTCCAATGCGCCCACCGCAGTGCTTACGTGAAGCACCTGCGTCACATCACTGGAGTGTCTATAGGTGCTAGGAAGCCTGCCCGCCACTGTCCATCCCAGCAAAGTTCTCACAGCAGAAGGTGTGCCTGGTGGACCGGTTCTCACCTCCCGAGGGACTATCAGCTGGAAATAGTCCGCACCCAGGAGGATCCCAACTGGATCCGAGTCAGTGGCTGACAGCGGCAGGTCAGTCATGTGTGGCCATTTTTCTTTCTCCATCGGCCAGTTGACCTTCTCTGAGTGGATGGCCAGCTGTGGCACTGTGCGGACGCCCGCCACAGTATAGCGCTCCGCACTAGTCGACTCGATGGCGAAAGTGACGGCATGGGACTTCTGAGACGTCGTCTCATGAATCGTGCTGAGTTGCAGGGTCTCAGCAGACCCCATCGGCAGTCCGATTTCAAGCGCCAGGCCTTCTTTGATCAGGGACACTTGGGATCCAAGGTCGAGAAGAGCGTTCACCTTCTTCGATCCAGAAGGTCCATAGACAGTCAGCGGTAGCACCTGGAGGAGCACCTCCCCCTTGTTGCACGCGTGCGACACTTGTGCTCGACCCGCTGACTGCATGCTGTCACACAAACCCTCAGGCTGTTTGTCTGTGTTCGGGCGCGCAAACGCCGCACCATGAAGCAGTCGGTGGTGGCGTTTACCACACCCGGTTACATCGCAGTTCGGCGCGTCCGCACATTTTGCCGCGACATGTCCGTCCGACACCATACACTTAAAACAAACACTGCTGTGTTTGAGTAGTGCTACACGCGCATCCAACCCCAGGGCCGCAAACTTCCTGCATTTGTCCAGCTTGTGGCCCGGGGTAGCACAGCACCGACACAGAGTTTTGGCATCACTACTGGTGACTGCCGCTGCCGCGTTTACACCACGGCGCTCACTGACGAGTTTATGATCCTTCGCTCGGCGAGGAGGCGGCGGGGGCGGCCCCGTCGCGGCCTCAGTGGCAGTCCGTCCAGAAGTCAGCGAAAGGCCATAAACCTGACGCGCTGCGTTGACTTGGCGTCGCAGGAACGCGTCCAGGGCTATCAGCGTCGGGGGCTCGGGAAGGAGCACGGCCTCTTCGCCCCATTTCCAGGCGACACTGCGTGGCAGCTTGCTGACCACCTGACGCAGATTTACTGTGGCAGCCAGGTCCGCGTCATACCTGAGGTGCTGCAGGACGCTGACGGCAGTGTGCAGCCTGGAAGACAATCTCTGGAGTGCCTCGACGTCAGACTCTTTTATAGGCGGAAGAGTCAGGACGCGGTCCAGGTTTGTCTGCACGATGGTGGCTGGATCTCCGAAACGGTATTCCAGCTCACGGAGGACTTCTGCGTAGAGTTGGCCGTCACAGAGCAATCCTCCCACTGCCTCCCTCGCATCGCCCGTGAGGGAGGTCTGCAGATGAGCCAGCTTTTCCGCGTCACTCAGATCTGTCCTGTTGTGCACCACAGATCTGAATATGGAACTCCACTGAGGCCAGTTAAGTGGAGACCCATCAAACTTGCCCAGGTGCAGTGGCGGCAGTGCTGACCTGGTTGGCTGCCAATTATCCAACCTTCTATCACACGGAGCTGGTGCTGACTCCGTTGGAAGCTGGTTAATCCAGGAGTGAGTCCGGCCAACAACGCTGGACTCACCAGCTGGGGTCGGCTTAGCTGGAGGAGGGGCACAACCTCGCGGAGGTGACGGGTCGTCATCACTATCCAGGTTTTCCTCTTCCTCTGCCAGCAGTTGAAGCCGCAGGTCACAGACCTCGGCGCGGTCGGCAGCCGCGCGAGCGTCAGCACGGGCCTGAGCAGCAGCGAGTTCAGCACGCTCACTGGCAGCACGCGCTGCCTGCTGAGCCTCAAGCTTGGCCACGGCGGCATCGATCCGCGCCTGGCTGCGTTGAGAAGATATCGAAGCATTACTTCTGGTATGAAGACTATGATGACTCATGATGCACAGTCACAGATTCACTAGTTCATACTATCCGGCCCGGAGACGACCAATTTGTTCCAGTTTAAAGTCTCAAATTTTATGCCAAAGTTCAAACCCGGAGGACCATTGAAACTTCACTCAGTGCTTGATATCTATTTTTGAGTTAGAGCAAAACAGTTAGGAGCAGCACAGCAGAGTTAGCCACCGAGGCTAACGATGGGATTGGCCACAATGCCAAATCCCCAGGAGTGACCAGCACTCAGATGCTGGGACGACGTGAGGCCGTGATCCGCACGCGCCCACTACGGATCACTGTCCATGCCTCCGTCATGAGGCGTGGACGACGCAGGACTACCATCACCACATGGTGCGTAGCTCATGCTCTAAGACCCAAAAAGGCAAGTTCACAGAGAGCAAACACGTAAACCGAAATTCCTGAGAATAATGTAAACAATTGGAAAGATAAATCCATAAACAAATAACGACGATTCGTAGAAACACTACCCAAAAATATAAAGTAACAGACAAGGTTTTAGACTAAAGAAATGGCGGCCCCATACCCACACCGTCCGCACATCTGCCGCCCAGATGTGCTCCCGAGAGCCTCACAGTGGACCGGCACAGCAGGGCGGGGGCAGCTGAAGGCAGAAAATGAAACCAAGCACTTGTGTTATAAGAAAACGTTCCAGAAGACTAAATATTTACAAACTAAGATTTTGTTCGGCACAGGTGCCATTTACTCTATTACCTTATGTGCAATCCTCCTTTATTCCAGGTGATAAATATTCCTGCGCCAGATTCGTAATGCTCCATTCAACACATAATTACTATAAAACAACATAGAAAATCCCAAATATTTGTGACTGAAATAATTTTACAGTCATTTCTCTACCAGAAAAACTAAGTTTCATGGCCCTACTCCCACGGATAGTGCAAGAGAACACACAAAAATCCCACCCGAGTCACAATCCCCACCCACTTATCATGGAGCCGTCCTGTTGCATGGTTGACCTGACGTCATCGCAGCCGTCAGAGGTCGCCAAACGGTTGCCACTTTCCGCCAATGCTGAAGGGCCGGAGCGCACCCCCCTGGAATATGCCCTCAAAATAAGTGTCTAACTTGTCTTGTCGCTGTTGCGCAGTTTAAGTAGAATTGCTGCCCAGCTATGTTTATTTTCTCACTCACTTAGTACTTTTATTAGTAGCTTTTAGGCGTACTTAATACTAAATTCGAAGAAATAGGGGCCAATAAATCGAAGACACTCAAACTGTAAATATGATTTAACCTGAAAAAATGGACAGAAAAGTACTTAATAAAGTATCTGCGTTATCGTTAATGCCTTAAATATGCCTACAATCGTGTATTTCTCGAAAAAATTGACTGTCACATTTCCGGTATCTAGGCGCCAACTTTCTGCAAACTACTAACAATCAGCCCCATTGGGCTGCATGTTAAAATCTGGCAACTGTGACAGCGGTTTGCGGGTTTTCTGCAGCGGGGGTCCCTCGTTTTAGTAGAAACTGAACACAGTACCAATATTGTATTACTAATGGTACGCTGTGCAATTGAAGAACAGAGCTGCTAAGTTAAAATATTCCCTACACGCTTCTTTCTCTATTTCGAAAATATGGGGTTTAATCTTGAGCCATACAGTCAGGATCGCTATTTTGTCACAATTATGCACCTCAATTTTTGTAAATGTGTCACAAACTCCGGTAGCCGAGTTGGCAAGTTTCTGCACCTCTGCTCCTGGGGTGGGGGGGGGGGTGGGAGCGCAGATTTTTCTGTACAGACCTAGTGTAAAACCCTTTTTTCAGTGCTCTACAGACATAGTATAAGCTACCTCTCCAAGTGCATGATTGCTCTTCAGGGGGTGGGGGGCGAAGGTGGAGGGTGGGGGGGTGGGAGCATATATTTTTGCTCTACAGACCAAGCGTAAACACCGTTTTTCAAAAATTTCTCCGGCGTTTGGGGAAGGGGGGTAAAAGATACTTTGCCCCCCCTCCAGCGCTTTGGGGGGCATGGCCGGAATGCCTCTCCCCCTGCGTCCGCCAATGCACCCAAATAAGCCCCCAGAATCACAGGGCGAAGGTGTATCAGAGACCCACCGGGGTGGAGGTTAACCCTCGCCCCACCGGGGGCCATCGATGGCCCCCCTAAGGTTTTTCCGGAATAGCAGAAAAACGACGAGGCGCAGCACCGCGGTTGAGGGCTCTACCTCTCACTGCATCATTTTCCTATCATCCCTGAAATTTTTTACCCCGGGTCACCCAAGGTCAGGTCACCAGACGAGGTCAACCAAGGTCACCTCACTTCACCTTTAGAGCTCTGTAAGAGCTACATTTCAAAGTCGATCGATTTGAAACTTCCTACACTTCATAACCCCTCCAGGGTCTACAAGGTGTATCTCCGGGATTTTTCGATTTCGTGCCCTGAGGTCAGGTCACGAGGCGACCTCTCCCATTGGAAAAGCATGGGGAAAAGTTGTTTCATGATATAAAAGCCACAAAAATGATTGCAAATACTCAGACTGCTCAGAACAACGTTTTTGGACACCCTTTCACGGATCCCAGGGGTCATATTTGCCCTTTGACTTTTCCAAGGTCATCCAAGGTCACCAGAGGTCAAAAACAGTATTTTGACAATAACTTTTGACCTAATTAAGCTAGAGCGGTGAAACAAACACCATCGTGTTTGTCTTGTCACTAGCTTTCATTTGATATACGGCAAGGTCACGTTTTGACCTTTCGTGACCTCAGGTCATATTAGGTCACGAGGTGACCTCTGGAGGTCAAACCACTGGCGGGAGGTCTTTACGTTCCACATAGCGGAAAAAGTACTGGCAATTTGCTATCAAATGTACTTTACCAGGCCTCAATAGCTCTAATGACATAAGTTATGCCCAGTTTGCTTAATCATTGCATATTTGAGTGAAAATAGCCGATCTTGACCTAATTTGACCTCTGGAGGTCAAACCATTGACCTGAGCACTAAAACATGCGAAGTAATTTCTTACTGAATTCACGCGAGCTTTCTATTGCACTTTGCAGATTTGCGCTAACGCCCATATTGTCGGAGTTAGAGGGGGGCCATCGATGGCCCCCCCCGTTGGGGCGAAGGTGGCGCCGGACCCCCGGTGGGGCGCGGGTTAACCCTCGCCCCACCTGGGGCCATCGATGGCCCCCTAAGGTTTTTCCGGGATAGCAGAAAAACGACGAAGCGCAGCACCGCGGTTGAGGGTTCTAACTCTCACCACATCATTTTCCCACCATCCCTGAAATTTTTACCCCGGGTCACCCAAGGTCAGGCCACCAGGCGAGGTCAACCAAGGTCACCTCACTTCAACTTCTGAGCTCTATAAGAGCTACATTTCGAACTCGATCGATTTGAAACTTCCTACACTTTATCACCTCTCCAGAGTCTACAAGGTGTATATCCGGGATTTTTCGATTTCGGTTTCTGAGGTCAGGTCAAGTCCTCTCCCATTGAAAAAGCATGGGGAAAAGCTGTCTTATTATCTAAAAGTCACAAAAACTGTTGGAAATGCTTGGCTTACTCAGAAAAGCGTTCTTAGACACCCTTTTACGGATCTCAGGGGCCATACTTACCCTTTGACTTCTCCAAGGTCTTCCAAGGTCACCAGGGGTCAAAAACAGTATTTTGACAATAACTTTTGACCTAATTAACCCTTGCCCCGGTGGCGAGTACGAGCCACCTTCGCCCTGGTGGGGGGGCTAAAAAGACCCCCACGATCTCAAAAACTAAGAAAGCTATAAAAAGCGCAAAGCGGCAATCAAAAGCTCTTCGAAAATGATATCGAAAATATTCAGTCATTTTTCTTGTCAGGTCAATATCAAGGTCACCAGAGGTCAAAATAGGTCAAAATTGCTTATATGACGTGTACTAAGAAACCTCATATATCTCAGAAACTATGATAGCTGGAAACATTTTTCTAACACCATTCGAAAGCTCTTGAGATGTGCTATCATTACCGTGGCATTCATTTTCGTGTCAGGTCAAAGCCTAGGGAGCTACAGGTCACTGAATATTGGGCATATTCTTGGGCATGTCCATAGCCACCCATGCATAAGGGCGTTTACTTTTTCGCTAAAAGCTTCCAAACCAAACACGAAACAGCCATAGTTGATGCACCATTGCAATCCTCTCGTCAATACGAATCGAATGATATATAACATTGCTATGCCAGGTCAAGTCTAAGAATTTGACCTGACCCAGGTCAACAGTCTGACCCAACTTGACCTGGTATAGTCATGATGTATATCATTTGACTTGCAGTGATTATACAAGCACTTTGGTGACAAAATAAAAGTTCTATCTTAGTTTATTCAAAATTTATAGAGTAAAACACCAAAACATGCTTATTTGACCTAAGGTGACCTTTTAAAGGTCACAAGTCAAAATGTTTGGCACCCACTTCAGAAATGGGCTAAGAGCAAGTTATAACCGATGTTTGAAGTTGATTCCATCCATACTTACTGAGAAAAGCTCATTTCGTGATTTTCGCTATGTATTTACAATGAGGAGGTCATGCTCTGCACATGACCTTAGGTCATCAATATCAAAAATCCCGGAACAAATGTTGTAGCTCCTGCTAGGCCCAATGTGTGGTATAAGTTTCAACTTGATCGATTAATCCTTCTTTTAGTTATGCGGTCCTAAGCATTTTTGAGGTGAGGTCACTTTACCTGGCCTGGTGACCTGACCTGATACGACCTTGAGCTAAAATTTTCAGTAAAGATGTAAAAATGACGAAGAAACAGCTAAACTAAGTTTGGTGGCGCTGCGTGCCGCCGTTTTTTGTTCACTTCGGAAAAACCCGAGGGGGTCTAAAAAGACCTCCCCCCACCCGGGCGAAGGTTAAAGAAAATTTTCCTTGAAACTTTTCCTCTTTGATCCTGGTACGCCTTTAGCATAGCCCCCCACTTTTCCCGCATAAATATATGACATTTTCAAGTACATCTGAGGCATGGTCAAGATTTTACAAGACTTTATAAACATTTTTATACATTTTATATATTATAACTGGCGATAGGAGACCGGAAACGAAGGAAGAAAAGAGCAGGCAAAAAATATAAACAAGTGATACAGCTAGTTAATCACGAAAAACGTAACGACATACACGGGTCAAAAGGAATGCAAAAAATAGCACACGCAAGGCAAAATAGCAATACAAACCAGCAGATCGAGAACTTAACAAAAGATAAGACAAACAAAAAACACGGCAGAACATATGTTTAACCCTTGCCCCGGTGGCGGGTACGAGCCACCTTCGCCCTGGTGGGGGCTAAAAAAGACCCCCACGATCTCAAAAACTAAGAGAGCTAGAAAAAAGCGCAAAACGGTAATAGAAAGCTCTTTGAAAATGATATCGAAAATACTTAGGTCATTTTTCTTGTCAGGTCAATATCAAGGTCACCAGAGGTCAAAACAGGTCAAAATCGCTAATATGAGGTGTACTAAGAAAACCTCATATATCTCAGAAAACTAGGATAGCTAGAAACATTTTTTAACACCATTTCGAAAGCTCTTGAGATGCGCTTTCATTACAGATGTATTCATTTTCGTGTCAGGTCAAAGTCTAGGGAGCTACAGGTCACTAAATATTGGGCATATTCTTGGGAATGTCCATAGCCACCCATGCATAAGGGCGTTTACTTTTTTCGCTAATAGCTTCCAAACCAAACAAGATACAGCCATAGTTTATGCACCATTGCAATCCTCTCGTCAATACGAATCGAATGATATATGATATTGCTATGCCAGGTCAAGTTTAAGAATTTGACCTGACCCAGGTCAACGGTCTGACCCAACTTGACCTGGTATAGTCATGATGTATATCATTTGACTTCCAGTGACTATACAAACAGTTTGGTGACAAAATAAAAGCTCTATCCTAGTTTATTCAAAATTTATAGAGAAAAACACCAAAAAATACTTATTTGTTCTAAGGTGACCTTTTAAAGGTCACAATTCAGAAAATGTTGGCATCAGCTTCAGAAATGGGCTAAGAGCAAGTCGCAACCGATGTTTGAAGTTGATTCCATCCATACTTACTGAGAAAAGCTCATTTCGTGATTTTCCCCATGTATTGACAATGGGGAGGTCATGCTCTGCACATGACGTTAGGTCACCAATATCAAAAATCCCGGAAAAAATGTTGTAGCTCCTGGTGGGCCCAATATGTGGTATGAGTTTCAACTTGATCGATTAACCCTTCTTTTAGTTATGCGGTCCTAAGTATTTTTTGAGGTGAGGTCACTTCACCTGGCCTGGTGACCTGACCTGATATGACCTTGAGCCAAAATTTTCAGGAAAGATGTAAAAATTATGAAGAAACAGCTAGACCAAGTTTGGCGGCGCTGCGCGCCGCCGTTTTTTGGTCACTTCGGAAAAACCCGAGGGGGTCCAAAAGACCCTCCCCCACCCGGGCGAAGGTTAAGCTTTTTTCGTACCTAGTGGTTGAGATCTCGAACACCAAAGAAACTTGAGGGCTACGCTCACCACAGATTTCCAAATTCAGCAGAGTTCTCCAAACTCCGTTGTCAGATGCAAAATTGACTAGGCTATCACGAGGGCTGCAATATTTTGTTCTGTCATGTTTAGGGGGAGTGGGGGCATATCAAATCTGGACGTAGTTATCTAACGACAGGCTTTCTGGAAATTACTAAGTTTGTTTCTCTCCGGCCATCATACAAAGGCCATGCGCCTTGACTTATTTTTTGGTTGATGGGGTAGCGAGATAGTTAGGCAGAACAACAGTAATCATTTTTTTGTCATGGCTTCAATGAATCGTGACTTAGAAATGACAAATTTTGGTGTCGAGAATTCGACCCCTGGGAGGATATCCGTCAACTAGGTACAGTCATGATTTGGTTTGAACATTCGGAAAATTTAAAGCCAAATGTGAGCAGGTATTGCAAAAGCAACCCGGGTTTCAACATCTTGACATTCGCAGATGTGTGGGCCACAAGGGGCAGGCAGTGGTGGGTACGAGGAGGGCTTGGGGGCTGAACCCCACCCCCTCAGAAATGTCAGAGTGCCTATGGTAAATATATAGGCAATGGTAGGGAAGGTTCGAAACCCCTAGCCCCTCCCCCCGGGAAATAGTCCTGGGTCCGCCACTGGGGGCAGGTGCTCCACCTCTCCCTCCGACGAAGTTCCGCCCACCTGAGACGTCATCGGCACACTTCTGAAAATTCGCTTTTCACCCGAACCCTCTCCCCTAGGACGCGAGTACATGCTCCTCTGCGATAATGTTTGGGCCCTGGCGACACCTCCCTCTTGCTAGATCCAGGGGTGTCGCCACGGACATTTCCTATGGAAACGGGCTATGGTTTTAAAACTGGGAACTTTTGGTGTTGGTACTCAAGTGTTGGTAGGGGAACATTTGAACGTAAGCTCACGCTTGCAAAGTGCAAAGAATAACAAAACTTGGTTCGAGACGCACAACTTTCGGGGAGTGTCTGTTTCCAGATATGGTCAGAGTCGTTCTGCCCAAAAATCAGCTGGACATGAGTGACTGCCACACCAAACCAAGTCCTCTGCCCCGATCGTATCCATAAGAAATTGCTGGAACACTTCGTCCCACGACATCACCCAAAATACCTTACCTAGTGGCGTTTGATCTCTACCAGGGGCGCCAAGTGATATATGATGTGGATTCCGCCGCCGAGCTCAGCAAGAACGCTACCACAGTGATTACGCTGCTCAACAGGCTGCCGGAAGGAGAAACAAATTCTGTACCACCCCACAGGCGACGGCCGCTTCACTTTGCTCGACCTGCTGTGTGAGCTGAAAAAATGAGGACTCGACACCACTGGGACCATACGGCCCAACCGTTTTCCGAAGGGATGCAAGCCCATCCTCGGTTGAAGCTATAAAGTAGGCAGAACGTGACTCATTCACAGCAGCTCTGACCACATCTGGAAACAGACACCCCCCCAACGGGGCGAGGGCTAGCCCTCGCCCCGATGAGGAGGGCGGGTGTTTGAACACCCCCTCAGGTTTTTCCGGCGGCTCGAAAAAACAGCAGTGCGAAGCGCCGCTGTACTTGGCACACCTTATTCTTGATCAAATCCGCAACTTTCCCCCAAAATTGTAAGGTTGGGTCATCCCAGATCAGGTCACCAATGCAGGTCAAGTGACCTCACTTCCAAAATTGTTTAAAGTGACAGAAGTAATAAATGGGTAAATATATTGAATTGAAACTTATACAACATAATGGGCCTACCGAGTGCTGAAAAATATATGTTTGATTTTTTTATCGGACGGGTACATTTTGAGATCCTATCCAAGCCCCTGACAAGAATAGGGTTAGCCAGGATCCTGACAGGATTAGAGATAATTAGGATCTATACGCTAGCCGTGTATTATCGTTAACGGGACATTCTTCTTATAAGTTTTAAGAGTTTGGAGTGCTGTTTTGAGCGTGATAGTCAGGATGATTATGCTAAATAAAACTAACCGATAATCGCTCATAATCTAATGAAATTGAAAACGCCAAAAAGTATATTAATATTTCAACATCGTGTCTTCGTCAGAAACAAGCTTTGAATTTGAAAGTCATTGAAGGCAATGATTTTTAAATTCAATTTGATTTTTGGGCAAACGGCTCTAACCACATCTGAAACAGACACCCCAACGGGGCGACGGTTAGCCCTCCTCCCGGTTAGGGGTGGGCAGGTGTTTGAACACCCCCAAAATCAATAGAAAATCAATAGAAATCCGAAACCGTAGACCACACATAAATAAGCAATTCTCCTCGTGGCGCCTCCTACAGCCAGACCCTACACATACACGTATACAACTTAGAACCAAACCACCACGCATAAACACTCACCACACCACCACACATCCATCGCTGAAAATTATTTTACTTACTGTTACATCCTTAGATTTGTTGCAGACGTTACTTATATGTGTGTGTAGTTTCTGTAGCATGTGGTTTTTATGTGGCATTGCTTAATTAACAAATATGTGGTTAGGTCATCACACTGTATCCTCTGCAAGATGCTCATATATGTTTTCACGTGTACCTCGATACCGTTTGCCCAAAAATCAAATTGAATTTAAAAATCATTGCCGTCAATGACTTTCAAATTAAAAACTTTTTTCTGACGAAGACACGATGTTGAAATATTAATATACTTTTCGGCGTTTTCAATTTCATTAGATTATGAACGATTATCGGTTAGTTTTATTTAGCATAATCATCATTCTTCTTATAAGCTATGGCAGAGCCCTCTGCAAGAAAACTGAGAGCAGTTAGAAAGTTTTAGTGCTGTGCAGGCGACGTCAAGTGATCGCTTATTTAAATTCCAAACATGTTTGAGAGAGGCAGTGGCAGAAACTCAAAATGGGGCTTTCTTATGTAGTAAGATTGTGCTTTTGTGGAGATATTTGGTACGGCGGTCGAGGACCGCTGCAGCTAACTCCGTCGTCCTAGATTATGTTGGGCGGTTGAGGCGGCGGCGATGGAGCAAGCAGCGATGGAGCAACCTTCGTTACAGCCCGCCGTCCTGTATTCCAATGTTGTAACCCCGCTTTCAACTGGTTACATCCCCAAGCGTCTGGTATAAAAAGCGAGTCCCGGTCCGTCGGCGGAGGAGGTGAACATCGGTAAACACGGGGGAGGTAAACATCTGTGAGACGCCGCCACTCTTCTCATCATGTAGGTGTACGAGCACAGCAGCCGGCTTTTCTGCGTGCCGGCTGCCGAGTGACGAGGCAATGTAAGTGAATTGAGCAGAAGGCGAAGTGTGTGTGGTTTAACCTATCGGTGAGGACAGTAAGATTGTGTCCCTATGATTCATCCACCTTTAGCACATCTAATTGTTTATTTAATATAAACGTATTGTTGGTTATCGGATCTTTTGTGGTGACGGCCAGCAAAGATTATGAGTTAATGAGTCACGAGCAACAAGAGCAATAAAAATGATTTTATTCTCACACTTTTACAGAACGAAAAGACTGGTTACAGAACCGCCAGGAAGAATAAAGGTAGTCATACCATACCCCAACCCTACATTATATACTTACAAGATGCTATGGGCGTGCCCAGATATGGTAATTGTAATGGTAATGTTTCCGATAAAGTGCAGTGAATCGAACAATAGAATATTTAATATTGGCCCTATTGAATATTGGGCACACTTTTGGTTCCAATAGGAATAACGTAAAATTCATCCACTTCATATTCATACTTCGATGGGAAAAGATCATTCAGAGAGACTCCTTTCCCGGGTTTGGCATGGGCAGTTCAATATAGAATAAGTATACATAGCTGAGAAGCAATGACGAGTTGAACACTAGTCAGCAATGAACGCTGATCCTAAAAGATCAGTGGCGCATGTAGGCTGGTAGTTGGGGAGGGGAGGGGTGTCAGGGGCAAAACATCGTGAAAGAAGTGTTTTTAAATGAGATCGGAGAAAATGGGGGTCGGTGAGGCACATACTATTTTTGCACCCCTCCCCCTGGATCCACCAGTGAAACAGACCACAAATAAAGTCAGTGTCAGTTTTGCTGATGGTGCATTTCTTGTTCACTCCCTTTTATGAGGGGTCTGGCCTAGTGCCATTATTTTCCGTGTGTAGAATGAGGGCTTTTCGGGGCTTTCTTGTAGCAGGCATTCAGGGGCCCCTGATAGGCCCGATACCAACATTCTGGAGGCCCTTGAGACCAACATTTGCTCCCCCAGACCAAATCTTTGGGCCGTTGAGACCAACTCTTGGGACCCCGAAACCAACTCTAGGGGTGCCTGAGACCAGCCTTGAGGCCCAGGAGACTAGTTTTGGTGGCCCTGAGACGAGCACTTCGGGGCACCCTGAGGCCAATTTTGGGAGACCTGAGACCAATTCTTAGGGGTCTCAAAGACCAATCTTGAACCCCCAGACCCAATTTTCGGGGGCCGCGAGGCCAGCTCCTTGGAGACCCGGGACCAGGGTGCCCCGAGACTAGCATTCGGGTGGCGTTTGGGTTCCCCAAATTAACTCTCGAAACACCCATCAGACATCATTGGGGCCCCCTGTGCATTAGTGGACGCAGGGAGGGGGAGAATTCCGGCCATGCCACCCCAAAGCGCAGGAGGGGGAAGGGGAAAACTATCTTTGCCCCCCACCCCAAACGCCGGATACATTTTTGAAAAAGGTGTTTACACCTCCAAATCCCACCCCCCCAGGGGACAGGCCAAAAAGGTGTTTACACTAGGTCTGTAGAGCAAAAAATATTCGCCCCCAACCCCCTCCCCCCAGGAGGAGAGGCAGACATGGGTTTGCCCCCCAAAACTCGGGTCTGCGTCCGCCCCTGCCCCTGTGGGCGGGGTTATATAGTGTTTAAGCCCAGCCGAAGAGGGGGCAGTCTTTGTACTTTGTACTGCTTCCTGTTGGATACGCCCCTGGAGTGAGATACATAAATACTAAATCAATATCTGTGGAACATATGTCTATTGAAGAAGCCTTTGGTTTTACGGCTGGGCCAGTGTGTGCTTGTCACAAAAGTTTGTATTGAACTGTCCAACATTGACAAATTCTGCGAGCGGTGTTAGCTAGCGTCGGAGAGCCGCGGTGGTCTGTTTGGCTTCGGGAAATATCTGTCTCGTCGTGAACAATATTGAGACAAAGGGAACGCCGCCCGTCGCAGTTAGTTAGCAGAGTCAACAATAAAACTAATTCGAGGAGCTGAAGCCACTTTTCAGAGAGCTGCATCAAGCTCGGAATTGGCAAAGGAAAACTTCACAAAAGAAGGTGGACATCAACACACAACCAGAACAGGGGTATTGGTCCTCACCCTGCAGGGTCAGCAGGTGTACCTATCCACTCATGGGCTCCCTTCATTGTGTGAATTGCTCGTTCGGGTGGTGGGGTCGGGGTCTTCGTAACAAGTCCTTTGATGTCTTCAGTGAGACTTCGACTCCAGAATCCGAACTAGGAACAATTTAGACACAAATACAGAAGATGCTCAGTCTACCAATACGTTTTTTAAGCTTTAGAAGGACTGCGGACTTCTGGCAGATAACCCATTCTTTGTGTGCCAAGCCTCAACAGTTTTGTACATATACGTTTTCATTTTTGAAATTCTGTTGGTGACACACGGGCACCTTTTGAACCTATGAGAATATCCTTACCTCTTGATGCCCATCGGTGAAGCTGAGTCAAAATGCTTTAAAATCCGCCCCATTACACCTCCAAACCATCTTCATCCCAGTTCGGGGAGGGGGATCCGAAGATCCTCTCGAGTCGAGCTCGAGGGAACTTGACTACGGCTCGACTTCAAAGCTCGACTCCTATGCGGAATAGAGGACAAAGTGAGAAAAAACCAAACATTAGAAGATAGCCAAGTTAAATGATTACGAAACTATATCAGTCAGTTTTTGGATCAGGCTAATACTGAGGTAATGGCGGGTCAAAGAAAGTGACAAGCTTGAGGATGGCTTTTTTGGCTACAGCGTCTGACTAAGCTGAGTTAGAATCAAGTTCTATGCATCAATCGGGGATGGGTGGCCTAGTGGATAGCGCGTCTGTCTACTAAGCCACCGGTCCCGGTTCCAAGTCCTGGTGGAGCCTCTGAATAAGTCGATCTGATCCCCCAAGTCCCTCCCAACAGGGTGAGAGCTGGCGATACCATATGACCCTGGCAGCTGGTGCGTCGTTAAACTCCAACAATTATTTGTAGGCCTTAATTGATTTATCTCGTTATGATAGCTCCAATGGTGTATAACATGAACGTGATAGGTCAGCATGTTAAATGACCTGACCAGGTCAAGGTCACCATCTGAGCTAGCATAGTTAAAATGGATATAAATCAAATTGCAATGGCAATAGAAACGTAATGGTATAAAAATGTGAGCCATATCACCATTTCCTGCAAAGCTATACACGCTCAACTGTTCGGGAAGGGGCTGAAAATGGCTCCCCCTGGTTTTTCATGAATGACGCAAACACGAAGAGACGCAGAAAAACACAGCTTACGCATCAATTTCTCGTTTCTAACCAAATATTTCAGGTCAGGTCATGTCAGGTCACGGTCCTATTCGAGGACATGTGAGCCGACCTCAAAAACTAAATGTAAGAGTTTTAAACGGCGCCAAAGGAACATCTGCTGCCCGATCAGTTCCCAAATTTCCTAACATGATAAGATGGTTGGGGTCTACGCTTACGGCTACTCGGGCTTCATATGGTATTGTCCTAAGATGGGGTCAGATTTCTGGTCACCCCATTAACACGCAACTGAAGGCGGGGGCTCAAAGCTCCCCGTCCTCCTCCGCCACCTATTTTTCCTAAGTGGAAAGAGAACCACCGTTCGCAGCCGACAAATATTACTTGGCTACATTTGAGCGAATTTAACAGCGCGACGATTGATTACACAATATTTTTTAAATTAGTAATAAATTTACTAATAGGTTTTTAAAGTCAAAAGCTATATTTTGAGACTGCCACAACTGCGCAGTAGCACCAACTTACCCGCAGCGGGGTGACGTTATAGCGCCATATAAACGATATTTAGAGCCAAAGTTACCCCGTTAACCCGGCATGAGCGTTGAGGTCAAAGATGACAGGGGAAGGTCATACCAGCCTTCTCGAGGTCATTGGCCCCAGTGCTTCCGGTTACATTGTTATTTCTGCTTCACTTTGCATTGTTCTGATGTAGGCAAGAGTGAGCACATAACAAGCCCCCAGCATTTCCAGCGCTAGGTGACCTCGCAGGTTGGTGCGCCCCAAAACTCAAATAATTAAAACCCAGCATTTCCATCCCCCACCCCGCACCACTTTAGGCTGCACAGGCGAGAAAAAGAGACATGGGAAGGGTGCCCGACGACGGGGGGCGCATGCCCCGGAGGTGACCGGTCTGACAGAATGTATATGTTCCTCAGCAGTCACCACCAGGACGGAAACCCCCCACTGCCAGACCCCCTCCCCACTCAGAATTTCACCAGATTGTCCCAGCGTAATTCTTTTTCTGTTAAACATACTTTGGTTAGAATCCAGTCTGACGTATATTATGATATGACACCATAGTTCCATCAAGGGTAACCCTGGTTTGCGGTGAGCTCCACCGGGACCATGCAACAAGCCAACCACGCCCAGGTTACAGGGCACCACCGGTCAAAGGAGCCAACAAACGCGGTTTAACGGCAGCAATGGTAATTCCAAACTACCCGCCCAAAACCCGAAGGGTGCACGAGCATCATGTTGGCTGATAGCAGCCCCACTTAGGGGCACCCCCCTAAAATAACAACCCAGATAAACCCCGGGGGAACAGGTAAAACAACAGCCTTAAGTGCCAAACGGGACCGGACCCCCGGCCACCACCGAAAATCAGGGGAAGGGGGAGCCAATCGGTCCAGTTGAGTTTCCACCCAAACCAGGGCCAACCCGGCAGGGTTAAAATAACTGAATGTAAAGGTCATGGGCCAAATTCAAAGGTCATGGGTCAAGGCTAATCCTCTTTTGCCGCCCAGTGGCTGATATGGTGCTAGTCATAGTATGATTATAGGAATATATCATACTAAGACGCCATAGGTTAATGATCCTGACTGAACTTGACCCAAAAATTTTGGGAAACATTTTTTGGACCTTCTTTGCTTTGACCTCAGCCCGTTTTTAGTATATTCTAGACTTTTCTGTGCTTAACGATGGCAATGTAATAAACCCTTATAACCTTATATTTGTATGTTTATTTTATTCGTATTTTTATATGTTTTAACACATTTTGTTATATTCTTATTTCAATTTGTGTACTTATTTTTTCAATATTTTGGATATTTAACTGTTTGACCTTTCTACAAGCCTACGCGCGTTTACACGTTGTGGCGTAAGATAATAAGGGCTTTCCGATGAAAATTCATCGCTTATTTTATGTTTTCACTTGTCTGTGCAAATATATACTTTCTAAGTAGCGAATGATAGCTCATATTTTATCACTTGACTTCATCTGTAAATGATACTTATATGAACCCGTTGATGATTGCACAAACATACAAACAAACGATTCGTGGATGCGTCCTCAGCACGGCCAATATTTGACCTTCATAACCTTATTTGACCCTGAACATATTGACCTAGGTCAATGAAAGTGTGTTATATTGTACATCATCATAGCTTCTACCCACCTTCCAGCCGGCATTTTTTTATAAGCTTCTTAGTGTGTTATAGATCAGGGAAGGGGGGTGACTTCCACCTCCAGTGTGCGCTAGTGCCACAGCCCTCTCCAGTGCGAGTGTTATAGGCATGCGGTGATAAATAAAAATGGTTCTTTTTCCATTAATATGGTTTACAATTATGTTGAAAATCCAGGAGATACCCCAGATTTGGAAAAAGGAGTTATCTAAGCCAAACATACAGAGAAAAATGTCCACTTTTCAGTCAATCATCTTTTCCCAGTACATTTCCAATCGATAGCTCGTGACCGGTACCTGTCCCTATGTCATTGAAAGGGAAACCCTATTACAACATGTGATACTTGATGAGCTTATGAAGTGATATGAATATCAGACCAATAATTAAACCTGTTAGATTAGACCAGTAGGTCATATGGCCTAGCCTTGTGACCTGACCTGAATTGACTCAAATTGAACATTTTCCGAAACTTTGAGTGATCTACCAAGGCTATGGCGTGTCAAGTACGGCGACACCCCACACCGCTGTTTTTGACAGCGCCGGAAAAACCCGAGAGGAGGGAGGGAATAGGAGATGTTAAAACACATCCCACTAGGGTGAGGGTTTTCTATGGTATTCAAATCCAATATCTTGCTCACTTTAAAGCTCACTGTTCCTCCACTGAATTCTGCAGATGCGGAGTATAACGGGCGGAGCTGATCTTCATACGGCCCGACGAATCAGTCAGATCCGGATTTGATCCGCACTCATCTCGTGCCTGATCCTGCCTCTGCTGTCGCAGCTGTGACCCTCCGTCTGACTGCCGCCAGCTGCAATCAAAGCGGATACGGTTTTGATTTGCATTGTGTGCGAGACATTTACATCCAGGCCTGGCCTCTCTATGTCTTTAACAATGGAGAAATAGACCAGAGCCTCTCGCAGATTGGATTTCAAATGGAATGGTACGTCAGGCCCACTTTTAGTCTTATTTTTGCAGGAAGGCAGAATCGTCTCAACTTTTGTTTTGTCTTTCGCTTATTTGTTTATAAAAATTTCCATGGAGAGTAAGATGGATCTTTGTTGAAGCTCAAGTCAACATCATGAAACGCGACTCTGCAAGCATTGACATAGGATACAGCATGGAGCACACATTAATTTCAAGAAATAACATAGAGTAAATACGTTGTAAAAAAGCAAATGGCTGTGTGCTTGATACATACAAACAAAAACCCAGCACATACTGGCACGGAAACCTTCCTCATTCTCTGTACAGGAGGCGGCCTATTGCCTACTGTGTGCGCGTTTCTGAGCCCTAACCGAACTGGTGCAGCTAAAAGGACCAGCGTGGGAGCATGCTGTCACGAAGACGTTAAAGAAACCAGGCGTCTGACCTAGCAGTCAGGGCCGATTGGTCCGTTACTTAAGTCCGCTACTTAAGTCCGCTATTTGAAGTCCGTTATTTGCGGACTCTCCGAATAGTAGCGGAGTAGTGGTAGTGGTTTGAAAAATTGGTATCGGCACCCACCTCTGCAATCAGCCAACACTTGGCCGTGTTTAGCCTACAAACACAGGCACAAGCAAACAGTGTGACCTCTAGCAGACTCAGGCGACTTCGTTCTTAACCTGACCCCAAGCTTGCTTGTGCCTTGCAGTTTGTCTTTCCAAGAGCTTTTGAAGGATGCTTAGAAACTTGATCTAGGTCTTCTAGGAGCAGAGTTATATCCAAGTTTGGTCTTCATCTTTTTTAGAAGAGCAAATTCGCTCCGGAGATGCCGCCCCGGTAGCTCAGTTGGTAGAGCGCTGGGCTCCGGCCAGCTGCTCAGAAACACCCAGTGACAGTGCATGTCCAGGCTTGGGATCGGCTCCCCTGAGACGCTCCAGCGCTCAATAGTTTACCCGACGTAGGTCGGCTGGCAACTGACTGGTGAGAGGGCGGGGCGGCCGTCCCTGTGCTTTGTGGGACGTTAAACTTAGACGTCTAAATTAACCTTCGTTGTGGGAGTTGCTCGTTCGGGTGGTGGGGTCGGGGTCACCGTGACAAGTCCCTTGATGACTCCGAATCCAACAGGCGTACTGGGAACAACTTGGACAGAATGTATATAACAAGTTGTGCGAACAAAAATGTTTTAAGATGCTCTCTCTCTCTCAAGTATGCTGCAGATCTAAAAAACTGTCAGATTGACAAATACAAAGTTTCTTTTACAAAGCACAAAGTTAAAAGTTAAAGTTTACAAGGTTTGAATCTTCACCACGATCGGAACCGCATAAACCTATATTTAACATATTCCTCAAGATGAGTTCCACATGAGCAAGTCTGAAAATATTGCATCTGCTTGCAGCCCCGTGCTCCAGATGAGATATGATGCCTCAGGTTATGGCTGCAACAGTTTGCTGCGGCACTGACGCGATGCAATAATTTATAAAATGGAGGCGTGGATCGGGCGAGAAAAAAACAATATGAGTGGACTGTCGCCGAGGAGGTTGTCAGAAAGGCCAGAAAGAAGTTTTCGAAAGTTTTAAAACAATGCTATTGTCTCCAATTGTTTCTTTTATTGCCGTACAACAGACTGTTTTCAAAATACCCGGTGCGACCACCGACGATGGTAATATATTATTGGTGGTGTTATTACGCCAGAAATGGGCGCGACAATGTTGGATTTGGTATGCCTACTTAAATCAATCAGGTTAGCAGCGTCCGTCATCTTTTGTTGCCATGCACGCCTTCGACTCGGAAAGGTTCGCGGTAACACATCGTTGATGTGTCTACAGCAAAACCCTTGGGGTCTCCGCAGGTGACGTTGATTTTGAAGCTGTGTCTTAAGATGGTCAAACATTGAAGACTTTGACTAGTCACATGCTGTGGATCACAAGACGGCATAGTTAAAAGGGTTGCAGGTTTGACCTTGAACCGTGACCTTTGCACTTGACTTTAACATTGAGTTACCTTAAATATGACATCATAGCACTAGCGGCACCAGGGGAGGGGGGGGCAAACAGGGCAACAGCCCCTTAACCCTCGTATTGCTTCATCGATGGCCCCCTAAGTTTTTTTAGTATAACAGGAAAACAACGAGGCACAGCACCGCAATTGAGGTGTCTTCGTCTCTCACCCCATCATTTTCCCACCACTCCTGAATTTTTATTTTACCCCAAGCCACACGTGGGCAGGTCGATTCGATTTGCCGCGATAAGAGGAATCCAATGATGCATAAAGATTTGCTCTAGCTCCTCTGAGGGCAGATCTAGAGAGAGAAACGTACACTGCTCTGTTGCAAGCCTATGGAAACTTCTTTGACCTCTGCTGACCGCAATATTGACCTGACATAATTATTCGTACAAAATATCTTCGTCTTGTCAAGAGCTTTCGAACGCCGCCCATAATTTTCCTTTAGCTTTCGAGGGGAATGAGATACGGAGGGGGCGAAAAACGCCCCCCAGCGTGGCGCGTCATGCCAGGGACCCCAGCGGGGCGCGTGTTAAGGCTAAAAACTAACAATACATTTAGAAAAAGCGGAGCATCTGGTTTGGAAAGGTGCTCTGTCTTCAATAGATTGTTCTCTGGGCCGTGATTTTCAGCACCGTATCCGGCTGTTATTTTAAGCCCCGCCTCCGCAGTCGGCTCGATAGCTGCTGTCATTTCCAGCGGTGACCAGGCCCGTTCCACCCTGTCAGCTGCTCAATTTGCGAGCACGGAGGAAAACCCCCGCGTGTCTCTGGCATCTCAGGCCCTTCGGACCAATAGGCCAGCAAAAAAGCACCCTGATGTTTATTCATCCGCATATTTTTCCTAAGGGAGAATGGTTAGCCACAATAAAAGTTTAAGAAGTCAGGACTTTCACCCCCACTCCAGTGTGCTTCCGGTCCACCTTCAGCCCAGTGTGGGTATATTCTAAGAAGCCATTCTAGCCGGCTTCCGAGTCCAACTGGGTTGAGTCAGAGCAAATGTTTACACATCATGAAATTTCTGTCGTAACGTGGCATCAAATTATCGTAATACATCCAATAATCGTAATCGAATAATCGTAAATTATCGACTACACCAGGTCACTATTTAAAAATGGTCAGCCCAAGACCAGTTTAATACCACTGCCTGGCTTTATTTGGCCGTAATGCAAATTAAGCGACTCATTATGAGAATACAAACACGAGCTAACGATGCGATCAATTTGGATACAAAACCTATTATCGCAGCCTACGGTAATCGACAGTCTGAACACACATTATAATTTGAAAATAAAATGTTCCCTAGTTTTTAATTTTGGTCATCTATGACGTTTCACATTTTTCCTCATCTCCCGTGCTACGTAAGAGTAATATAGGTCTGCTGTGCTGTGCTGTATCTTCTTTAATGAATTTGTCAATACAAAATATTCAATCATTGATCCGAACATGTCGTCAACAGGAGTCAAAGCAACGAAATCGACTGTTTCAGGAAAATATCAGACATTAAAACCGAACTGAAAGGTGACCTGATGACCTAACCTGTGTCCGTTTTAGTACGTAGGTTTACTTAGTGGTGGTTTAACACAGAGGTCAATGACCTTCGCATTGCACCAATCACAGACCTGTGCATATTTTTAACAACCGCCAGTTTTGATATCGGTGTCCTTGGACCGGCGCCAATGCTGGTCCTGGCTGGGACATTGGTGGGACTAACCAAGTCTGCGCCGTTTTTTGAACAAGGACTAGGCGAGACCGTGCCGGGGCTCTGACGGCATCATGACATTTCGGACATCTGTATTTTTTTTTTTTGGACGTCTGCAGTTGATGTACTAAAATGTTTATTCTCATTGGCTATTATTGCAGCTTTGCGTTGTTTTGAGATCTGCATAATGCGTCGAAGATGAATTCAAATGCCGTGGCCAATTACAAAATTGATGCATACATTTAACAATTCCTAATGTGGGAGTTATTCTACCATTTGGCTGCATCATCGTGTTTTCATACAGGTTCAACATTTTCTGCGCAGAGCCAACACAACTATTGCAGATTTTCAGATCAATAATCAAGCTGTTACAGCTTTCCTGTCGATGAAACCACATCATTCTGCGGAGACGGGGCCCTTATATTACCATGCTTGCCAGGGCCAGGACCGGCACTGCTGAAAAAGTAAAAAAATGACATTAACTTAGAAGTAAAACAATTACGAATCTGATTGGGATAGGATAAGTATCGGTGATACTTATGGAGTGGGAAGTTATGGGATGGCAAGGGGCACAATTTGACAGGTCTGATTAGGAACGGCACTGCGGGGGATATTTTTGCTCCGTATTTTATGACACGAAAAGCAACAAACAGAGCGGGACGAGACCACAGGCGGATCCAGGAGCAAAGGGGTTACAAGTCCACTCGAGAAATCGACGCCCCCGTACTGCGCCCGGGCGCCCCCTGAAACCCCGCTGTAGCCTCCCCCTCTGCCAAATGCACCTTTCTGGCCGGAATGGAACGCCCCTGGGCCGAAACGGCGCCATGCCCTCGGGTCACAATAGCGTCCCCTTGATAACGGGGCCCCTACCAATGACAAATCCTGGACCCTTCTATGGACGAGATGGAATCAATTAAGTGTCATATCGGTGTATTGGCTTCACACCACACCAGCCTTAAAACCAGAGTGCCCTGCTGCCTGCGCTGACTCGTCGTGACCCTGAATCCCGACAGAAGTCCTTTCACATATCGCACCCGGCACAGGGGCCATGATCTGACGATACCACATGAGTGAGACGGAATGCTGTAGAAGCTAAAATGTTGTTTCATGCCGAGTCCTTCCCAAAACTCGCTCACGGCAGAGCACCCACTCTCGCACAACATTGCACAGTCGCGCCCGGGGCTAGCCTCTCAAAAATTTGATGACACCATGAACAATCGTGTTTGAGGTTCATCAGAAGAAGCTGCTACCCGGAGGATGGACATTGATCGGCCTCTCTCTGTACAACTACGGAGAGGCAGAGGCCACTGCCCTGCACCGTCGCCCCGCCGTGACCGTCGCGTCGCAGGCGGCATGTCTCTCCCCGGCTGTCGTAACTCGCTTCAATGGGGAGACTGCATACCTTATACTGGGTCATTTCATCAGCTGGCAATAAGCCAAGACTCGGCACGTCACTATTGTGACCACTCTTGAATGATTCAGAGGCGAAGCCCTGACATTCCATCGGCCTCAGCTTTTGCTCGGATCTCGAGCAAAAAGCGAAGCTCGGGCTCACCACCCGCCGCGGCTTCTGCTCACTTGAGCTGCTGGTAGCGTCAGCCTTCGCCGGCTGGTTGGCTGTCACTCCAGATCGAGCTCATTGCCAGCGCATCGCAGTCGGGCCTGTTTTTCTTCCACTTATGCTGAGACAGGCGGGAGGCCGCCGGCCCTACATCACGGCCGGCGCCGGTGCGCAGACGACGGCTCAGCTGTCGGCTCCGTCGACGCCGGCGTGTCCGGTGTCGACGCGCCCGATTTTCCACGGCCTCGCACTCAGAGCTGATCGAGACGGAGCCGACGCCTGTTCTGCCGATCAAAATATAGCTGGAAGCCAAGTCAGCACTGTCGGAAAAACAATATGACAGGCGAACGTCGACGGCGATGCGTGGCAATAACCTTTCCAATAAGGCAGTGAAAGGTTTCGCACCACTTGGCATTGGAGCGAACGCGTACCCTTTACTCAAATCAAACAGATGCAGACTGATCGGGTGAAATGCTATATTTAATGAAAATAAATACAAAAGAAATCAGTGAAAAGTTTAACATTAGCGCATGCATTCTATAACCATTATTCGCCACTTGCACCAACTTCAGCACTGTATATATATATATATATATATATATATATATATATATATATATATATGTTGTGTTCATAGTGACAAATATAAGTTAAATGATGTTTAGGCGAATTTCAAAACTAAATTTATAAAACATTATATTGCACCACATAAACGCGTTTCGTATTCACTTCATCAGTATGCAGCACAATACAAGTATAAACCAAACAGGAATATTCAAACATCAACTTTGAATTTCGGCAATCATGTCATGAGAACAATTCTTCAACAGTCCTTCAGCAAAAATGTTTTCGAATATTAGCACAGAGGCCACAGTGTGCACACATTCATACCATAAAACGCGCCTTCAGAATAAAATAGTACCATAATTCTAAGTATTTCAAAACAATTAACTCTGGTATAAGCTTAATGAATTTAGCTGTCGAGTGCTTAAGTTAATGAAACCCATACGTTGTCTGATACAGTTGTTTGATAAAATGAAAGAAGCTTCTACGATTTTCCTAGCGCTTTTGCTTATATTTTTGGCTACAATTTTTGCCCCTCCCCAGTTCGGTAAATGTTTACAATCCATGCTATGTACTACTATACTACTTTGAATATTCCTGTTTCGATTTATACTTGTATTGTGCTGCATACTGATGAAGTGAATACGAAATGCGTTTATGTGTGCAATATAATGTTTTTAAATTTAGTTTTGAAATTCGCCTAAACATCATTGTAACTTATATATATATATATATATATGTCTCAAAAGCCAGTGAACTCCGATTTGAAAGATGCCCGAGTCTTGCCTATTGCGACAGACCCTTGAAGCAGAAACTACGAAATGCGACAGAAAACTATGCACATGTAAAAGTTTGACCTGTAGGCAGTACCGGAAGTGGCATAATAATCAAACTGAGACAATGCCTGTATTTTGCTTGTTTCACAGTAAACTTGAAAAAGGTGAATGTTGCACAAATGTCACTGGCAAACTAGGAGGGTTGTTTCCGTCCGCGGAGTGTTGCAACCCTGGGCGGATTATTGCGGCTGGAGCACTGTAAAGAGAAGTAGAGGGACCCGGCGGAAAACAACTTCTCAGAACAGAATTCACCTGGTACTGACGGTCGATTACAGCAGCGAGCAACAACAGTGAGCAACCACGCCGCAGGGTGAAGTACAATTTTCCCAAAATGGTCTTCTTATTGTGAGTAAACCATTTTTTTGCAAGTAATGAAAGCTCGTTTTCTTGACCAGTGCGAGCTACAGAGAAGTTCGGAGGTCATCAGGGAGGGGGGCTAGGTATCGAGCAAAGGTATGCTCTAGTTATCTCAGTGCAATGACAGCCCTATCCCTGCAAGCGCTGTGGTAAGAAATGTGTCCAGAGGGTGAGGAGGAAGCACAGTGAACCAAGTTACCTGTCAGGAATCCACGTATACTATGCATATGTAAGATCGTCTGAAAGTGGGCGTCATGGCCAGCGATCTCCCCCCCTTCCCGCCTCCTATTTCCTTGGATACGCCACCAGCTCCAGCCGCCTCATGGTTGTATCTCTCTGTTCGCAGCCGTTTATCTAGTCCCAACTTCCAGCGTCCATTCGGCTGCAGTTCACTTCTCTGGCATCCATGCCCTGACGGAACAATAAACAAACGAGATTAGGAGCCGCCCGGTACGGCGGCGGCGCGTGACCGGCCTGCTGAGAGCCGCCGTCAAAGCCGGAAATCTGGCGCCTGCGACCTCAGCCCCACCGGGACCGGCTGTTTGAGCAGCTGATAAGACCGGTTAGGTCGCGCCGCCGCCCGCTGTCGTGAATGCTGAACCGCCCTGATTACACCGACCTGCCGTATTTCTCGGACCCAAAATTTTCCACCGATCACCGGATTGCTATCTCGTTCTTTTCCTGAAAATGAATCAATGCTGATATGCCGTGGTCGTTATTTTGATTAACCGACTTCATTTGTGGCAGATGATCTTTTGTCTCTGAGTAGTTCTGGTGAAATTCTGGTGTTTGGATAGCTTATGGTGGTAATAGGCCCTCATCTTGCAGCTTTAACATAAATGGAGTATAAATCACAAGCGTCGTTGAGTTAACATGCGCATTGACGGGGTCGAGCCACCTTCGCATTGACGGGGGCGGGTACCCGCCCCTAAGATCTCAAGAACCACGGTAGGTAGCGAAAAACGGTAAAGGCGTTGGGTTGCCATCCACTTCTCCATCGAAAACATTCGAACCATTTTTTTGTCAGGTCACATTTAAGGTCACAAGAGGTCAAAACATGCCGTCATAGGGATAACATGTAAAATCAGTTTTTCGGCCATAAAGATAAAGCAAAACGACTTGAACCGTATGAATCCTCTCAGCAAGCCGAATCAATAATATATAATTTGACCTGCTAGGTCAAATCAAGGATTTGACCTGACCGAGGTCAGGTCAGGGTCAAATTACATAAAAGCATATCATTAGAACCGCTAAGCCCAGGCGAGTCTAATGCAGTTAAAATAAATGCTTTATCACCATCCGTTACTGAGTTATTCCGTAAAAACATTTTCCCATGTATTTCCAATGGAGAGGTCATGCCTCGTACCTGATCTTAGGTCATCGATATCAAAAATACCGGAACACATTTTAGAGAACTCTGTGGGGCCATTATGTGATATGAGTTTCAATCGGATAAGTTCACCCTGCTCCGACTTATGCTATCTTAAACTTTTTTGAGGTCGGGTCACTTGACCTGTACTGGTGACCTGACCTGACATGACCTAACTTTAACATTTTCACACAAGTTGTAAAAATAATGAGGGAAAAGGTACACCAAGTACGGCGGCGCTACGCGCCGCCGTTTTTCTTTCTCCGAAAAACCAGAGGGGGCGGTACCCACCCCCGTCAATGCGCGTGTTAACCCGCGCCCTACCGGGGTCCGGCGCCACCTTCGCCCCACGGGGGCATCGATGGCCCACCTCTAACTCCGAAAATATGGGCGTTAGCGCAAATCTGCAAAGTGCAATAGAAAGCTCGCGTGAATTCAGTAAGAAATTACTTCGCATGTTCTAGTGCTCAGGTCAATGGTTTGACCTGCAGAGGTCAAATTAGGTCAAGATCGGCTATTTTCACTCAAATATGCAATGATTAAGCAAACTGGTCGTAACTCTTATGTCATTAGAGCTATTGAGGCTTGGTAAGGTTCATTTGATAGGAAATTGCCAGTACTTTTCCGTTATTTGAAACGTAAAGACCTCCCGCCAGTGGTTTGACTTCCACAGGTCACCTCGTGACCTAATATGACCTGAGGTCACGAAAGGTCACAAAGTGACCTTGCCGTATATCAAATGAAAGCCAGTGACAAGACAAATACGATGGTGTTTGTTTCACCGCTCTAGCTTAATTAGGTCAAAAGTTATTGTCAAAATACTGTTTTTGATCTCTGGAGACCTTGGATGACCTTGGAAAAGTCAAAGGGTAAATATTACCCCTGGGATCCGTGAAAGGGTGTCAAAGAACGCTGCTCTGAGCAGTCTGAGTATTTGCAATCATTTTTGTGGCTTTTATATCATGAAACAGGTTTTCCCCATGCTTTTCTAATGGGAGAGGTCGCCTCGTGACCTGACCTCAGGGCACAAAATCGAAAAATCCCGGATATATCTTGGTTGACCTCGTCTGGTGACCTGACCTTGGGTGACCCTGGGTAAAAAAATTCAGGGATGATGGAAAAATGATGCAGTGAGAGGTAGAGCCCTCAACCGCGGTGCTGCGCCTTGTCGTTTTTCTGGTATCCCGGAAAAACCTTAGGGGGCCATCGATGGCCCCCGGTGGGGCGAGGGTTAAGCTATTTTCAGAACCATGTCCAATGTATCAATTTTCATAGCATTTGAAAACATTATCATCACCAATGCTAAAAAATCAATCTGCTATCAAGATCGGGTGAAAATTTGGGGCGAGGATGGTAGTAAATCCATGGTATTTTTAAATGCTTGACGAATTTTGGTAGGTTAGGATGTATTACCTAAAAGTTTCAACGTGACAATAATATGCCTCCCTGGTGACCTTCTAGTGTTTTGTGATTATCTTCACATTCCCTATCTTTTATTTGACAGTAAAATATCGACGTGCAATTTAACAAACATTATCATTTCCGACCGCTATGTTTCGTAACAAGCTTGGCGATTCTTCAAAACAAGTGAAATTGGCAATAAACTTACCGTTGGGTTGCAAATTATCTGGGAAGATCAAAAGTTTCCCGGGCATATTACATTTCAATGAGCAAACACATTTCTTGGTCCAAAATATGCCACTAACAAAAAGCTTTCCATTTTTTTGAAATTCGAATCAGCTGGCTGCAATAATTTGCCACCTGCCATCAAAATACTCCAAAGAAAAAAAGAGAATGTTTGCCTGTGCTGCCAACTTGCGGGCAGTATCCGACAAAAGGCAAAATGCACATTATGCCAGGGCTGTACAGTGTGTAGGGAATGACACTCAATAGGGTTACAGTGTACACCTATTGGAGTAATCCATTTAAAGGGCTTGGATTGACATAAAGTATCTAGAAAGTTCGACTCCAGAATATAGCTGTGTGTAGCGGCGGACAATGTGGATATCGCTTCCTATGGCGCTTCCCCCTGCGATTGGCTTTGTGGTCTAACTCGGATTTCTGACAGATGAGATCATCGCTACATCTTGCGGCTCTTCAAGCTGCTGACAGTTTAGTCCAAAAGTCTGACAGTCCCAGTCCAGCCCGAGATTGGACTAGTTGCCAGGACCGCCTCTTTTTTATACCACCGTCAACTATGACACACAAAAGAGATACTTTTAGGAAGTGTTTAAGTAGCGCAAACAGCATGCCAAAATATTGGAGCTCCAGTTGCTGAGCAAATTTGAATACCTAACCAAACCTGACCTTTCACCATTTCTGATTTCAATGCCTATAATGTCTTCGGGTTCGCAAACAGTTTTTTGTGATACGAGAATTTGTGCAGCGAAATAATTCCCGAAACGGCACAGAAAAGACTGGCTACTGACTGGACGCGCAGTATCAAGCTAAACAAAGAAGTGCTGGTCTCGCTTCCAAAAACCCTCCCTTTGACTCTGTGCTTCTCTCCTCCACCAAAGAAGCTCACGTTGACGCCCTTTGTAACAGGCGACACGTCTGTTAGTTTTGCACTCTTTCTGCGTCACAAAAGTCATTGGAGTTGTGTCCAATAAAAAACACTTAAAGTTTCGGTGCGTGTTCTCAAATCAACACCAGCGCAATCTGTCACAGCAAGTTTTAGCCTTGCCTGACATCCCAGTGAGGATGTAAATAATGGTCAATGCATTACCGTCCTCCCAGACGAATTTACAGCACCATCCGTCATCTCAAAAATCCTATTTTGCAGCACCGCCATCGCAAAGGCAGTTTTGCCTGACGCTGAAATGGATATATAGATAAATTTGGTTTCAATTCTGCAAACGATCTTCCCGAGATATATCTGCAGCTGCCGATTATGAGCAGCCAACACTGCTTCGCTCAGCAACAATGCTTGTCCGTGCACTCCTCCTTGATAATATACGCCGAAGTGTAGCAACTTTGGGTAACTGATAAATAATATCCTACGGTGTAATCTCAACTGTATTGCGTTACCCGCCATCAAGCAAGATATAATGAATAATATCACAGGCTTGCGTAGCATCAGGTATATTCTATCCAAGGCCCCTGGGCATTATTTCCGAACCTCATTCCAGCGCAGCGCATCAGACTCATATCTGAGAACAGGAAATGGGAGCAAAATATTACAGTATATCGGCACCAGTGCCTACATTTATGCATTTCCTAAACAGTGCGGATGAAGCCTAAAATTGGATTCATTTAACGACGATAGTCTGCACTAAGGGTGCCGGCACAATTCGTTTTTTTGTGGTTAGCAGACCTAGTTCCTCAAAATACAGGCCGAGCTCAATATTCCATGCGTTCAGTCCGTCTGAAAGGGAGTGCAAAGATTTTATAAATCAAACAGAACTGTTGTCACACACAAATATCAATAAATATGTGTTTGCACTTAAATTTGACATTTTTGTATTGTGGTGTCTTGAATAGGTTTGGGAAAGCCAGATCCCATACAAATGCACTCATTCATTTTCCAGGCGAACGGGGCTGCAGTGATCAGCATGGGTGCATTACAACAGACTTCCCCTATGTAAGCAGCCTCGTTTAAGGGCCCCAGTGGATGCCGTGGGAGGGCCCTCAGCAGATACTGTGCAATTTTAACCAGCATAGCTAAATACGGCTATCATAGATCAGTTTGGGGCGGGTTCTAAGTTGATGGCGCTACCCCTTGAATATGGTACTAGTTTTTCGTGAAGAACTTATGATTTTGACCTCACCAACCAAGTAGAGTAGGATAAAACTCCATGGGTGAGGCAGCAGCTGACCCAGGAGTATCCTCCCCAATTTTAATACTTTTGAACCTTAACCCTTCACCGCCTGGGGGACTGATCGATCTCCTCCCCATTTTCTAGGTCTAACAGTTCCCGAGTTGTGTGTACAGTTCCCGAGTTCTCCCAGCAGTGCAGCTCCCCACGGGCAACCGCGGTACAAATTGGCGTCGCGGAGGTGCGCTGGCGGTACGCAGCTGGCTAGCGGCGGCTGCGGAGCTCCTCTCTGGCCTGCGGCGGCGCCCCGGGGTACGCAGCCGCTGCGGCAGCTGCGGGCGTCGCCTCGCTGACAGACAATGGTTGTGTTGGGCTCGCATGACCGGTCGGTCGCCTTGGAGACCGGCCGCCGCAGCTCCATTGTGCCGCGCCATCGCACCGCGCGCGCTGCCGCCGCATCATCGTCCCGACAGCAGTAATGGCGCGTGGCTTCCGCAGCGCATCAATGCCCGGCGGCAAACTACCGAAATACCCCTAATTACCACAGCTGCCAGACTTTATGCGAAAACGACGTTTAATTTGCTGCAAGCTTTAGCTTGCTCATCTGTCCTGCCGCTTGGACTCGGGGTGGCCGATCTGCGTGTCTAGGTATTTGGATTGAGCTTCCGACTTAATCTACTTGTCACGATAGATAAATGTGATCTTCCGAGCGGCGGAATGAATTCCTCTCGTCTCCAGAATTAGCCGGAAGCTATCTTTGTTCTTCACTTGGCCATACGCTGCGGACACTGGGCTCTCCGTGAAGAGCATTGCTGTATATTCCATACACGATTTCATTAGTGCTCATAACAACATGTTTACCTGTCCAACGAAGTAATCGGCACAAACGTCTTTCCATCAACTTATCATTGATGTCTCGTACCGACCAATACACAGTTTCTAAGAAGCTTTGATTCGGGGAATATCATTCGCCTAGACTCACCTGCACCGTTTTTGCTCAGTCCATAGACTTGTAATCAATATATTTTGGCTCAGACGCTCGTCAAACTTTGAAATAACTGAAGACAAAATTAATCAACCCTCACCCCGGTGGGGGGGTTGAAAACCCCCTCGGGTTTTCCGCCGGCACGAAAAAACGACGGCGCGAAGGGCCACTGTACTTGGCACACCTTATTCTTGGTTAATTCCGCAACTTTCCCCAAAATTGTAAGATTAAGCTATCTCAGGTCAGGTCATCAGTGCAGGTCAAGTGACCTCACCTCCAAAAATGTTTAAAGTGGCAAAAGTAAAAACGGGTTAATTTATCGAATTGAAACTTATACCACATAATGACCCCACCGAGTGCTGCAAAATATATCCCAGAATTTGTCATATCGATTACCCAAGGTGAGGTACGGCTGCTAAGTCACCGATGTAAAGAAGACACTTTCCAAAATATATGCTATGATTTTCTAGCTGATCTTGACTGGAAATAAAGAAATATGATTTATGTTATAAATTTCAGTTCCTCAACATATGCTTATTAAAACGAACTCATTGCATTCTTTGGAGCAGCTATAACCGTATTTCTGTAAGCATAAGGTTACAAACATCCCAAGCTTCACGGTAGTAGGTAGTATACGTTTTTATGGATGGATGTTGAGGTGTGAGCACCTGTTATTGACGTTTTAGACCACGCTATTATTTCTAGCAAGATACCCGTATCTAGCGAGGCAGATGTTTCAAATATCAGCTCCTGGGAAGTCAAGATGGTGCGCTAGAGGGGAAAATAATGATGGCTTCCCGGGTTCCAAGGAATTGTCTAACGCATCACATACATTTGATATAAATTCTAGAAAGTAATTTTTGGCATTTTCGTCCCGTTGTTTAGGTCCGCTGCATCACTGTGCAGGAAGGGGGGCGAAAGGGACAGGTGCCCTCCCAGCGACCTGTGGCGCCCCCTGAAATGGTCACGTTGCCCCCTGAAAGATCGATGGCACCGCCCTGAAATGTCGCTTCTCATCATCATCCTCCCCCTCCCCAGGATGCACAAGTCGGCGCCCACCGATAGGATTTTGCGCCCACCTGGTAGGTTTTGCTGGTCAAAAGCGGCACCCCCTGGTCTGAATGGCGCTTCCCCCCCTGTAGGGTACTCTCCCGATTGGCAATCCTGAATCCGCCTATGACATGGGAGATATTTAGGCTACTTACGGGAAGCTACTATTAAGTCTCAGTATATGTGTTTGTTTAGCTTCGTGTGCATATTTGACTATCGTGCGGTATCACGACATTGTCTTGTGACAATCAGTCATTTCTCTGCACCTCAAATACTGTCTTGAACTTCCCAGACAGTGATTTAGCGCCCGCAATCTCAGAGGATATATTCTTTATTCAGGTTTTATTTTGACATTTCAGCGAACATTATGCGGAACATGTTGTTCTATGAAAAAACATAAATCATGATTTAGGCATGCAATTGCGAGAGCTGTGCTCAGCTGTCAACAATTTACAGCCTGTCTGGCTAGGCACGCCCCTACGTTATTAGTGCCGCATTCAAATTAGGCGTTGTTTACTGAGCTAACTTTAGATGAATGGGAAACACGGTAGAACGGACGCGCCGTGCGGCTGTTGAATACTAACTGTTTCAGTTCTGCATCACTAACTCCGGCTCAACCAACTGTTTCGCTCTATGACCTGGCATGAGTCCCGTCAGAGTTAGCGTTAATCTGGCCCGTGCAGAACTCAAAATCTAAATGGTCATTTAGACATACGCTACATCAGATAGATGCTTTCACTTTCACTTCTCTACTCCCGCGTTAATATCTCGCCGTGTTGGCTCCTCAAGTACCCAACGGCCTTTTGTGCTTACTTCGGAAAATGAATATGGGACTTGTGTGCTGTGCGCCTGTGTGTACCCTCTGCGATTCATTCATAACAGACAATGAATCTCGGAAATTTAAGAATATATGCAACTGAGAAAGATGGTATGGAGCACTATATATAAGTGCTTGTTGGTTACTGTTGTACCAAAGCAATTTCATTTTTGTAACTATCAATTTCTCACGTTTAGTCTTCCGATGGACCAGAGTGTTCTTTTTAATTTTAGTCGTAAAGAAAAATATTGCTCTCCTCAGGCTGTGTCCACCCCTCCTCAGAGCCGACTTCAGCGAATTGGACATTTCCGAACAAGATAGCACCCAGAGATGGTGGCAATAGCGCGCAGTCTCTGGATCAATCCTAAGCTCATTTTGATGAGTGCCTGAGATTTCCATGAACATTCATCGCACTTCAGGATCACTTTGTCAGCATTACATAACTTTATATTTTGCCGACTCAAAACTCAGCTGTGTTCCGGGCTGGTGCAAATGTGAGAAACACACAGCACGCCTCAGGGCGGATTCAGGAATTGCTCAAGGGGGGACAAACCTTCACAGGGGGCCCGGCCTCCTCGAAAGGAGCCTGGGATGACTTTGGGAGCCCGTGAGTGCAAGGTATAATTTTTATATAAAAAACGTGAAAACACATAAAAATGTCGGCGAGCAAACACTACGTTAAACACCGTTTTGGGGGCAAAAATCCAAAACCCCAAAAGCCCACAACACTATGAACTGGCCATAAAATCCCTGAGTTCCGTCCAACATTTGATTGGATCTCCACGAATCCTTGGACTGGAAAAATTTCGGCTAGGATTACTGATCGGAACCATCTCATATCGCATACAATATTCTATGCCCTGATTGAATTAAGAGTTTAATATATTATACCTAGTACTCCCAAGCAGGGACAGATGTAGCCACAAAGGACCGATACCAAAGGAGTCCCGCAAGCAAGACAGGCGTCCCACTGTTAGCCTCAGGAGGCCCAGGTAGACCATGGAGGGGGACATGAATGCTAGAATAAGGGGACTGGCCTCGGTCACAATATGTCTGAGATTATCGTGAGGGGCCTGGTCGCGGACACAAAGGTTCCAAGTGAACCACATTGGCCCCGGAAGCATTTCAGGAGGTTCGGATAGCCATAGGAGGTCCGGACGAACCGCAGGGGACCCGGCTGGGCTCACAGAGGGTCCGAGTGGATTACAGGGAATTCTCTGCAACGGCTGGGAATAGGGACCCGGCTTCGCTAGCCGGGGATAAGTCCGAGGAGCCAGGTCGCGAACCCAGAGATCCCAAGTGGCACTACAATGGGCCTGGGTGCATGTTAGGGGTGCCTGGATAGCCACAAGAGGCCCGGTTGAACAGCAGGGGGCTCAGCTGCAGTCAAAGGGGCCAGCTGGTGAAATACAGGGAAATTATCTGCAACTGCTGAGAACAGAGGCCCAGCTTTGGCAGCAGTGGGCCCCGGGATAATTTTGAGGGGCCTGGTCGCAGACTCAGCGGTTTCAAGTAGACTGCTAGGGGCCCGGTAGCATGTCAGTGTGCCTGGATGGCCACAGGAGGTCCGAGTGAACCACAGGATGTCCGACTGTGGCCACAGGAGGCCCGGATGGAATACCGGGAGCCTACAACTGCTGAGAATAGGGGGCCCGGCTTGGGCTGCAGCGGGTCTCCGAGACGATTGTTAGGGGCCCGGTCGCGGGGCTCGTGGGACGTCCGAGGCAGGGGCTCGAGAACAACTCTGGTGGTCAATGGAGCTATATTCTTGTGGACACCTAGAACAGTTTTTAAGGGGCCTGAGGCCAACTCTGGGGGCTCTGAGATTAATTTCAGGGTCCACGGGGTAAATTATAAGGGGCCCCTAGACCTACCTTCGGGTGGCATTTGGAAGGCAACTTGCAGGACCGGGGTACAGCCGCAGCCGCCGGGCTCGCCGCACGGGGGCCCGGCGGCTGCGGCGGGAGGCGTTTCTTTACAATGCAAAGGACAAAACATGTATTGCGCAATCGCAACGAGGACTCTTCCGTGCCCAGCAAAGTTGTCAACACGCAAAGACAAGTTATTGGGATTGACACGGATATATACCCATCGGAGTGACAGGTGCATATAGCCGTCGTTTGCGAGTGCTTCTCCTGAATCGTATCCCTAGGAACTGCAAGGGGATGGTGGGCGAGTGGAAAACCTTCTTACATCCCATTTCATAGGTCCCGGGTTCAAGTCCCAGCGGACTCTAAACAAGTGTAATCTGACCCCATAATCCCTCTTTGAGAATAGGCGAGGCCGTGTGACCGTTCAGTCAGTTTTCAACATGACCTGTGCATATTTCAGGGACCGGAAGCTGGTGGGAGTTTTGGAGAAGTTGGTCGAAGAGTGATGCGATCGATGACGCCGAAAAGGACGGCGGTGCCTTATCTGTCTCCATCTCGCCGCCCTCCGACCCTAGTGGTGACACAGGCGGAGACTCCGGTGACGCGGCTGTCCACATCGGTGACGTTCCCAGGTCCCAGCTGAATAGTTATGCCCACTGCAATGCAGAGGTCGGAACAAAACCCGATCTTGTCAATTTATGTGTGCATCGGATAACCAGAGGATTTACTATTTTCAAAAGTGGGACTGGTAGCCATTGAGGTGTTAGTAGTACCGTCAATATGGAAGTGTATGACAATCTGGTGTTTAACATTCTCATTCTAAGCGTTGGGGAACATCATTTTCTCTCTCATAAAACTCCCAAAAAGTCCTCGGTGATTGGTAAAACTTCCTCATCCGAGTCAAAATTGGCCTCCGTTGGGGAAAAAATAATTTATAGCCTCTGACATTGAATACGTGGAAAACCAATAATATGGGGCTACGCAAATTGTGCTTCGCTTTCTCCCGCTGTTTATGTATTTGGTGTTAGTCACAGAAGACGTCGTCTTTGGTAGCTAATCAGTACCAAATCTCGTGTGGGGGGGAGGGGGAGGGTGGTCTATGGTCCTTGACTTGTTGGTCGCCTTTAGAATGAGTAGCTCACAAGCACCATCAAATCTCAAATCTTAGGGAATTTTGTCGGGCCTCTATATCTACGGTAGTAGATGGGTTGTCTACTATATAACTTGTAATATCTGCGATTATTGTTTCGTTTCAAAGTTTTCACTTCTCTTATTTTGTGCTCCTTACAGGAAAGCAACAAGTGTGGAGCTTTACGACACATCAATTTGTGAGATCATATGGTGTCGCCAACTCTCACGCTGTTGGGAGGGTATGATGGAGATCGGGAAGACTTATGCAGAATACCCGCTCGGGGATTTGAACCCGGGTCGGCGGCATGGACAGAGGAGCAAGGTTAAGCTGTGGACAGTTGTGCAACAGTTTCGCAAGCATCTGCGCACTTGATCGCTCACAATTCAGTTTTGCTCTAATGGTGATACTGCTAATCTAAATCGGCTGCATTGGTCTTTATCCAGCCGGCATCTCCAGAAATGACAATAGAGCGAGGCTGGGACAGCTGGGAGATGAAGTGGACTGGCTGGAGCTGCGCCGCGAGCGATCAGCGTCCGTGCGATTTCCGGCGAGCTTGGCTTGTTATCGCCCGTCAGGAGACAATAATCGACTGGCCTGTCGCAGCGCCAGTGTGAAAGGTCACCGGAATTAACCTGCAGAAATCATGTCACCTGGACAATCTCAACTTAATCGAGAAGCTTTCGGAGGGAGAGCGAAATCTGGCAAAACGGGCAGCAATTTCGGCCTTTGTGGAAGCAACACACGTCCGGTACCAACGCAGTTAGGATACTCGGCTATTTCCGAGCTATATAAGGCTGCTTCATTCGCCGCCACGGCGACCGGCAAACCCATTTCATAGCCATCGGCCCGATGCGCAGGTCGTCTGAAATGGCAGCTCCATCAGGCCGCTGCAGCCAGCCCATGGAGAATTACTGCACCGCCATAATTCTGCTTTAATTGGTCCACTCCGGAATTTATGAGCTGGCGGTGCTTCCAATACGCTGGCTCGAAACTCTTCTGTTAATTGCAGAGATCCTGCAACCGAATACAAACGCCGCGGCTCGTTAACACCAATGGCTATTCAGAGCAGGCCCGCCGAGCTCTCAACTTTGATCCCCGGCCGACTATTGCCAGCTACAATGCTGCAGAGTTTGATAGAAGATAGATCACCTATTGATTGACAAATTTGTGCTTTGTGAGTTATAGTGATGTGTGTGATCAGGACAGAAAAACGCTGATGCAGTCTGCCGTTTACATTCGTTGATTCTAAAGTTGATAAATATGGAAATCGGAAATAGAATATGGACACCAAAGCATAAGTGTACACATTTCATTGACCTTGACCACGATAGCCCCTGCGAGAGGATTGAAAATGACTGTCACCAAGGCATAACTGCGATATTATCATACGTGACCAAAGCCAAGGATCAAATCTTGGTATGTCGAAACCCTGAATTCGAAATCCACGTGTTTTTGTTTGAACGCTCGACCAAAGACGTTCACTTGAATACAAAATCATTATAACATCATGGGGTGTTAATTAATAATAACCATTAGCGCTGCAGAGTTGTGACATTTTAATGACATCACAAAATGTTAACCCTCGCCCCACCGGGGCCACGAGGCCCCAAGGTTTTCAGGATAGCAGAAAAGACGAGGCGCAGCATCGCGGTTGAGGGCTCTACCTCTCACTGCATCATTTTCCCCATCATCCCTGAAATTTTTACCCCGGGTCACCCAAGGTCAGGTCACCAGACGAGGTCAACCAAGGTCACCTCACTTCACCTTTAGAGCTCTGTAAGAGCTACATTTCAAAGTCGATCGATTTGAAACTTCCACACTTCATGACCCCTCCAGGGTCTACAAGGTGTATATCCGGGATTTTCGATTTCGTGCCCTGAGGTCAGTTCACGAGGCGACCTCTCCCATTGGAAAAGCATAGGAAAAGCTATTTCATGATATAAAAGCCACAAAAATGATTGCAAATACTCAGACTGCTCAGAACAACGTTTTTGGACACCCTTTCACGGATCCCAGGGGTCATATTTGCCCTTTGACTTTTGCAAGGTTATCCAAGGTCACCAGAGGTCAAAAACAGTACTTTGACAATAACTTTTGACCTAATTGAGCTAGACTGGTGAAACAAACACCATCGTGTTTGTCTTGTCACTGGCTTTCATTTGATATACAGCAAGGTCACTTTTGACCTTTCGTGACCTCAGGTCATATTAGGTCACGAGGTGACCTCTGGCGGTCAAACCACTGGCGGGAGGTCCTTACGTTCCACATAGCGGAAAAAGTACTGGCAATTTGCTATCAAATTACTTTACCAGACCTCAATAGCTCTAATGACATAAGAGTTATGCCCAGTTTGCTTAATCATTGCATATTTGAGTGAAAATAGCCGATCTTGACCTAATTTGACCTCTGGAGGTCAAACCATTGACCTGAGCACTAAAACATGCGAAGTAATTTCTTACTGAATTCACGCGAGCTTTCTATTGCACTTTGCAGATTTGCGCTAACGCCCATATTTTCGGAGTTAGAGGGGGCCATCGATGGCCCCCCGGTGGGGCGAAGGTGGCGCCGGACCCCGGTGGGGCGGGTTAATTTGACGAAAACCTGAAATAAAAAAACGGTATTTCTTGTGCTTGTTTGAATTGTTTGACCAAAATTTTTCAACTCAAGCAAAAACAAAAACCTGTCATTCATCGCGAATGAGAATCAGCAAAGCATTCATGAGACATATCAATCACATCACTGAATGCCAACTTGAAAACCTTAAATCGAAAGCCAACATTTTATCTACCTGTTTGAAACGCCTGATGTCAAGCTTTCTTTACCATATAAATTCATCATATCAATATTTTTTGAGCTCGCGGTTTCGTCCCGTTTTTCAGGCCTGCTTAATTCCGGGGATCGGCGATATTGACCAGCTCAGCTGGCTCGTCAACATGTACTATGCCAGGGTGGACTTTTCTGGGGGGCGGGGAGGCAAGCTGGAAAGTTTGGCAACAGCACCAATAGCCGTTGCCTTCTTCTGAACTCTGCTTACGTCTTAAAAAAGAATGCATCTGGAGGTCAAACCATTGACTTGAGCGCTAAAGCATGTGAAGTAAGAACCATATTGAATTCACACGAGATTTCCAACACACTTTGCAAATTGGTGCTGTTCCTCATATTTTCGGAATTAGAGGGAGGACCATCGATGGCCCCCGGTGGGGTGAAGGTGGCGCCGAACCCCCGGTACACTGTGGCCGGAAACGCAGTCGTGGGTGGCCACGGGGCCATATTTTGGATTTTGGAATGTAGGGGTTTTATGGCTGCCAATGTGAAGATAATTGTTCAGAGTGTTCTGAATGACCACTATTATCAAGCTAATTTGGTTGAAAGATGCACTTATTACTCATCAAAGTAAGGCGATTATGAAATCCTGAAGCAAGGTACTCAATGCGTCTGCTAGCTCGATGCGTCTGCGTCTGCGTCTGCAGCCTTATTCAAGTTGTTAACTTTGAATAATAAACGTCAAAACTGAGTCAGGCTAACAATAATTAGTATCAAAATGTTTCTCATAATGTCAGCTTTCAGATGGTTAGCCTTATGTGTATATTTGAATTTTCATAAGGGTATATAATCTGCGTTTTAATTACCCCTTTCATAAATTCACCTTACAAACTAGTTGCTAACTTTGAATAGACAAAAAAAGTTATGTTTCTGCCAATTAGCTTTCTCGTGGAAACGTAGATCAAGTAATTCTCCGTCATGGCCTGAAGAGAGCTAAGTGCGCAAATGTGCGCAAAATTGTCCACAGTGTAAATTGTACCGGGCCGCCCGCCGCCCGCCTCGCCCGCTCCCAACCGGCGCCTCCGCAGCTCGCCACGGCCCGCCGGCCGCCCGCGAGGGGCGGGGGACGCTTATCAGGTGCTTTTCATGTTGTATTGCTCGCCTTTATGCAAATTTTCTTCATTGTAAGCTCATAGGTTTTCTCGACCTTACCCAGAATCACCCTTGGTCAAGGTCACCCATGCATAAACCATGCTCATATTGCACATGATTCGACATGCTATGATGAGAGGGGTACACTGATACAAACTACGGTCTTGATCTTCCTGCCGTCTGAATATATGAAATAAGCCCATATTGTAGAGCGATGATTCAACGTGACCTTTTGTGACTTCTGGGGACATTAATTTTAACAAGGGTAGCAAATGGTGAGCAGCTCAAAAACTCATTTCACTCAGGGGTTCCAAATAGAAATATGTATTTTATTTTAGCCCGATTAGACGATTAGTCTGAGAAGAGACTGGGTATGCCCATCGGCATGCGGAGCCAGCACACCTGACCAGGTCGTTAGGGTTCGGGTTAGGTCAATTCATTTGCTTAACACGCGCTCAGGAGGGGGCCTCGGAGGCTCCCTCACCTATGTTTCCGAGGTGGCGTAAGAACAGCTCGTAGAACCGAAAAACGATATTTGGCCACATTCGAGAGAATTTAATGGCACGTCGATGGGTGAAGAAATTTAAAAAAATCGGCCGAAGACTTTGCGATGTATAGGCTTTCAAAGTAAGACCTGCACTTCCAGATTGCCACAATCGCGTGGTAGGACCAGTTCGCTTGCGTTGGATACCGAGTGGTGACGTTATAACGTCATATAACCGGGATGATGTGTCAAGGCCACCTCACATGAAGGACTAGGTTAAGGTCAAAGGTCACAGGTCAAGGTCATGTCGGAATTTTCAAGGTCATTGACCCCAGCGCTTCCGGTCAAATAGCGTTACCCGGTCGGAGGTGTATTATGCTATGACGTTATAGTTAAGGTACCTCACTGTAAAGATTAAGGTCGAAGGTCAAGGTCAAAGGTCTTTTTAAAGGTCAATCTTCATTTGCCACCAAACAGTGGCAATAGTGTTAGTCAAAGTGTACATTATCGGTAGTATACCATATTGTGACCTCATAGGTCAATGACCTTGGATGACCTTGACCCAAAATTGTAGAAAAGCTTCTTTGTGACCTTCCCTCTATGAACCTGGTCTGCCTTGAGCTTATTCCCGTAATTTTCCCGCTTAATAACGGTATTTTCTAATAGGTCCCCAGCATGGTCAATATTTTACGTTTATGACATCGTTTGACCTTGAAGATATTGACCTAGGTCAATAAAAATTGGTTATTATGTAGATCACTATAGCCCCCATCCGCCCTCCAAACTCACTTTTTCTGCGCCTCTTAGTTTCCAAGATCTTAAAGGGGGCCTACCAGGCCCCCTCTAGTGCGCGTTTGTGCCAAGCCCCTCTCCGGCGCGGGTGTTAAGTGAATCAACTTAAGTATATTTATCCCATTGCAATTTATTCAGCATGAACTGCTGAAAATTTGGGGTGAATCGGTTCGGCCGTTTCAGCGCTGTAGCGAAATGAACATGAACAAAAACCTCGGTGGCCATTGGTGAGGCCGTTTCCAACCACTGTGCGGTGGGGCGCGGGTTAAGTCCTGTGCGGCAGTGTGTAGCTAGCTCTGCGTTCCAGGACTGCTGCAACCAGCGGCGGGTGCGCGCCATCAGTGCCGGGTGGAGGCGGTGACGCTGTGAGATCCGGCCGTGGTGGTGCTCAGCTCGGCTCAGCTGCCGCCCTCCGGGCATTAGCGGTGGCTGGGTCTGCAGTGGGCCCACGCTCTGCCGGCAGTGGAGATGGCGTGATTCGGCCGCAAATTGAATGGGTTTAGAGGGGGAGCCAGGCAATATCCGAGAGTTACGGCTGACAATGTGCTCTGCGCGCCGTTAAGAATCATTCCCGGCCTTGAGGAACAGAAGAAGAAGAGAATTTAGCTTCCGGACGCTTTGTCAATAAAACAGCCGAGATTCACGTTCAAAAAGTAAAGCCAATGTTCAACTATGACCACCTATCTTGGAAAATATCCTATAGAGCAGAGGCAAAATGGCAGAGACATAATAAAAGAGAATATATCTTAATTATCATAATCTACCAGAACATGTATTAATCTATAGTTTTAAAACAGACAACTAGAGTCAACGTTCCACACGTCCGTGCGTGGTCGTGACTAAGATAACTTTACCGGTCAGAACTAATTATCAAATGACGCAAAATTCACATTCGCTTTTCAAAAACACATTCACTTTTCAAAATTCCAAAACTCTTGCACACCCATTCGTTATCAAAGGCATAAGTGTCGGAAAGGCGGAGGGGGCACCGAGGGAGGTCCGACTCCGCCCCCACTCGTTACCCCAAAAATTCCTTACCTCACTTAACCTTTGCGGGCATTGCCCCCTCAGGTTGGAAATCAAACGGCCAAGAACAAACCCACTTCCTAAAACAGACAGGCAGGTTTAAATTCAAGATTATAAGTACCAGGGCGGAGCAGGCGGTTTGGGAGGTCACCACAAACCAAGTATTATCGATGCGAGGGTTTTTAAAAGCCGTCTCGCGATCCGAACCAGTTATATGGTTTTATTATATCATTCTTATGAGAGATAGTCATCACAATTGCCACTATTTGTATTCATCAGGGGCGGTACAGCAGTTCAAAATGGGGAAGTTATCAAGAAGACTAAACGTTAGTAAGGGAAGACCTTACAGCCGTGTCAGGGCAATACAATTGGTATAAAAATTCAAAATAGTTAAACCCAATTCTGATTACCAGAGGCGTGCCAGTCACTACACATTTTCAAAATGTATATTCCCAGCCAGTATCACCGCCGCGACTCAATATCGTTGTATATGAAAATGTGTTCCAATCACCCCCACCCCCCACGACGAGTCCTGATCCGCCTATGTCACCCCTCCCAGAGCTGCCATGGAAGGTAAAATATCAAAATTAAATTCAACTAGTCAGGGACTAATAACCAGCAACCATTCCATATTGTTGTATGTATTTTACCCCACTGTTTTACCTACTGCATCCGCCCCTGATGAGTTTTCACTTTTTCTCATTTATTTATGTGCAAAGATGCCAAGCAGTATAACGGCTTCTAATCCGCGTAACAAAAACTTTAGGTGTATATATTTCCCCTCATAGTCCTGGTCCTGGAACGCCAGAATTCAATTTGCGAACCAGTATAAAAATTTGGGTCAATTATTGTAAATCTGAACTAGTTTTGTGAAAACGACAACAGAACAAGGGTTATGGAAAATCTAAAAAACACAAAATATATTTGCACGACCTTTCCTAAAAATAAAAATTTGAAATTTCTTTTTCAAAATAAAGTTTAGCAGCAGAGGAATCTATGGCACTTGAATTTTCAAAATCGGCCGGTAGATACGAGATCTTAGGGGCTAATAGCCCCCTTCAGGTTTTCGAAATATCCCGAAACGGCTGCGTAGAACTAAACTCCGACTTTCCAAAACTAGTACAGGCCGGTTCGAAATCAAGATTATATATTTACCAGGGGCGGAGCTAGGCTGGGTTTTGGGGAGGTTCTATCCACAAACCAAGTATTATCGATGCGATGGGTTTTTGTAAAGGAAGCCGTCTCTGCTGATCCGATACCAGTTATATGGTTTTATTATATCATTTCTTATGGAATGATAGTGCATCACAATTGCCACTATTTGTATTCATCAGGGCGGTTACAGCAGTTCAAAATGGGGGAATGTTATCAAGAAGGACAAACGTTAGTAAGAAAGACGCTTACAGCCGTGCAGGGCAATACAATTGGGTATAAAAATTCAAAATAGTAAACCCAATTCTGATTACCAGAGGCGTGTCCAGTCACTACACATTTTCAAAATGTATATTCCCAGCCAGTATCACCGCCGCGACTCAATATCGTTGTATATTGAAAATGTGTTCCAATCACCCCCACCCCCCGACGAGTCCTATCCGCCTATGTCACCCCCTTTCCCAGACTCAATGAAGGGAAAATTATCAAAATTAAATTCAACTAGTCGAGGGACTAATAACCATGCAACCATTCGCATATTGTTGGTATGTATTTACCCCACTGTTACCTACGCATCCGCCCCTGATGAGTTTTTCACTTTTTTCTCATTTATTTATGTGCAAAGATGCCAAGCAGTATATGACGGCTTCTAATCCGCGTAACAAAAACTTTTAGGTTGTATATATTTCCCCTCATAGTCCTGGTCCTGGAACTGCCATGAATTTCGAATTTTGCGTAACTCAGTATAGACAATTTTGGGTCAATTATTTGTAAACGAACTAGTTTTGGAAAATCGTACAACAGAGACAAGGGTTATGGAAAATCTAAAAATACACAAAAATGTATATTTTGCACGACCTTTCAAAAAATAAAAATTTGAAATTTTCTTTTTTCAAAATAAAGTTTAGCAGCAGAGGAATCTATGGCACTTGAATTTTCAAAATCGGCCGGTAGATTACGAGATCTAGGGGCCAATATGCCCCCCGCCGAAATAGGGTTGCCGGAGCCGACGAAATAGGGTTAAAGTGGGAAAAAGCGGGCATTCTTATAACCAGCCGCTGCGGAAAGCAGCGAGGAGGCCCAAATTTCGAACAGTTCATGGTCCTAACGTGGAAAGTATGTTGTCAGGATCAGGTTGAAGCTGGGCTTGCCCCCTCACTTTTAATCCCACACTAGCATTTGCCCTCTTAATTCCAGTATTGCTAATTGAGGCCAATATAAAGTTTAGTTTCTGTCCTAGGCCACTTTGGTTTACTATAAATTACTTTTACCAGTTGTAGTCTTTCAGCTGTTTAGAAGCCTTCAACATTAGAATATAACTGCCTAATTTAACCAATGAAATTATTTAATTCATATATATGTACCTTTGATAGCGAATGGGCGAGCAAGTGTTTTGAATTTTGTGACTGTGAATTTTGTTCCGGCTAACATTTAGTCGTAACCACATAGGCACATTCAGGGGGCAAAGGGGGCAGATTACCCCCTCCCCACGATCGACCCTCGGCGCCCCCTGAAGTGGTCATAGCGCCCCCTTAAAAGGTAGGTTACGCCCCCTGAAATGTCACCTTCCACCCCCCCAGGATGCGAAAATTGGCGACCACCGATAAGATTTGGCGCCTATCTCATAGGTAGGTTTTGCCGGCCAAACGTGGCGCTCCCCTGGTCCGGATGGCGCCCTCTCCCCCGGAAGATGCCATCTTGATTGGCAATACTGGACCTGCCTATGCGGGATTATGTAGTGTACTTTGGAACTATTGACCATTTTGGTTGTTTTAAAACTATAAGTTGTCGTACATTTTCTGGAGACTAAGACCACTAAATTTGTTTTCTCTTTTTATCACCACATACCTATTGTAAGAACTTCCGAAAAACATATTCGTTTGGAGAAAATTGTGGGTGATTTGCATCTAAGTAGATTTGTAGTGATTTCAAGAGGCGAAAATAACGTGTGTATCCTACCTTCCATAGTTAGGCATGTGTACCACGCATACCAAATTTGTTATGCATTAGCTATTCCATGTATTTTACGTGACTGTATATCTTGCAGTTATTTGGGGCCGCATTGCGCAGTACGCACTAGAGTTTCACACACAACAATAACTAAACCCATCTCAAAACACGCACTGTCGGAAACCTTCAAAAGAATCATCCAGTTCTGCTCAAAGCCGCACGTGCAGGTCCTCAGGCGTTTAATTGGGGAAAAGGTTGGCGGGGTCGATTACATCAAAGCGTTTCACCGTCCCGAAACTAAAAGGGAAGAGGATTTCCTGCGGCAAACTGCGCCCGGAACGTGATCACAATGGCTAGAGGAAGAAGCCTGCGAGTCCAAATGAAGTGATTTAGTGCTGTGGAGCATTTGCTGTGAGTTTTAGGCCCTATGCCTCTAAATAGCAGTAGCATTCTTAACCCTCGCAATTACAGGGGGTGTTGCAGCCCTCCTAAGGTTTTCCAAGAATTGAAAACGAGCTTTTTAACACGCGCACTGACGGGGAGGCGGGTATCCACCCCTCGGTTTTTTGGAGATATCATAAAAACGGCGGCGCGTAGCGCCGCTGTACTTGGTATGACTTCTTCCTCATTCTTTTTACAACTTCTGTCAAAATTTAAAGGTCAGGTTACCTCAGGTCAGGTCACCAGTACAGGTGAAGTGACCTGACCTCAAAAAAAGTTTACGATAGCATAAGTCGGAAGAGGGTGAACTTATCCGATTGAAACTCATATCACATAATGGGCCCACCGAGTTCTCTAAACATGTTCCGGTATTTTTGATATCGATGACCTAAGGTCAAGTACGAGTCAGGACCTCTTCATTGGAAATACATGGGAAAATAGTTTGAACTTAATAACCTAGTAACAGATGGTGGTAGGGCTTTTATTTTAGCTGCATTCGATTCGTCTTGTCTTTGCAGTTCTAATGATATGCATTTTATCTAATTTGACCTTGACCTGACCTCAGGTCAGGTCAAATCCTTGATTTGGCCTAGCAAGATCATATTATATATAATTCGATTCTGATTGCTGCGAGGATTCATACAGTTCCAGTTGTTTCAATCTATCTTTACTTGTTCAGCTGTAATGACCAAAATACTTAATTCACATGTTATCCCTATGACGGCATGTTTTCACCTCTAGTGACCTTAAATATGGCCTGAAAAAAATCATTCAAATATTTTCGATGGAGAAGTGGATGGGCTACCCAACACTGTTTACCGTTTTTCGCTACCTAGCGTGGTTCTCGAGATCTTAGGGGGAACCCGCCACCCCCGCCAAAGCGAAGGTGGCTCACACCCCCGTCAATGGGCGTGTTAAGTTAGAGCCGTAAAATTTTATATAACTTCTGGAACATTCATTTCGCATGTTTGGAAAAAAATTGTGTTCATTCCTTTCAAGGTCACGGAGCTATGACCTCAAGAGTGGAAGCATGTTGAGGTCATTTGGGCGCCTGTACCCGTTTTCACGTGAATGCTACAGACTTCGCATCGTTCTTTTCCAGCATTTGTTCATGAACTGGCCAACAATATTTTCTTTCCAGCTTTCGACGATGAATTTTATCAAGTTACACCTTTCATGCCCTTTCTTGACCTTCAATGACCTTGATTTGACCTTGCGTGACCTCAGTGATAACTCTGCGTCGAATAACGACTACATATGCGTTTTTCGATTCGGCATTTCGAAATGAGATGAACGCCGACTTAGTTGACTTGCGTGCGATACGGATTTGACCGTTTTCGACCTGTGACCTTATTTGACCTTGAAGGGGGTGTAAGCAATAACAGCTTTCAGATGATGAAGCAGGCATTTGGCGTAAATGATGCAAAATGTTTTTTATTAATAGTCAAGTTGCAGCATGAGAAGAACGCTGAACAAAACGTTTTTCTTCCAATACAGACTTGAACTTTTTCGACCTTTGACCTAATGTGACCTTGAAGGAGGTGTTGGCAGTGAGATATGATTAGTCAGGCACTAAATTTGCGTAAATGATGTAGAATGGCTTATGAATAATCCATTTGAATGATGTGGACATTGAACTAGTTGACATGCTTCCAACATGGACTTGACCTTTTTACCTAGGGGAAAGTGTGTGTATTGCGCCCCCTAACTAATTGCGCCCCCTTATAATAGGGAAAGGTACAAGTGCCAGTTTTTTGGGCAGCTTAATCCAGTTCTGACCTCCAATCCAAACATTTTCCCAATGTTTCAATGAATTCGTACATAATAATGCATTTTAATCAGCTAGCGAAATAAATTCAGTACTTCCTTGAATCTGCACGGGCTTATGAACCCAGAAAATAAGAATATGGCTCTTACATTCCAAAATCCATGGCTTTAATTTCAAAGCCAGAAATGCATTGCGTATTTTGAAAGCATCAGATATAGATTCCCCATGGTGGTAAATTTTTTAAGACAGACATCTCTGATTTAAGTACAAAAAGTAATTGAGCCTTGGTCAAATGCGCCCTATCCAAATATATGGTGAAAAATCAAATCCAAAGCCTTTCCGTATGAGTGTGATTTTATTACTACAAGCAATTGTGAATACAAGAATACCACATTAAAATGACTTCCATGCCCTCCAGATGAAAAGCTTGGGAGGTAACCGAGCCCCATTTGCTCTTATACTAATGTTTATTTCTGCCGTGCCATTTATTTAGCATGGTATGAGGGAAGGGTGCAATTAAATCTAAATGCGCCCTCCCCGGGCGCAATTACCCTCACACTTTGGCAAATGCGCCCTTTGCATAGTTTCACTTAAATTAGAATCCACTCTTAGAACACGCTAATTTTAGGCCAGGAATTGTTTTCTCAATAACACAAAATGATCAGATTTTGTAATTTAATCCACAGTAGCGAGATTGCATAAGAGACATTCGTCTAGCAAGTGATTTCCCTTAGGGGGCGCAATACACATACTTTCCCCTACTCCTTGAGGTCAAACAGGTGATTGACCTTACCTGAAAGTTGACCTGATGACCCGTGATTTTGATGAAAGAAGCCTTTGACGCTGCTTAAAGTGTTAAATTTGAATTCAGCGTCCAAAAGTACCACCCTGAAACTTAAAATTAGACATATTGGGCAATTTCGAGTTTTACCGGTCAGTGACCTTTGAAATTTGACCTCACTTCCTGCATTGCCTAGATGGGTCATATAGGTGAATAGCACATGAATCGACGCGAGAATGTCAGTTTCTCAATCTAATGATCATAAAAATGTGGTTTGTTACCAAAATTCCGGCCAATAAAGCCAAAACGGCAAAATGAGCCGCAACAGGGCGAAAATCAGGGGATTGACCTGACCTGGAAGCTGACCTTAAGACCTAAGGTCATAAACATTGCTATTAACACGCGCATTGACGGGGAGCGGGTACCCGTCCCCCTCGGATTTTTCGGAAATAGCAGCAAAACGGCGGCGCGTAGCGCCGCCGTACTTGGCATACCTTTTCCCTCACCATTTTTACAACTTCTGTGAAAATTTTAAGGTTAGGTCATCTCAGGTCAGGTCACCAGTACAGGTCAAGTGACCCGACCTCAAAAAAAGTTTAAGATAGCATAAGTCGGAGCAGGGTGAACTTATCCGATTGAAACTCATATCACATAATGGCCCTACCGAGTTCTCGAAAACATGTTCCGGTATTTTTGATATCGATGACCTAAGGTCAGGTATGAGGCATGACCTCTCCATTGGAAATACATGGGAAAAATTGTTTTTTACGGAATAACGCAGTAACGGATGGTGATAGAGCATTTATTTTAGCTGCATTAGACTCGCCTGGGCTTTGCGGTTCTAATGATGTGCATTTTATATAATTGGACTCTGACCTGACCTCAGGTCAGGTCAAATCCTTCATTTGACCTAGCAAGGTCAAATTATATATTATTCGATTCGGCTTGCTGAGAGGATTCATATAGTTCAAGTCGTTTTGCTCTATCTTTACTTGTCCAGATGTAATGGCCGAAAAACTGAATTTACATGTTATCCCTATGACGGCATGTTTTGACCTCTCGTGACCTTAAATGTGACCTGACAAAAAATGGTTGAAGTGTTTTCGATGGAGAAGTGGATGGGCAGCCCAACACCGTTTACCGTTTTTTGCTACCTACCGTGGTTCTCGAGATCTTAAGGGGGCGGGTACCCGCCCCCGTCAATGTGAAGGTGGCTCAGACCCCCGTCAATGCGCCTGTTAATCGCGAGTACTTGTGACGACCAACACGCTGGTTTTTACCACGGAACTCTACGTTAATTAGAGACCAATCGCGAGTGGGGTCGCAAACCCCCCCTGTACGGGCGAAGGTGGCGAAAACCCGAATATGTGCAGGGATTAACACTTTAGTTGAAATATGTATCGGTAGAGATTCTCTAGCCGGTGCCAACACCATTTTACCGAAGGGTTGTCAAAATGTATGTTGATTTGTGCGTGCGATGACTATGCAGTTCTGGGTGTGCTGCTGAAACTAAACATTCATCATTCACCCAGTCGTGAGTGATTGCACCCGGCAGCTTTCTCTTCTTTCACCAAAAGCATCACTTCCGCTTAGTCCGCCTTTGCAACGAGCTATGCTACGTATATGCTTGGATGTTTTTTCCTCTTTTCAAAGGAGTCAGCTATGATTTCAGCTGATGTGGTTGTTAAATGCGATCGTAATACGTAAAATGTCAACATAACGATTCACTGGCCACCTCTTGCCCTCCAACTGACCTCACTATGCATCCGTGTGCCTACCGAGTGCCTACCGAGTTTGAATGGTCAGCAGCCAGTATTAGTTTATCAAACATGTGAATATCAGATGCCTAATCAAGTTGTTCATTATTTCGGCCTAATCCATTATCAAATCGTGCTCTGGAAAAAAACCTATAAAATGATCTTAAAGAACATTTTCTAACACATGTATGTGTTTTTCTCTGAGGCATATTACTGCAAGGTGGAAAATGAATAGTGCGAGGAGCTATTTGTGTGCGTGCAGCTGGTTAACTACATGGAGTCGCATGCAATTCTCAGTGATATCCAGCATGGATTCAGAACAGGACGATCCACAGAATCAGCTATGCTAGACGCAGTTGGATGGCTGATGGAAGGCATGGACCAAGGCTTTTTAGGGTCCGTCACAACTGCGGACACGTCCAAAGCCTTCGATTCCGTGGAACACTCCCGACTGATAGAAAAATTAGGATGGTATGGTATAGATAGCCATTGGTTTGAGCGCTGGTTAAGTGAGCGTAGACAAAAAGTCAAGGGAGGGGATAAAATGCTTCCTATTACACATGGTGTGGTTCAGGGTTCACTTCTCGGCCCAGTCTTGTTTTTACTCTTCACAAATGATTTGATGCCTCACGTAGAATCCAAAATTGTCATGTACGCCGATGACGCACAATTCTTGCATCGAGGCCTTAGTCAAAACCCGCTTGAACTTCAGGGAAAAGTAGAAGCTACATTCAAGCAAGCCCACACATGGTTTACCCAGAATAGTTTAAAAATCAACCCAACAAAAACTGATCTTATGCTTGTTAGACCACGCCATAGGCGGTCATCACTGCAGTTCTCTGTGCAGTTTGGAGATGTTAATGTTAAACCGTCGTCAACTGCCAAGATTTTGGGTCTCACTGTCGATGATGGATTACATTTTGATGCTCATGTAACAACAGTGATCAAACGGTGCTACTCTACTCTAGGTGGCTTAGCAAAATTTTCGTACAGACTTCCAGAAGCGGTAAAGAAGATGATAGTAGAAACTCTTATATTCCCACATATTACCTATTGTTTGTCAATCTGGTCAGGATGCAACAAAAGTCAGCACAACCGCATTCAAAAAGTCATTAATCATTGCGCGCGAGTCGTGAAAGGAGCCAGAAAGCATGACCATGTGACTCCCATACTAAAAGACTTAAAATGGCCTAGATTCGATGAATTCTTACAGGAGCATGACCTGACTACCATGTGTTATGTTCTGTACTCAAAAAATGCCCCATCCAGCCTGCGTGATCGGTTCACACACCGCGAGGAAGTCTCGAGTAGGCAGACCAGAGCCACGCACGCGGGTGACCTTCACCTACCGCGTGTGCGAACCGAGCACGCCCGGCGATTTTTCAGATATCGGGCCACATCACTGTGGAACCTCGCTCCTGCTGAAGTTAGGAACGAGCGCAAACCGGCAAAATGTCGTAGGCTAGCTAACCGCTGGATTAATGATAGACGTCAGGTAGAGAATAGGAGCTAACTAGTGTGGAGCTGAAGAGTGTATGGTTTGTAATTCATGACGGAAGAGCCATTTTGTATGGAGGACATGAAAATATATGATGATGATGATGATGATATTCTGCATTGGTCTCCGAGACAAATTAATCACACGCCTTACTTGAGACCTTTCACTGCGGTGCTCTCTAGCTCAGCCTTTTAGGCCTATTGACAGGCTGCATTCGTGTCAGGCCCTTGATTTTGTTGTGCAGTATCATTTCTCATCTCTATGACCCCGTGTTCAAGTCCCCGCGGAGTCTCTGAATAGGTTGATCCGATCCCCGAAATGTCTTCCAACAGGGTGAGAGTTGGCGACGCTGTGCAGCCTTGGCAGTTGCTGCGTCGTTAAACCCCAACAATGGCTTTATTTCTCTATGACCCAAGGGTGTGATATATGTTATTCCTTATGAACAAACGTATGCATCTAAAAATATGCTTCATAGTTTCCCTACCTACTGCATTAAATCCGTGTACTATCCCTGGAATTCAAAACACTGCCACTGTCGTGCGTCCAATCTCGCCATTGTTACTCTATGAATATATTTCCTTTGAAATAGCGTCCTAATGTATGAAAGCGCGAGACAATCTTCAATGCACTATCCCCCGTCAGCGAAGAAGCCTGCCGCAGTAACGGATTCATCCTGCGGTTTGAAGTACCCTGGATGGCCGCTCACAAAGGACGTCAACCGTTAAATCGAATGTTCACTCGTTTCGGTCATTGTATCAGTGGGTAATAATTCATACTTGATGAGATTGGCCAACATAATCGTCTCCGTTGAGTCCTGTCGGCGAAATCTGCTCACTGCCCATCTGTAAGTGTCATTGAATCTTATCGTAAAAGGTGAGGAAGTGGGAGTTTGAATTTAGGTTCGGAAGAGGTCACTCAAATCGAGCGAAACCTGCAAGTTTATGGCCATTCAGATGCAAATGTAGAAATAGTTTTAACAAAGGATAAAAAGTAATATCACTACCATTTGCCCTACAACTCAGACGCGCTGTAAAATGTATATTCTGAATAACAAAAAAGTTAAAGTTACAGGGTCGATGGTGGAGAAAGAACTGAGAAGAATACCCTTTTTATGATTTTTATTAAAGAATAGCTAAAATATGCTTCTCACTCAGCTGCTGGAAACATCTAAAAACGGCAATGAGGTTTATTCCAGTTCCAACACTACCAATGCTTTGTTTGGTGCAGCGTGTTGAGCTTCAGGCAAATTACCTTCAATGTCACAGCGATGAGTGGTAAGTTGGACGGACATCAACGGAAGAAAGCGATGTCAGCGCAAACGGTGGAGGGGAGGCAATATCTGGCTTCTCCAACATTTTTACCAAGCATTTCAAAATCTAGGCAGGCTAGAGCTAAGGCACGTTCGAATGCAGTGGCGGACCAGGAAAACATTTCAAGGGAAGGGGCAAGGGGGCTCGAGCCTCCCCACCATTGCCTAGGAACAATCGCGGGTTTTGGGTTAACTGCAGACCCTCTGACATTAGGGGGGTGGGGGTTGAGCCCCTAGCCCCTTGTATCCACCACTGTGGAAACTGGTAAAAACTGGTACCTGATAAAATTGCCAGCCAAATGAGCAGTACAAAATATTCCACCGAAAACTAACTACAAATAAAGCTAAAAGCCCCGCTAACAAAACGAACTAGACATTAGGTTGGACCATTGTATTGTATTGCTTCACTGGTAATTTATGCTGAGTCCCCGTCTCCCTGATATCAGCCTTCTGTCCGGGTGAGGGCCTATTTACCCCAAAGCTTACCCCGGGGGGACCGACAGGGGTGGGGGCTAGTTGACCTCACATGCAAATAGTTTACCCATACGCTGCTTCTAAGAATTTCGAGCGAATGACATGACACCGTGCCATGAAGGTTGTTAGGCATCCAATTATTGCACTGGGTATTTGTCAGGTCAGGCAGCCTAGGTCAGGTCCTTAGCCACCCCCCCATTGTACGCCCCATAATGCCGGTAACGTATCGCTTTTGACCTCACTTGATTCTTATGCATATCTAACCTAAACGGAGCAGGCGCTGTATCGATTTTCCCTTCCACGCGTTTTCCACCAAAATATTGCTCTATATCAACCTTTGGTTTCTGTGCCCCATAGGCCCAAATAATAAATCAATCAATATATCACCCATGGCAGACAAAGCGGTGAAATGTAGCTTACACGATATTGCAGCATGAATGCGTTTTCCTCAAATTTGTGGTGTGCAAGGCGCTACAGTGCTCTTAGAAATTGTGATCAGTCTTCGATCTGATCCAAATTTTGAGGCAAAAATTAAGTAAAAGTGGAAATCAAGCGTTTTCGAACGCCATGTTTCTCACCATGTCAAAAATTTTCCTGCCTTTTCAGTGCCTGAGATAAACGAAGGATTCTGAAGTACCTCACCTCAGCAATTTGACATTATAGTGAGCTCAACATCAACTCGACGAAAAAATTACCGGTTAGCTTAATTTGTATACTTGGATAGACTTCCGATTTTCCCCAAATTTTAGAATCCGCTTATGTTTTAGTTGACGAATATTTTTGACATCCCCCTTACGCTGAAGAAGATGATTCATACTCGGCACGTGGTTGAAAGTAAAAAAATTTGATTAGATATACAATTACGATATTCTGTTTACCTATATTTCAACACGCGCATTCAACCTATACGATTAAACTCATATCACATAATGGGGCCACCGAGTTCTACAAAATACATTCCGGTACCTTTAATATCAATGACCTAAAGTCAGGTACGTGCCATGACCTCTACATTGGAAATACATGTGAAAATGGTTTAAACTGAATAACTTAGTAATAGATGGTGTTAGAGCATTCATTTTGAAGGAATTATGTTTGCTTCATCCTTGCTGCTCCAATGGTATGCACCTTGACATAATTTGACCTTGACCTGATTTCCGGTTGAGTCTCATTTGACCTAGCAATGTTAATCCATCATTCGATTCAGCTTGCTGAAAGGATTCCAATTATCTGGATTGTCTTTCTCTATATTTACTATGTAGTTCAGATGCAATGACTGAAAACCCTCATCTACATTTCATCCATATGGTGGCATGCCTTTACATCTAGTGACCTTAAATGTGACCCGACAAAGAATGATACAAGTGTTTTCGGTAGAGAATTCGATGAGCTATCCATCACCGTTTATCGTTTTTCGCTATATAGCGTGGTTCTTGAGATCTTAGGGAGGTACCCGCCCCCCCTCCCGTCAGAGTGAAGGTGGGTCCGACCCCCGCCAATACCCGTGTTAAGTCTTACGCCATATGATTTTAATTGAGCGAGATGGTGACGCTGCTGCCTTGGACTGCTGAGAGCAGTACACTGCACCATGGCGGTTCGTCTTTAGACGTGGACTCCACTCTGGTGCGGCGAGCTGGCCAAGTTGCCATAACAGCAAGCCATCGCGTGCCACCGGCAAAAACACCTTCCAATTAACAGTGTGTCGAGCTCTGATTGGACAGACTGTCCGCTGGGCCGCCGTTTTCTCCGTCCGCCTCGTAAGGGCCTCACCGGACGTCTCCAGGGACAGAGCAGGGATTACTGTACCGATGTCGATGTCTTAACGACGCTACATGGCTTTGTGGTATTGGAGGATAAAACAGCTTAAATGAACTAACATCCTATGGCTTGTCTCCAAAGCTGTCTAGGTTTCCTGTATGTCCGTCAATCACACGGTATGGTTTAATCCATCCATCTTGCTTTTTTGTTTACATTGTATGTCAACAAATAAAGTCCAATATTTCCCGACTGTAGTGAGGGAGTATATTTTGATATAGGGTACTGGGAAGCTGAACGGCGACAATAGGGAGGGAGTAATAATTGGTTACTAGGGGACTTAGGAACTGAACGGCGACAGCGGAGAGGGAGTAACAATTGGTTACTAGGGGACTGGAAAGCTGAACGGCGACAATAGAGAGGAGTAATAATTGGTTACTAGGGGACTGGGAAGCTGAACGGCGACAATAGAGAGGGAGTAATAATTGGTTACTAGGGGACTTAGGAAGCTGAACGGAGACAGCGAAGAGGAATTAATAATTGGTTACTTGGGGACTGGGGAACTGGACGGAGACCTCAGGTGCACAGTCACCCCATGCCTGGGCTATTATCTGGCCGTATCGGCTCCACTAGCGGGGCCGATCGGAGGCGTGGCGGCATTAATGGCGCACCAGCAGCGATAATGGCGCCGCAGCCGCTCCCTGGTCACACCTGCAGGCCGGCCAGGGGCGCTGCCGACGTCCAATGCATCAGCCCAGCCCGTCCGGTCGGCTGCCATTCCTCTTACCAAAATACATTACTGCGGCATACGTATAGCAACCGCTCCGGTTAATGCCAGCGCACGCTTCTGCACTTTCTCTTCGCAACCATTGCAGCCGCGCATTGTATTTCGTGCGGTAAACTGGTCCGCTACCATCCCATTTTAGACGCTCCAGCGCAAAAAAGGCTATCTTGTATGCTGCGAAACCAGGAGTTCATGGCCCATAATGGTTACCGAGTACTGTTTTCAGCTGAATTCTGTCCAACGCATGTGCACTTCAGCAAAGTTCTAAGCCCGTCACAGATTTGGAAGTCGATGAGAGTTGCAGCGAACCGACAGTACGATAACACGGAGGCGTCGGCGTACGCTTTTAAATTCGACCCACACTGGCTGGCCGAAATTTAAGAGGGTTTAAATACATCCAAAGCACAGAGTGCAGGCACAATGGTGCAAATTTGGAAGCCTTTTCGGTATAAAACTGCGATTAACTCTGAAGCTAGACAGGAGCTTTCTGAAAGGATTGGATACACAGTTTTAGATATCGTAAATCTGTCTCACTGACCACGGTTTAAATTTACAGGAAAATCATGCTCTGATGTGCGTCATCATCACGAATATTTTTTTTAACTACTGGATGAGTGGCAAGAAGAAACGACATTTGTAGTATCAAAGCTATTTAGCTCTTTTCCCAGCGATTTATATGGAGGCTGCTCGTTGAGAGCTTGTGACAGTCGAAGCCCTCACTAGCCTTTGGATATATTGGAAGGAATCAACAATGCGTGTCGATATATGTCCCCATGGTGAGAGCCGTGCCGGGTGGGAGGGCAGGCAGTTCAGAAACTTTCTCAAGTTCTTTGACAAACGAGTAGGGAGCGAAGGTGGCCAGAGGCGTCGTGGTGTGTAAAACGCTATTACATTCATTTGATTTCGCTTATTAATTCATTCAAATTTATCACCAACAGGGTTAGAACCCACTGATAGGCGAAGTCACAGATTAAGATTGCAGTGGGATGTAAAATATATTAAATAAGTTAGCAAGCTTATAAAAACAGTCCAAAAACACTAATGTAGATAAACATAAAACACTAAGCCGGCTTTGCCAACTGCCAACTGCCAAACTGCCGACTACCACCCCCTCGCACCGCTGGAGGGGGTGTTTGAACACCCCTGGGTTTTTTCGGCGGCACAAAAAAACGGCAATGCAAAGCGCCGCCGACTTGCCGCACCTTATCCTTGACCGTTTCCGCAACTTTCTCCACCATTTTAAGGTTAGGCCACCTCAGGTTAGGTCACCAGCGCAGGTCAATTGAACCTCCGAAAACGTCTAAGGTGACATAAGAAAATGGTGGATATATATAATTGAAACTAATCCTACATAATGGGCCCACCTAGTGCTAAAACATATACTCCGGGTTCTTTTTTTCATATCGATAACCTAAGGCCAGGTGCGAATCATGACCTATCGAATGGAAATTCATGGGTAATGTCGAAACTGTGACGGGAATGATGACCAGAGTTATCGGGCGGTCTATGCCGATAACCGAAATTATCGAATGTGGAATGGACTGTAATTTATTGGACTGTATTATGGTGTTTAATCGATTGATTAGAACGAAATTATGGCACCGATTCCTCCTTTCTATGGTTTTATGCTAATTCTTTCACGACTGCTTGACGATTATACAACGTTTAGGCAGCCTACAATCGAGAAATCCGAATAATTCCTTCCTGATTATGTGCTGGATGCGTTGGGACAAAAGACAACGACCAACAATCGAACTTGGCGGAGCAATTTAACCGATAACAGATACGAGCTCGGGTGGGGACAAACTCGACAAGAATATAACCGATACCAATAGAATCCTTCGTTAACAGATAGGCGACGACAACGAAACTCCCGATCCTACTCGGCTACTGATACAAACAGGCTTACCGATACAAACAGGCTTACCGATACCACAGGCTTACCGATACAGTCTTACCGATACCACAGGCTTACCGATACAAACAGATAAAGGAGTGCAATCGCTCTAATGCACTCCAAAGAAAAGTTAATTCAAGCCTGGTTACCTTCCAGGCCCGAGTATTAATTTAAATGGATAATGGGCTACAGAGCTCCGCCCCACCTCCCCAGCGCCTGTCGCAGAGTGCCCAGGAACGGTACGGTTAAACCGATCCAGAGCACAGCTGGACAATGTACAGACCCGGCACGATTATGCCAAGCCTGCACGCGGTTTCGCGAGAGGAGGAGGGTGGAGACTCTAAAATTTAAGCGAAAGATGAACGCTCGCGCCTTAACAAGCGCGTACCCGACCCGACTGACGATTCAGAGAGCACTGTCCGCTGCCGCGCTGACCGGCCGCAAGAGGCCACCGCTGCGTCACGTGACACGCGCGCCCCAGGCGCCGGGCGAGGCGGGCTGGACCAATCGGCGGCCGGCACGACCGCCGCCGCCCTGCACCGACGATGATCAGCACGCTCACAGGTGGCGAACGTGCAGGCAATATGCTGGGGTATTAAATAGTTTTGTCTAAATAATACATCGCAATAATACAAAAGACACCTAATTCTAACAGGTATACAGGTATTGGGCTGTATTTGTGTAGATAAAGCTGAAAATACCTTCATTTTCTTCAAATCGTAGTATCCTGGTCCTCTTTCTAGGTTCATGTTGCAATTTTTGACATGTGACTTCCGAAAGGTCATCTTGGCAACTTATGCAGATGTTCAGACTTGGGTCAAGAACTTTACAGGAAATGACGATAAAGTTTTTATTTTGATACCTGTACATTTAGATTACCATTGCGAATCGATTGATGTGCCTATTGGCTATGCCAGATCAGATAGTGACCTAGACCTGACCTCATGTCAGGCCATTTTTTTGTTTTGACCTAGTATAGTCAAAGTATACATTATTCGACTCGCAGTAATGAGAAAAGGCGAATTGTGCCTAAAAATGATTCTAATTCATCTCTGTCAGACGACAGAGCCCCGAAACCCTTCTCTAGCATGCCACCTTCTTTGACCTGGCATGACCTAGATATTGATCTGAGCCAAAATGTAACCGATGCAGTTTCATGAATTTGTATGAGCTATCCAGCGGCATTCACGTTTTTTTCTATCCCGTATAGGAGCCGAGTTCGAGGGGGGGTGTTTGAACACCCCCACCATGGCGAAGATGGCGCGAAGGCCCATAAAGGCGGGTGTTAATAGTTATTAATGTTAAGAAATGTTAATAGCTCAAGCTTAATCCACTGGCCCTAGCCAGTGTCCACGTTTTTGCGTCATTATTTTTGTGTGACAACTGCCCCCTCCCCCCAAAAAAGACAGAACAATTCAAATTATTTCAAATTAATGATCAAAACTGTATATGCAAGAAGCCGTACGTTCAGCCCACTTGCCCTGTGAAGACCCGCGTCCGTCGGAGAGCAGCTGGCAGATGCAGTCGTCCTGCGAGCGGTGGTTGCTGCTGGGGATTGGTGGTGGCCGGCGGCAGTCTGCCAATCGACCTGGGCCCGCCGCCCGGCGCGCCCGCCCCAGAGCTGCCAACCGTGAAATCAAGCCGGCGAAAAATCGTTTGTCTCTAACTCTTCGAACATTTGTCATCATGAGTGATGACTGCATTTGGGAAGAGCAGACAGTGTTAAATATATGATTTCATGCATGGGTGCTAATCCACTTTTAGCGGACCTGTGAGATCTGTCCATCTTATTACCAGGTCTATGAATACCCATTCTTTAACACTGATAGTGGAGTGGTCTTAACCCGCGCCCTAAGGAAGCGGCGCCTAAGGAAAATCTTCCAAAACAATCAGTTTCAAACATTCACAATATAATGCAGCCATTAGGGTCTAGAAATCTGCTATCTCAGACTTTTGATATTGTTGACCTAAAGTGGGGTCAATTTGTTGGTCCCCCATTATAATTCTCTGGTGAAAAATAAAAAGTGCTCGTTTTCGGTAAATATTGGATGGATAAACCTGAAAACCCTCAAGCCGTGCATTCTTACCACAATATTAACCATGAAGTTGAGTTTTTCACCACCTCACCTCTCAAAGGTAATGTGACGTCACCAGAGAATACAGCGATTATTTTGCCAATAGCTTCTCGTTGAAATAAAATAAGGCCTGCATCCTGCTTACATTGGGGTTATCTTACAACGGAGAGTCAATTTACATGCAACATAACCATAGCAGGTCACCCTGTGACCCTGACCTGGTTCTACGTCAGGTAATTTTCACCATTTGACCTAGCACGGTCATATTATACATCATTCGATTTCCCACGATGAGAGGAATCCAATGATGCACAACGATCTGCTCTACCTTTGCTAAGTACAAATCTAGGGGGAGGGGGAAACTACACTGCCCTGTTGTAAGCCTATGGTACCTGCCTTCCTTGACCTATACTTGCCTCAATATTTCAATATTGAACTGACATAAAAATGCATTGTATAATTTCTCTTCGTCTCGTCACGAGCTTTCGAACGCCATCCGTGATTTTTATTTAGCTTTCCTGGAAATCAGATACGGAGGGGATGGGCGAAACGCGCCCCCCCAGCGGGGCGCGTTATGCCAGGGACGCCAGCGGGGCGCGTGCTAATTCTGAAACGATGGGACAAGTGTAACAGCCTCCAAATTTTAGGTTTGATTTCACTTCGGGTTTGTTCCCAACGTGCCTCAGGACACAAAGTTGGGTTTATCACTGTTGGCGGATATAAGGAGGATCAAGCCCCCCCAAAATACCAGGGTGCCTACATGGCCGGAGGCGGTTCCGAAGCAATGGTGGGGAGGCTCGAATCCCCTAGAATTGGCCACCGTATATCATTATACTAGATTTATAACGATACCAGCTGTTTATAAGCTAATTATATAAAATGACCTTGCTCCAGAAATTGCCCAAATTTCACGCAACACTCACTCCAATGGTAATTTGCCCAGTCGACGGTCCTGGAACGCCTTTAGTACATTCATGTGTTTGCACCTTATCGTCACAGTAGGATACAGTAGATACATGGCATGGTCTAAATTTGACTAATTTGCCCTCGTTTGACCTTGAAAATATTGGCCGAGGTGAGAAACCCGGCTATAATGTAGATCACCATAACTCTCTAAAACGGTTCTGAACCTTACTGGGGCGTCAGGTTTTTCTACCTTGAGAAGCCACCTGATCGTCACATTGGATTTGTGCATCTGGAAAGTCAAAAGGGACGGAAATATTTTAAGCGAAGCTGTACGTTATTCATTCATCGCCCAAAACGCCCGAGCACTGACCATACGTTCTGAAAGTCAAGCACATCTGTTATCGGAAGTAGCTTTTATCGCCGTCCGGCCACAATAGGACTGATTGCCAACGGCCGTGACAGCACTCTGGCCTCTCCCGCCCACCATTGGAGCGCGCTCCACAGATGAAAGGGTCCGACCACACAGAAGGCCATTTTCAGGGCAGGATCTGGACAAGATGGCACTGCTCTTTGGTAATCATCGACTCGCGTCGTCATTCTTATTAGTCTGGTGGTAGTCATTCTGAGCCGCTGTGATTGCCAAAAGGAGCGTTCTCCAGATAGTGCTGTAATGATATAACTTTTGTACTGACAACATTGGTTTAGTGGTGCATGGGGCTTGGTTGGCACCTGTAGAGTTCAGGAGGTCGCCTACAGGGTTGGGGTGCTGTCTTGCTCTCAAGGCTGCTTGTGCAAGCGATGCTAATTACCATGTTTCAATAAACTTTAATAAAAACTTCTCAGTCATGGTCACGCGCGAGGTTTGATTAGAAAGAGGTAATTTCAGACTGCGAAATGGCCAAAATGCAGATATGCTAATCTTAAAGACCGGCAAAAGTCGCCACTTTAGGACGAGGAAACTATGGTGAGGCTGCTGCCCTCCTCCGGTTCCCACGCCTTTACACCAGTGACTCCAAATTATCTCCCAAAGGTGGGATGTCATTGCTTATGTGCAGCCTCCGGAAGCGGCCACAGGCGCAATGTACTGGTAACTTGTATGTGTCGCATTTACAGTTTTAGAAACGTTCTATTAATTCGCATTATGTTCTTATATGAGCTTTCAGAAGTATTAATTTTCGGGCTAAGCTAGCCGAAGTAAGTAAGTGAAAAAATGGTGTCACCACAAGCAGTTTTATTCAGCAATTCTGTCGCCTCACATGAACCTCAAATCAATGTGTCAAGCCTACTATCAGCCCTGTTGCTTTAAATATTAACCCTGCCCCGGGGCGGACGAGCCACCTCGCCCTGGTGGGGGCTAAAAAGACCCCCACGATCTCAAAAACTAAGAGACTAAAAAACAAACCGGCAATCGAAAGCTCTTCGAAAATGATATCGAAAATACTTCGGTCATTTTTCTTGTCAGGTCAATATCAAGGTCACCAGAGGTCAAAATAGGTCAAAATCGCTAATATGATGTGACTAAGAAAACCTCCTATATCTCAGAAACTATGATAGCTAGAAACATTTCTCTAACAATATTCGAAAGCCTTGAGATGCGCTTTCATTACAATAGCATTCATTTTCGTGTCAGGTCAAAGCCTAGGGAGCTACAGGTCACTAAATATTGGGCATATTCTTGGGAATGTCCATAGCCACCCATGCATAAGGGCGTTTACTTTTTCGTTAATAGCTTCCAAACCAAACAAGATACAGCCATAGTTTATGCACCATTGCAATCCTCTCGTCAATACGAATCGAATGATATATGATATTGCTATGCCAGGTCAAATTTAAGAATTTGACCTGACCCAGGTCAACGATCTGACCCAACTTGACCTGGTATAGTCATGATGTATATCATTTGACTTCCAGTGACTATACAAACACTTAGGTGAGAAAATAAAAGCTCTATCTTAGTTTATTCAAAATTTATAGAGAAAAACACCAAAAATGCTTATTTGACCTAAGGTGACCTTTTAAAGGTCAAAAGTAAAAATTTTGGCATCAGCTTCAGAAATGGGCTAAGAGCAAGTTGCAACCGATGTTTGAAGTTGATTCCATCCATACTTACTGAGAAAAGCTTATTTCGTGATTTTCCCCATGCATTGTCAATGGGGAGGTCATGCTCTGCACATGACCTTAGGTCACCAATATCAAAAATCCCGGAACAAATGTTGTAGCTCCTGGTGGGCCCAAGATGTGGTATGAGTTTCAACTTGATCGATTAACCCTTCTTTTAGTTATGCCGTCCTAAGTATTTTTTGAGAAGAGGTCACTTCACCTGACCTGGTGACCTGACCTGATATGACCTTGAGCCAAAATTTTCAGGAAAGATGTAAAAATGATGAAGGAACAGCTAGACCAGGTCTGGCGGCGCTGCGCGCCGCCGTTTTTTGGTCACTTCGGAAAAACCCGAGGGGGTCTAAAAGACCCCCCACCCGGGCGAAGGTTAACACACGCATTGACATCACATAGGTACCCGCCACCCGCCCCCTGGGACTTTTCGAGTTAAAAAAACGGCGGCACGTAGCGCCACTGTATTTTGCATACCTTTATCCTGATTAATTTTACAATTTTTGTCGAAATGTTGAGGTTACGTCATCTCAGGTCAGGTCACCAGTACAGGTCAAGTGACTTGACCTAAAACAAATTTGAAATAGCATAAGGCAGAACAGGGTCAACTTATTCCGATTAAAACCCATATAAGATAATGGGCCCACCGAGTTTTCTAAGATATGCTCCGGTATTAATGGTATCGATGACCTAAGGTCAGGCACGAACAATTACCTCTCCTTTGAAAATACATGTAAAAAGTGGTTTAAACTAAATACCTTATTGATGGACGGTGATAGAGCCTTTATTTTAACTGCATTGAATTTTCCTTGTCCATGCAGTTCAAATGATATGCATTTTATTTATTTGACTTTGATCTGACCTCAGATCAGGTAAAATATAATACTTGACCTAGCAATGTCATCTTATATATCAATCAATTCAGCTTGCTGCGAGGACCCCAATCGCCTCAATTGTTTTGCTCTATCTTTACTTGTTCAGATATAATGACCGAAAACCTTCAGTTACATGTTATCCCTATGATGGTATGTCTTGACCTCTTGTGACCTTAAATGTGACCTGACAAGAAATGGTTCAAATATTTTTGATAGAGAAGTGGATGGGCTACCCAACACCTCTAACTGGTTTTCGCTATCTAGCGTTGTTCTTGAGATCTTAGGGGGGGGGGGTACCCACCTTCCCCCCGTCAAAATGAAGATGGCTCAGACCCCCGTCAATGCGCATGTTAAGCCATCTTTATTGTGACTGGAGGAGAGGGTACTCGCCGTCCTCCTTAAGACTAAGAATCTTAAAAATCGTCCCCGTAATGCGCATGTTAAACATGGTCAGCAATACAATTTCAGTCTGTAGTTAAATATGCAGCTAAAGACAGGGGCGGAGACATGCTAAACAAGTCGCCCGTTGGTGCCAGGAATCCCGGGAAGAGCGTACCAAGGATTGGATATCTAGCGCCAGGAATCCCAGGAGAGCGTACCAATCAGATATCTAGCGCCAGGAATCCCGGGTAGAGCGTACCATGGATTGGATGTCTAGCGCCAGGAGTCCTGAGCAAAGCGTACCAAGGATTGGATGTCTAGCGCCAGGAATCCAGGGAAGAGCGTACCATGGATTGGATATCTAGCGCCAGGAATCCCGGGACGAGCGTACCATGGATTGGATGTCTAGCGCCAGGAGTCCTGAGCAAAGCGTACCAAGGATTGGATGTCTAGCGCCAGGAATACCAGGTAGAGCGTGCCATGGATTGGATATCTAGCGCCAGGAATCCCAGGAGAGCGTACCATGGATTGGATATCTAGCGCCAGGAGTCCCGAGCAGAGCGTACCAAGGATTGGATGTCTAGCGCCAGGAATCCCAGGTAGAGCGTGCCATGGATTGGATATCTAGCGCCAGGAGTCTCCAGTAGAGCGTACCATGAATTGGATATCTAGCACCAGGAATCCCAGGTAGAGCGTACCATGAATTGGATATCTAGCGCCAGGAGTCTCGAGTACAGCGTACCATGGATCGGATGTCTAGCACCAGGAATCCAGGGAAGAGCGTACCATGGATTGGGTATCTAGCGCCAGGAATCCCAGGTAGGGCGTACCATGGATTGGATATCTAGCGCCAGGAATCCGGATAGAGCGTACCATGGATTGTATGTCTAGCGTCAGGAATCCGGGTAGAGCGTACCATGGATTGGATGTCTAACGCCAGGAATCCCGGGAAGAGCGTACCATGGATTGGATGCCTGAATGGGTGTCCAATCCATTCCAATATAATCCAGTGATGAATTAGGATTGGATTGATGGATGGATTGGGTCGGATTTGTGACAGAATCTGGACTGTTACAAAGGCTGAAATCAGAGGCTGAAATAGATATTAGATTTGTGTTAATAGCCTTAGTATTCTAACAGGTTACCCCGGACGGGTCGGGGAAACTTGAAATACGGACGGGACCATGCCTGAATGTTCTTGGCCACCCCACACTCTGGTGCCGGGAGCGTTCATCGATTGTCGATTTCCGGCCGGGCGCGGTCGAATGCTGATGGTGCTCGCCAGGAAATGCGATTGAGCCGAGGTGCTCGGGAGCAGCCAGAAATTACGCCGCCAATGTACCGCAGTGGCTCACCATGAATGCCGGTGGAGGCTATACAGGAGTGATCTATACACTCGCGTTATCCCCGGGTGAAACATACATGCTTTTGGATGTTGATACTGTGCATCAATGTTCTCATTGCTATGAAGATGCATTAGCACGCGCATTGACGGGGATCTGAGCCACCTTCGCTTTGACGGGGGAGCGGGTACCCCTTCAGATCTAAGGAACTGCGCTAGATAGCGAAAAAAGTAAACGGAGTTACGTTTTGATTCCTCATGGCTGAAGTATCAATAGCTTTAGTTCAGACAGAAATTGAGCAGGCTATCCCGTTTTCCCTGATCGCAGAGCCATTTCCTGCTATAAACAGCCTCACTCCCAGTCACTGACACGCCCATCAGGGGTGAGAGGAGGTCCATGTGTCGCCCAACTGCTGATTCAGAGCAACACCCACCCACGGGTCCGTGTTCTGGTTGAAACTTACTCTGTTTGCACCTTTCTGGAACAGAGAGAAGACGGTGCCACGTTAGATATATGATACGGAAGTGCTTAAAGGGAATGTAACACCTTGGTCGAATCCAGGAATGTCGAGTAATTAGTAGTATTTTTAGTCGAAGGTCATGAAAACGTTCATTATTTATCTGAAAAATGTACCATGGGCTCAATATTTTGACTTTTAAAATGTTCTTCTAGGGTGAAAAATAAACCTCTCTCTGTGGATGACGTCACGATCTGGCAACTACTACCACATTCAATAGGCTTCAAGGCCTTCAGTTGGCTGACTACTCACCGTGACGTCAACGCTGTCGTCACACCAAAAGCTGGCAACTGTGGCCGCCTGGCTGAGGTAGATTTGGGGTACATTTCAGGTAGGTTTTTAGCTTTTCTCCATGGAAATTTTGAGTTTGAAGACAAATGATAGATTGAGCACTGGGTTTTCCGGCATGCCTTACAACTTGGCTATCTCAGTTAAAATCACGTTATAAAGGTGCCACATTCCCTTTAAGCAGTAATCTTTTGGACGTTATTTGATCAGCAGCGGTCAGAAAATGCCCCATCCCGCCAACACAATTCTGGAAAATATCGGGGATCCAGGAGATTGACAAATTCAAAACTGATGCTGCAACCCATTGTTGTTCGGGTAACACCTTCAATAAGGTACCCTGACCTGGCATCTGCGCTAATCATACTGAGCATTGGGGATAGTCATGGTCTCTTGAAGAAGAAGATTCCACGGTCCATGTTCTGCCTTCGGTGATGGCACATTAGAATAATTCTGTCATGTCATGTCCTCCAAACAGTATGTAGCTGGAGGCGGGTTAGCAGAGGGGACGGGGGGGGGTGGGCGCTCCGTCAAAGTTTTAGAACTCGCCTGGGCTTTTCGTTTTTTCTTCTTGCAGTTTGAGGGTTTCCACTCTGCCCCCCCCTCCCGTCATCTCCACTCCAGGGCCCATCCCCCAGCAACAAATCCACTGCAACACCCCGGCTCTAAGTCACCAATATTTACAGGACTTGACAGTCTTCGACTCCATACTTACACAAATATTAGTCGAAGGCTTTAATTCTAATCACACATGTACAAGTTCCAAGCTCTTTGACTGCAGCTGCTCATTCCTCTGAAACATTAATTAAAAAACACCTGTGCTACATTCTCCGCTCTAAGAATATGCAAAATCCTGGCATATATGCCAAAGTTCTTGCATAAGCTAAGCAGTGTCTGCTTGCAGTAATTTTAGTCATCATCAAATTAGACGCTGAACTAGCCTTTGCCAATTCGCGGATTGATTTATTCACATGAATCTTATTTAGGATGCTTTCGAATACTCTCAAACCTTATACTCGCGATAGAAATACATCAATCGGAAAGGGGTTCTTTATTCGTTACTGTCACTGAGACAGGCTATTCTCAAAGTATTAACCCTCGCCCCACCGGGGGCCATCGATGGCCCCTAAGGTTTTTCCGGGATAGCAAAAACGACGAGCCGCAGCACCGCGGTTGAGGGCCTACCTCTCACTGCATCATTTTCCCATCATCCCTGAAATTTTTTACCCCGGGTCACCCAAGGTCAGGTCACCAGACGAGGTCAACCAGTCACCTCACTTCAACCTTAGAGCTCTGTAAGAGCCACATTTCAAAGTCGATCGATTTGAAACTTCCTACACTTCATGACCCCTTCAGGGTCTACAAGGTGTGTATCCGGGATTTTTCGATTTCGTGCCCTGAGGTCAGGTCACGAGGCGACCTCTCCCATTGGAAAAGCATGGGAAAACCTGTTTCATGATATAAAAGCCACAAAAATGATTGCAAATACTCAGACTGCTCAGAACAGCGTTTTTGGACACCAATTTCACGGATCCCAGGGGTCATATTTACCCTTGGACTTTTCCAAGGTCATCCAAGGTCACCAGAGGTCAAAAACAGTATTTTGAAAATAACTTTGACCTAATTAAGCTAGAGCGGTGAAACAAACACCATCGTGTTTGTCTTGTCACTGGCTTTTATTTGCTATACGGCAAGGTCACTTTGGACCTTTCGTGACCTCAGGTCATATTAGGTTATGAGGTGACCTCTGGAGGTCAAACCACTGGCGGGAGGTCTTTACATTCCACATAGCGGAAAAATACTGGCAATTTCCTATCAAATGAACTTTACCAGGCCTCAATAGCTCTAATGACATAAGAGTTATGACTAGTCTGCTTAATCATTGCATATTTGAGTGAAAATAGCCGATCTTGACCTAATTGACCTCTGGAGGTCAAACCATTGACCCCAGCACTAAAACATGCGAAGTAATTCTTACTCAATTCACGCGAGATTTCTATTGCACTTCGCAGATTTGCGCTAACGCATATATTTTCGGAGTTAGAGGGGGCATCGATGCCCCCCCCGGTGGGGCGAAGGTGGCGCCGGACCCCGGTGGGGCGCGGGTTAACACGCGCATTGACGGGGTGGGTACCCACCCCCTCGGGTTTTTTGGAGATAGCATAAAAACGGCTGCGCGTAGCGCCGCCGTACTTAGCATACCTTTTTCCTCATCATTTTACAATTTTTGTCAAAATTTTAAGGCTAGGTCATCTCAGGTCAGGTCACCAGTACAGGTCAAGTGACCTGACCTCAAAACAGTTTAAGATAGCATAAGTCGGAACAGGGTAAACTTATCGGATTAAAAATCATATCACACAATGGTCCGACCGAGTTCTCTAAGACATGTTCCGGTATTTTTGATATCGATGACCTAAGGTCAGGTACGAGCCATGACCTCCTCATTGGAAATACATGGGAAAACTGGTTTTAACTGAATAACTCAGTAATGAATAGAGATAGAGCGTTTATTTTAACTGCATTAGATTTGCCTTGTCATTGCAGTTCTAATGATATGATTTTTTCCCAATTTGACCTTGACCTGACCACAGGTCAGGTCAAATCCTTGATTTTACCTAACAAGGTCATATTATATATCATTCGATTTGGCTTGCTGCGAGGATTCTTGTAGTTTACATCGTTTTACTCTATCTTTACTTGTTCAGATGTAATGGCCGAAAAACTTAATTTATATGTTATCCCTATGACGGCATGTTTTGACCTCTAGTGACCTTAATTGTGACCTGACAAAAAAATGGTCCGAATATTTTCGATGGGGAAGTGGATTGGCTTTCCAACGCCTTTTACCGTTTTTCGCTACCTAGCGCGGTTCTCGAGATCTTAGAGGGGGCGGGTACCCGCCCCCGTCAAGGCGAAAGTGGCTCAGACCCCCGTCAATGCGCGTGTTAAAGGGAATGTGTCACCTTGGTCGAATCCTGCAATTTAGTGTAATTAGGGGTACCTTTAGCCGGAAATTATGGAATCGTCCATGATTTCTCTGAAAAAATGTACAATAAGCTCAATTTATTTTTTTAATGCGCCTCTGGGGAAAAAATAATTATCTACCTGTGGATGATGTCATGATCTGGCAACCACTACCCAATTCCATAGGCTTCAAAGGCTTCGATTGGCTGATACTCACTGTGACGTCAGCATATGTCGTCACACCAACAGCCTGACAATTGTAGCCTGCTGCCTGAGGTACATGAGGGGTACATTGCAGGTAGTTTTTAGCTTTTCTCTACGGAATTTTTGAGTTTCAAGACAAATTATATATGGAGTACTGGATTTTCGGGTATGCTTATAACTTGGCTATCTCACTTAAAATGACGTTAAAAAGGTGTAACATTCCCTTTAAGTGTAGGGAGGGCTTCTAGCCATGGACATCAAAAGCACGGGGGGAGGTGTTGCGCACGCGTCCCCCTGCTCCCGAATTAGGGGACGTCCCCCAGAAAGTTTGGGTCCTTGGCTTTATTTTTTCATTTTCTCCCTGTTACCTGTTTTAATCTACACGCATGTGTTTGTGAAGTGTATCCTCGTTAGTGTTTCGCATATATACAGTCAATATTCTCAGAACTTGTGTCTCCCACCCACCCCCTTCTTCCCCTGTTCATCACCAGTCCGGAGTCCGTCCACCACTTAAAAAGTCCGTGCTGAGCCCCTGATTCTAGCCCCCTATTTTTCTTCATGCAGGCCATCTAGCCCTCCGTGTCGAGCCGTGCAGTGAAAGTGCCCTTTGGTAGATGATTGTAAAAACCAGCCTCTAGCAGTGAAATTTTTATCTTATACAGTCTATTAACATCATCAAAGTTTTGCTGATCCTTTGGGAATTACCATGATTCCACTATCAAGTAATGGAGCATCAAAAATGACAGAGGGACCATGTGTCCCCACTGGCACCTAAGTAAAGAGCCCTGCTCTGCGCCTCCTGTTTCATACCGTTTTCTTGGTCCTTCCTGCAATTTTCTGTGCGTTCATCGCCTTAGTCTGACCTGGCCTTTTCTGTATTTCCTGACATGCCTCTCATGTAGACACTATGCCCTCCTGCATCTACAGTGGAAAACCTATCATCTGCCCTCGTTTTTGCGTGCTCTATCCTCCCCTCATCCGCCCTCTGCTTCCTCGTCTACCCTGCTATACTTAATATCGTGTCCCAAACATGGTGTACCATGCGATGCCCCAAACTAACCTGCCCTCCCTTGTCTGCCCTAAAACCAGACGCATCCGCTCTGCCTCGCTTTCGTATCCCCACCCTGGTTTCATCTTTCTTGCCCTCCCCAATCCTTCTTCATCGCCTTCGGATAAGCTGAAAGTCACATTTTGGCTTTGATCCTTGCAAAACATCACAATTGGGGATATATAATTAGGTAAGTTTTTGCATCACAGAAAGTAGATGAAAAAGAAGAAAATATTGCTGCACGCAAAGGACTGAGTAAACAAACTACCTTGGCGGTGGGCTCATGATCACAGGATATAAAGAAGAGTCTATAACGACCTTGGTGCAAGCGCAATTAAATTCAAGAATTTGCGATGACATAGCTGCTAATTGTTTGTGCGTCATATAATTGCGTTTGGTAGCTAGGTCTACGGTGGCAGCTTTTTATAACTGAGGAACGTGAAAAGAGGCTTTATGCTAATTGACCTTTTTGGGCAATGCTAGAGATAGGACTGAGTTTTATTTTTCGTGTACAGGTAGTATCTATACCAACCAGCCTGATATCCTCAAACCATGACCCATCAAGACAGTGTTTTAGAGTAAGCAGTTATGTGTAGGTTTTAGTTATCCGTTTTGCGTATATTAGGGCTTATGCGTAAAATAAGATTTGTTAGTATCCTCCATCTGACACTTATATTACCTAATTTTGCAGTGTATACAGCCAAACAAAGGAGGAAAATACGAACTAAAATGTGGTTTCTTAAGTGCGAATCATTGCATGAGCATAAGCTAAGGACTTCGTATGGTGCGTACCCTTAAAGTAAAAAAAGTCTGAGTTTGGGCAAAATCGCAAGTTTTGATGTATGGTTTTACATCGTATTGCTACGATTGAATAGAAAATAACGAATAGATCGGTGTGTTTTTGAAACTAGATTTTTCATTAGGTACTCATGTTTGACGAACGACTGGTCCCAGCAGGTGCTTCGTAGTCTTTATTGAGGTCTCCATTGCTTTTCATTGCTTTGAGGTGCACATGGCTTTTCAGTCCTCGCGTCAAATACAGGGTACAAGGACAGAACACAGTAAAAGTCAAAGAACAAGGCATCTAAAACAGACAGCTAAAAACCTAAAAATACACATTCCTACCATGTCCCACAGTGCGAGTCAATTGCTCCTATTTTGCTATTCCATAGCTAACTGCCGGAAGCGAAAACCTCGCCTGGCCGCCTCGTTCTTACCGGGCAGCTGAGCATGCCCGCCTGCTCCCGCGTGGTTCTTCTTGACAGTCAGGCGACGCACCATGCTCTGGCCAGCAAGGGTGGGACAGATGTGAACAGCCTTCTCACCATGGCTACATCACGCTCCTCAACATGTCATCAAACCTCATCCATCCCAGTGCCTCCAAGGTAGAGATACGTGTTCGCGGCGGTGCAACCCAGAAGCAATGCGCGCTCAAAAATTAATGATTTTTATTCTGTTTTCTGGGTGGTGTTGCATCCTCCCCAAACAGGAAGACAATACTAAATGTGGGTAAAACCAGTGACGAATTAGGAGCTGTTTGTTCGCAGTGCGGATATGAAAATAATAATTTACCGTTTGTTACCAAACAGCAATTAGAAATACTATTTCAGCAATGTTATTACATATTTTAAGAAAATAGAGCGATGAGTCGACTCAACTCAGATTTATGGCTTGGAGGCTGACTCTGATTCTGATTTGACTCAACTAGTGGATCAGTTGAGTCGACACTGGCTCAGCCCAAATCCAAAAGCGAGTTGACTCAACTCACTCTCTCTCTCTCTCCTCTCTCTCTCTCATCTCTCTCTCTCTCTCCTCTCTCTCTCCTTCTCTCTCTCTCTCTCACTCACTCACTCACTCACTCACTCACTCACTCACTCTCTCTCTCACTCACTCACTCACTCACTCACTCTCTCACTCACTCACTCTCTCTCTCTCACTCACTCACTCACTCACTCACTCACTCACTCTCTCTCTCCCTCCCTCTCTCTCTCACTCATTCACTCACTCACTCTCTCACTCACTCACTCACTCACTCACTCTCTCTCTCTCTCTCTCCCTCACTCTCTCCCTCCCTCCCTCTCCCTCCCTCCCTCTCTCCTCTCTCTCTCTACACGTGCGTGCCGCCGCGGTGCAGCCCACGTGCCGGCCGGCGGAGGCTGGCGCCGGACGGACCGAGTTTTGATGACCGATCGTCGGCTGGCGATCGGAGTCGGTGACGAATGCGGTCGACTGCCGATACGCGCCCATATGGCCACTGCTGACAGAAGGGTGAGATGCGAGATAGGGGGAGTGATGTGTCTGACAGGGGCGGCGCCCCAGGGCTGCTGCAGGCGACACGTAGTGGCTATACGCCGGCGGCGTGGCGTCTTGGCACTATCAATCCCGCCGGCGTCGGGGTATTTACGGGCCACTGACTGATCAACACAACGCCACAACGCCTGCCTGTTTGGTTTGTATGATAGAAATTTGACGAGTTTAAAAGAGGGTATGCTCTAACTGGTGGTTACATCCCCGGACAGCTGTGTGTCTGCTGCAGATGTAATGCCTCTGGCAGCGCGGACGAATACAAAGCGCCACAGTTGGTTTACCACTCGGGCGACGACCTAAACTCGTCCGTCCTTTTTACCACTTGGTCACGCCGTCGGAAGCATTCAGTCTCAAGGATGTTTTTGGGACTCGCCACCGTTTTTATTCTGGAAAAGCTGTGTTGTGTTTGCTTTTACAGTGCTCAGACCGAATAGCAAAGGAAACGTCGACAAAATAGATGCTTTCAATGCTTTATCTTCAGATTTGTTCCCTTTGAAAGGCTGCGCTTGCTTACAAGTCTGCGGGTATACGAAAAAATGATCTGCATTCGTTCATAATCCTAGTTTTACGGAAGAAACGTTCTCTAAAATGGTTCTGTTGATTTTATAAGCCGAATCGATGAGGTTACGTTTTAAAGAGATTTTGAAACACTTGCATTTTGAGGCATTCAGATTCATCTTCCAGGCAGTAGCCCAACCTGTTATTACGTCCAGGTACCCCTGTAAAGTGTTAACATCTATTTGATATTTCTCTCGATGGAAACGTTTTAGATCGTCGGCAAAGAACACTTTTTAGAAACTAAATGTGACAGGTCGTTTACAAATACCGCGAACAAGAACGGTGAGATGAGCCCTGCCTCTGGTGTGCTTGAAGTTACAAGAGTTCATTCCGATGTTTTGCCGTTCAGCACAACTCTCTGTTTACGTCTGCCCAGATAAGAGGTCAACCAACTCGACACTAAGTCATCAATACCATACATGTGCTACGTTTTGTACAGCAAAAAGCGATGGATAACACTTCGGAACGCGCTTGATAAATTTGTGTGCACCGTGTCCGGTTGGCTGTCTCCAAAAATGACTTTCCACTCGTGTGCCAGAAAATATGCCAGATTGGATTGACAAGATCACTTTGGCATGAATCCATGCTGACAAGGGAGAAATATGAGGCCGGACGTGCTGATACATCTGGATGCTTACAATTTTGTTTAATGTAGCGCGGAAATATATATATATCAATAAAGAGATCAGTAGCTTCCAAGAATTTTTCGTCGCTCTTTTTTTAAATCTGAACAATATTTGCTGCTCTCCACTACTCAGCAAATATTCCACACTCGAGATACAGGGCTAGCCAGTTCCCCAGCACATTCACGAAGCATGCAGGCACTTTACCCGTCAGGACCGCAGGCTTTAGTCACGACTTCTTCTTGCAGCAAGCAACGTACAGCTTCCTCTGGCATAGTGAAGGCATTCAGACGATCGTCAACGCTAGCAAAGTAAAAGGTATGTATGCCAGGGAAATTTGCAGCTTTAGGATGCGATAATTTAGAAGAAAAAGAACGGTCCAATTGGTTAGCCTTGTGTGTGTCGTTAGAAAATTATGCGCCATTACTTTCTAAATCCAGAAATGCTTTCATGTGTTTAAAACACTTTATAAAAGTACAGAAACGTTTCGGGTTGGTTACAAAGTCGGAAGCAAGACATTGCAGGTACTACAAGTAGCCCTGACTAGACAAGTAAACCAATGCGCTTGTCAGCAAAGTCTGCCTTCACACGTTTGTCACCGGGCTAGCGCTGCATTCGTTCAAAGGCAGCCCGCTTCATTCTCAGGGCACGCCTGACCTCTTCGTTAAACCACGGCGGATAGCCTATTTTCGGAACAACTAATGGCATATGGTCACGAATGGCAGTGTGAACAAGAAATGCAAGAATGAGACAGCTTCGTTGATATCCATACCGTCCCAAAAATGTCAGGGTGCTATTCTAAAAGCTGCTCGGATCCATCAAAATCAGCCTGGCGGTATTATAAGCCGCAGAGCGTGTAGCTAGCAGAGAATGCTGTGTGCGCACAACACACGAAATTGCAGCCTCGTCATAGTCAGGTGATCGTGCTTTCCTGGGTACAGCACTAACGTTGGTCATATCCCTTGTCAACGGCTTTATTGAAGAACCTTGAGTGGAGCCAAGAAACAAGAAGCAATGGATATCGATTACTAGAGTAATGATTTATCACGGCCACTCCTAACAAGCACGCTGGCCCAACTCCAGAGAATATTGGGGTGGGTGTAAAGGATCCTCTCCACCGGTCCAGATGGGACATGGAAAACCCCGCCGTGGCGATTGAACTCATAGTAATTCATGCCATCCTATCTGAAGATGGGCAATGAAGACACTAAGCCTCGACACCCATCCTCCCTATTATGAGCTAGAGTTTTCTGTTTGTCGCTTACAAATAATTATATGTATAAATACTGTTGGACTTTTGGTTAAACCTCGCCCCACCGGGGCCATTGATGGACCCCTAAGGTTTTTTCGGGATAGAAGAAAACGAGAAGGCGCAGCACCGCGGTTGACAACTCTATCTCTCACCCCATCATTTTCCCACCACCCTGACATTTTTTTACCCCAGGTCACACAAGGTCAGGTCACCAGGCGAGGTCAACCAAGGTCACCTCACTTCAACTTTTTAGCTCTTCTTTACCTCTTCTTTAGCATTCCAATGCACTTAGCAGATTTGCGCTAACCCCCATATTTTCGGAGTTAGAGGGGGCCATCGATGGCCCCCGGTGGGGCGAAGGTGGCGCTGGACCCCAGGTGGGGCGCGGGTTAAGCTATCAGCAAGGCGTAAGAAACAAGAGGTTCATGCTTGCACATATGAGTGCAAGCATGAACTTTGCACTCATGCATGAAATCTCACCCCATCATTTTCCGCACCATCCCTGACATTATTTACCCTGGGTCACACTAAGTCAGGTCACCAGGTGAGGTCAACCAAAGTCACCTCACTTCAAATTTTGAGCTCTACGAAAGCCACATTTTTCAACCGATTGATTTGAAACTGTTTACACTTGATGAAGCCTCCAGGGTCTATTAACCCGCGACCCACCGGGGGTTCGGCGCCACCTTCGCCCCACCGGGGCCATCGATGGCCCTCTCTAACTCCGAAAATATTAGGGTTAGCGCAAATTTGCATAATGCATTAGAAAGCTCGCGTGAATTCAGTAAGAAATTACTTCAAATTTTTAAGCACTCAGGTCAATGGTTTGACTTCCAGAGGTCAAGTTAGGTCACGATAGCCGATTTTCACTCAAATATGCAATGCTTAAGAAAACTTGGCATAACCTTCCCGGGGGGTCTTTAGACCCCGGATTTTGAAGTAACCAAAACGGCACGCCGCCGCCAAACTGGTCGCTGTTCCATCATTTTACATCTTCCGAAAATTGGTCAAGGTCATATCAGGTCAGGTCACCAGGCCAGGTGAGGACCCACCTCAAAAAACTAGGACCGCATAACTAAAAGAAGGGTTAATCAATCAAGTTGAAACTCAACCACATATTGGCCCCACCAGGACTACAACATTTGTTCCGGGATTTTTATATTGGTGACCTAAGGTCATGTGCAGAGCATGACCTCCCCATTGTCAATACATGGGAAAATCACGAAATGAGCTTTCCAGTAGTATGGATGGAATCAACTCAAACATCGGTTGCGACTGCTTAGCCCATTTCGAACGATCCCAAAATTTTGACTGGACCTTAAAAGTTCACCTAGGTCAAATAAGCATTTTGGTGTTTTCCTCTATAAAATTTGAATAAACTAAGATAGAGCTTTATTTTGTCACCAAAGTGTTGTATAGTCACTGAAGTCAAATGATATACATCATGACTATACCAGGTCAAGTTGGGTCAGACCGTGACGGGTCAGGTCAAATTATTAAATTTGACCTGACATAGCAATATCATATATCATTCGATTCGTATTGACGAAGGATTGCAATGGTCATAAACTATGGCTGTATCTTGTTTGTTTGGAAGCTATTAGCGAAAAGTAAACGTCCTTATGCATGGGTGGCTATGGACATTCCCAAGAATATACCCAATATTTAGTGACCTGTAGCTCCTAGGCTTGACCTGACACGAAAATGAATGTCACTGAATGAAAGTGCATCTCAAGAGCTTTCGAATGGTGTTAGGAAAATGTTTCAGCTATCATGGTTTCTGAGAATATAGGTTGTCTTAGTACACCCATATTAGCGATTTGACCTATTTTGACCTCGGTAACCTTGATATTGACCTGACAAGAAAAAACCGAAGTATTTTCGATATCATTTTCGAAGAGCTTTGATTGCCGCTTGCGCTTTTTCTAGCCTCAGTTCTGAGATCGTGGGGTCTTTTAGCCCCCACCAGGGCGAAGGTGGCTCGACCCGCCACCGGGGCAAGGGATAACTCTTATGTCATTAGAGCTATTGAGCTCTGGCAAACTAAATTGGATAGGAAAATGCCAGACCTTTTTCCGCCATGTGGAACGTAGTGACCTCCCGCCAGTGGTTTGACCTCCAGAGGTCACCTCGTGATCTCATATGACCTGAGGTCATCAAAGGTCAGAAAGTGACTTTGCCGTATATCAAATGAAACCTAGTGATGAGATATACACGATGGTTTTTGATTCAACGCTCTAGATTATTTAGGTCAAGAGGTATTGCCAAAATACTGTTTTTGACTCCTGGTGACCTTGGATGACCTTGGAGAGGTCAAAAGGAAAATATAACCCCTGGGATACATAAAGGGTGTTCAAAAACGCTTTTGGGAGCAAGCCAAGCCTTTGCAATCGTTTTTGTGGCTTTTATATCATAATACAGCTTTTTCCCATGCTTTTTCAATGGTAGAGGTCACCTTGTGACCTGACCTTAGGTCACGAAATAAAAAAATCCCGGATTGTGTAGACCTTGGCGGGGCCATAAACTGTAGGAAGTTTCAAATCGATCGACTGGGAAACGTAGCTCTTATAGAGCTCAAAAGTTGAAGTGAGGTGACCTTGGTTGACCTAGTCTGGTGACCTGACCTTGGGTGACCCGGGGTAAAAATTTAAGGGATTATGTAAAAATGATGGGGTAAGAGATAGAGCCCTCAACCGTGGTCCTGCACTTCGTCGTTTTTCTGCTATCCCGCAAAAACCTTAGGGGGCATCGATGGCCCCCGGTGGGGCGAGGATTAAATGTATATCCATGATTTTTTTTTAATTTCGTGGCCTGAGGCAGGTCACAAGGTGACCTCTCCCAATGAAAAACATGGGGAAAAACTTTCGTATGATCTAGAAGCCACAACAATAATTTTAGAAGCTCGGATTGCTCGGGAAAGCATTCTGGGCCACTCTTTCACGGATTCCAGGGGTGCTATTTGCCCTTTGACCTATCTGAGGCCATCAGAGGTCACCAGGGGTAAAACACAGTATTTTAATGATATTTGTGACCTAATTAAATTAGTGTTCTGAATAAAACGTCATCGTGTATGTCTCGTCACTGGCTTTTCTTTCCCATACGGCAAGGTCACTCTCTGACCTTTCGTGACCTCAGGTCATGTCCGGTCACAAGGTGCCCCTTAGAGGTCAAGCCACTGGCGGAAGGTAATTATGTTTTACCTAGAAGAGAAGGCTCTGGCATCTTCCTATAAAATGTACTTTACCACATATCAATAGCTCTAAGAGCGTGAGTGGTATGCCCACGTTTCTTAGGCATTGCATATCTTAGTAGAAATAGCCTATTGTGACTTGACTTGACTTTTGGAGGTCAAAACATTCACCTAAGCGCTTAAACATGCAATAAAAATCGGATTGAATTCATACGAGCTTTCTAATGCATTTTGTAGCTTTGTGCTAATTCCCATATTTTCGGAGTTAGAGGGGCCATCGATGGTCCCCGTTTGAGCGAAGGTGGCTCCGGACCCCGGTGGGGCGTGGGTGAAATTGAAGGCAAATAAGTATGCAGAGTGCATCCTCAAATGCAACAGTCTATCGATCCTAACATACATTGTATATAACTATATCTGATCTTACCTTGCCCTGCTCTCATAGCTCATGCATACAGAATGAGGTGATTTCGCGCCGTTATGCAGCAACAAAGACGGAAATAACACGTGCTTTGACGTCACAGGAGAGTCAGACTCTTTTTAGGGAGTCTGAATAACACAAAAGAGTCAAATTCTTCGTTTGGTGGTAGGGATACATCCATTAAAATGCCTTGACACTGGTGTCATGACTCCCCATGTATGTTTTGTCTTGCTGACAGGATGTAATACACAAGAAAGTCATTAGTCCACCGAAAAAGGATGTCTGGTTCGCTGCATTTAAGGGTCATCTTGGGACCGGGTGTCCCTTTTTTACAGAGCATCCAACGCATCGACGCATTTGTCGCCGACTCCATTTTCATAGTCCAGCACCGTGATGAGAGCCATTTCAATACAACATTCAATTATATTTTCTAAAAAGATGAAAGTTGAGGCCAGGAGAAGACAGCAGCTATTTGTGCTGTACTCCAATCCCTCAGCTTCCCCCCCAACATATCAACCCTGTCACCGTGCATATTGGCCAGGACCACCGGCCAGCTCCATGGGCTGGCCAATACCGCCGCTCGCGTACACGTTACTACTGAGGGTTTTTGCTCAGAGGAGCCGACATGGAGGTCGTCTGGATTGTTTGATCGTCCGTTACCTGCGTGCATAGACATTAGTCTTTAGTTAATCGGTGGGTGCAGCTTCGGCGGATCCAGGGATACCTATCGGGAGGCACTTGTCATGGTGGGGGGAAACTTTTGGATTACCACCACCGTGGTGCAGTTGGTTAAGGCACCTCGGTCCAGTGTGGGAGGTCATTGGATCAAAGCGACCTCTGGCAGCCTTTTCCTCGACCGCCTCCTACCCAGGAGATGGCAGTACACGGGTAGTGCCCGCCTTGACTGGTGACTTCCGCTGACCTACCAGCGCCCTTGTTATTGGGAGCACGGCTGATCTGCCTTTAAATAGATCCACCGGTCCGGTGGCACCACCCAGGGCACGGCCTCGCCGCGTGTCACCGGAGCAGTCCCGTTCCGCCGGGCCCGAGGAATCGGGATAGCCCCACCGCCTGGTACAGTGGGACGCGTGACAGGGAGCGTGCGGACATGACGCCCGCAAGGGTGCCGATAAGCGTAAGCCCCGCTGCCGTGTACACAGTGTGTGTCTGCGTGTGTGATGCAAATGTGTTAAATGGCCCGGGTTGGGAACGCAAAAATATTAAAATACAACTTTTGGATCGCAAAGCCTACCAGGTGGACACCAAATCCTATCATGGCCATATCATATGAGCTCTAATACGCGCACCTTGGGTGGGGGAGGGGGCTGGGACTGGGAAGCGATATTTCAGGTGCCATAGACCTTTCAGGGGGCGGCGTAACTGTACCAGGGGGTGCCGAGGGCCGATAGGGGAGTGGCAAGTGCCGCCATTTGCCCCAGATACGTCCATGAGGTGCAGAGGTGTTCTGTTCTGAAACTCCTATTAACATCTGATCTGGTACAGAGCTTCGGCGGCACTTTGCATGACACTCTGGTCTGAACTCCGTCGGCTGCAGTGAGGGTGTCGCCTGTCGCAACGATATGTTGTACTATAGTCAATTCCCACTACCAAGAAAATCCTAGAAGCCAACCACGAGTCAGGGGTCAGTCGGCTATACTAGAACGCAGCGGACAAGGAGAATGGGAGGGGCAAGACCGAGTCCCGATTCGTGGCACTTGTTAGCTCCAAATTTACCAGCGCCGTCCCTCCAAAACGCTGGATGAAATGAAGAATTGCTGAGCCAGCACCAGAAAAGTGGATGCTTGAGTTTATGTATTCACTTTTGTCACCATTTGCTGTTTCCGTGATGTACTAACGTTTGATGGCCATTGGCGGACGCAGGGGGGGGCATTCCGGCCATGCCCCCAAAGCGCTGGAGGAGGGCCAAACTATCTTTTGCCACCCCCCATACGCAGGATAAATTTTTGAAAAAAGGTGTTTACGCTAGGCCTGTAGAGCAAAAAATATTATGTACTTGGAGAGGTAGCTTATGCTAGGTCTGCGAGCACTGAAAAAGGGTGTTTACACTAGGTCTGTAGAGCAAAAAAAATATTCGCTCCCCCCCCAGGAGGAGAGGCAGACATGGGTTTTGCCCCCCCAAAAAAAAAAACTCGGATCTGCGTCCGCCCCTGTTGATGGCAGTTGTAAGTCAGAATCTCACAAGACAGTAATTAAAGCTCATTAATCTTCTATTCACCACTGAAATGTTGCTGAACTAATCACGTTTGTATCAGGACTTAAATATAAGAATGCTAGAAAACTTTAGAAGACTTATCAAATGGCCTAATCAGTCTGTTTCAGTCCCCATCTCTCAATTGCTCTCTAGCAAAACTCATCAGCTACTCATTGGCGATCGACTGAAGACATCGTTGAAATTGGATGGAAAACTCATTATAAATTCATATAGCGCCTCTTAGCCCCACTTCGTCTTGCAATTACGTTCAAATGGGAAGTCTTCTCAGAATGGTTGGGAGAAGTTTGAAAGGTAAAACTGTTTGGCAGCCAAATGTCCACCAATACTGGAGCCCGGCAGAAAAGTTGGGCTGGTGCCATCCGTTGCTTAATGACGCGTAAACATCCTTCGATGCAACACCGACCGTCTCTCCCGACTCCAATCGCAGCAATCACGCTGAAAGCACGTCGGATGGAGGCTCCCGGCTCACCGCGGTCACAACACAACTCAGACACAAAGTTCTCCAGAGGATCCCGCCCAAAGAAAGTGGCTGGTAAACAGTTCAACGTGAACAACTGAAAAAACGGACTGTATCTTAAGGTTCTTACCTATTTGGATGTTTAACACGCGCATTGACGGGGGTCTGAGCCACCTTCGCATTGACGGGGGGCGGGTACCCGCCCCCCTAAGATCTCGAGAACCACGGTAGGTAGCGAAAAACGGTAAACGGCGTTGGGCTGCCCATCCACTTCTCCATCGAAAACATTTGAACCATTTTTTGTCAGGTCACATTTAAGGTCACGAGAGGTCAAAACATGCCCGTCATAGGGATAACATGTAAATTCAGTTTTTCGGCCATTACATCTGAACAAGTAAAGATAGAGCAAAACGACTTAAACTATATGAATCCTCTTAGCAAGCCGAATCGAATGATATATAATTTGACCTTGCTAGGTCAAATCAAGGATTTGACCTGACCTGAGGTCAGGTCAGGGTCAAATTATATAAAATGCATATCATTAGAACTGCAAAGCCCAGGCGAGTCTAATGCAGCTAAAATAAATGCTCTATCACCATCCGTTACTGAGTTATTCCGTAAAAACCATTTTTTCTATGTATTTCCAATGGAGAGGTCATGCCTCGTACCTGACCTTAGGTCATCGATATCAAAAATACCGGAACATATTTTAGAGAACTCGGTGGGGCCATTATGTGTTATGAGTTTCAATCGGATAAGTTTACCCTGCTCCGACTTATGCTATCTTAAACTTTTTTTGAGGTCGGGTCACTTGACCTGTACTGGTGACCTGACCTGAGATGACCTAACCTTAAAATTTTCACAGAAGTTGTAAAAATGATGAGGGAAAAGGTATACCAAGTACGGCGGCGCGTAGCGCCGCCGTTTTTCTACTATCTCCGAAAAACCCGAGGGGGGCGGGTACCCGCCCCCGTCAATGCGCGTGTTAAACATGGGACTTGTGGATGGTATAAAATGAGGATACGGTTTGATAAAGCGTATATCTAAGAATCATAGTAGACGTCAGATGTTTCCTTCTGGGTACTATCCACAGGACATGATATTTTTTCATGGCTGAATAAAATTCAAACCAAAACTATGAAGCGTATAATTTTGCCAACGTAACTAGAGTCTCTGCAGTTGTGCTGATAATGAAGAGAAATAATCCCGCTTTTATGACAACTCATGAACGGTACTATTCGTTGGACTTAACATACAATTCGGAATTACACTATCGATGACAGGCAATGAACATGATTGGAAGCATTAATATATATCACTGTATTGTTTTGCTCAACTGATCAATAACCATTTCAAATCACAAATTCAGCTGCCCTGAGCAGAGCAGCTTGGCCAGCTGAATCAGGAGTATTTCAGAAGATAAAAATCACCCCCGATCTAAGCATTCAAAACAATACGAATACCTCTACGCTACACGTATCACCACGTGCCAAACAAGAGCCATGCGGCCCATGCTCTTGAGGGCTGAAGACACGTGCCGTGGCAGCCGCTGGGCAGCTGTGCTATGCTAACAAGCGGGGAGGGCTCCGGCGCGTGCGGTACGCCCGAGCCGCGTTGTTGTGTATGTAGCTGGAGCTTTCCGAGTGCGCCCTGACGCTACGGCGTGGGTGAGACTTCGACTTCATGCTGATGGTGAGACTTCATGCTGTCGACAAACAAGCCTACGCCACGCCGTACCGAAAGACAGCGCCAGGCCGGAGAAAGCGAGCTGGTTTCAGTGTCTTGAAATCAGCACGCTGTTAACCTTCGCCCGGGTGGGGGTCTTTTTAGACTCCCCTCGGGTTTTTCCGAAGTAACCAAACAACGGCGGCGCGCAGCGCCGCCAAACTTAGTCTAGCTGTTCCTTCATCATTTTTACATTTTTCCTGAAAATTTTAGCTCAAGGTCATATCAGGTCAGGTCACCAGGCCAGGTGAAGGAACATCACGTCAAAAAATGCTTAGAACTGCATAACTAAAAAGAGGGCTAATCGATCAAGTTGAAACTCATACCACATATTCCCCCAGGGGGAGATTCGGTTTTTGGTTTTTGGGCCAAGGTCATGTGCAGACCTCCCATTGTAAATACATGGGGAAAATCACGAAATAAGCTTTTCTCAGTAAATATGGATGGAATCAACTTCAAACATCGGTTACGACCTGCTCTTAGCCCATTTCTGAAGGTGAAGCTAAAAATTTTGACTTGTGGCCTTTGAAAGGTCACCTTAGGTCAAATAATCATTTTTTGGTGTTTTACTCTATAAAGTTTGAATAAGCAAAGATAGAGCTTTTCTTTTGTCACAAAGTGTTTGTATAGTCACTGAAAGTCAAATGATATGCATCATGACTATACCAGGACAAGTTGGGTCAGACCGTTGACATGGGTCAGGTCGAATGTAATTTGACCTGGCATAGTAATATTTTATATCATTCGATTCGTATTGACAAGAGAATTACAACGGTGCATCAAATATTGCTGCATCTTGTTTGGTTTGGAAGTTATTAGTGAAAAAGGAAACGTCCTTATGCATGGGTGGCTACGACATTCCCAAGAACATTCCCAATATTCAGTGACCTGTAGCTCCCTAGGCTTTGACCTGACTCGAAAATAATTGCCACTGTAACGAAAGACCAACACAAGAGCTTTCGAATTGTGTTAAAAATGTTTCTAGCTATCATAGTTTCTGAGATATGTGAGGTTTTCTTAGTACGCCTCATTTTAGCGATTTTGACCTATTTTGGCCTCTGGTGACCTTGATATTGACCTGACGAGAAAAATGACTAAGAGTATTTTCGATAACATTTTTGAAGAGCTTTCGATTGCCGTTTTGTGTTTTTCTAGCTCTCTTTTGGGGTCTTTTTAGCCCCCCCCCCACCAGGGCAAAGGTGGCTCGTACCCGCCACCGGGGCAAGGGTTAAGAACCCAAAACGACGTGGCTAGACACTGAACATACTGTCTTCTTTCATGCCGAATCCCCGGTCACCCTGCCGTTGTGATCCACGCGGTGTGGAGCTATATCCCGGAGGTCTGGGAGTAGGGGGGTCATCCGTCGCGCATGACCGCGTTATTGGTGTGCCGGCGTCACTGGTAGATGGATGGCGTTGTAGCAGTGGTAGCCGGTGAGCGCGGACGATTCAGCCTGTAGTGCAGGTTGGCGGTGTCCGGCTTGTCCCGGGGAAGGCAGAGGTGTAGTTGCATAGTTAGTGAGTCTACTTTCTGCACACTTGGCCCGGGTTCAAAGTGCTGTGGATTGTCTGAGCAAGAAGGTACCTGATACCCTGGAATTCCTTCTCACAAGGAGAGCTTTTCGCCCCCTTTTTTTTTGGTTTTTTTTGTTTCTATACCCCCCCTTTTTTTTTTTTTTTTTTTTTTTTTTTTTCTGGGGGGGTGTTTTTTTTTTTTTTTTCCTTTAGGTTTTACCCTGGCCCCCTTTTGTTTTTTTTCGTACACACCCCCCCCCGGGGGAAGTCCGACCGGCCTGTCTTTCGATTTCGATTTCGGGAGCCGAAAGTGATATGGAAAAGTTGAAACAGTCCTGGAACCGTCTTACCGCCTTCTATTTAGAAGCTGAGTTTGAAATATATCCGTTGACCCGTGACGTCACAGGGGGCCAAAATGGGTCAAATCTGCACCCATTTAGAAAAGCCATTATACCTCGTGAACCATGAGAACTACAACTTTTAACAACTCAAAAGATATCGATGTGTTCGTCTTACATCAAGGATTCAAATAATATGCAAAATGAGTTTATCATGTAAAATTATGACCTTGAAATTTGGGCAAGGTCAAATAATGATCCTTAAAGGTCATGCTGCACACAATTAAAATCCTTGTCATGCTCAGAAGTAACAAAATTTAAGACTGTATCTATAATTCGTTCAAAATATATAGGCACAAAAAAAATTAGAATACCGTGACCTCTTTTTGAGCTTGGTCTTTACCTGACATTAGCATTGATGACAACATGCAAATATCACCTTTCAAGATCTTTTGGATAATGTTTAGAAACTTGATATAGCTCTTCTAGAAGCCAAATTACACCCTGGTTTTGTTAGCCTCATTTAAGAAGATCAGAATCGCCTTATATGGGTTAATAAATGACGTCATAACTCGTTGGCCTGCCCTGATGTCAATTGTAGGTCATAATTTGTTAAATTGATCACCCTAGATGCCTTTTAAATGACGAGCGTCTCATTTGAATCGGCTCAGAAGAATTTGTGAAAAACCCTGGGGTCCGACCGGACCACCCAGGCGGTGTTGGTTAACTGAGGTGACTAGGTGTAGTGGGCTTTGTAACGAATACGGGTTAGGTGTGCGGTAAACGACCATGTGCAGTGTCAAAGGACATGTCATAAGGTTCTCAAACTGTTGATTATCATTAATCTGAATTTCAAATCAGGGCTGCCAGAGGGCAGTTCATTGGGTCAATTCACGTGAACTCGTTTAAGAATTAAGTTGGTATTTCTGCCTTAAAATTTTAAGGAAAAAAGAATCTCCCTTTACACGCCATTAGCGTTACTGTTCTGATAGCTCGAATATTACTGATCGTATACGTATTCCTTGTCCTACCCACTGGGGGTCTGTGGGTATATTTCAACCCACGCCCCACCGGGGGTCCGGCGCCACCTTCGCCTCACCGGGGCCATCGATGGCCCCTCTAACTCCGAAAATATGGGTATTAGCGCAAATCTGCGAAGTGCATTAGAAAGCTTGCGTGAATTCAGTAGGAAATTACTTGCATGTTTTAGCGCCCAGGTCAATGGTTTGACCTCCAGAGGTCAAGTTAGGTCAAGATAAGCTATTTTCACTCAAATACGCAATGCTTAAGCAAACTGGACAGAACTCTTATGCCATTAGAGCTATTGAGATCTGGTGTAGTACATTTGATAGTAGAATGCCAGCCCTTTTTCCGCTATGTGGAACGTAATGACCCCCCGCCAGATTTTTTACCTCCAGAGGTCACCTCGTGACCTAACATGACCTAAGGTCACGAAAGGTCAGAAAGTGACCTTGCCGTATATTCAAATGATAGCCAGTGACGAGACATACACGATGGTGTTAGATTCAGCACTCTAGCTTAATTAGGTCAAAAGTTATTGCCAAAACACTGTTTTTTGAACCCTGGTGACCTTGGATGACCTCGGAGAGGGGTCAAAGGGAAAATATGGCCCCTGGGATCCGTGAAAGAGTGTCCAAGAACGTTTTGCTGAGTAAGCCGAGCATTTGCAACCATTTTTGTGACTTTTAGATGGTTAGATAGCTTTTCCCCATGCTTTTTCAATGGGAGAGGTCACCTCGTGACCTGACCTCAAGTCACGAAATCGAAAAATCTCGGATATACACCTTGGAGACCCTGGAGGGGTCATGAAGTGTAGGAAGTTTCAAATCGTTCGACTTAAAAATGTAGCTCTTATAGAGCTAAAAAGTTGAAGTGAGGTGACCTTGGGTGACCCGAGGTAAAAAAGTTTAGTGCTGGTGGGAAAATGATGGGGTGAGAGGTAGAGCCCCCAACCGTGGTGCTGTGCTTCGTCGTTTTTCCGCTATCCCGGAAAAACCTTAGGGGGCATCGGTGGCCTCCGGTGGGGCGAGGGTTAAAATATCGCTTTTCGGTTGATATGACCCAAACATTTGTTTTATTTTAAGCACATTTGATATTTCATGGTGCTTGTGTAGTGTCTGCTGTACCTATTTATGTGCGTTTTATTACCTTTGATTTGAGCTGTAATTAAGGTATAGCCTGTTACCCAGCCGTGCCCAACGAATGCAAAAATGAAGTAACGATATCATGAGTTCTTAGCCCATTTCCTTTTGATAGTTAGATCTAGCATAGGTAAATCTAGGGCCTTCAAAGAGCGTGAACACTTCGGTCAGGGACACCATTTTGATCCCGAGGGTCCAACATTTGGGACCGGAGGTAGCGCCATTTGGGTCCAGAGGGAGCCCCATTTGGGTCCGGAAGGTCCGCGATTTGGTTCCAGAGGGACCGCCATTTTGGCCAGAGGCACCAATGCTAAAACGGGTGATCTATAAGAAATTCGCCAAATCACATCGCAGGAACGCTAATACTTAAATCCCGAGGTGTCAGGGGCACCGGGCTGTTTTCGAGGGGCGCCGGGTGGGCCGATCAGGGTCAGGGTACCCTTTTCCTGGTCAGCCTATGTTCCCCAGGTTTGGCTAAACTAACTTACCTCTAAGCATCTGTGTTCACGTGAGAAATTCACGATCCTCCTTCTATTTGAAGCCATGTGCAAATAAGCCACAGGGTGTGAATCCATTGGACGGCTGCACACAGTGGTACTTCCGGCGCCGCCAGGCTCGGGCGGCGGCGCTCCCCAGCCGAGCTGCGCCGCGCCGTGATTGATGCTCCCAGTTAGTGTTGTTTTGAGAGGCGGGGCTGCCGGCCGGTCGTCTCGTATGATTGCGGCCCGCGCCGTAGGGAGCCACCAGTGATAGCACCTACGGCCGCTCTGGGACGCCAGGTCGCCCGACCTGTAACAAAGAAAATACTCCACCTAATGTGACTGGGTAAACAAACGCTGTGCGTGCGAGTGTATCTTGATGCGTGGCCTGAGATCTGCTTAAGAAGCCGTAATGGGGTACATAGCAAGCATGTGAGCACAACTGGTACCTAATATTCTGTACTCCCCTGAGTAGTAACATGCAATCTTGGGGTTGATAGAAACATCAAGCTTGGGTTTGAACTGAAACGTTGCTGCTTTGTTTTTGTTTTTGAAAGTCACAAAAACGGTGTTCTCTCGGCTTTGCCAAAATTATTAGAGGCACGTAAATCGATACAAGCCCATCGACCCGTTTTAAATCATTTTCTCTTTGATTGTTATCATTAATATTTCTGGGACTTTCGAAGCTTTCGCCTAAAGCCCTTGAAACTAGTCCGATACCGGAAAGTGTTGTGTCACTCCCATGTGTGCTCAGAAATAAAAGGAGGCGGGGCAGACGTTTGATTTTTTAACTGGTTTTTCCCTCAGCATAGGGACTTGCTTAGGTATAAAGAGTGCCCCACTTCTATAATGGGTTCTGAAGTAAATTAACAGTTTTTTGAGGCGTGTCCAGAAACCACTATTGGTTTTTCAATTTCACCAAAATCTCCCTGTATTTCATTCTCTCACAGTATGAAGTTCAGAATCATATTCAAACCAGGAGCGAATCCTTCTCCATCTGGCTGGAACATTTGATTGGTATAATTCCCACCGCCCGGCAAGTCACGTGACGTGTGTTCTCAGCACACCGCTGAGTACTGCGGGCGGCCTCCAGCGGCCAGCCGCGCCATTCTAGTGATGCCTGTATCAGCCTGGGGCTGTAGGAAAAAGGCGATTGTTTTTATAAGTGACAGGTGGATCCATGGCCCATATTTGATGCTACTCAATGTCAAGTTCAAGGTCTCAGGTCAACGGTCAATGGTCATTTTCCAAGGTCAAACCCTCATTTACCGCCGAACAGTTACTTTAATTCCGGTTATAGTGTATATCATTGAGAATATATCGTATTGTAACGTCATAGGTCAATGTCCTTGAATGGCTTTGACCCAACATTCCAAAGGTCATTGTGTGTGACGTTTCCTTTATGACCTTAGCCCGCTTTGAGTGTGTTTCCGGCTTTTTCTGCATACCAACAGAATTTTCCAATATATCTCAAGCACGCCCTGGATTCAACCTTTACAACCTGGTTTGCTTCGAAGATATTAACCCAGGTCAATAGAAATTAAATACAATGTAGATTACAATGACCCCCATTCACCCCCAAACGGCATACTTTCTGGTTTCCCAGACCTCAGAGAAGGAAATTTAGGGCCGCACTCACTGTGCGTATTATGATTTTATGGGGAATGTGATGCACTTTGAGATATTTGTATGTGTTTTTGCAAATACTTTAAATAAACGGTGAGGGTAAGTTTAATTCATTACGAAACGAAGTGAAAATCAAAACCATCCAAGCGACGCTTGGCCACTTAAACCGACATAAGCCTAGAAATCTGGAAACCGTAGTTTGCATCTACGTTCAATCACTCTGCATATTCGTATGCAATGACCTCGAAAATTCTGGTATGCTCTTGACCTGTAACCTTGGACCTTAATCGTGATCTATTCATATGAGGAAGCCTTGCTATAGGCTCCCGCTTATATGACGCTGTTACTTAACCACTCGGTGTGGAGTGCTGGCGATCTGGTGCGACCACGAGGTTGCGACCGTCTCAAAATATAGGTTCGATTTTGAAATCTATAAATATTTTCTTTCCATTAAAAAAAATCACAAATTCGATGCGCTCATGACTTGTCTCAAATGTAGCCTAGTGTGATTCTCCGGCTGCAGAACGGCTCTACGGCCAGAACTGAAAAATAGGTGGGGGGAGAGTGGCATTTCAGTAATCCCTCCACTGCACGCGTTTAGCTTCCATGTCTGACGGGAAATATGTGTGTAGGAAACTCTTGAGGGCCTTGAGAAGTTCAATGGTAACATATCACGCCAGTTTATTTGTTTATCACTAAAGACAGTTGGAAGATGTATTTTCATCTAATGTATTGCATTTCTATGATATGTATATACATGCATACATACATACATACATACATGCATGTATACATACAAGCATACAGGCTTGCATACATACATGCATACATACATACCGTTGTTTTTACATTTTTCCAAGCATGAAGCTGTATGCCCGTTGGAGAATGCTGGTAAACTGTGGCAGGGGACTACTGGAAGGTAATTAATGTGAATACAAAAATGTTGATTGTGCAAAAATAGAAGAACCGGGTCGTGAAAACTAAAATCAACTTAGCTTGCTGTTCATCATCATCATTAGCTTGCTCTTGCCCACTAGCTACCTACCATAGCTTTCTGGTCTCGAAACAGTCTCAACATTCTGGATAGATAACCAACCTGCTCTCTTGCAAATCTTCAAAGCGCAGCTCCCTGTCTTGGTGCTGCTGTCTGAGGGACTAGGACTTCGAAACAGACGTGGTGAAAGATGAACCGCACTCCCCCGGTCGCCCTCCCAATCTAAACCAATAGAGACAGAGCGACGGAGAATGTATGGTCGACATCTGTCTGCTTCTTATGAGGTGGGGTCGGGAGGGACTGGCTGCTCTTCCTTGCTATTCCAGTGGTCCGGGTGAATGTTATAACGACAGTGTTGAATGGGCGTGCCATTAATCTGGCGCGCTGACTGCTATCATCACGCACACAAACACACGCACACACACATTCTCCCAGCGAATGGGTCCAAAATAGCTTCTTCCTCGCTGAAACTGCGTAAGTGAAACTGCAGAACAGCTGCGGCCAATGTAAACCTACCACACACGCACGCGCTCATGTCCATATAAGGCTGAACTGAGCCCAGACCAGTCTATTGTCACCAAGTATGAGTTAACGCATATCAATCAACTGCACGTGACTAAAACAAAAAACTAGCTTGAAGGCAAAGCAAAACAGCTCAATATTTATTGCAAGGTTATTTGACTTACGTACCCCCCGGCAATTTAAGAAAAGGCGACTTCAAACGATCTCTCATAGCTCAAACTTTAAGGCGTTCCTCGGTAACGTCACGCGACTAAAATTTCACTCGATTTGAATCGTATGTACTGAACTGAGCACACTTCATTGCTTCTCCTTCAGCGTGTAGCAGGTTGTTCCCGGAACTGACCGGCCATTAGGCCGCCGAAACTAAATTTCTCAAATGGAAATTGTAGCTCATGGAGCTCCCATAGCCTGGATCAAACTTAATATTAATTGCTGCTGATTGTTGATTGTAAGATTGTTGATTTATAATTATTTGAAGGTGGCCTCACTTGGCCGGAGCAGATGACCCGAGGTCACAGGTTTCGTGGCTGTTGGTGCCACCACCTTCTATGTACGTAGGTAGGAGCTGCTTGAAGCTTCGATATCCTAGAGAAACTTGAGCGATGGCTTTAGATTTTTAAATCCTCTCTCTGTTTCTCTAATTCTCGAATTATCTAATGCTCTACTCCTCTACTTCTCTACTTTTCTACTTCTCTCATTATCTCATTTTCTCATTCTCTCATTCTCTCATTCTCTCATTCTCTCATTCTCTCATTCTCTTATTCTCTCATTCTCTTATTCTCTCATTCTCTTATTCTCTTATTGTCTTATTCGTCTTATTCTCTTATTGTCTTATTCTCATATTCCCCTATATTCTTATTCTCTTATTCTCTCATTCTCTCATTATCTCATTCTATCTCTCTCTCTCTCCCTCTCTCCCCCTTTCTCTCTCTCTCTCTCTCCCCCTTTCTCTCTCTCTCTCTCTCTTTTTCTCTCTGTGCAAACATCTATACATGGTGTTATTTGTGAATTACCAGAATGGGGGTTAGCGCAAATCTGCAAAGTGCATTAAGAGGCTTGTGTGAATTCAGTAAGCAATTATTTCTCATTTTTCAGCGCTGAGGTCAATTGTTTGACTTCCAGAGGTCAGGTTAGGTCACGATAAGCTATTTCCACTAAAATATGCAATGCTTAAGCAAGCTGGGCATAGCTCCCATGCCGATAGAGCTATTGCAATCTGGAAAAGTTCATTTGATAGAAAAATGCCAGACCTTTTCCGCTCTGTGAAATATGATGGCCACCCGCCAGTAGTTTGAACTGCAGAGGGCACCTCGTGACCTGATATGACCTGAGGTCACGAAAGGTCAGAAAGTGATCTTGTCCTAAATCAGAAGAAAGCCAATGACGAGACATACACAATGACGTTTATTTCAGCGCCCTAGCTTGATAAGCGCAAAAGTTATCGACAAAATACTGTTTTTGACCCTGGTGACCTTGGATGACCCCGGAGAGGTGAAAGGGAAAACATCGCCCCTGGGATCCGTGAAAGGGTGTCCAAGAACGCTTTTCTGAGCAATCTGAGCATTTGCGATCATTTTTGTGACTTTTAGATAATTAGGCAGCTTTTCCCATGATTTTTAAATGGGAGAGGTCACCTCGTGACCTGACCTCGGGTCACGAAATAACAAAAATCCAAATATAAATTTTATAGACCCTGGAGGGTTCATAAAGTGTAGGAAGTTTCAAATTTATCGGTTTAGAAATGTAGCTATGGTAGAGCTCAAAACTTGAAGTGGGATGACCTTTGTTGACCTTGCCTGGTGACCTGACCTTGTAGAACCCGGGGTAAAAATCTCAGGGATGGTGGAAAAATGTTTGGGTGAGAGAGATGAGCCCACAACCGTGGTGCTGTGCCTCGTCGTGTTTCTGCTGTCTCGAAAAAACATTAGGGGCATTGATGTCCCCGGTGGGGCGAGGACTGAAAGCTATTACTGCGCAGTTTTCTCCTCGTCAAGAAACTTCGTAAAATACAAATGAAACAGGAAAAACAGGCCATATTTATTGCCCTTGGCAAAGTTGAGAAGAGCCAACTTTGTTGGGGGAATGGAGCCGACCAATTGTTTCTTCTCTCGTGCATCGATTTCCTCTAAAAACGAAAACTGCGTCACGTTGAGGCGTAAACAGGTCTTTCAATGTGAATGTTGCCATGTGAATGTTGCCTACTGTAACCTGGTTTGTCTTTCGGGAACGATGATTTTAAGCTGCGATATTTTATTCGGACATGTGAATTAGTGCGCGGATCATTAATTAATGTAGAGAGAAGCATGCTGGGCATCTTACTAAACTATGTTTGATGTCATTAGCACAGGAAATATTTCCGAAACAATGGAAGCAAGCCCACGTTGTTCCCATATTCAAGAAGGGTTGTCCTAGTGACCCCAGTAGCTATCACAGCATTTCACCCATCCCACTCTTCGGAAAGGTTCTAGAGCGTGTTATTTATACCAAATTACAGCAACATGTTAAACCTTTCATGCCAAACCAGAGGTGCAGAAAGCATACTGGCTGTCACAAACTCGATGTGACTTTTGCCTTCACTGTCACACGGAGCTGGAAATTGTAATTGTATGCTTGCATGCTATCTTTAATATGGTGAATGTCATTTACCTGTCTCTTTCTTTGTACAGCCACTGGTGGAAGCAAGGAGGGAGGGGAAAAATGGTCATGGCCCCCAGAGTGCCGAAATTTTGGCCGTTTTCTTAAAAATACTGTTATTTGCGATTTCACCCGCGTCTAAAGTCAGTTTCTTTCACCACACGAAGACAACCAAAGAGGAGATCTGAAATTTAGAGTTAGTCTAACAACACGGCAAAATTCATTTCACGACGGCTCAAAATAGGCGAAAAGTAGGCGGCATGGGGGCAAATATTGCCTCAAAACGACTTCGGACAACTGCTCAATCTTTCTGCGAGGCTGTCGCCATTCAGATAACTAGTAGATTAGAACCAAATATTAATTCAGCCGTCATCTGTTCAGACTCTAAATCTGTCTTCAAGCTATCAATAACGTAGTCAACCCAGCCATCACGTAATAGCAGACATCAGAAGGGTATCGACGATATCCCAATGTCTCCTTTCTTGGATCCAGGCCACTGCAAAATTTAAATGAAAAAGCACGAACAGGCAAAAAGTCTCGAACTAAAGGACAAATGGTCGAACGATAAACAGAACCATATGGAATAATCAAAATACGACAAAAGCCCATTTATTCATATAAGTAACATCGGGAGCTAACAAAACAGTCTCCTAGGTATAGAGAAACAAATTAAATGCTATGGCTAGTACTGTATGCTGAAAATATAAGCACGAGACTCATTATTGCCCATAAACATATAAACTCTCTTTGGAATGATCACACTAAATTTTACATTGAAGGCTTAGTACTTTATGAACTAGTGCAGGTTGGAAAATGCATGAATCACCTATATTAAAATAACAATACAAAACGTCTAAATTAAAAATACTAAATAGGTTTAATTGTAAGGTATGGTAACAAAAACAAAAAAAAAAAAAACAAGTTAACAAAACAACCAAACGTATATTAAAAAACACACTAATCCTTTTCATTTCTTTTAAATTATTTTTTACTATTTTAATATGATTTTCTTTTATTTGTCTTTTTGTACCCCCTCCCCCAAACGGCGCTCCTGCATCCACCCCTGTTCGCAGCAGACGTGCACCATACCATTACAGCATCAAAGAAGTAACACCTGTGCTTGCATCTTGGAAATTGTTTTAATTTTTGGAAGGAGCGTTTCCAATGGCGAATCGAAAGGCGGGAGGGCTAGGAGGGCCAAAGCCCCCCCGAAATGTCCGAGCCCCTATAGTTAATACATAGGCGAGAGGCTTCCCGAGGTACTGGCGGGTGAGGCTCGAGTCCCTAGCCCCCCGCCCAAATGAAGTCCTGGATCCGCCACTGAGCGTTTTCAATTATAATTCGCCTCCCATCACCGATTATCACCTGGCTGGGGTTCGTGCTCTTTTCGACAACAATTCCGAGGCAACGACCCGGAATAGACGTAAAGTTATGTCTTCTGGACCCAAAAGGTATACAGGTATTGGTATTATCATACCAAAGAAAGATCCAGCGCAGTCAAAATCCTGTTCTAGCTCCACACAGTTCAGGTTCTTGTGAGCTACTTACTACGCTCGATATACTTTAGGTCTGCAGGCTCTACGTTATCGAGCCCAATTCCCACGCACATTGTTTTGTCGCTGTTGCGCAGTTTGCGTATATTTTATGCCAAACTATTTATAGTCATACCTTGGGCGTACCAGATACTAAATTTATGGAAAAAGGCTGGTAAATTGAAGACACTAAAACTGTAAATATGATTGTCCTGAAGAAAGTATGAATGCTTGGGCGGAAAACTACTTAATGAATGATTTGTATTACCAGACCAGTAACACTGGTACTGCGTTGAATATTCTTACCAATTTTTTTGCTTGATTAGCCTGTCACATTTCCGTTTCTAGTCGCATACTTTCCGCAAACTACTAACAATCCTCACCTTTGGGTCCTGCGTAAAAATCTAGCAACTGTGACAGCGGTATGCAGGCTTTCTGTAGCGGGGGTCTACATTTTAGTAGAAACTGAACGTAGTACATATATTAGATCATTAATGATACGCTTTAAAATTTAAGAAAAAAGTTACGAAATTAAAATGTTTGTTGCTCGCTAAATTCTGTGTTTCCAAAACATGTAGTTTAATAATAATTGTTGGGGCTTAACGACACGCCAACTGCCAGGGTCATACGGTGTCGCCAACTCTCACCCTGTTGGAAGGGATTTTGGGGATCAGATCGACTTATTCAGAGGCTCCGCCGGGAGTTGAACCCGGAACCAGTGGCTTAGAAGACAAGGGTGCTATCCACTAAGCCACTTCATCCCCTAAATATGTTGTTTGAGTTTTGACCATGCAGCTGCGATCTCTATTTTGTTAACACGCGCCCGCTGGGGGGCAAAATTCGCCCCCCTCCTGGTTTTCCCCAGATAGCTCAAAAACGAAGAGACACAGAAAAACGAAACCTACAGTACCTACCTTATCCCTGATTAATTTTACACATCTGACCAAGTTAAGGCCGTGTTAGGTCAAGGAGCTATTCAAGGTCAAGTGACCCGACCTCAAAACCTAAAATCACGAGTTTGAAGCGGCGCCCAGGGAACATCAGCGAACCGATCATTTTGAAACTTCCACAATATGATAGAGTCATTAGGGTCTACAAATCTACCATCTCGGAATTTTGATATTGTTGACCTAAGGTGGGGTCAATTTTCTGGTCACCCCATTATAAGTCTATGGTGAAAAATAGATTGGGCTCGTTTTCACTAAATACTGGAAAGATAAAACTGAAAATCCTCAAGCCCTCTACTCTTACCACTATCTTGACCATAAACCTGATTTTTTTAGCATCGGGCCTCTCAAAGGTCATATTATACATCATTCGATTTGCCGCCATGAGAGGAATCCAATGATGCATATAGATTTGCTCTAGCTCCCTGAGAGCAGATCTAGAGAGAGAGACGTACACTGCTCTGTTGTAAGCCTATGGAACCTTCTTTGACCTGTGCTGACCTCAATATTGACCTGACATAAAAACTATTCGTATACAATATATTCGTCTTGTGAAGAGCTTTCGAACGCCGCCCGTAATTTTTCTTCAACTCCCCTGGGAATGAGATACGGAGGGGGGCGTTTTTCGGACCCCAGGGACCCCCGCTGGGGTCCCTGGCCTCATGCCAGGGACCCCAGCGGGGCGCGTGTTAAAGTCACGCACCTTGAATAATGCAAATGTGTCACCTACTCCGGTAGCCGAGTGGGCCAGTTTCTGCACTTCTGTGCCAAACAACCAAATTCGGTTCATGACTTGGCGATCCTGCGCCTCCGGCCCGGTATCACTCCTGAGAGCTCTGCCTGGAACTCTATTCCTCTCGGCCACCAAACTGGCTGTATCTACACCGATTGTTGGGCGGCATTTCAGATTGTAAGTCACGCTCTTCTGACCTACAAACTCGAAAGGGTACAAAATATTCATGAACCAGCATTAAAATGGTTTTCTTCCTATCTCCAAAATTAACGGTAGCAATTTGTTCTAAACGGAGGTACTCGGAGTGGTGCTAGATTACTAGTGATACCCCTGAAAGGGATTTATTTCGCCCTTACTTATTGTAATGGATTGATTCCCCATGCCTGCTTATCGGTACCCTCCAGAGTAACGCTTCAGCGAATGTTCATGCATGTGCAGCCTTCTCGTGTCAACACCATTAAGAATGGATTGTTCAGTCGACTACCAGTGGCTATGAACAAGTTTTTAATGAAGTTTCCTGACAGTGACATTTTTAATGACTCTTTTAGTCAGTTCAAGTCCTCAGCGTGTGCGTATGTCGCTGGTCCATATCCCATTATGGCAAGGCCTATGTAACCTATGTCCGGTGTATATGGTTCGGTATTCAGCTTAATACTATATCGTTTTTACTAATTTAAGATATTCTTATAAATACAATTTTTACTATGATTAGGCGTATTCGCTGTTTTTTTGTATTCACTTCTTGAACTTTTCTTTTTAAGTTACATTTTTCTGAGTCTTTATTTGCATTGGTTTTATTGTATGAATTTGTCCCTAATTGGGTTCACCCATCGACAATATAAGTAATAAACTAATAAACTAATAAACTGAATAACCTGAGACTCTGGATACTGAACACACTGATGCTGGAAACTGAACACTGAGCGTTCGGAACACTGAACATACTGAACACTGAACCTGCTGTCACTGGATTCGGGGACAGCCGCCACGGCCTATTTTTCCCGGCTACGTGAATTTCTCTCCAAACTTGATGGGCACCGTCTTTGTTTCAAGTGAGGCTTCGGCTAAAACAATTATGGGAACAAATTGCGAAATACTAGCTTACAAAATTGGTTCATAATGCCCCGCAATTCCCGACATCTGAAGTAAATTAAAACCATAATTTATCGCTGCAGCGTTGGCTAATCTGTTCATCTATAGTCGCTTTTTAACCCTCGCTCCAGTGGGAGTGTTTGAACATCCCGCTCGGCTTTTTCCGATGGCACAAAAAACAGTGCGAAGAGCCGCTGTACTTGCCACGCTTTACCCTTAATCAATTCCGCAATTTCCCAAAGTTTTTAAGGTTGGGTCATCGCAGGTCAGGTCACCAGCGCAGGTCAAGTGACCTCACATCCCATTTTTTAAAGTGGTATAAGTAAGAAATGGGTGAATCTTTCGCATTGAAACCTATCAAACTTAATGGGCCCACCGAGCACTAAGAAAAATATTCCGGGATTGTTCATATCGATGGCCTAGGATCAGGTATGGTTCATGACATCTCCATTGAAATACATGGGAAAATGGGATTGGGCTATATTTGTGTAGATACAGCTGTGAATGCCTTCACATTCCCAAAATCGTAGTATATCAAGCCTCTTTCCAGGCTCATGTTGCAATTTTTGACATGTGACCTTTGAGAGGTCATCTGGGGCTATTTCGGTAGGTTTAGACTTAGGTCAATAACTTTGCTGAAAATGATGATACAATTTTTATTTTAATAACATTACGTTTTGATTACCATTGCGAGTCGATTGATATGCATATTGACTATGATAGGTGAAAAGCAGCCTTGACCTGACATTAGGTCAGGAACTTTTTTAGCTTGTATAGTTATATTATACATCATTCAATTTACCGTAACGAGAGTAGGCAAATGGTGCCTAAAAAACATGCTGGTGCCATGTTTTTTTCAACTCCACTCTGTCAAACGCTAGAGCCCAGAAACTCTTCTCTAATATGCCAATTTTTTTACCTGTCATGACCTCAATATTGATCTGAGTCAAAAAGTGACTAATGTAGCTTCTTCATGGATTTGTATGGGCTATCCAACAGTTCTCGCGTTTTTTTCGCTATCCCTAATAGGAGCCAAGTTTGAGGGACTGTTTGAACACCCCCCCACCAGGGTGAGAGCTGCTTGGAGGCCCACCGGGGTGGGTGTTAACCGCCCACGTATGGATAAATATTGTTGTCACCTCGCCGAAACTCGTGGGTCATGGGGATCAAAACCATGTGCCGGCACCCTTCTCTCCAGAATGCGTCTTCCCCACACAGAAGCGGACCGCACTGCTATATGACACCCTCTGTAACGCTCTCTTTCACGCCTCCGCCCACCACCAGTCTTTTCAAGACGCTCTCAACAAACGGCACAATTGTTCTACCTGTTGCTTCTGTGCCTCTGTTCCCAGTTAGGTGTCCCCTACCGACGCGCACTTCTCAACAAATTGAAGGCCCTTGATCAGTGCCGGAGCCAGGAATTCATTGAGAGGGGGGGGTAGTAGGCTCGCGCATCCCCCGCTGTAGCCTCGGAACAGCCTCCAGCTATGCATAGACACTCTGAAATTTGAGGGGGAAGCTTGAGCCCCCTAGCCCCCTCCTTATCCGCCATTGCCCTGAATCCTCCTACACAGGCATACCCAGGAATTTCACTACATATATATATATATATATATATATATATATATATATATATATATATATATATATATATATATATATATATATATATATATATATGGTTGAAGAGCCATTTAACAGAACGATAAAGGTAAAGGTACACACTGACAAGTTGTCAGTGTGTACCTTACTTACTTACTTATGGCTTTTTATTAGGCGTTCTGTGCATAGCACCTTTGCCCGCCTCTAAAGGAGTGTGTGGGAGAATTTTAGAATTTAGTGTGAGGGCAAGCTACGTTAGTCTGTTAAAGCAATGGGAGTTATTTCAAGTAATGGGTTGCAAGATGTTTTAGCTTGCAAATGGACTTGTCGTGGCAATGGCATAGCCATGCCAAGGGAGGTCTTTTAATAAGTTTAGACCCGCAGAGTGCGAAGGTTATTTCTGTGGTTGAAGACCTTATAAATTTAGAGTTTGAAATTTAGAGTTTGAAATTTAGAATTTGGAATTTAGAATTTGGAATTTAGAATTTAGAATTTTGTGTGTCAGCTATTGATGTCCGCTTGTATACGTTACTCGAAAACCTCCGTTAACTCAATAATTTCGTATTTTAGAAAGTGCGCTAAACACCTGGCCAGGGTGCCGCGAATTTACCCTGCAACCCGGAGGTGAAGTTGCAGCTCCCCTCTTCGGCTGGGCAGCCGCCGCGCAGAGAAAGAAGTGTGAGAGGATAGTTAGATTGTTAGTAAGAGTATAGGTGTGGTTAGTATAGACCCGCAGTGAAAGGTATCACTGCGGTGAAGAAATCTAACCTATCTAACCTAACCTGATTTCAAAGTTAGCCTAACATAACCTATCCTTAGCCTACAATGAACCATTTAAAGGTTACAAAACTATTGCTTAAATTTCGCAGTGGATCATCTATGATTGGAAAATAGGCAAGTCCTACTTTGGGGGTGCACCATGCACCCTCCATCATATATACTGGGAGGGGTGATTTATAGAAACTTCTCTAGCCCAGAGTCCTTTAGGAATGTAAAGACTTTTTCGAGTAGCTCAGGATGGTCGTTCCCGAGCAGAGTTTTTAGGTCTACAGGGATGTTTTGGATTCGGCAGTAATCTAGCATGGGTTGCCGATGGGTATTGTGCTGGGGACAATCGATGAGAATGTGATAGGGATTCTCCATTGCGTCGCAGGTACCACAGGTACCCGCGTTCCAATAGGCATTTAATTTTGTGTGTCCATTTCTGAGTCTGGTTAGAATAACCTCGCGCCGGCGACTCTTTTGGTTTGAACTGGGCCAGTAGCCGATGTTAGGCTTGATATAGAATAGGTGGGCGCTGTGGTTTGTAGTCCAGTCATTTTGAATTTGCTTCCGGATGGTGTCCTGGAGGAGAGCTTTGCTATCATCTCCAGACCACGTTAAGGGTGCGATCTCTCTAAGTTCTAGGGACTTTTTTGCCTGCTCATCGGCCTTTTCATTTCCTTGAATTTTGCAGTGGCCCGGGATCCAAAGAAAAGAGACATCAGGGGTATCATCGATACCTTTCTGAATATCTGCTATAACGTGGTGGCTGGGGTTGACTACGTTACTGATGGCCTGCAGGACAGATTTAGAGTCTGAACAGATGACGGCTGAGTTGATATTTTGGGTTCTGATTATGGCTAATGCATTTAGGATGGCAACAGCCTCGGCTGTGAAGATGGAGCAGTTGTCCGGAAGTCTTTTCTGAAGGCAAATATTTTGTCCCCAGATGCCAAGGCCTACTTTTTTCGCCTATTTTGGAGCCGTCTGTAAATATAAAGGTCTTGTCCGCGTTACAAGACCGGAACTCTATGAATTTTTGGGAGACTTCTTCCTCTGAGAAGTCCGTTTTACGGGAGGTGAAAAGAAATTCCACTTTGGGCTCTTTTCGAGTCCAGAAGCGGGAGAGTGGGGGTTTGCCTATTGTCGCTGGCAGTGCAAGATTTAGGCTTTCCAGGGTTTTCGCTACTCTGTGCTTAAATGGGGGCCACTTCTGTAGAGTGGCTTTATTTGCTCGTCTGGGATGGGCAAAACATTGTTTTGCCGGGTGATTTTCGGTGGATTGAACCTTGATGTAGTAAGAAATAAGCTGGGCGTCGCGTCTTGTCTGTAGTGGGCACAGCCCGCTATCAGTTAGAAGGCTGGTGATGGGGGATTCTCTGAGCGCGCCTGTGGCTGCCCGGATACTGGCGTTTTGGACTCGCTCTAGCTTTAATTTATTGGTCTTGTTCGTCGAGTCAAAAACGAACGAATTATATTCGAGAATGGACCGAATCAGGGACTTGTAGAGCATAAGCAGGGTCTTTCGATCCCCGCCATACTCTGTGCCGCCGAGCATGCGGAGAATGTTGACTCGCTTTTGACAGCTAGAGACGACTTTGGTGATGTGCTCATTGAAACTCAATCGGGAATCTAGGGTGACGCCCAAGAATTTGAAGCTATTGGTGCATTCAATAGGTTTACCCGAGATTTGGAGCCGTGGGGGTCGTGTCTGGAATGCGCTCTGGCAAAGACAACGACTGATGATTTTTCCGCCGAGAGTGATAGACCCATTAAGCTACACCAATTATCGATGTCGTTTAAGCTGTCCTGCAACTGCGTAGTTGCGTGTTGGAATTCTGGTTCGTTATACCGCCTGGTATCGATTGCAGTGGTTTTCCAAATGGCGACATCGTCCGCAAAGAGGGAGTAATTTATTCCAGGCGGTAGCTTTTTGGCGAAAAGATCATTGATCATTACTAAAAAGAGGGTGGGGGACAGAACGCTACCCTGGGGTGTGCCTTGGTCCTGGGTTGCCAGGTAGGAGAATGTGGTGCCACAACGGACTTTAAATTTTCGGTCCTTGAGGAAGTTTTCGATGAATTTTGCAAGGTGGCCACGAATTCCTAGTTTGCTTAATTTAAACAACAGGGCGTCTTTTTGTACGCGATCGAACGCCGATTTAATGTCTAAGAATGCAGCTATTGTTACTTGCTTTTTGTAAAAGCCATTTTGGACGTCACTGACTAGTTTCACCAAATTGTCAGTGGTGGCTCGCCCGCGCCGGAAGCCTGATTGCATAGCATCAAGCTTCTTTTCGAGGATCTCGTGAAGTCTAACGTTTACCATGCGCTCGACAAGCTTGCTAGCACAGCTAGTAAGCGAAATTGGGCGATAACCTTTTGGGTCTGTTTTTTCTTTGCCAGGTTTTGGAAGGGGAATTATAATACTCTCTCGCCACGATGTGGGGAAAGAGTCGCTAAGAAACATGTTGTTAATGGCCGAAAGCAGGTACTTTAGTGCTGTTTGGCTGAGGTGCCTGAAGAAAGAGTAGTGAATTTCGTCAGGGCCCACTGCAGTGTTTCCACACTTGCTAATGGCGTAATTTAGCTCGGTCATTGTAAATGGTACATTATAATACTCTTGATTACCATAATTGATGAATGTGTGCTTTTTGCACCATTCTGCCTGGTCTTTGGAGCGCTGGCTGTATGAGTAATTAGCTGCGACACTGGCGTAATGATCAGCAAATTTATCCATGACTTCCTTAGGTTCGGTGATGGGTTGGCCAGCTATTTTTAGTTGAGGGAAAGGTCCACGGGGTGGTCGCTTCGCAGAGAAAGCTCTAATGGTATTCCAGACTTGGGTGGTGGGAGTGAAGCGGTTGAATTTGGAGGCAAAAGAGTTGAAACTGTCCTTTTAACCCGCTTGCACGTGTTTCGAAAGTGTTCTTTTGCTGCCCGAAGTGCGGATCGAGTAGGGCTGTGTGCCCTCCTCTCATATGCCTTGCGGGCTCTAATCATTTGAGCTTTGGCATGTGCCGTCTCTGCGTTCCACCATGGGGCTCCGTTTTTCTTTCGGGGTCCTCTGGTTTTTGGTATTGCTACTTGTGCTGCTGAGCTTATGGCTCTTAGTATTAATTCAATATCTGCCGAGTGTGGGTCACCTTCGGTGACCAGAGTGAGGTCGACCTCTGCCTCAAATTTTGTCCAGTCCGCTCGTTTTAGATTCCAGGAAGGGGTATAGAGATCAACGCGGTCGAGTGCTCCTTGGGGGACATTGATTTTGATTGGGAGGTGATCGCTCATGCCTGGGTTGTCTTCGACATCCCAGGTAAACAGTGACGCAATTCTAGGCGTGCAGCACGAAATATCAATGGCTGTGTCTAAATGTCCGCTTTGCGTTGCTTGGCGGGTTGGTGCGCCGTTATTTAGGATAACTAAATAACGGCGTGTATACCTTAACCTTTGTCATGTATATATATATATATATATATATATATATATATATATATATATATATATATATATATATGATGCAAATGCGTGATTATTCGCACGGGCCAGTAAATATACATGTACACATATTACCTCCATTCAAATGATTTACTCATTTCTATTTCCAGGTGAGATCCTATGAACCTGAGAACATTTTTTCCGACTACTGCTACCGCCTCTTACCAATAAACTCGTGTCATATTTGGATTCAGGCACCTTAAATGAACCAGAAACTTTTAGATGGCAAGTCCAAACAATTTTCGTATTTTAGTATAAATGGGATTATCAGATTTATATTTTACTATTTCATGAAAAAAATAGAAAAAATTTACGCGCCGAGGCAACACAACTGAAGCATACTCTTAAAGGGAATGTGGCACCTTTATAACGTGATTTTAAATGAGATAGCCAATTTTTAAAGCATGACGGAAAACCCGGTACTCACTATATAATTTGTCTTGAAACTCAAAAGTCCCGTAGATAAAAGCCAAGAACCTACCTGAAAAGTACCCTACAGGTAACCTTAGCAGCAGGCCACAGTTGCCAGCTGTTGGAGTGACGATATATGCTGACAACACGGTGAGTATCAGCCAATCGAAGCCCTTAAAACCTGTTGAATAAGGTAGTGGTTTCCAGATCATGGCATCATCCACAGGCAGATATTTATTTCTCTCCCTAGAGGAACATTTTAAAAATCAAAAATATTGGGCTTATTATACTCTTTTTCAGAGAAATCATGGACACTTCCATGATTTTCGGCTAAAAGTACCCTAATTAGAATAAATTCCAGGATTCGAACAAGGTGTCATATTCCCTTTAAGAAGTTGTGCTTGATGTTTGCACCATATCTTAATAATGTAGTAGTCTATATGCATAATGTTTTTCGAATATACTATGATAAGGTCGTGCTAGAAGCTTTCCAGGTATGGAAACGTATTTACAAACGAAGAGCAGTGGACGACTCACGCTGTGGACCAGCGTGCCCCACACTGGCAGCTAAACGAGTGATATTGATAGCAGGCCGGTAGGCTATTCCGCTTTGAGCTACGTCAGCACGAAGTGGCGGCCGGCTACAAATGACCTATCCGGTAACACCTTTTCCGTGTCGCGTCACACCGCCGATAGCCGGCTATACTTCAACTGAGCGCAAAAACTTCGAGGGCCAAACTCGGACTCCAGAAAGACTTTTTGTTGAGGCTACTACACTGGGAGGCTGTCAGCAAGTCATACGGGGCTAGCTGCTGGAACAAAAGCAGGAGGGCACATTCAGCTTGGAATTATTCCCACAGAAAAATAGTCTAGTGTGGAGAAGGGAACATACTGTTTTTGACCTCTGGTGACCTGTGATGATCTCAGATAAGCCAAAGGACAAATATCGCCCCTTGAATCCGTCAAAGGCTGTCCAATAATTGTTTTTTTGAGAGATCTGAGCATTTGCAATCACGTTTGTGACTTTTAGATCATAAGACAGCTTTTCCCATGTTTTTTTTTCAAAAGGAGAGATCACCTCGCAACCTGACCTCAGGTCACAAAATCGAAAAATCCTGGGAATAAATTTTCTAGACCCTGGAGGGTTTATCAAGTGTGGAAAGTTTCGAATCGATCGGCCTAGAAATGAAGCTATGGTAAAGCTCAAAACTTGAAGTGAGGTGACTTTGATTGACCTCACCTGGTGACTTGACCTAGTATTACCCGGGCTAAAACATTTTTAGGGATGATGGGAAAATGATAGGGTGAGAGGTAGACTCCTCAACCGCGGTGCTGCGCTTCGTCGTTTTTCTGTAATTCTGAAGAAAAAAATCCTTAGGGGCTATCGATGGCCCGGGTGGGGCGAGGGTTAAAGAGCAGAATCTGGACCGGTTATTTTTTTGTAAAGTTGGGTTCAATAATGCCCTAATTTTCCGTTCAAAGGTACATTTTCGTTTCATTTTCTCAGATTTTGAGCATTCAAAACTCTTCACCCGCGCCCCAGTGGGCCTCCGAGCTACCTTCGCCCTGGTGGGAGTGTTCAAACACCGCCCTCAAACTCGGCCCCTATGTGGGATAGCGAAAAAAGGCAATGGTTGTTGGATAGCTCATAACACGTCATGAAGAAACGACATCTGTCACTTTTTGGCTCAGGTTAATATTGAGGTCATGACAGGTCCAAGAAGGTGGCATGTTATGGAAGTGTTTCCGGGCTCCAGCGTCTGACAAAGTGTAGTTTAAGAATATTTTGTAGGCACCATTTGCCTCCTCTCGTTACAGAAAATCAAATGGTGTGTAGTATAACTATACTAGGTAAATAAATAACAAAGGGCTGACCTGAGGTCAGGTCAAGTTTATTATCCAACCTAGCATAGTAGATATGCATATCAATCGACTAGCAATAGCTATCCAAACGTAATGGTATCAAACTAAAAGCCTTATTGTCATTTCCTGCAAAGCCCCAGATGACCTCTCAAATGTCACAGTTCGAATATTTTAACTTGAACCTGGGAAGGGGCCCATAATACTACGATTTGGAAAATATGAATGTATTTATAGCTGTATTTAGCCCAATTTCCGTTTTCCCCAATGAAAAGATCATGATCTGTACCTGACTCTATGCCATCAATGTGAAAAAAATCCCAGCATACATTTTGTATAAATAGGTAAGCCCATTATGTGCTGTAAGTTTCAACCCGATAGATTTAACCATTTCCTACTTATGTCACCTTAAACATTTTTGAAGGTGTGGTCACTTGACCTGCACTGGTGACCTAACCTGAGATGAACGAACCTTACAATTTTGAAGAAAGTTGCGGAATCGATCAAGCGTAAGGTGCCAAGTACGACGGCGCTTCGCTCTGCCATCTTTTTGTGCCGCCGGAAAACAGAGGTGCAGAAACTTGCCAACTCGGCTACCGGAGTTTGTGACACATTTACGAAAATTGAGGTGCATAATTGTGACAAAATAGCGATCCTGACTGTATGGCTCAAGATCAAACCCCATATTTTCGAAATAGAGAATGAAGCGTGTAGGGAATATTTCAACTTAGCAGCTCTGTTCTTCAATTGCACAGCGTACCATTAGTAATACAATATTGGTACTGTGTTCAGTTTCTACTAAAACGAGGGACCCCGCTGCAGAAAACCCGCAAACCGCTGGCACAGTTGCCAGATTTTAACATGCAGCCCAATGGGGCTGATTGTTAGTAGTTTGCAGAAAGTTGTCGCCTAGATACCGGAAATGTGACAGTCAATTTTTTCGAGAAATACACAATTGTGGACATATTTAAGGCATTAACGATAACGCAGATACTTTATTAAGTACTTCTCTCTCCATTTTTCAGATTAAATCATATTTACAGTTTGAGTGTCTTCGATTTAATGGCCCCTATTTCTTCGAATTTAGTATTAGGTACGCCTAAAAGCTACTAATAAAAGTACTAAGTGAGTGAGAAAATAAACATAGCTGGGCAGCAATTCTACTTAAACTGCGCAACACTGACAAGAAAAGTTAGAAATGTTTATGTGATGTAGAGCCTGCCAAAAATTTAAACAGGCGGGAAGCCACTTATTTTGAGGGCATATTCATTAGGTATATTTAAGATAAGTGCAGGCTAAAACTAGCTAGAACAAATATTGCTGCCCATGGCTAATCTAAGATGAATGTAGGCTATTGTAAGACTGATGCACTTTCCCATATCAAGCTTCGTTTTTCATTCCTTAGCCTGCTTGTGCCTTAGTTTATTTGTGCCCTAGATTGGTTAGATAGATTTGGAGCTGGAGGAAGTTGGGAGAGTTGGCGCCAGCAACAGGCTGGCAACAACAGTGATTCAGGTGAGTTTTCATGATCAAATTATCATATCAATATTGTACAGATAGCAAATGTGTGCTAATGCAGTCCTCCACAAAGTGTTAACACCCACACTGGAGAGGGGCCTGGAACTAACGTGCACTGGAGGGGCCGAGTAGACCCCCTTCTTATCTCAGAAAGTCACAGCAAATCTCAGAAACAAATAGACTTCGAAAAACGCTGGTTGGGGGTGTGTTGCTTACTACCAGTGGCGGTAAGCAACGCACAGGACCTGAACTGCATGGAGTTAAAGCAGGATTTTGACTACACTGGATCTTTCTTTGGTATGTGAATTCCAATACCTCTGTACCTATTAGGGCAATAGACATAATTTTACATCTATGCAGGCTAGTTGCCTCAGAGTTTTTACTGCAAAAAGGAATGACCAGGCAGGTAATGATCGTGAGTGGGATGAAAATTTTAAGCATTTGATGTGTTTATAAAAATGCTACCTAAGGTCCACTTTACCAACGCATTTCAGGTAGATTCAAATACTATGTTGACATTGACATTTTTTCCCTTTTGTTGATATGTGAGATAGAAGTTTAGTGGGGGGAAGCTGCGGTTAGGGTTCCCAACTGTGTGTACATGTATGCTCCCATTAATAGGTATGTTCCCAATAATGACTATTTTCATGATAATTGCTACATGTAATCATGTGGAAAAGTACCATAATTGGAAGCACTCCTTTCAAAAATGAAAACTTCTTCAAAAAAGGAAATGCATGTCATTGGGGGAAACTGCAGCCAGAGTTGCCAATAATAGTTATGACCCCAATACTGGAAAAAATGACCCATAATTGGAAATTTTCCTTCCAAAAACAAAAACATGATCTATAAATAAAAACTTACTACTTTCATGGTCTAATGGTTTGGTGCTAGAACCTTGTCTGCTGCAAAAAGTAAGGGACAGGAAGAGGACATTCAGCATATTGGAAATAGTATTCAAGTATACAATTATTATTTCCAGCTCTGTGTGACGGAGGAGGCATACGTCGCATTGAGTTTGTGACAGCCAGCATACTTTCTGCACCTCTGCCGGAAAAACCCGAGGGGTGTTCAAACACCTCCCCGCACCGGGGTAAGGGTTAAGCAGTGGTGAATCTAGCCGGTCGGTTTGGGAGGGGCAAACCAAAGTCAAAAGTCGAAAAGACCAAAAAACGTCACGCCGTGAAAGCTCCACTACAATATCACTTGCCGATAGAATTTTGGGTATTTGAGGCGAAAAGTAAAAGCAACTTCACGGGATGAAAAATATGGGTTCGAGATACTTTTTTCAGCCAAGGCCCAATATTTACACTAAACTTAACACGCGCATTGACGGGGGTCTGAGACACCTTCGGATTGACGAGGGGGCGGGTACCCGCCCCCTAAGATCTCAAGAACCACGGTAGGTAGCAAAAACGGTAAACGGCGTTGGGTAGCCCATCCGCTTCTCCATCGAAAATATTTGAACCATTTTTTTGTCAGGTCACATTTAAGGTCACCAGAGGTAAAAAACATGCCATCACATGCCGTCATAGGGATAACATGTAAATTAAGTTTTTCGGCCATTACATCTGAACAAGTAAAGATAGAGCAAAACGACTTGAACTCTATGAATCTTCGCAGCAAGCCGAATCGAATGATATATGATTTGACCTTGCTAGGTCAAATCAAAGATTTGACCTGACCTGAGGTCAGGTCGGGGTCAAATTATATAAAGTGCATATCATTAGAACCGCAAAGCCAAGGCGAGTCTAATGAAGCTAAAATAAACGCTGTATCACCATCTGTTACTGAGTTATTCAGTAAAAACCATATTTCCCATGTATTACCAATGGAGAGGTCATGCTTCGTACCTGACCTTAGGTCATCGATATAAAAATACCGGAACATATTTTAGAGAACTCGGTGAGCCCATTATGTGATATGAGTTTCAATTGGATAAGTTCACCCTGCTCCGACTTATGCTATCTTAAACTTTTTTGAGGTCGGGTCACTTGACCTGTACTGGTGACCTGACCTGAGATGACCTATCCTTAAAATTTTCACAGAAGCTGCAAAAATGATGAGGAAAAAGGTATACCAAGTCGGCAGCGCTGCGCGCCGCCGTTTTTCTACTGTCTCCGAAAAACCCGAGGGGGCGGGTACCCGCCCCCGTCAATGCGCGTGTTAACTGGTTGTTTAAAGTTGAGAATTGATGCACCAAAATATTGCTTATAAACTAAAAAGCAGTCGGGGAAAAAGGAGGTCGATCACTTTGGGGAGGGGCAAAAACATAGTTTTGCCCCGAGCTTTTCCGTTGGGGGGGGCAAATGCCTTTTTTCCCCCTTGGATCCGCCACTGGGGTTAAGGAAGGTTGTTCTCTTGAACGCAGCCTTTGTCACGTGCGGTTAGAATTTACCGTCACTGCCAGTAACTGAGCAAAGTGTGGAGGTGATGAGGGGGATTCCGCTACCTTCCCTAAGAGAGAGCCAGGTCCATGTATCAGCTAATAAATTAAATACATAAAAAATAAATACTTTAAGCTAAATACTAAAATTAAATGCTTTAAAAATTAAACACTGCCGTGCATGCTGTGGTGATGCGAAAGCTGCAGCAGGACTGGAGAGCCTTTTCACGCTACTAGTTCTGGCTACCCTGCGCACGTTTACACTTCTAATCGCGTTTTTGTCTTTCATCATCGATAGCAATTTCACACCATTGAAATCCATTAGCTTGGCTGCACTGCCCCCAACTCTAAGAAAGGAAATCCCTAAAAGTGAAAAACGGAAGGAAGTTGTTAAAAATATGAAAAACGTCCTAAAAAAGAAAATTCGTCGCCAAAAAGAAAATCATAATGATTCAAACATTAAAAAGAAAAATCGATGAAATTGAAATACTTAAACTCCATCACGTTTCTTGTGTATTGCCTGCGAGTGTGAGGCGATTGCTACAGTCATTACTGGAGTAGTTACGTCGGTGTCAAGGCGTTCGCTTAGATTAAAGTCATTCTTAGTTTTACACATGGATCATTCCATGACATTTAAGCACAAAGCTAACACCCTCCTATTTCCGATTGTCTTTAAACTCATTGCATGGGTTTATCAGCATGCAAAATACGCCTGTGACATCTTTAGATTGCTAGAGGAAACGGTTCAGGAGTTATAGCCTGCGGTAGTTTTACACTTTACCCACGCAGCCATTTGCTCTACAGCTATTTCATCTAACTAAAAATGATGGTAAATGCGTAAAACTATATATCAAAATGCTTGGAATGAGCCAATTAGCACAATGGTCACATTCGTGAAATATTGTTGTACATTAAGCAGTTTTAGCTGTTGCAAAATTAAAGTGGGTTTAAAAATGTGTTCTTCAGCGTGGAGCTGAAAATTGGTAGTAGCATGTGAAGGGGCACGTCCCAAAGTATGGGGATCAGGAAATAAGAACCGTTGGTGTTTTATTTTAGGCATCGAAAGACTGGCGGAACATGCCACAGGTACGCGCCGTTGCTGCACCCCAAGCGCTGTGGGGGCGCGTTCCCCTGTTTCTTTTCCACAGGCGTCGTGAACTTCACCTGCAGGTGCTTGTTGATGGAGAAGGGGTGGGTATTTAGAAATGCATATGTCTTGTATCAATGCTGGCGTTTTTCCTATCGCTGCTACAGTGATATGAATTACTGTCTTAAAGCTCTACGACTTTAGGACTGTATATATATATTTATCCCCGGCTGGTGCCAAATGATAGGTGAAGTCTATGAAAGGTAACACACATAAACACCAACACCATCACCAATAAGCATAGCTAGTCAAATTGTATCACACACTTAGACGGGGGCGCGGTGGCGTAGTGGTTAGCACGCTCGCTTTCCACTCGGCAGACCCGGGTTCAAGGCCCAGCAGACTCCCTGAACTAGGAGTAATCTGGCTCCCGAGAAGCCCCTCCAACTGGGAAAAAGTCGGCGACGCCATATGAACCTGGCAGTTGTTGCGTCGATAAGCCCCAGCAATTTTTCACTGACATAGAATAGCTGCTTGAGGTGTCGGACGGACCGAGGTGCTCGGAGGTGTCATCCTGAGAAGGACGTCATAATTCAGTGGCATAGCCTGGCCTGGTATCAACGTTCAGCCATAAGTTGTCGCTTTGGTTACCTGAGAAGCATGCAAAAATGATTTTCTTTAAATGAAATAGGCTGGGAACAATTTCCGAAAAAGCTAAGAAGCCCGGTTGAACTCTCGGGAGATGGTGGCTTAATAAATTGCGATATTTTACTCTAAATTTAACCCTTTGCCACACCTCGTGACCGAAGCACATACTCCGTGTCACTGGAAATCCTAGATTTGCCTTTGGCAGGGAAGGGGTAGGTAATGCTATTTCAGTGAGGTACCAGGAAAGTTTCGGGGGATAGCAGGGTGGATGCAGAAGAAGCACCTGCCCATTTGACATTCCTGCTGGATCCGTTTATAGTCTATGGACAGGCCCATGCCGTCACCAGGCTGTTTCTGTTATTCATATAGCTCCAGGCCATAATATGAGTTTTTATCCGGCAGCCATCTCTGTCCAATCGCGCGTTTGCGGAAGAACCAAGGTCCATGAAGAGAGGCAGTGAGATAGTGAACAATACGAACTAAAAAATAGGAACAACGGAAGAAAGAAAACTAGGAAAGCGTAACTAGAAAAAGAAAGTAACGGGAAAGCGAAAACCCGGAAAACGTAAATCTAAAGTGCGTTGTGTGTTGTGCCGTTTCCCTCCCGCGGCGTGAGATGGACCCAGTTCGGTGCTGGAAGGGAAACGAGCAGACCAGCTGGCTTCCCACTGAGAGCTCTCTCGCGCTAACTTCTGCGCGCACCTCCATCTTCCGTATTATCGGAGTATAGATCCACACTCGAAGATAGGAGAAGCAGACTTTCGCTGCGCCTCGTGGAACAGAGACTGCTCCTCTCAAATATGAAGTTCTTCCTAGCAACCCACGTAGCCAAAGGGATAGTCAGCTCCACTGGACCGAACATATAAAAAACCTCGCTCTCCGAAGGAACTCACCGGATGTAAAGGTTAATTATATCATTTTTTTAGGGTAAATACTATCCGGTGTCACGCCAGATACCGATAATTTTATGAGAAGTATATGATTAAAAAAGAATTGAGATACCTGGTTTAATCATCCAACCAGATAGTCCATGCCTAAAATAAGTATATAAGCAAACAGCTTTAAACTCAACCAATTCTCTGCACCACCAGCTCGGAGCACAAATTATGTTGAACCCTGTCAGAGAACTATGGATGACGGATGTTTGTTCCCTTTGGCCAGAAGTATATATTTTAACTTGAGAGGATATACATTTTTGTCAATTATTTGATTTGGTTAACAAGATAGATAATCTATCCTAAACTTGCGTGTGACTATCCACGCCATTATTGTGTAGCCTGAAGTGCCAATGTTGTAGGTAGATCCTCCCCCAAACTGATAAATTCATACAATTTGTATACACAAGTATGCTTTTTCATACTTCAAGCTGATAAATTGATGCGAATTGTATATATTAGTATAATTGTTTCATACTTCAAAACAGTGCCGCCTTGTCCAGAACTTCGGGACTAGCATGGCCACCCATTGGTATAGCAAGGAAAGGAGGCATTGGCCAGCTCTTTTGTGCTTAACCCGCCCCACCGGGGGCCATCGATAGCCCCCTAAGGTTTTCGGGATAGCAGAAAAACGACAGGCGCAGCACCGCGGTTGAGGCTCTACCTCTCACTGCATCATTTTCCCATCATCCCTGAAATTTTTACCCCGGGTCACCCAAGGTCAGGTCACCAGACGAGGTCAACCAAGGTCACCTCACTTCACCTTTAGAGCTCTGTAAGAGCTACATTTCAAAAGTCGATCGATTTGAAACTTCCTACACTTCATGACCCCTCCAGGGTCTACAAGGTGTATATCCGGGATTTTTGATTTCGTGCCCTGAGGTCAGGTCACGAGGCGACCTCTCCCATTGGAAAAGCATGGGAAAAGCTATTTCATGATATAAAAGCCACAAAAATGATTGCAAATACTCAGACTGCTCAGAACAACGTTTTTGGACACCCTTTCACGGATCCCAGGGGTCATATTTGCCGTTTGACTTTTCCAAGGTCATCCAAGGTCACCAGAGGTCAAAAACAGTATTTTGACAATAACTTTTGACCTAATTGAGCTAGAGCGGTGAAAGAAACACCATCGTGTTTGTCTTGTCACTGGCTTTCATTTGATATACGGCAAAGTCACTTTTTGACCTTTCGTAACCTCAGGTCATATTAGGTCACGAGGTGACCTCTGGCGGTCAAACCACTGGCGGGAGGTCTTTACGTTCCACATAGCGGAAAAAGTACTGGCAATTTGCTATCAAATGTACTTTACCAGGTCTCAATAGCTCTAATGACATAAGAGTTATGCCCAGTTTGCTTAATCATTGCATATTTGAGTGAAAATAGCCGATCTTGACCTAATTTGACCTCTGGAGGTCAAACCATTGACCTGAGCACTAAAACATGCGAAGTAATTTCTTACTGAATTAACGCGAGCTTTCTATTGCACTTTGCAGATTTGCGCTAACGTCCATATTTTCAGAGTTAGAGGGGGCCATCGATGGCCCCGGTGAGGCGAAGGTGGCGCCGGACCCCCGGTGGGGCGCGGGTTAAACTGCCATTTACATTCATACTGCACGGGTATAAAAGTCGTCAGTGTCCAACTGCTATCATCGTGCTACGGTCCTCGTTTCGCGAATTTGTCCTCTCTCCGCCGTTGCGCCAATCCCCGCAACAACAAAGGATTGGGAGAACAAATCAGGGTCTGGCAGTGAATTTTCTGCCGCTTCATTTCCAAACAACAGAGCTCTGCTGTAGACGGGGCCTCGCCGTCAAGTTATTGATGAAGAAAAGCCGCCTGGTTTGGTCGCACACATTGCCAGCCGGTCATCCAACAGTACTGCTGAGTTTCGCCGACAAAAAATATTAATTGTGAATGGAAAATGTTGCTTCTAACCACGGGAGCAGTTGAATAATTAAAAATTGTTATATGAATGGAATCATAATACACACATACTAATTCAAGACATTCTTGGCAAATGTTTGCATAAAAATGATTGATCTTCTGCTTTCATTCTTAGTAGTATTTTCCACTGAAAGGTTGATCAAACACTTTTGTTCCTTTGTACTTTTGTTCTTTTGTAAGCATAGTATGCATACCTACTATTTAAGTCATAATCTGATGATTATTCTGCTACTGAAACTTCGTTTGACCGTTTGGTGAGAGCTTTCCTGGCTGAGAATGGCGCATCTGGTCAAATAAACTCGCATTTCTCCAAGGCGTAATGTTCCGCACACTATTAAGACCTGTCTCCCAAAACAGAGAACTCCATAACTAAGAAACTTTGACAGGAAATTCAAACAGGAATGTAACTATCTTGTGCAGAAATTTCCTGTGTAACGTGAGTTAAAGGAAATGTGATGCGCTTATAAAGTGAGATAGCCAGGAGCCAGAGCATGTCGCAAAATTATTTGTAAAATTGTATTCGTCCAAGAGCTCATAATTTGCGGAGTGATAGGATGTATTTACACGTGCAGAAGAGAGGAGTTTAGTAGCAAAGCGCTGTGATGAGGCTTATTAAGTGCCTCCTGGGGCCTCGAGATCACAAAAAGCAAGATAATTTGGAAAGCGTCAGTTTTAGTGTTGTGAGTGTTATAGTGATCTATATTATGAATGATTTTTTTAAATCTAGGTCCATATCTTCAAATCCAAACGAGTTCATAAGTATCGACTTCGGGCGGTGCCGGGGACATCTTTGCAAACGCTGTGATAACTCGGATAAAACAGTGAATATATCAATAGCGGACTATGATCATGCAGGGATGGTTAGATATAATATTTTCTGGAAATTCAGGCTCATTCAAGACAATGTACCTATGACGCCAAAACATTATATATTTCCGGTAATGTGCACAAAGATTGGCCCTATAGGACCGTTTTGATGGGAAATGGTGCCTTTTCATATTTTAAACCGGCTAATGTGACTCCGTCGTTGATTTTGTTTTTTTGTTCCTTATTCATTAATAGATAGGGACTTTCATACCCGAACTTTCATATATGCTTTTTAAATGTTGTTTTAACAATCACATTCGAACACAACATATCGGATGCAACAGGTTCCGATATAATAGGAAGCTCCCGACAACTATGCTCGTGACTTACTGGGTGTCCTAACAAAGACGCAACACGTCGCAAGGCGTTGCACGCCGTCGTTCTGCCGCAACGACCGGGATTCTCGGTCAGGACACAAAACGCACTGACGCAACGCGTCGCACGGCGGTGCAACGCGTCGCAGCAAAAGTTGAACAATGTCCAACTTTTGACGCCGACGGTCTGCGTCAGAAACCGATATCCGTGTTATTTGCTGTTGTTTTTAGTCATTAAATATAATGCATGTTTTAGAACAATAATTCAAATTGGAATTCATGCTGAAAAATCTATGAAACTGGACATGATTCCTTTTTCTCTTAAATCGTTCTTTTAATAGTTCTTGATGCCAGCCAAGTTTTGATTGTTTGTAAACAACAGTTCGTCGCAGCTTGAGCTTTCAGATTGCTACCAAAGCTGAACCTTTCCTCTGCCGGCCAAACCTCCGAAATTACCGCTCTGCAACTGACGCCGACGGTCGCCGACGGTTGGCGACCGTCGGCGACCGTTTGGTTAGGACACCGGGTTAGTGTTCAGATTCTCTTCTGCGGGTGATGCCTCGAGTAAAATGTGTGGTATGGCTTATCTTCGCGAAGTTGATTTAAAGCAAAAGTTTCATAGCCATACATTTGAACGTATCTTACAGGGAGAGGGGAGGGGCGAGAGACTCAGGGGATACGATTTCTGTCTTCTGAGCCATGGGTCCCGGGTTCAAGGCCCGGCAGAGCCTCGGAATGATGTGCATCTGATTTCCCAAACCTCCCCCCCAACAGGGTGAGGAATGGCGACGCTGTACAGCCTTGGCAGTTAATAGGCTAGTATACCCCAAAACATGTTATAAGCTCTAAGCATGGCAGGTGATATTTGAATAAAGCAGGGTTTTATATCGATTCAGCCTTAGGGAATTGCCACCACCGCTAAAGTAAAAACGGAGTTTCGCTTCAGCCAACTTAATTGACATATTTTAGGGAAATATTGTAGGGTTTTTGCCAAAACTTTAAAAAGCCCAAATAAGCTTGTTTAAGTCAACATTCTGCCCGGTAGAGAATTACTTCAAGACGAATCTAGTTTTTGTTCACAACACTAGAGATTTGGGTCGGAAGTCGAAAGTTTGAGAGTCGAACGCGCGGCAGTGCGGTGCCACATACAATAAAACTTATTGCAAAGTGAACCACCATGTAATTCATAAAACTAAATCGTGCGTTTTCCTAACTCTTTCTTTAATGTTTTATGTCAACGCGTAACGTCTGAAAATGCTGTGGCTGAACCCACCGTTACGCAAGTTATGGAAGGCCTCTCACTAACAAGCTGTTAAAACTACTGTTGTAAGAGTTTTTGGGTCCGCCATTCAAGCAGAAATAATTAATGACATCCATTGGCATGCTCGGAATACTGTCTCGCAATCTGAACGCTGATTTAAAGCCTGCACAACGCCCTGTGTACCTTAACGATGTCAGCAGTCTGCAATTTAGCCAACTTCTGAACGGGCTTCAGTGTGTCACTCGATCTCACTCTGTCGCAAAATGCGATGAAGTTGCGGAAATATCTTCTAGTCGCACCTCATTAGCCCGAAGAGCTCGGTCACTCGCCCTGCTGGAAGCATTGGCTCATATCTCACGCTCTGATCGACGTATTTTTGACAATTGTAAATTTACTGGCCATTTGGCGTGATTTATTGAACAAACTAAATAGAGCCAAGGCATCAGTTTGAAACAAATGGCAGTTCCAGCGATAATACCAAACCAATGTTCTTAGTAGCGGCGCAGCGAAATTGCGCTGTTCAGATTTGGCATATATTACTCGATTCAGCCGTCTAGCTGGATAGTTGTCACAGACAACAAAGACGCCACTACAGCTGACAGCAGCGTTTTGCAATTGAGAATACAACGCCGCTCTCGACCGTGGTGCGGTCCTAGAACATCTACAAAGCCTGGGCACGGTCAGCTCCAATGTTCTGTATCCCTCGATTGCGTGCCAACTCACATGTAACTTCTCTGCGAGGAACTTTCAGGGGAAAGCTTGCAAAAGTTGGGGCGTTGCTTATTTGAGGGCTGGCTCGAAAATAAAATTAAGAAACACTTTGCGTGAGAGGTGAAATATGTCAAACGTGTCACCCTTTGTCAAACACCTACTGGTGACCTGACCTGACATGACCTAACCGTAAAATTTTGAAAAAAGTTGTAAAAATGATGAGAAAAAAGGTATGCCGAGTATAGCGGCGCTACGTGCCGCCGCTTTTGTGCTATCTCCGAAAAACCCGAGGGGCGGTACCCCGTCAATGCGCGTGTTAAGACTGTCTTTCTTTTTATCACCTTAGGACTGTGCAAGGTATGAATGGCTAAAATCTGAATTTTCCTGTTCTCATTTAGACCAGGTATGTCTTTGAAAAATAGTATAACATATTTTGTTTTTTGGTCAGATATTTTTTGATTTGTATTTGTATATCACCGGTTTCTACTTCTAAAGTCTTATTTCCAGACACGCTGGTTAAGCGTGCATAACCTATTCCGAGTGCCCGTTTGTTGGGACAAGTTTCCCAGGTTTCAGTATCAACGAGTGCTCGGAAAAACTGTCGCGTGGTCAGCATAGTTCTGATCCATGAACTGGCAATCTGACAGAGCCTTTTACCTCAGCATTTTGTACATCGCTTGACCCCTAAAGCACATTTGAGGTAAGGAATATGTTGAGACAGCAATACCGGTAGGAATTAAGGTGTAACTATGGAAGAGGCGATGCGGTTGCCAAATTCTGAAGGGACTGCGTCGGTATTCTCCTGGTAATTTTTCAAGGCACTGTTTATGAATAATAGGGACTTGGCACGCGCGGTGGATAGGTGTTTGGCCTTTACACGCGCACTGGGGGGGCTCGGAGGCCTCCACCTATTTTTCGAAAGTGGCCGGATAACCGCTCGTAGCCGAAAAAAGATACTCAGCAGCAGTTGAGAGAATTTAATGGCGCGTTGAATCGTAAAATAATTTTGAAAATCGACCAAATATTATTTTCTTATACCATATAACTTATAGGCTTTCAAAGACAGAACTGTATTTTGAGATCGCCATAATTGCGCGGTCGGACCAGTTCGCTTGCATTGCAGACCGAATGATGACGTCATAACGCCAAATAGCCGGGATGATATGCCAAGGGCACCTCACATGAAGTTCAAGGTCAATTTCAAAGTTCACAGGTCAAGTTCAAAGGTCATTGGTAAAGGTCAATCCTAATTTATCACCAAACAATTGCTATATTGCTAGTCATAGTGTACATTAAAAGTAGTATACCATATTGTGACCCCATAGATCAATGACCTTGAATGACCTTGACCCCAAAACTGTAGGGCAGGTTATTTGCGACCTGTCCTCTATGACTCTGGTCTGCCTTTAGCTGAGCCCCGTCATTTTGCCGCATAATCATGGCATTTTCAAATCGGTCCCCAGAATAACCAAAACTTGACATTTATGACCTCGTTCGATCTTGATAATGTTGACCTAGGTCGATGAAAATTGGCGAGCCTACCAGACCCCCCTCCAGTGCGCGTTAGTGCCCGACCCCTCTCCAGAGTGCGTGTTAAAACGCAGTGGCAGGGGTCTGAAACCGCGCCCCGGTGGGCCTCCGAGCTACCTTCGCCCTTGTGATGGGTGTTTGAACACCCCCTCGAACGCCCCTATGCAGAATAGCGAAAAATGCGAACGCTGGTGGATAGCTCATACAAATTCATGAACAAAACCACGTCAGTCAATTTTTCGCTGAGGTCAATATTGAGGTCATGGCAGTTCAAAGAAAGTGGCATTTTGAGTATAGAGTTTTTGGGCCCTAGCGTCTGACAGAGTTGAGTTAAAATCATTTTTTAGACACCATTCGCTTCCTCTCATCACGGAGAATCAAATACTGTATAATATGGTCACGCTAGGCCAAAATACAAAAATATCCAGACTTCAGGTCAGGTCAAGGTCACTTTTTAACCTAGCATAGTCATATTGATGCATATCAATCGACTTGCAATAGCAATCCAGACGCAATGATATCAAAATAAAAGTTGTGTCATCATTGCATGCAAAGTTATTGACCTAAGTCTGAAAACTGCTTAAGTAGCCCCAGATGACCTCTCAGAGGTCAGATGTCAAAAATTGCAACATGAACCTGGAAAGGGGCCCAGGATACTACGATTTAGAAAATATGAAGGAATTCTCCAGCTGTATCAATACAAATACAGCCCAATTTATGTTTTCCCATGTAATTCTTATAGAGATGTCATGGTCCGTACTTACCCTTAGGTTATCGAAATGAAAAAAAATCTCAGAATATATGTTGTAGCACTCTGTGGGCCCATTATGTGGTATAAGTCTTCTTTCTTATGTCACCTTAAACATTTTTTTAGGTGAGGTCACTTGACCTGCACTGATGACCTGACCTGAGATGACCCAACCTTCAACTCTTGGGGACAGTTGCGGAATCAATCAAGGACAGTGTGTGCCAAGTTCGGCAGCACTTCGCGCCGCCGTTTTTTTCGTACCACCGGAAAAACCCCAAGGGGGTATTCAAACACCCTCACCCCACCGGGGCAAGGGTTAAAGTGCCTTGCCTGAGATATAAAATGCCAGTAGGGTTTTATGAGGGCTATGGTGATATACTGAATGCCCAATATTCATAGACCTAGAACAGTACCTTGAAGGTCAACTGAGGTTGCTATGGTGAAATCTAAGCCCTGCGGGGGGCCTGTTGGGAAAATGCTGTGATTATGCAAATAAAATAACGAATACAATAACAACCGATAAAGGTCTATACAAATATAAAAATGTTTTGCATATGGGATTTGAATATATCCAATCAACAAAAAATGGTCGCGCATCATGCACAGTCGGGCTTAAGCATGAAGTCACTTTCCTAGGATCGCCTCATAGCGCGTAAACATTCGGAGAGGATGGGTTGCTAGAGGTGGTATTTCACTGTTTTCTCCGCGAATAATAAGTTCTAGGACACATTAAATATCGATCAAGCGGTTTCACAACATGCTCTATCGCATGGCTATCTCAGTTCAAATCTCATTATGAAAGCACCGCATTCCCTTAAATGTAAGACGTGATTCAACTACCTTCGATTATGCCTACGGGATAAAATTTAAAACTCACAACTAAATTGAAACTGCAAAGCGGATGTAGTTCGAGCAGGGTTATCCTGATTAATCGAGCCCGGTGGAACAGAGAGCCGTTCCTGTGACAGCTGCCCGGACTGTGCTCTCCGGCTGTGCTTCTGGACCGGGCAGGATTACGGATAAAGGCTCATCAAGCCCGTTCGCCCGATAACAAGGACGCTGGTTAGTCAGGGTAAATCCCGGGTCAAGGCGAGCAGTGTCCAATTAACTGGCATCCCCCGGTAGGTGGGGGGTTGGGCTGAGGTTGCAGGCCAGCGCTGCTCCAGGAAACTCCCCACCCTGTTTGAATGCCTTAACAGGTCGTACCACAACTATGATGTAAGATAAGCATTCGTGTGCTCCCCAACTCTTGCCTCAACGAAGTTACACATTGATGGGCCAGAAAAAAATCGCCCCCGTGTATTCCCAAATCCTCAGCCGGGGGTTCTGCAGTGTCCGCGGCGGTTGCAGGTGAGGCTCAGAGCGGAGGCGCCCAGCGTCTGCTGCAGGCGGCGGCTGTGCAGCTGGGGAGATTTATCGATCGTCTCCGCTTCATTGCCCTGGGTCAGCGAGTTACGGGCGAGGGCCCGACCCGCGCGTCTCGCGCCGGGCTGCTCACGCCTCACGCAACGCACACGCACCACAAACATACACCGGCGCTCCGCTGAATGGGGTCGTGCCGCGCTCGAGAACGGGCACCGGCAGGTAATGTTTACACTCTGCAGAATTAGGTTCCAGTCTCCCTCAAAACTACTCGGTTTTCCGGCTGCTATATTAGGAGACGCTGAGCCTAGTCAGCAGAAAAGTCCACCTATTTCAACATGCAACACAATCAGTTTTGTCATTTCTTCTCCCTCCTTATTGCTTAAGCGTACATGCAAGTTGATTTCTCTTCGTGCTGGAGAATGTTTCCGGCACCACACTTCAGTGCAACGTAGCATTGATATCCACGTGACATAAGCCATCGCGTTGCCTGCACATAAACGTATACAGAGCTAAATGCCGTGACCCAGAACAGCGGCATCCGAGGCCCGGTGGGGGCGGCGGCGGTGCAGGCGATTTTTGTAGCGCCACTGCAGGTCGGCCCAGATCGGATTTGCGGAAGATGACGACGGCGTGTTATTACATGGCTGATGGGGATGCCACCCCCGGGTAATATCCCAGGCCGCCGCACCACGCCGCGCCGTACAATAAAACCCAGCCTGGAAGGCGGTGGCAGCACCGACGGCGCAGCGCCGCGCACCGCCCAGACCCGGTGTTGGCAATAGCTCCCTCAATCACGTCTGCTCGACGATAGCACCTATCGTTGATGAGAGCGGCATGGGTGTTATTGGACAGGATGGCTGGACCTCCTCTGCACCTGGCCCGAGTTTGGTGGCGGCCGCCGCTGCGGACTAGAGATGTACGCAGCAGCGTCGCCCAGCTGCGGCGCGACCGGAAACACGGCGGCAGCTTATTTCACGGCTAGTCTCCGTGTGGATGAGACCAAGATAGGCGTCCGCCTGGGTGAGCTGTCGCATCGCCGGCAGCCGCCGGGCTCCGAGATGGATGTATCGAGCGGAAATGCCGGCGCGGGGCGGCCAGCGATGCTTCGCGAGCGACCCCGGGGCGCCGAGATCATCGCTGACGACTAGCAAGTCGACACGATCGGCGGCAGTCTTGGCCGACGATTTCATGACGCATGCAGTCATTTACAGCTCAGAGGCTTAAGGAAATATATCGTCTAGAAAAAGCTTGCGCTGTCACAAATAGCCGCTACTGAATGCTACAGACTTCGATCCTAGTGCCCTCTTGCAGGGGCGTAGCCAGGATTTTGCTCAGGGGGGACAGCGCCCCGAAAAGGGCCCCTGCGACAGCGCCAAAAGGGCCCTGATGGGTAAAAAGAGCCCTGCTTGTTACAAAATCGTGTCCTCAGGGGGCCCTTCGGGCCCTCAGGGGGCGGCTGTCCCTGCCGCCCCCCTTGGCTACGCCCCTGCCCCCTTGTAACTATGTTTTTGGCTTATATAGCGCTGCCTTTGGCTTATATAGCGCTGTCACTTGCTTCTCCGGTAATTCAGCTGCTCTGATTCTGATGGAAAGGGCTACTAAATAAAACACTAGAACAAAATCCGGAGAAAGAAATTATTTCCAATGCCTTGCACGTGCATGGCTTGATTGTGATTATAGCACCATGATGTGTTTTCAATATTCGCACAACAGCTTCTGAGAACAGAAGGACCCAATTTCCCCCGCTATCAATGTTACGATTTTTTTTTAGGGTGGCACTCCTCCACTGTTCCAATATATCGAAAACCATTGACTACGAAAAAACCATCTACTTAGATCCAGAGGATTAATCTAATTAAACAAAACGGTTTGATTTTGACCAGCTATACGTGTTTAGTTCTGTACATTAGATTGATCAGAAATCCTTCAAATTCGAGCGACTGCCGCAGCTGCCCAGGATCTTCTGTGCTATGTAACAGCTTACACACCCTTTCCAAATGGGTGAAAACCTGGCTGGAATTCCGGTTCAGGATAAGTCTACTTCTAAAGTAAGTGCAATGGGTATGGTACTGTTGTGCCATCCTTGACGTTTCAATAACGTATTCACAAAAATTTTATGCGTCAAACACTTTGCAACACATGATAATTTAACAATTTGTAGTACTTGGTATGCTAGTGTGGAGCTAGTGTGGCTTTGACAATATGAAACTTTGGACCGCCTTGATTACATTTGCTTGCATTTTTTACGAAAGTAAAGGATCACATAATTCTGAGCGTTTTAAATTTTTCCTATTTCGTGGAATTTTAGTGAAGCAAAATTGTACCTTTCTGAGTCAAATTAATTTTGAAAATGCATTCTTAGAATCCGGTAATAGGCAATGTTCTGTTAACCCCCGTGGGAACAACGGAGAATCCAAATACAAGGCTGCAAGCCTAAAATGGGCTATGGACCCGTTTGGAATATTTTGGTGGGCACCATTCGTAATTCACATATAGTGAATCTGAATGAGACTTGCAACGAATTACAAATCAGAGAAATAAAAACAACTCATGCCAATCTCGAATGATGCTATAAATGTAATATATGTCTGGTGTGAGCCTTGGCCTGTTCTAACGGTGATTTGGTGGTTGTGCTGCGGCCCAGGGGGCAGCAGAGTCAGTGGTGGTGAGAGGACCGGACCTGCCCCACTGACCAGGCGGTGGGGGGGGTAGGAGCTACCGATATACGCAGCTAACACCGGGCTCACCTCGTTACACATCACTGAGCCACTGAGGTGAGTGCAAATACGTGGTATCCACAGCAGCGTCGCCACAGCTGTCGGAAAGTGGGAGGGGCTGGAATCGTCAGTGGGACTCAAACTGAAGGTTTACCACAACTAGGAATCCAGGGGTCATTGAAAACGGGCCCTGCGCTTCTTTTTGATGGAATATGACGAGTTGTGAGGCGTGCCATCGCAGAAGAGATGGGTGAATTTCAACCACTCAAGGGTGAGCCAGATTCAGTTCTGATCCCCTTAGTATATTTGTGATGCTATGTACAATAGGTAGGCGAAATGTATTGCTATTTTTAATGCGTAGTGAGCACATTTTACAATGTATTTATATCCATTTGAAATTGCCCTAGACCAAATTTCAGCGTTCTCCGTGCCAAGGAAGGATGGGTGAATTTATCACCTTTTACACTCTGTTTATTTGCTTAATTCTGTCTTTTATAAGTAGAAAATGACTGGATTAGAAGAAAAATAAGGGAAAAGAACTTTTAATTGGATATGCTTATTTAGTTCTATCCGTCCTGATTGGCTAATAGATGAAATTCTATAAGCAATCATTGACATTATTCGATTATATCTAAAACAAAATATTTATGGACAAGGACATGTTTTTTATGTCGTGTTTTTGGAACATAAGAGAAATAAGAAATCCGAGCGGTTTCATGACTTAGAAACTGTGCACATGTGAGATAACACGCTTCACTTTTCCCTCAGTGATATTAAATACTAACAGGCAAATCACTACCAGCACGTTTCTGGCCGGAAACACTGCAAGCCAGGCCTTTGAGTTTGATCACGAAAGCGGCCAAGTTACAATCACCATTCAACCGCAATCCTCGAAAATGGACTTGTGGCTCAATTGCACCATGGGACGAGAAAGCCTACTTTAAGTCTTCCAATGCAGAAATAGCGGCTTTCCTGCCTGATTCTGGGAAGCAATTACGAGGATCCGTGGCAATACCAGACATGTCTACCATTGACTTGTTTATTTATTTTAAATTTCAAAACCCTTTCTTGGCTACAGGGACGGCATGAAGTAGAAAGGAATATATTTTACCACTTTGTATCTGTGCTCTATATTCATAAGCCATAGGTGGATCCAGGGTTTCCAAGTGGGGCAAGGGGGCGCAGCTTTTGGGCGGAAACACCTATCGGGTGGGCACCAAATCCTATCGCGAGGCCGTCGATGCTCGCATCCTTTGGAGGAGTGGAAGGTGGGAAGGGACATTCTAGTCAGGCGCCCTCGCCCTCTCAGGGGGTCGCCGTGTCCATTTCAGGGGGCACCGAGGACCGATTGGAGGGAGGCAAGTGTCTCCCTTCGCCCGCCGCCTGGAGCCGTCTATGGTGTACTCTATGTTTGCCATGTATGGGTACAGCCTGTTTAAATAGAGTGGTAACAAGAATGCGTGTTTGACTGAAACCCGGCCCTGAAGACAAGAAAAGGTTTTTAAATCCGCGTTAAATGTAGAAATAAAACAAGTACAATGAAAATAGAGAACCATTCATGTATTGGCATAGCCGAAGTCATAGCCGAATGCGGAACTGAAAATGGTGAAAATACAGAGCAAGGGCTCCTTTTATCAATTTAATACAAGTTTCAGAGTTTATGCTGTGACGTGATAGAAACATTTGTCCAATGAATATGAAAAAGAAATCAGAAGATACCATAAGTTTTGGTTAGGAGCGTGTGCATAACTTACCTCTACCCATAACTACTACCTAATTTGGAAATAGGTACCTTCTGAAGGAGAATTTGATTGTCATTGCACTGGGCGTGTCATATTTATTTTCTTCTTTTTTGGCATAGCCCGTGTTTGGTTCTGGTTCAGCTTACTCTTGCAATCACGGAAAAGTATTTTTGTTCACATACGACCAATATTTCCGAGGTTCGCGGCCCTAGCCCCGACAGCCTGGCGGACACCCCCGCAGCAGACCTCTGAACTGAGACGGCACTGCCACCGAAATTGCTGATAGTTTTAAGTTTTCATTTCGGGGCCTGATCTATTCCTATATGCATACATTTCTGCCTAATTATACTTGAGCTTTATTAGCAGCAGATTAATAAGACTACCAGCTTTGCCTTTGAATTAGCTGAACATGTATGATGCATTGTAAATGCAAATTTATTTGTATACTGTGTACTTGTATATTTGTGTTTCAACGCTGGCTACCGGTTCTGGTTATGGACGCTTAGAGTACCAACGAAGTCATAAACCTTCCTCAACCCTGGCCCCGGTGGAGGGTGTTTGAACACACTCCCCCTCTGGTTTTTCCGGCGGCACGGAAAAACAGCGTTGTGAAGCCCCGCCGTACTGGACGCACTTTATCCTTGATCAATTTGGTAACTTTCTCCAAAATTTTAGGGTTGGGTCATCTTAGGTCAGGTCACCAGTACGGGTCAAGTAACCTCACCTCCAAAAATGTTAAAGGTGACATAAGAAAGGAAAGGGTGAATCTAGCTAGGTGCGCAACGACCAGCGGATCATTGTTTTCGCTTCATATTTGACGGTCTCTCATGGCAAAACCTTTCAAGTAAATATTACTATTTTTCACGATCTGACTACTAATGGTATCGGCTTAATGTCAAGATACAAACTTTTTTCGGCTTTCATATATTACCGCCAGAAACAAAATTTGTGAAGCTACCTCAGATCGGCCAAAACCTCGCCAAAATAAGTTCGGATAAAATCATTCCATGAAAGTCTAGGAATTTACAGATGCATTATTCGGTTTGTCCATACTCTAAAAAACGCAGCCATATCATAAACATGAACATCACTCCACTGGTACCGATTCTGCAGCCTGTCAAAGTCAGAGGACAAAAATGACCCGCTGGGCGTTAATGGGTTTCACACCCACGCCAATACTCCTTGTAATTGTGGAAGTGTGTCTGTTGGCAGCTGCCCTAAGAAAATAAACTACAACTCATATATTTCTCTGTGGACAGTGTAAAGCTGTGTATATGGTGCATCACGAGTGTTGATTATTGCGTCTATGCATATTGGCATGTCTGCTCAGTGTACCCACTATTTCAATTTTTATCAATACCATTTGATGATAAGATTTGACATCAGATATCCATTTGTCCCTAATACCACTTGCGTTCTATCATCTGTATACAGTCGTCCGCTCTATTTGGTCTGGACTTTGCAAGCAGAACTGCAGACGCGATTTCTCCAGCTGGAGCGGTAGCATGAACACTAAATCCCGACGTAACGCCCGACTTCAGCTGTTCCGTTACAACCCTTCCGGAGCCCTCTGGCGAGGCAATGACAGGATCGGACTCCGGCGACCTGCTCGGCGCCGCTATAACGTACTCTCCAGCTCTCAGCTGTCCCATATAGCCGCCTGTTGGCGGCGCACCGGCCCTGCTTCACAGATATACACTCTCATATTCACAGAGCTGCATGTTTACGAGGTGATAGCGGCGCCTCCACGGCTGCCTGTGTCCGGACGGCGTGGAGGCGTCGGCCACGGATGGCCGACCCAAGTGGGGCGGTGTGCTTCCGACACGAGCGTTTGACACGGACGTTACGGCCGCGCCGATGTCAAATGAAGCCGAAAGGCGCCGGCCGGCCGGGACGCGACAGACGCCGGTTCGGTGGTACGTCATATTGATGGAGCGCTAGTACCAGCTCCAATATGGCTGTTGAGTGTTGATAGGGGTTTCTTCCCCATGGGTAAATGTACTGCAGTGGTTTCGAGTAACTGGTGAAATCGGCGTGGACCAGCCCCATGTGAATATGTTTTATTCATGTTGAGATCATCTGCATAAGTGCGGTAAGGCTCTTGTCATCCCTAAAACTGCCCGGAATATTGAACAGCTCAAAGTGTTGTGCGTTGGAGCTGGCGGTTTCACGCATGATATATATAACATATTACAATTCCAGACTTTTTGATGACTTTATTTTTTGTCGACTCAACTCTGACTCATAGCTTAGTGGCTGACTGATTCTGACTTGACTCTCCATGTTCAACCAGCGAATCAACTCTGACTCCGCCCAAATGCAGAAGTGAGTCGACTCGAATCTGACTCAAATAAGCGCGTTCCAGAGTCGACTTCGATTTGAAATGGTGGAAAAGTATGTGCACACTAACTGGAAATTTTGGAATAATATGCTAATCGCGATGCATTTATATATGGCATAAGCTTTATGCTTATTAGGACAAAGTTTCAGATATAGAGTGCATTTCTGTCTCACGGCCGTCACGAATATCTGGAAGCCTACTGAAAATCTAGAAAAAAATACAGCTTTATTTATACCAACAAGCTCAGTTAAACATTTTTCTAACGATATATAGCATTAAGGGCTAAAAATGGATCCTGCCTTAGCACTCGCCCCGGCGGTGGTGCCTGGAACACCACCTCGGGTTTTTTCCGGCGGCACAAAAAAAACGGGGGCCAAAAGCGCCTCCATACTTGGCACACATTATCCTTGATAAATTTCACAACTTTCCCCAAAATTTTAAAGTTGCCTCATGTCAGGTCAGGTCACCAGTGCAGGTCAAGTGACCTCACCTCAAAAAAAGTTTAAGGTGGCATAAGTGAGAAATGGGTTAATCTGTCGGATTAAAAGTTATAGCACCTAATGGGCCCACCAAGTGCCACAACATGTATTCTGATTTTTCATATCAGTGACCTAAGGTCTAGTACGGATTATGACCTCTCCATGGGAAATATATGGGAAAAACAGAAGTTTGGCTGTATTTGTGTAGATATAGCTGAGAACACCTTCATATTCTCCAAATCATAGTATACTGGGCCCCTTTTCAGGTTCATATTGACATTTTTTACTTGTCACCTCTAAGAGGTCATCTGGGGCTATTTAAACATTTTTTCAGACTTAGGTCAACAATTTTGCATAAAATGATGATACGGTTTTTATTTTGATATCATTGCATTCAGACTGCTATTGCGACTCGATTGAGATACATATGTTCTATGCTAGATTAAAAGTAAACTTGACCTGACTTGAGGTCAGGGCATTGTTGTCTTTTGACCTAGTATGATCAACAATAGGTCGTTCGATTCGCCATGACGAGAGGAAGCGAATGGTGCCTTAAAATGATTCTAACTCAACGCTGTCAGACGCTAGAGCCCAACAACTCCACTCAAAATCCAACTTCTTTGACCTGTCATGACCTCAATATTGACCTGAGCGAAAAAGTTACTGATATAGTTTCGTCATGAATTTGTATGAGCTATCCACCAGCGTTCGTGTCTTTTCGCTATCTCACATAGGGACCGAGTTCGAGGGGCGTGTTCAAACACCACCCACCAGGGCGAAGGTGGCTCGGAGGCCCACCGGGGGCGCGGGTTATAGCATCTCAGATTCGCAGAAATAACCTAAAATTGTGCTATACTGCTTACTACGTTTTTTACTCAGTAAACTTTCACTTGATATTGTGACAATTTTTATGATGTGGCCTTGCCTTCTAGGAATTTAGTGATTTACCCTCAAATGCTGCTTTAAGATGAGTCAATGAGAAGTGATGAATGATAAAAACTGTCGGATCTACAGGCGAGGAGACATATCTGACAGCTTACCACGGAAGTCATGCAAAAAAGCCGAGGTTTTACAAAAGCTAAAATATATATCTCCAGAAATTTATCGATGATTTTTTAGCTTCACAATTGCAAAGACAGGATCAATACCGTTTTGAATATGTGTATAACTAATGGGAGCATTTGCCGGATTAGCGTAACATATTAAGGAGAATTAGGGCCTCGCAGTCAAATTTACTAATTTTACGAAAATAAGGCCAGTGTTGTCAACTCAATCATTATGCCTCAAAACATTCCAAAGCTGAAATGCTGATGCAATTCTTTGGAACATTATTTCAATTCTTTGCATGTCAGGATTGAGCTCTACTATCAAAACTGAATGTTTTATTTGGTAACAGAGCCATAAAAGTGGAAATAAACGAGCCATGTCAGCCTTATGTCGATGTTTGAACTCCTCCCCCCCAGTCCGGCTCCTGTGCAGTATTGCAAAAACGCAAACGCTGGTGAAAAGTCTATAAAAATGATGACCAAACTACATAGGTCACGTTTATTCCAATGTTGATATTTAGGGCACGACAGGTCAAAGAAGGTGACATATTGATAGATAATCCCGATGGGATGTCAAACAACAGTCATATCCCCTGCTGGCGCGAGGGATATGACTGTCCTGTGACATGTAACATAACAAATGCAACGTTTTGCACGAATTTGTCTAAATGTGTATCAAGTTTTTTTGTTTGCTTTAGGTTAGTGCGGCTAAAATATGGTATATACTCAGATTGATTCTTAGGAATGAGGAAAGGTATTAATTACTAACAGGTGAGTGCGATCAAGGGCCTGAGGGCTTTCATTTTGAATGTATGTCTTCATTGGGCAAAATCACAATTGTAGCAGCACGTACTGTTTCAAATGCAACGAACAGGAATTGATATTCTACTCATCAGAGTTAGTGCGTTTCAGAATTTTTTTTTAGTTGACTTAACTCAACTCATGCGCTGAGAGTAGTCGAGTCAACTCTGACTCAACTCATTTTCAAGAGTTCAGTGAGCCGACTCAACTCCGACTCAAGCTTAAATCCTTCCGACTCAACTCCTACTCATCCCACGACTTAACTCAACTCAAACTTCGACTCGGTGTCAAAATATATAAAATAATGATAAATAATATAAATGAATTTTAATGAAAATGAATAAATCAATTAAACAGTAAAATACAAGCTCTACAGAAGATATGTAGGAAACTGAAGATTAATCGATTTTGGCATTCAAACAATGGTTAACAATTAGCCAATGGCCATGGATATTTTTAAATTCTTCCAGGCTGTCACTGTCAGATAAAGCTGCTACACCATGTTGTAATTATTTTTATAACGAGCTTCGTATGTTTAACTAGGTACATGGAATGGAAAGGAACTTAAAAGGGTTAAGGTTACAACAACATAGGCAAATAATTACACCTCCATACTATCAGAAAAGGTTCAAGCTAAAAACCTGATCTAAACTGCATTTTCAGGGATGATAAAGGTATTGCTTTCGTTAAAGAAGGATGCTAGATAATTTTTCTAAATGAAACATTCCTATGCCATGAGCTGAACCAAAAACCTAAGCTATAATTACTAGAGTACCTAGTTGCAATTTCAAATTCGAAGAACTATAGAAACATAAATTGTTTCAACGTGGTGCATTCAATATATTCATATTTTTAAACCCAGTCCAGTTTTCAGCTTGAAAACCTCCAATTCAGCATGTATGTTACGACTACAAACAGCTGCAGCAGGCCATTAAGAGGAGGCGGAAGTAATTACCTGTCACTCTTCAAAATTGGAGCATGGTGTCATTGAAAATTGCTAATATATGGTTTTCCAAAAAAGTACGAACACCACGCCAGGGCCTCTAATCAGACAAAACCAGTAGCAAGAAATAATTCGTCTGATCCGTGCAGCAACGGCGTCTCAATATTATCAAATCAGAGGCCAAACCTTTTTATGCTAATAGCAAGGTCTGCTTTTAATAGGCAAAATTAACGAAACAGCTGCAGACGGCGCACTTAAGACAAAAGAAAGAAGATCATAGGCGAAGTCCGTGCAAGAGTACGCACTTAACTTTCTAAAGGCTTTCACTTTTCTCATATAAGTCTAACAGCTAACACTTTTATGTGGTTGTTTAGCCTGAGGAATTGTCTATGTATGGTCCATATTTCAACTCGATGTCTCTGAAAGGAGCTCGCCACGAGCCCATCAAAAATAAAAAGTCACGCGCGTACTCTTGCCGGAGTGAGTCGGTAAGAGTACGCAAGAGAGGATGCTGGAGTACGCATTGATGCCCCACTGTGCTTTAGGTGCATAGGCCATGTCGCGAAGTTTTTCGCCTACATATACTAGTTTTTTGCGAAGTACAATCGCCTAGTTGTCGCCAAACTAGGCGATTGTATGATTTAATATCGTTTTGAATATACAAGAACTATGTTGCAACGTTTGGTTTTCCAAATATGAATTGCGGGCTGTGTTCCGAGCGAAAATTAAATTTTTCTATCTCTTAAGCATGTGCACTCTTGCCCAATGGTCTACTGCGTACTCTTGCCGGACATGCTCCCTTGGGAAGAAAGTCTTCATAAACATGTTGACAGGCGTTTTAGCGTGAGCTCCGGTCCTGGAGCACACTCCTAGCTCAGCTCTCTTACTGATGACAGATCGTAGTACAATACTTTAGATAGTAGAAGCATGGTGTACAAGTTTACCCAGTTAAGAAATATTACTTCAAGGGTGCCCAGAAACTTATTTTGCTCTGTACTCCCGCGGAAAGAACAGGAGCACGTTAAATTTTGGTGTGCAGCCTAGGCACTGACCTTGCTTTCTTATGCCAGGGTATCCACCATCTCAGTGGCTGCTAAGTAACCAAAACAGCTGCTGCGTACTCTTATCTCCTGCGTACTCTTACCCGCCCTTACCCTAGGTAGTTTAAAAATATTTAAATCACTTTATGAATCATCACGTGTTGTTGTTTTTGCCCTGAAGCTACTTAGGCTTGAGCCTATACTTGGTTAAATTTTTTCTTCAAGGACAGCAATGGCGCACACTTGCCTGCGCTTATTTTTATTTAGAGTGTTCGCAGGTTAGAGCGTCTCTGCTAACCGTGAGTAGTGGTTGAGAAGAAGTAATACTAACTTTTGATGATGATGAGTTTTTGAGATATTTTAAATGTATTTTGCAGTCTGTTCCACCACTTAGAATGTTTAAGGCAAGGCCAGAGATAGGAGCCTGTTTAATCATTCGAGTACATGTATTATTTGTGCCTATGGGAGTTGTTCATATCCGATGGGCCTTTAAAATAAGAAATTGAACCGTATAATCAAATTGATATATTGAAAGAAATTGAAACTTCATTGAAGCAATTGAAACACTGGAAGGAAAGGTATTTAAAGGAGGTTAAAGGAGTTTTGCAAGAGGTAGGCAAATTTAAACAGTTCTATTTAATATATTTACATGCTGAGTCAAATTTCTTCGTCAACTCATTTGACTCGCTGTCTTCACAGCTCAACTCAACTCACTGACGTGGTGTGAACCGATTCAACTCAAATCAACTCATCTGTCTAATTTTTTCGAATCAACTCAATTCAACTCAGAGCCGAATGAGCCAGAATTTGAGTTAAACTCCGACTCCGACTCACGAGTCGCAGAACTCTGCTACTCACATACAATTTCAGTGGAAATTCCTGCTCAGGATATTCTGAAAAATTTTACAAATTTTTCAACTTAGAAACCCCAAAAAAACAACACACCTAAAAAAATAAACAATCAATCCACTTGGCCGTCCCTAAAATATCTAGGGAATCGCCTTTCGAAAGAAGTACAACTCCAACGTGACCAAGCTCAAGTGTGATTCACAAAACAGCAGCTGCATTTTTTTACCTTTGATTAGTTTAACTTTTGCTTGTTTTTCCTTTTAGTAAATAAACAGATGGAATTAAGAGTGATACTCGCAAAATGTTTGTTACAAAGCAGGGTGGCGGGGGGGCAGCAAGCGGTGAATTGATGACAAAATGAATATAACCTCGGATGGGATAAAAGATGACAGCGTATAACGGTTTGGAAAGCCACGTGACTAAGAAGAACTTAAGAAAAATACCCTTTTGGTATCATCAGACCTACGTAACGTAATCTTGCCCTCAGGCTACCGACGCCTAAGTCAACAGCATTTTCGTTGCGCGCGGTGACGGTTGGTGACTTGCGTAGCGCGCACCTCTGTACCAGCGTTCACTGTGGATAACGCGTCAGCTCTGTGTCCTCTGTGTTGTACTCACTGTTCAGTCGGCACCAATTCTGCACTGCAGTTCAACATCGAAATATTGGCATTCAAATGCCAATGAAATGTTAAAAACTCTGAGCCAGTTCAGTTAATGACTTCATTGCAGAAGGTGCTAGGTTTGATGACTTCCTTAGTCCCTGGTCTGAGTGCCAGTTGCCTGATATCTTCCACATTCAGTTGCTAACTTTCATAAGTCGTTGTCGCTTGTTGTTTTCGTTTCGCCGTTAATCTTTGAAGCCCCACAAGTGCCTGTCAAAATTTCTAGGAACAAAGTCAATTTGATAGGAGACTATTCTCACAGCTCTCATTTGAGGGACAAAACTACCCCGAGTTAGGCAGTTCATATTGCTCCGGTAATTTGATTTTAAGCTACCGCTTCGTCTTTGAGTTAAGCAGTTTAATGGTCTAATTAGAATGCAGTACACACGCGCTGGTGCGCATGGTGGATAATGAATGCTAACGAGATTCCTCCTGTGACTAGGATTTTTCATATGGGTTTATCAGGATGCTCTGGAGGTAGAGCGGAGTGCTCTCGGCGGCAGTATTATCGTAAACTGCCATTCATCTGAGCATGCCGCCCGCCGACTGAGAGTGCTCGACGGCTTCCTGCGCGTCTGATCTGGCAACGTATAAAAGCGAACCAGCGCCCGCCGGAAATCTCCGGTGAACCTGAATTAACGAGCCGGTCCAAAATCTACTTGGGTTTTCATCGCACAAGGACCATTGGATAAATTTGATGACTTTGAGCTTTACTTTAATTGCCGAGGAAAAGCCTGCATGCAAAATTGCATTTACATTTGCGATACATCGGCTGGCGCGGCAGAGAGGGCGTTTGGACGTCTCTTCTCGGATTTTTTCCGAGATGGCTGAAAAGCAGTGGCCTGCAGGCATTAGTTTTATATTTGTGTAGTTTTTTCTAAGATATTAGATTCCAGTCATATAGTGTGGTTCGTATCCCATATAAATTCCTATAATCTCAAAAAAATGTTAAGCCTGTGCCAGTTGAATAGAGTGCTCAGTTAAATATTCGTAGACTCGCATCATATCAAGGAGATTCCAGCATCACAAAGTGAGCCATGACCCCATTTTGGGTAACGGAGCTATCCTGCTGGGGCCACGGAGGCTAGTGAGGCTAGAACTGGAATGCGTGACAACCGCTACGGCAGTATCGACAAAGGCAGCTCTTATTGATAAAGTCTGACTGATGTATGCCATCCTAGCTCCAGAAAAATGATAACGTTGTTCTGATATAGGCGTCGCTTTAGTGGAAGAATGTATTAAACCGCGCCCCACCGGGGCCACCTTCGCCCCACCGGGGCCATCGATGCCCCCCTCTAACTCCGAAAACAGGGGGTTAGCACAAATCTGCAAAGTGCAATAGAAAGCTTGCGTGAATTCAGTAAGAAATTACTTGAGTGTTTTAGGGCTCAGGTCAATGGTTTGACCTCCAGAGGTCAAATTAGGTCAAGATCGGCTAATTTCACTCAAATATGCAGTGCTTAAGCAAACTGAGCATAACTCTTATGCCATTAGAGCTATTGAGATGTGGTAAAGTACATTGGATAGGAAAATACCAGAAATTTTTCGCTATGTGAAATTTAATGACCTCCCGCCAGTTGTTTGACCTCCAGAGGTCACCTCGTGACCTAATATGACCTGAGGTCACAAAATATCAGAAGGTGACCTTGCCGTATATCAAACGAACGCCAGTGACAATACATACACGATGGTGTTTGATTCAGCGCTCTAGCTTATATGGGCCAAATTTATTGTCAAAATACTGTTTTTGACCCCTGGTGACCTTGGATGACCTTGGAGAGGTTAAAGGAAAATATGGCCCCTGGAATCCGTGAAAGGGTGTCCAAGAACGCTTTTCTGACCAAGCCGAGCATTTTCAATCGTTTTGTGACTTTTAGATCATAAGACAGTTATTCCTCATGCTTTTTCAATGTGAGAGGTCACCCATGACCTGAACTCAGGTCACAAATAAAAAATCTCGGATATACATGTTGTAGACCCTGGAGGGTCATGAAGTGTAGGAGGTTTCAAATCGATCGACTTCGAATTGTAGCTTTACAGAGCTCTAAAGTTGAAGTGAGGTAACCTTGGTTGACCTCGCCTGGTGACCTGATCTTGAGTGACCCGGGGTAAAAATTTTAGGATGGTGGGAAAATTATGCAGTGAGAGGTAGAGCCCTCAACCGCGGTGCTGCGCCTCGTCGTTTTTCTGCTATCTCGAAAAACCTTAGGGGCCATCGATGGCCCCGGTGGGCGAGGGTTAACATGCGTGTGCCCTTACTCTCAGTTCGAATTGAACTACAAAAAGCGAAAATAATTTGAGTACATATTGTGAGTAATTTTCAGCTTTTTTCAAGCGGCGCCCTAAAGTATTGCTAGCATTCCAAACGGAGTGCCTGCGTGAAACTTTTGCCAGCTCAAGAAGTGATACAAAGTCTGAGAAGTTCACATAAACCCCGCAATGGTGAAACGGGTGTAGAGGAGTCATGTTGGGAGATTTGAGAGCCACTGCTTTAGCAGGTGGTTGAGGAGGGGCGCCTTGCTATCCGGCATTTTTCATTGTTTTTCGGTCGCTCAGCCCTCAGTCCTCTTTCGGTCATTTAGGCGCCCTCTCCAGGTACAGGCGCCCCTCTGGCAAAATTGGTTATCTTACTTTCCAGTTAAATTTACGAAGATCACACGTATAGAGTAGCTTTGTATACGTCTACGTATGCCGTTGCCTAATCAATGAAAATGTTTCAGTTTCCAGTCGTCTGCAATGCCCAATGTTGTCTCGTGCACTTCCTGAAACGCCTCCCCTTTCCCCTGGCACTCCCTCAATTGTTGATTCTCCCACACCAGAATGCCAGAAGTGGTACACCGAATGCAGACTTCAGAATAATCTTAAGTTTCCCCGAGATAGAAATGTTTGCGCTGGAAGAAAAGAGCTATGTGGAGTCCTGCGACGGAAGAAACGACCATCTACAGCCCTCAAAATAGTCTGAGGTACTACAGGGCGTCTCAAAAAAAACAGACTTTTCTTTTTAACTGTCGGCTTCGGATTGAAAAATCTTGGGACGAGATCTTAAATCGTATCTCGCATCAATGACATTTTGTTTTCATGTATTTATATCTCTCTAAAAATATAATGCCCCTGTTTCCCTACAAAACAGACCAGAGAGCAGCGATGGTGCAATCTTAATTTGAGACTAAATCTATTGTTCAAACGGAGAATAAGGACAATTATTTTTTTTACAGCAGAAAACCAAAGAGCATCCCCGAATTCAAACAAGCAGAACCAGGCAGTGGAAGGAATGTCACGAGCGACATGCGCCGAAGTGATGCGTGGCGCCAAAAAGCACGCAGAACAGTACCTGGACGTGTCCATTTGGAGCACGTGCTCTGTTATGAGCCCTAGACGTGACAGGGAAGTGTAAATCTGCTCATACAAATTAGCCTTGGTGTATGTTTGTCGTCGATATGGTTGATATTATGCAAGAAATACACATTTTAGGGAAATTTACACCCGTCTCTTTTCTGGATCACCCGGTAGATGGTTCTATTTTGGACTGGTAATTTGCACCTCAACCTCAATTTGGGAAATGTTTTGACTTCTGGTTCGCTGGGAATCTCCCCCGCCTTGTTGGAGGATCGGTTTTTTTGCCTCTTTCTGGATCCACCTGTGACCGTTTTATCCGCCAAAAAATTGTGTCTCCAAATTTTTGCATCCCCAGCACAGTTTAACAATTTTAACCCATGGCTCCCACGCCTCCCATCCCCCAAAAAACCAAAGTTGGCTGAAAGAAGATACTCCTCGTGATACCTTAACGCGTCTGCATATGCAATATTTGACCCCTTGACACTTTGCTCCCTCCCTCCTGATGCAATCCTAGATCCGTCACTACATTTTTTCGCTGCGTTTTCCTCCCTGACATTCAGTGCAATGAGGCCCTTACTCTTGTCTTTCTGATGTCAGGACCAGTGCCTGTATGCTGGTACGTCACGTCCCTGCTCAGCTTCTGGCGCGTCTGGCTCGGGCCGCGGGCAAACCGATGCGTCAACGGCGGCGCCTGTGAGAGAGGTGGCCGCCCTCCCCAGGGTGCCACCACTCACACCGGGCCCAGAGAGCCTTCCGCGCGGCAATCATCTGATAAGGCCGCCAGCAATCTCTCCCCGCCCAGCAGCCGTGCGGCACAGTATCACCGGCACGGTCAGAATGTCGCCCAGATGCGGTGTAACTAACGCGATCCCTCTACAAAGACGACCGAGCAAGGGGGTGGCCGGGAGGCAGTGAACACGTCTCCTCTCCACCTACGGCCGAACAAGGGGGCGCCCGGAGGCAGTGAACACATCTCCTCTCCATAGAAGGCCGAACAAGGGGGCGCCCGGAGGCAGTGAACACGTCTCCTCTCCATAGAAGGCCGAACAAGGGGGCGCCGGCAGGCAGTGAACACGTCCCCTCTACATAGACGACCGAACAAGAGGGTGCCGGGAGGCAGTGAACACGTCTCCTCTCCATAGAAGGCCGAACAAGAGGGTGCCGGGAGGCAGTGAACACGTCTCCTCTCCATAGAAGGTCGAACAAGAGGGTGCCGGGAGGCAGTGAACACGTCTCCTCTCCATAGAAGGTCGAACAAGGGAATGCCGGGAAGCAGTGAACACGTCTCCTCTCCATAGAAGGCCGAACAAGGGAATGCCGGGAAGCAGTGAACACGTCTCCTCTCCACAGACGACCGAACAAGGGGGCGCCCAGAGGCAGTGAACACGTCTCCTCTCCACAGAAGGCCGAACAAGAGGGTGCCGGGAGGCAGTGAACACGTCTCCTCTCCATAGAAGGTCGAACAAGAGGGTACCCGGAGGCAGTGAACACGTCTCCTCTCCATAGACGGCCGAAGAGGGGGCGCCCGGAGGCAGTGACCACTTTGGCTAGAACTTGTATCCCTTATACATTGGTGTTGACTGGGCAGAAATTGGTTAAAATATGATGGTGTTTTCCCCTCCAAATCCTGACTTTCCCTCTCTACTACCCCCCCCCCCAATCAGGCAATCAATAAATATGGCACGGATCTATAATGGCGCAATCAGGGAATTCAATTCACACAGCTGATTAGTAGACAGCGCCAATCAATGGAGCTTGGCCAGAGCGAAAAAAACGTGAACATAATAAATGTAAATATTTTAAAAGAAACGACCTCTTATGAGTTTCTGCTTTACTCTCACCCCGGTGGAAGGGGGTGTTTGAATGCTCCCCTCGGGTTTTCCGGCGGCACGAAAAAAACGGCGGCGCAAAGTGCCGTCAAACAACAAATTCTGACTCCGTTTGACCGTAAGGATGGGGACCTAAGTCAAGACGGTTATAATTTAGATCATATCATCAGGGACCCAAATTAATGTTTTCTTAATCCTCGTGGTCTATAATATCATGGCGGGCGGGGGGGCGGAAGGAGCAATTAAGGACGCCCTCTCCCCATGAGCGTTCACACAATACTCCTCCCCAATAACAATAGATTATATCCCCAATGTATTGTTGGAATTTCCCGCTTAGATGAGAACCAATCATCTGATTCACATTTTTTCCCACGCGGAAACACTTTTTGATCTCGGATTACAAATGGTTTCGTGGTGAGGAAAATCAAGCATGTTCTGACGTCCATGTACCACATTCCCTAGAAAAAGTAATGGGGGGGGTTAACGACGCATAAAGTGCTGAGGCCATATGGCATCGGAGGCAGAGAAGGGGAATGAGCCAGGCTTGAGCTAGGGCAGGGTGCCAGATGCTGACTCCTAGTGAGGTCGAAACCACAGCGCCCTGCACAAGCAGAATGCCGCAGGCCGGGCTGGGGGCGTGCGCTGACCGACTGCGCCTCCCGGACCCCTTTTATGGAAATTGTTTTTCATTGAGAGGAAACCAGGCGTGGATGGTACTCACAATAGAAGTGTTAAGTATATCTTGAGTTCGAACCTGTGCTTTCGAAAGCAGGCAATAGACTCGCGGATAGTCCGCCTGCAAGTCGAACACATTTTCACCGACTTCTTGGTCTTTGACGCAAGCCTAGAATTACTTGCAGAATATACCATAGCGTGGTATGATTGGCTCATCCCATCCCCTGCCCCATGACGTGGTAGTCTTCTTCGATAAGCTGGCAGTTCAAAGCCTGGCACCTTAACGGGCAGTGGCGGATCCAGGACTGCATTTGGGAGGCTGGGGGGCTCGAGCCCCTCCCCCTGCCCCACCCTTGCCTCGGAACAGTCTTCAGCTGCGAACTAAATATAGGCACGCGTTTGCTTATGATATGCGCCTGGTTTGACATGTCTATACAGAAGCAAATACCTACGGTTCTTATTTAACCTCTATATGATGTTTTCTCAATACTCTGAGATGTTTTCCTCCACGCCCTTGTATCAGTTTTCAAGTAAACGCTAAAACATGTATTGTCTAATTAAGTGTTTGCACTCCCCTTCACGTCTCGAACTTCATGGCAGCAGCTCCCATTGTTGAAACAAGCAGGGAAAAATGACCGAATTTATACAAAGCAAAAGTCTTCTGTCAACGCTCAATCTCTTGCTCCATCGGTGATCCTCTTCAGGTCAAGGTCTTGGTGTCCGAGGTACAGGAAAAAATAAATGTGCACTGTGCACCACACCAGTTGCGCCAACGGCCCGTACCTATCCTATATTCTGCTAGTCAGAGCCGCATGACGAAATCCATGGAGCGAAGCGGATTGAGATTTCTCAAGAGGCTCTATCCTGACCGCTTGGCTGTTTTGACAGTTGATGCCAGGGCTCTGCAATTATGTAGGGTGATAACCATTTTACACTAGACGCCCAAACTAAGGCCCCCGAAGCTAGATTCAAAATAGTTTTTGATAAATTTTGGAACAATTTTTCAATTCAATTTTCAAACTCCTTCTTTACACCTATTTTACCCCTGTTTACGCTCACTTTAACTTTAAAAAATCCCAAAGTTACGCCAGCTCCACCTGTCAGTTATCCCCAAATTATACCATCATTACCCCATTGTTACACCTAATATACACACGCTGGTGGATCTAGGGGGCGGGGAAATTTCCCCTTCCCTCAAACCCCCGATTTTCTAAAAAAAACACATTGTTCACGATTTTCGGTCCCTTACCCCCTCCCCCAAAACCTCGATCTAGCTCCACCCCTGGATACGCATGACTTAGCCCCATGATGTCCTCCTTATTACTGCTCAAAATGCGACACTTCCTCCTGAAATCCGAAAAGAGAAATACAACGACATTTCTTTATTCCACACCAACCAAGCATCGCCAGAGCCTACCGCTGGGCAGGAGCTCGTCCAACGACGACCAAAAACGAAATGAGGACGATGAGAGGAGTGTGAGTAGGCATAATAAGATACAAATCCTTATAAGCAACCTGATCATGTACACATATACATGTACATGTACACTGATCTATTGTTTGAAGATTTCTGCTTCATTTTATCTTCTCCTATCATGCAAATATTGATATGAGAATGCCAAAGCAGATCATTGATACAGATGACATACCAACGTTGCCACGCCTTCCTCTTAATTCACACTGTCTTGCCCATTCAGGAGAGGTATTTGGCTTGTTTCAACATCCAAAAGAGAACCTGATTGTTTGAAAATATCTTCAATAGAATCTAAATAATATTACTCAGTAATTACAATAAAAAATGACAAAGTTCACGCCACCGAAGATTACACTGCACCCTGCGTAAATAAACTGCACAAATATGGCGGCCGCACGCGCAATTCAACAGGGTACCGTTAATTTAAGAACGTGGTAGCGGTAGTGTCATATCGGAGTAATATGTGCAGCAACAATAGCGTATGGACTGGATTATCTAAGGGTCTTTCTGGCGTAAAATGGTAGTAACTATGCATTTTGATCTGTGAGAGTATCCAGAGAGTATCAGTGTGGACAAGTACTCCCATTGAATGCCCTTTAGCTCCGCTTACAACGCAGTTATTCTACCGAGGTATTGTTTATTATTGATAAGCCAGGAGTATTAGTGCAATATGGATCGAGTTGAAGTGTATGTTGAGAGTGAAAACTTTTTTCAGTGTGGAGGCAGCTAGGTCAATTTTCTTGTGCTTAGGGCATAGTTTCCTGCGGAAAACGTAAAATTCTGACCTAGTTTTTGCCATTCTGCCGGAGGACTGCATTTTTGCTCATTTCATTTAAATCTTAATATCTCGCGATCTAATGCACCGATTTGACTTTTCATTTCAAATAATGAGAGAACATTGCTTCCGCCTGATAATGCTTGTGGATGGATATCGTGATGTTGAAATTCATTGTTTTCTATGTATAAATATAATTTTAGTAGAAAACCTTGTCTTTGTAGCTTCTTGGTTCCGAACACATGCCATTCACAAGCTCAGAATTGTTATGGCTGAATAGGAAAATTGATTGCAGTCATTTCCTTCATTTACACTACCCACTTATCTCCAACGGCTTTTGAGTAATTCGTCCGAAAGGATATTTCACGGAGCTAAATTTCTCGGAACATGTTTGCTTCTCACCATGGCTTCAAGTCCTTAAAATGAATGGAAGTGGATGAAATTTAGCATGAAGCTAGCTTAGGGTCCTGGATCGCCGATACAAGTAATTCCAGGTTAATATAATGTTTGGTTCGTCTTCTAGAAGCAGCTTTATACCATACCTTTTCTGTACGAACAAAGCACCCGGCGCCACAATCACGGCATCGTTTTGATTGAGTGATACCAGTCAGTGACCTCCTGACAGGTCACAGGTGTAGGGCTTGTGGGAGCCGGTGCAGTGTGGCGCAGTGGTCTATTGGTTAGAGGCCCTGTCTCGTGGTCAGGGGTGCATTGTTCGAATCCGGGGCTGACTGCGAGCTATTTATTAGTTATTTCAAAGAACAAAATGATAACACTGACCTACAGGCTTATGAAGAGATACATTAAGAACAAAGAATGGATTGCTTTCGGCACATTGCCATGCGGCTCTCCTGCGCCGGTGGGGCGTTAGCCCAGGTCGCAGACCGGGGTTTTTCATGCTTAGAAACAAATACCCACGATTTGTATTATTATTCTTAAATTATTGAGCAGTGCTCTTTCACGTCCTACTGTTTGTTTTCAAATACACAGTGAAGGACATGTTTTCAAAGCATTTCTTTATCATATAAAACTTTTACTGTAAAAATGAAACATTTTGAAACCTTCCCGTTTTGCTTATCGACTCATTTCCAAATTTTTGATGTATAACTACTTAGTTATCAATATTTTAACTGGATGAATTAGAGGTACAATAAACGTCTATATCGACAAATGTAAAATTACCGGAGGCTTTAGCTCCTGAACCGGTTACAGCTCGCAAACTAAAAATGACACTTTTGCATTCTGGACTGCCGATAACCCCATCAACAAAGTCTGAAGAAAACCGAAGATGTGAGATGTAAAATCGACCATTTAGTGTTCTGAAATATCGTGGAGTGCCCTACGAGTAGGTACGTACGTTTAGTATCTACATTATGTGTGTGTGTATGTACGTTAAAACCAGCTGTCACGCATTTTCAACTTGTTTTGAAAAGTTTAGCGTACGTTTCTTGCAGAAAATATTTTCAAAACAGTGTGATATTCTGTTCGGGGCAAGCAGATCGGCATTGGGCAGAACGCATAAATATAGATGTCCAGGCGGCAGACGGACTAGGGAACTGAGCGGAGCCGCTCGGGCAAAGTTTCCGCCATAAGGCCGTGAAGCGTTTCAAACATCTGGGCCAGCGGAAGCATCCTGATGGCAACAGCGAGGCTGCCGAGCCGAGACATGGCTGCACATGGCTTCCAGTCAGCCGCCGGCCTCCACAGGTCAGGTCAGTAGCGGCTACCAGTCAGCCGCCGGCCTTCACAGGCCAGGTCAGTAGCGGCTATCAGTCAGCCGCCGGCCTCCACAGGCCAGGTCAGTAGCGGCTACCAGCCAGCCGCCGGCCTCCACAGGTCAGGTCAGTAGCGGCTACCAGTCAGCCGCCGGCCTCCACAGGCAGGTCAGTGTCGGCTACCAGTCAGCCGCCGGCCTTCACAGGCCAGGTCAGTAGCGGCTATCAGTCAGCCGCCGGCCTCCACAGGCCAGGTCAGTAGCGGCTACTAGCCAGCCGCCGGCCTCCACAGGCCAGGTCAGTAGCGGCTATCAGTCAGCCGCCGGCCTCCACAGGTCAGGTCAGTAGCGGCTACCAGTCAGCCGCCGGCCTTCACAGGCCAGGTCAGTAGCGGCTATCAGTCAGCCGCCGGCCTCCACAGGCCAGGTCAGTAGCGGCTACTAGCCAGCCGCCGGCCTCCACAGGCCAGGTCAGTAGCGGCTACTAGCCAGCCGCCGGCCTCCACAGGCCAGGTCAGTAGCGGCTACTAGTCAGCCGCCGGCCTCCACAGGCCGCCGAGCCGAGACATGGCTGCACCTGACTGCCAGCAGGCCATGACTGGACCCTTTACGTACCCATAACCTCCTGGGGGATCTGATCGAACCCCTCCCCGATCGTGGAGGGGATTTTACCCTCTCCCGATGAAATTCGGTTTTACTGCCTGGGGCCTTGAGCTGTAACGTTGACCTTGATATCGAGTGACCTTTACTATAACGCAGGGCTGGATTCAGGCCGATGGTCGGGAGGGAAGGGCAACGGGGACCAAAATTGTAAAAAAACATGTTTTTTTAAGAAAGTCGGAAAAATCGGTGATATGGGGGTCAGGAAATTCCCGGTTTGCCCCCCCCCACCCCACTGACCCACCAGTTCTATGACGTCATACAACTGTGCACGTCATACTGGGTAAGTTCATCTGACCGGAAACATTAGGCTCGATGACGGTGAAAATGCTGGTGTGACCTCGACCTGTGAACTTTCACCTTGACCTTTATGTGGTCCACAATGTAGATGGACTCGTACGGCCACGCAATTGTGGTGCACTCAATATATAAGCCTGATTTTGAAAGCCTATAGGTCAAAACATTAATTAATTAATGGCCAGCGTTGAAAACATATTTCACCAATCGACGTGCTCATCAACTGTCTCGAAAGATGCTAAACAGCGCTTACCATCTTCGAAGCATGCTCCGGCCACCTTGGAAAAATGGATGGTGGCACTTCAGGGTCCCTCCAATAAACGTGTTAAATGCCCATCTGGGTACTGAATTAATTTAGCATGATGTTGCATTGCGTTTTAGAACATACAAACCTGCTGCTGCTGGTCTGCTGAGGTCGACATACCTGTAAGGACCTGAGTACGACCAGACATCCCACCGTTGCTTCCGAAGGTATCGCATTTGAGATCGAGTTTAGTATTATGAGAAGGCATTGCTGAGTGGCCGCCGTTTTATTTTCCCCGATCAGAGGTAGGGTGATGCTGCCTCCTGCTGACTAATGCGATTGACCATCAGTGAGATGAGCGTCCCTGAACGATTTGCCTCCACCGACTACTGCCGGAGACTTCGCGCATCGGCTACACCTCCCTGTCTGTGTGCAATGGACCGCATGCAAACTGCCAGTGGAGTCTCTCTCGTAACCACTGCTAGGCCACGCTTTTACCTGATTGGATGGCCGTCGAGTTGGACTCTGTTTAAAGCTAGGATACCAGTAAGAAGTGTTGTTGAGACTTGGAGACGTCTGTGATGCTAAGAGATGTGTGTTTTCAATGTACCTATATGGTAGTCATACTCCGCTGAAAAGTACACCAATGAAACCTTTTTAGCGGCCAAATTCAGTAATGATGACATATTTCTGCAACCGATTGGCATTAACCCTCGCCCCATCGGGGGTCCGGTGCCACCTTCGCTGCAGCGGGGGCATCGGTACCCCTCTAAACCCGAAAAGATGAAGGTTAGCGCAAATCTCCTAAGTGCATTGGAAAGCTCGTGTGAATTCAGTATGATTTTGCTTCGCATGTTTATGCGCTCAGGTCAATGTTTTCACCTACAGAGGTCAAGTTGTGTCACGATAGGCTATTTCCACTAAAATATGCAACGCTTAACACGCGCCCCGCTGGGGTCCCCGGCATGACGCGCCCCGCTGGGGGCGTATTTTGCCCCTCTCTGTATCTCGTTTCCCAGGAAAGCTAGAGAAAAATTACGGAGGGCATTAGAAATTTCTTGAAAAGACGAATATACATTATACTAAGTATTTTATGTCAGGTCAATATTAAGGTCAGCATAGGTCAAAGAAGGTTCCACAGGCTTACAACGGGGCAGTGTACGTTTCCACCTCTAGATATTTATTCAGCGGAGCAAGAGCAAATATTTATGCATTATTGGATTCCTCTCATCGTGGCAAATCGAATAATATATAATATGACCTTGCTAGGCCAGATTGTGAAAATGAGCTGACCTCGAGCTAGTTCAGGGTCACAAAGTGACCTGGTATGGTGATGCTGCATACCAATCGAATCCCCGTGACAATATAAGCACAATACAAGCAAAATGGAAGCTTTATCTCCATTCAGTGAGAATTTATTGGCAAAACAAGCATTGTATGCTCCTGTGACCTGACATGACCTTTGAGAGGTCAGATGGTCAAAAACTCAACATTATGGTCAAGATCGTGGTAAGAATACATAGTGTGAGGATTTTCAGCTTTAGCTATCCGGTATTTACTAAAAACCAGCCCTTTCAATTTTTCACCATAGACTTATAATGGGGATGACCAAAAAATTGACCCCACCGTAGGTCAACAATATCAAAATTCCGAGATTGCAGATTTGTAGATCCTAATGACTCTATCATATTGTGAGAGTTTGAAACTGATCGGTTGGCATATGTTCCTTAGGCGTCACTTCAAACTCGCGATTTTAGGTTTTGAGGTTGGGTCGCTTGACCTTGGATAGCTCCTTGACCTGACATGACCTGATCTAAAAAATTGGTCAGATGCGTAACATTAATCAGGGATAAGGTGCTGTAAGTTGTTTTGCTCTGCGTTTCTTCGTTTTTGCGTTATCTGGGGAAACCAGGAGGGGGCGAGTTTCGCCCCCCAGTGGGGCGCGTGTTAAGAAACCTGGGTACAGCTTTCATGCCATTAGAGCTTTTGTGATTTGACAAAGTACATGTGATAGGTAAATGCCTGGGCTTTCTCCGCTATGTGGAACATAATGACCTCCAGCCAGTAGTTTGACCTCCAGATGGCACCTCGTGACCTTAACTGAACTGAGGTCACGAAAGTTCATAGATGAATTTTGTTGTACATCAAATGAAAGCCAGAAACAGTATATGCATTATGCCGTTTAATTCAGCGCTCTAACTTGGGTAGGTCAACAGTTATTGTCAAAATACTGTTTTGGAGTCCTGGTGAGCTGTGATGACCTCAGATAGGTCAAAGGAAAAATGTGGCCCTGGAATTCGTCAAAGGGTGGCTAAAAAATGATTTTTCTCAGAACACGATCCTGCGGATCGTGTTCCTAAATTTAGAACAATGCTGGAGGATCTTGTTTTTTTATTTCAATTTCTGACATCTGGCAGCAGTGAGTTCGCTATACATTTGCGTTACTCACCCGCAGAAAAGAACCAGTGATTTTTGGCCTACCTGCCACTGCGTCTTGGCTCGGTTATATGTAAGCAGTATGTATGTACCTGCACACGTAGGCTGCACCGCAAGACACCTCCGCAGCTTATGCTGTGCCGCAAGACACCGTGCATATGGCGAGAGCGTATGTACTTTCCCCTATGGGGCGGAATGCGCCCTGATAGCTTATTCATTTTGTCTTGAATTTGTCTTGTAATCATGTCTGTATTTATTTGATAATGTAATGCATCCTACATGATACATTACACCTCCAATTGAAGCCGTCTCTAGACATCGAGGACCGGGTTAGGTCCGTGGAAAACTCTTCCACCGCCTGCGAACGTTGGGCTACGATTGCTTGCTCATAATCTGTTTCCTATAATTGTTTTTTTGTTTAGGAAATTTATTTTGACATTCCCCCGGCTAATAAATTCCCTGACATATGATCAAAAGACAAAAATATGGTTAAGAACAAAAGAATGTTTACTTACTTCTTCATCATCAGCTTCTGATGTATTATCAGTATATACCTTTTTCGACCGTTTAGCTTTGAAATATGCATTTTATATCCTGGAGTTAGTATTTTCCTAACCCTGTAGGTACATTTTTGAGACATATCAGGGAGAGCGAGGAGGCACTCCCTGTAGGCACTCCCCTCCCTGAGGAGGCGCTCCCCTCAGAGGGAGGCAAGGACCCCTCTCCTGTATGCAGTTAGTGTCAAGCCCCTCTCCGTTGCGGGTTCTAAAGCTATGTAAGTATAATCACATTAGCTTTAAAAAATATAAGTAAAACTATTTAAGGCCATCTTAGCACTGTCTCGGAATTATATGCGGAAAAAAACATGAAAACGAGCAGAATTGCCACGCCATCAGTATCGTTTTCTCCGAGTGCTTGGTCGGACGCGGCTCGATTTGTTGTCGACAGGCGGAAGCTGGAGTCCGGCGGGGGATGAGCGCTGATGATGCAGCCGACACTGGGGGCGTCAGTGCCGGTGTGGTCGGACGGTAATCATCAGTGCTTTTGTCGAGATGCGACGGCCCCTGGCGGCCGCCGGAGCAGCCTCCATTGGCCAGATTGGACAGCTATTGGTGCGGCCCGTTTCGGTCCGGCCGCTCCGACAGCCAGCCTAGCGCTGATTGCGATCAATAATCAGGCGTGATTGCCACCGCCACTCTAATTCAATCGTGCCGGCCTGACCCCCGAGCCGATGCGGCTCTGACGCGCTGAAGAGCCTAACTACAGCTGAAGTCGGCCGTTCTGGTCACTGGGCCGGCAGTAAGGCACTTACCTCCCGTCTTCATGGACCGCCGCTGCCACACTGGCTTTGAGCCTAAATGCTCACTGGTTTCCAATGGAGTTTCACCATAATGTTTTTAATTTCACTGAATGTTTCCCCGTTTTAGCTTCATTTCCATCGTAACTTGCAAGTGGAAATATATTTCATGTAAGCAAAACGGGGCGTTTAAATTGAGTGATCTTTTGCTATGGTAAATATCTGCTTTGGCTAGACTTGTACAGTCGTGACTCTGAGTCATTGCCGCTCTGGCTCACAGCCTCTTTTGCTTGGATCAGAGTTGAGTCGAATCATTTCTGAGTTTTGTTAGAGCCACAGTGATGAGTTGAATCTGCAGTGTCGACTATCAGTTCAGTCGGATGAGTTGTATCGGAACCTGAGTCACCCGCCAAGCTGGGAGTCACAGTTGAGTCGACATATGATCTTAATAGCTCACATATAAACAGTGACAGGTTTTTGTGTAAATGATAATGCTCGTAATTGCTATGGCGCATATATCGATACTCGTTATTGATAATAATATTTGACAATGTAATATTTATTACGCGTAAGTTGTAGTTTTCAAATCCATCCAATGAGCGCAAAATGACAACCTCAGTTGTCGGGGCGCTCTCAAGCACTGATTTATTATTATAAAGACAAATCCATGTAATACCCCATGAGCAGAGAAATAAGACAAAAATGATCTACTGTGACAAAAATTGTATATTGTGGCAAAAGGTCAAGGTCAAAGGTCGAGATCGAAGGCCATGGGCAAAGTTCAATCCTCATTTGCTGCCACAGTTGCTATAGTGTTAGTTTTAGTGCACTTGATGGTTAGTATACCTTATTGTGACGTCATAGGTCAATTACCTTGAATGACCTTGACCCCAGAACTTAAAGGAAGATTCTTTGCAATTTTTACTTTATGATCCTGCTACGCCTTTAGCATATTCTCGTAAATTTTGCCGCGTAAATGCGGAAATTCCATATGAGCCTGCGCGGCTAAGATTTGACCTTCATGATCTCGTTTGACCTTGAAGATGCTGACATACGTCAACGAAAACTAGCTATGGTGTAGATCACTATAACCCCAACCACCACTAACCAGTATTTTTCTACGCCTCTTAGTTTCCAAGATATCAGGGGGTACCAGACCCCCACCAGTGTGCGTTAGTGCCAGACCCCTTTCCAGTGAGGCTGTTAAGCGGTGTTTTTACCATCGTTTCATATAAATTCGTCGCCAAGTCAGAAACATGAGGACTTGAGGTCAGAACTATAGCTACATTCTTAACACTGTGTCTATTAAGAGCCGAGTATGACACACCAGGAGAAATAAACTAGGATAGGTATACACGACCCTGACGATTTCAGAGAAAAACGTAAAAAATTGCACTGGTAGTTCAAACTTTAAAACGATATGTACATCCACTTTACTTCTGCTTGCAGCTGAGCCGGCCTATGTTTAGATATGAATTATTCCCCCTCCCCCCTCCCCGATGCTTGGGTGGTGGAGCTAGGGAACGAGCAACCCAAATACGAGGAACATTTTTTTCGGAAGAGAGCAGTCTCGTCCCAAGTAGAACAAAATATGGTTGCGGGATTTGGAGTTGTCATTTTAGTTATCGGGGAGGGAGGGGGAATACCGTGGGTACCGGTCTCCTGGATCTCATTGCCAATAGAGCTTTAGCTAAGCTTCACTGGCGCCCTATTCCTCCGTTTTCTGAAGATGAAGTTCTTGGTTTTGATTATCTAACATCAGCCTTTTTTCATACCGTTTCAAGCTCACCCCTTCCCTTTGTGCGTACGCGGTCAGTGCTCTCGAAGGCTACCGGTACTTAGGACGTCTGTGAGCATAGTCTTGCATCGGACAGATGTGTAGTCCGGGTAAAACGTTTGCGGACGCCCACCGGAGTGACCAGAAATAGAAACAAGGGCTAGAGTTCAGCACGTATAAATACTTTGTATTGTTGGCCAATTCGCTCATTAACACGCGCATTGACGGGGGGCGGGTACCCGCCCCCCTCGGGTTTTTCGGAGACAGTAGAAAAACGGCGGCGCGTAGCGCCGCCGTACTTGCTATACCTTTTCCCTCATCATTTTTACAACTTCTGTGAAAATTTTAAGGTTAGGTCATCTCAGGTCAGGTCACCAGTACAGGTCAAGTGACCCGACCTCAAAAAAAGTTTAAGATAGCATAAGTCGGAGCAGGGTGAACTTATCCGATTGAAACTCATATCACATAATGGCCCCACCGAGTTCTCTAAAATATGTTCCGGTATTTTTGATATCGATGACCTAAGGTCAGGTACGACGCATGACCTCTCCATTGGAAATACATGGGAAAAATGGTTTTTACGGAATAACTCAGTAACGGATGGTGATAGAGCTTTTATTTTAGCTGCATTAGACTCTCCTGGGGTTTGCAGTTCTAATGATATGCATTTTATATAATTTGACCCTGACCTGACCTCAGGTCAGGTCAAATCCTTGATTTGACCTAGCAAGGTCAAATTATATATCATTCGATTCGGCTTGCTAAGAGGATTCATATAGTTTAAGTCGTTTTGCTCTATCTTTACTTGTTCAGATGTAATGCCTGAAAAACTGAATTTTACATGTTATCCCTATGACGGGCATGTTTTGACCTCTCGTGACCTTAAATGTGACCTGACAAAAAAATGGTTCAAATGTTTTCGATGGACAAGTGGATGGGCAGCCCAACACCGTTTACCGTTTTTCGCTACCTACCGTGGTTCTCGAGATCTTAGGGGGGCGGGTACCCGCCCCCCGTCAATGCGAAGGTGGCTCAGACCCCCGTCAATGCGCGTGTTAAAGTTGGTCCCGTCCGAGGGCAGTGTCAAACAATTACCTTCTTTGGCAAAGGTAGTCACAAAAACAAACTGGAAAAACATTATTATCTTAGGAATATTTGGACATAACCAACCACTTGGGGGAAGGTTTGAGCAGCATGACTCGGATGGCCCTCGTAGGACTGACAATAGCCGTGTCCTATCACGCACTGAAGAATGTACTCCCGTCAAACATTTGAAATATTGTCGCAATACGGCAATATCATGACTTGGCATGTTGGAAAAGCGTCACGCGTCCCACGCCTGACCGTTTCGACACCGAGGAGCTCTGCTGGAGCGTGGGCTTATTTTAACCCACCAGGTTGTCGATTATACCTTCCCAGCCTAAAGCTGCGGGCATTACGTATCGATGGCCACCCTCCCCCTCCTTCTTGTAACGAATCGTAACGCTACGGATCTCCCCCCCTAAGCGTTAGCGTTGCGTATTTTATGGACGGCTCCTTAGAAAATACTTGTCATATACTCGGCAGTGGGTACTGCTGAAAATAAGCAAAATTTTCCTGGACAGGTGCCAACTTGATACACCTCTTAGAGGCTGTGAACTTGCAACACAGGTGGAAATCTGAGTTAAAAAAGTTTCATCCATGTTAGTTTTTGCCGCTCATTGCCCCGAGTTACAATCTGCGTGAGAAGCCACACCTGTATGGTGGACGTGAGGCCTGGGTAGACCCAAGCCTTTCAAAGTGACGCACGAGTGAACTTTCAGAAGAAAACAAAACGGTGAGCAAAACGCTATGTGCATTCCCATGGTAGATACATTCTGCAAAAGTTTTGGAACTACTATCGTATTGAGCTGTATGGAAACGAACTGTAGTAGTCAAGTTCATCCGGGTGTATTAGTATCCGTTCTGTGGTACAATTCAAGAACAGGAATATACACCAGGGATGAACGACGAACAACAGACGACGAACCAGCATTCCCTGTTAGGGAGTGCTAACTAACATCAACAGAGCAAACGATCGCAGCTGGCTTCATCCGTGACAATCGGTTCTGCCACTTCTATTTGCTCCGTTCGAACACACGGCCATCAGCAGGTCATCCAGGGTCAGCCACCTGGCGCAGTGCTGCTGCACGTGGTGCATACCTGGCGGCGCCGGAGTGGGCTGATTGCCGCAATTGCGGCATCAGTTTGCCTTTCCAGGTTACAGAGCCATTGCTCCGTTTGGCTTGGGCCGTCTCCAGGGGCAGACGCAGACCCGAGTTTTGGGGGCCAAACCTATGCCTGCTTCTCCTCCTGGGGGCGAATATTTTTTTGCTCTACAGACCTAGTGTAAACACCTTTTTAAAGAATTTCTCCGGCGTTTGGGAGGGGGGGCAAAATATGGTTTGGTCCCCATCATAAACATCATAAACCTACCCTTGAAATATTGAAAGTATATAGTGCTTCAATCAAGCAGCCTTAAAAAATAACTTCACACGCCTATTGATCTCACGAGGCCTGTTGTGCACGGGTCCTTCATTTTAATGGAATATTTTACTTTTTGTTTACTGTACAGGTTTCATTGATTGCACTTCACATTTTACTTCAAATTGGACTTGGGGTTTTATATTTGGTGTTCATATTTTCAAATTGAAACTAAAAACGTGTTTTTATAACTAGAACTTTTGGTCCTATCGGGCCTTAATGTTTAGGCATTCCGATGGCTGGGTTGGCCTTGCCCACCCAAAGGGATGGGCTTCGCTTGCCCAATTTTCTAGTTATTTGACGCAAAACATTAAAAATATGTCTAAAATATCGAACCCCTAACATCGAAGATCCATGGCATTTGAATACGAGTATTTTTAGCCAAACTCAAACACTTTTCCAATCCTCAAACATTTGAAATATATTTGAAATCCTCAACCCTTTAAAATCCGAGATCCATAAAAAAATCGTTGCATGCCTTCTTGAAACGTCTTTGTTTATGTACTTAAAAAACGCGACGAACAAACCAACTAAAAAGATGGCTATTACCGAGCGGGTGCTTATCGTCCGCAGGGAATCTCCCTGCGTATAAATAACACTTCACATATCAGCGGCACGGCCCAGCCTAACCGCCATGGTAACAAAAAGTTTATTTTTCCGAAAGGGTGCCATATACCTTGACTGGGTCTTCACCATGTTATAGCCCGATCAATTCAACTGTGACTTAACAGTGAACACGTCAGGGATAGTTCGGGTACTGGCGAAGCTTTTGGCACGTGGGAAAGTAGGGCCGTGGCAAATCATAAAATTCCCGTCGCTTACTACGGCATAGCTCGGTTTTTGCTTATCTGAATACGCCCAAACATGGTGTACAGCAGGAACAATACTTTGAGCTAACCAATTTCACCGCATTTCATAACTCATGCCCACAGGTACACGAGAAAGGGGTAGCCATATTTCACCCCCAAGCTATAATTCAGAAACTTCATGAGGCCCACCGTGATAAAATGTATGTACTACATATATGCTGATTGTGCAATGCATTTAGAATTAACAAAGACAAGGCTCTCCTGAGATAGAGGTAGGATTCTAAATTTGTCTTTGAAAAATCAAAATAAGTTTCTAATTAATTTTTTGCCTATTTCTCGAGAACTATTGGTGGTAGCGACACACAAATTTCACAGAAAGGTCCGGGGTCAAATAGCACGCACCATACTGTGCCGCTTTCAATTTTCCGGGGATCAACAATGTTTTATATCAAAAGAGATACTTTGATAGATGATTTGATGAATTATGTAGTCTTAAATAATGAATCTAAGCCAGGGTGTGTATTTCCGAAACTACTGATGCGTGATCATGGGTGTCAGCAAACCAAATTTGCGCCCATGTACCGCTTGCACGATATAAATACAAGCAACGCTCTGCAAGGTATGCGTCAGTCCTGAATGCTGCCCGAGCAAGGCACTGTCAATCTCTGGGCTCTTTACCTTTCCAGATATAAATCGTAAATGACAGGAGATAGGAAAATAAAAACAATGGAATTCCCACAGCCGTTGGGAGCCGTTTGGCAATTTGTATCAGGCCACTGCGACCGACAAAGTAAAGAGGTGAACAGAAAGATTGGTGAACCTGAAAATTGTGGTCTCAAAGTGTTTGTGTGTTCAATTTCAAGCCACAGTATTAACTTTCTTCTTCAGAAAATTCGATATTCGAAAAGCCCAAAGCGCCAATTACAAGAGTATAGCTTTATCTTCCCTGTAGGCAAATTATTTATTACATTATGATTTATATGCGGATTTATTTGTGGCACTATAATTGTAAACTTGCAGAACAGCTTCAGCGTTGTAAATATCATGTTGAAAAGGAAAATGGCGCGTTCTTAGGGGTCCACCGCATGAAAGATTCGCCTATTATACTTTTCTCTTTATACTTCTTGTATCAGGTGCTCGCTCCGTTTTCGTCCACACAGGTATTTCACTCGTTACTATAAATTGAAACGTATAGGAAGGTACATACATGATGACCATGCTATGGGTAATTCATTTTAAGAAGCTGATAAACTTGATGTCTTGATAAAATGATCGAAACGGTATCTAGGCAGCACTTCATGGAAAGAAGAAATCCTGCTATAACGACAAAATCGTTTTGTAACACTTTTTCACAAAGTTTACCAAACACACCACCAATAGGTATAACTCCGTTGTAGGTGCTCATGATACAGTTTTACAAAATAAATGTAGGTTCCAATTCATTGCTAACAGATAAAAGACACTTTTGATTTTTCCCTTTTGATATTTTTTTAATGGTTCACCATTCATGATCTGACACTGCTTGATGAATGGGAATCTATAGTTTGGCGCCATCGGTTTTCCAAAGGGATGATGCGGCAGGAAGCTGAGCGAACCCCAATGCTGAGACCTGGGTGGTCCACAACGGTGTCGAATGGTGCTGGCACGTGGCTGACATATGGCAGCCACAGAATCTGGCAGCCCTGCCACTGATGATCCCCTGAATCAACAAACACACGGGCAGACGGTGCGGGCATGCCAGGGCGACCGTATCTGCCCTGGCAGACGGAGAGTGCACAGGTGGCGGGGGGACGGCTTATCTGGAATATTTTTATCAATTGGAAGGGATGTAGGAAAGAACTCGTCGAGCAGATCTCGCCGAGCTCACTTGGGCATTTGGTCGAAATTTACAGTTGAAAAATGGTCACATCGACTGTCATAAGCTTTGCGTTATTCTTATTCGATGTTACACGGAATCATTGTCTCATAGTGTATTGAAGTGTATTGATAACTAGAACGGAACTGGAGCCAGGAGTCATAACTGATAGCCGTAAGATAATCATTTTCAGCTTTTCCGTATCATTTTCTTACCCTGACTCTCGAATGGATATTTATGACCATTGCATAAAACATTCATTCAAACAGCTTTCGGCATATGGTATACCTCATTATACATGACGCTTAACTTGCTCAGGTTTTTATTTCAAAAGTCATGCGTTTATCGCATTTTTAGGTTTTCTGAACTGGCTGGAGTAAGAAGTACTGCTTACTTCTAGTCCCACTATTCTAAAGATTGAATTTCACGTTATTTGTACCGTATTTATGCTACAAAACAGTCATAATAGATGAGAAGGAAATAATTTCTGTAGAGGAACTCACCAGAACATTCCTAGGTCAGTCTTAAAGAAAATATGACATCTGTATAGGATTTAAACTGAGCTACCAGCCGTGTGATGCATACCGAGAATAAACGTGTTTTCCGTTTCTCTTAGAATTCACTCTTTACGGAGCAGCAGTGTTGCGTAAGCTTGCTTCTTGTTGAACATGCTACTCTCCGCCTCCTCTCTCCTTCCCCCTGCGAGCTTAATGGCCGCTGGCAGATCTGTATGGTCGTAGCTGGGATGGCTGTGGGACCGTTGGAGTCACATTCTGCTTTTTAAAACAACCTGTCTCTCCATAACTGATGAGTTCAAGGTCAAGTATAATAAAAAATGATTTGGGGTCTGCTTTATCCGCGGGCTATCTCAGTTTATGTCACATGATAAAGGTGCCACATTCCCTTTAAAACACTATTTCGTATACGGAGAATCAGAAATTAGGTAACCTAGCAGCAGTCATTGGTGGTAGGTTTTAACTCACGCTTGTCTGCTGACAGCTAAGCCTCAAGCTCATTATACAGTCATAATATTCACGGCGGCGCCGATTTGACCCCAGCCGCCTCTCCCCCGGGGGCAAACCAAACACAGGCTGCGTTTCAGGCAACGGCTTCGGAATTACACCAATCACATTATGTAAATTAATGAATATGCATACCAGGCCATAACCTGGGAGCGTCGCCTCCTGTTACAGATAATGGCAGTTGCGGCGGTATCACTCGGCTGGACCGGTCCAAATGCTGACGCCGCCAGACATTTCGGCCTGGAACACACCAGAGTTACGACCAGCCGACAAATCCGGCGTGGGAGGCGGGAATTACCATCCGCAAACTTCCAAGCACATCGTCGGTTTGGTGTTTGCACAGCAGCGGTACCTGGATCGGCATTAAAAGCGATTCTCTCGGACGGAAACCATCTCCAGAGACTCGGCGCTGTCTGGAGAGGGGACGGTGTTTTCATTCATATGAAAAATGTATCACTTTGTAAGCTTTTCAAGAGACTTGAGAATCGCATGTTTTGGAACGGGACTGCTAGAAGCAGTGCTTTAGATTTCTGGTACAAATCTTAACAAGTGAACAAAATAAGGATTGGTGGATGTCTTCCGAAGAACGGGGGCGTTCAGGCAGGTTAGCCTTTATTCAGACCATTATGATGTGTATGGGTGATTTTTCATATGTTCATATGTAACCAGTGTTGACGCATTTGCTGTCAGAAGCGTTATTTTCTTGTCCTGCAAGGTCTGACAAGTGACACAGCCATCATAGTTCTCTTCTGGTATGGTTTAAGAAACAAACTCACGAGGTATGTGGACCAGCTGAATGTTTTCTGTATCTGTTGCATCTGAAATTATACATCTTCATCCAAACCAGCAGTGCTATCAAATGAGATGTCATGCTTTTCCCTGCATCCATTGATTCCCTGCAGTCTCCAGTGGCGTTATATCAGAGGATTTGCCTCTGCCGTACACTTTCAAGGGTGGAATTAATTCCAGTCAGGGTCGGCAGTGAACGACTCCCCTCCAGGCCCACGGCCGCCTCTCCAATAGTCGGCTGAGCACTTTATTAGCACAGTCAGGGGAGGCTGGACCCGGCCCTCCACCCCGGTGAGCTGCTGTATCAAAGGCGCGTGTTGCGTCGCCGCCGCCGCCGCGCCGCTCCTGACGCAGCGCTGTGCCAGGAGTAATGCCAGATTAGGCGGGGTCCGAGCCCCGGCATCGCTCACTAACGCCGCGCCGTTACAATCAGATGGGAGTTTCCACGGGACTGAATTAATACAGATCAGGTAATGAATGAACTGACTGTGAAATGATTGAGGCCCCGGGCCAGCCGCTTTGTGCGGCTCACAATCACGGGCGTTGAGAATGCTCCGCACACAAAAAAACACGAAACCTCAGCGATTGATGATGATAGGTCAATAATTATCAAACCGATATCAACAAAAATGTATTTAATCTTCACTATTTAAGTTTATTTGAGAATTTCTTATGCCCACGAATGATATCGGTGTTGGAATTCTGGCACATATTTGGCAGATATATTTAACCATCATTATGACCAGGCCTATAAAGCCGTGGAGCTGCATAATTCATGGCCACCATATCTCAGCATACATATTTCAGCCATTTGATCTTCTGAAAGCTCCACCGGTAGTCCTAGTGGGATCCAGCCTGTTTGTGCATCTTTCATTTTATGGCATTCTACACTAAATCTGAGATGATGAATAAATGTCGGGAAGCTACTCTGAGATCCCGAAGCTCCCTGTGAAATATATCCAAACTTCGCGAGTCAGTCCTTTGGCATGACACTATTGCGCATATGAAAGGATCCGGTCTGTGGCAGAAATTGCAAAAGTAACCATGGAAACTGCAGTCAAGAAAAATCATAAATCCTTCTGACGCACGATGTGAGTCTGAATGAGGGCATACAACTAGCATATGGGAGTTGGTTAGACAAAATTAACACTCATTCTGGTGAAGGGGCTGACACTAATGCGCCATCGAGAGGAGCCTGAAAGGTTCGCTGAGATCTATAAAAAAATCCAGAGAGCTTGGAAAATACCCACCAGAGATATACTTCATATACATCATAGCCAATTTATTGACGTAGTTTAATACCTTTTTTTAATTCATGCAATTCTATTGCTAGAAAAGTCCGCCATCCATTTAAACGGGTAGCCAGGCGTGCCCCTCCGCGATCCCAACGACAACAGTACCCTTACGTTAACACCACAGAACATAAAATATTACAAGTCGCGGCACGCCCTCTAGGAAAAGAAAGTAACTAAAGAAAGCATAATAAATATCATACTATTAGTAAAAACTGCCAGTAGTAGCTCCCTGTAAATATACAGGAGCAGGAATACAGGTCTATTTAGGTTAAATGCACAATAATTTAGCTCATTACCGGTTAGATTGTTAGTCTTTTTCCAAACGGGACTACCCAAAACTGGAGATTCGTGTTAGCCCCTCCGAGATTCTGGCGAAAAGATAGAGGCCTAGTAACATTCGCCAGAGAACTCGGAAGACAGAAAGCAAATTAGGGCAGACATGCAGGCATAGGCAAGCAAGCAAGCAAGCAGGCAAATTAGCAAGCAAGCGCAGCAGGAGTCAGACACACACACGCACGCACGCACGCACGCACGCACGCACGCACGCACTCACACACACACACACACACACACACACACACACACACACACACACACACACACACACACACACACACACACACACACACACACACACACACACCTCCGAATCCACGCACGCACGCCTGCCTAAACATCCACACACACGCGCACGTACACACCCACACACACCAGTACCGCAGTCACCCACCCACGCACGGCAGACATCCACCTTCCCACCCACAAGTACTCCCTCTCGCCCACCTACAAGCACACTATCCCACTCACATACACGCACGCCCACACCCACACACATTGTGCTCCGGTGCATCATCACCACCATCAGCGCCGGTCATCGAGGCTCATTATTAAGAATTCTATAATTGCAAAAGAATACTTCTCTGATATATTTTTTAAACACATGTTTGTTTAGAGGAACTTCCGTTATACATTTAAAGGTTGGACATATAGTTTTGTTCCAAATTTCAGGTGCAGAGCATGCCAGAGCAAATTTCCTATAATTTGTTGTAGCCTGAGGTATTTCAAAGTGTCTAATCAATCTCGTATTAGTTGTTCTGTATTTCTGAAAAGAGACAATATCACATCTGGCATTGTACCATCAATACTTTCGACAATATAATAACTTTTGTTCTGAGACTAGTTCAGGGAATTTAATTATTTTTAATTTTAGAAATAATTCATTTGTGTGGTAATAATAGGGTTTTTGTCGATGATTCGAATAGCATGTAATTTGATGATCTTATCGAGAGTGGATTCGTAATTACTACCCCAAACCATTGCACAATAATTTAGATGGGGCAATATAAAGGCGTTATACAAATGAGTGAGTTCGTGCGATGATAGGAAATACTTGGCTCTGCTCATGATTCCTAAATTTCTACTCATAATCGAAGACACATGAAGGATGTGCGAATTCCACTTAAGCTTTTCGTCAATATAAACGCCAAGATACTTTACAGTTTCTTCACGTTTAAGCTGCATTCCATTTAGTCTTACATCAAAATTTCTAATGTTAGCGCTAGAATAAAGCTGATAATGAGATTTTGAAGCATTTAGAGACAAACGATTGGACTGAAACCATTTTGACACTTCTGGAAGAACTTTATGGATTTTTGACTGTACACTTCTCACATCATCCCCGAGATTATAATAGCAGTATCATTTGCAAATAAGTAAAATCTAGTTTCAATGGACACTCGATACAGATCATTAATGTATATAATAAATAATAGTGGTCCTAGTATTGATCCCTGTGGTACTCCCGTCCTTAATTGTTTTTGCATGAGAGATGACCCCCTTAATTTTAGTCCTCTGAAATCTGTTAGTTAGATATGAAGAAATAATATTATACAATTTACCCTTAATACCAATGTGATTTAATTTTTGCAATAGTATGCCTAGACTAACCGTATCGAATGCTTTTTTCAAGTCTAAATAAATTCCACATGATGTGTTACCCTTTTCTAAAGATTTTGTTACGCTCTCGTAAAGATGTACCAGAGGCATGTACGTACTATGCTTTTTCTAAAGCCGAACTGAAATGAATATAAGATGTTATTTTCGATCAAATAATCAGATATATATTGGTATAGTACCCGTTCCAAAATTTTGGAGAAGATGGGTAACAATGAAATGGGTCTATAGTTCGTAAATCTATCTTTTTCACCTGATTTAAATATAGGGACCACTACTGCTTCTTTTAACATCTTTGGGAATATACCTTTCTTAAGACATAGGTTGGAAAAATATGTCAAATTACAAAGACAACTTTTATATGTACGATGTAGAATCTTTGTGCTAATTCCATCAATGCCACCACCCACTTGTTTTAGTGATTTGATGATATTTTCTATCTGTTGTTGGTTTGTTGAAAGTTCAGCCGTAAATGGTGGGTGTGAGTAATCTTCGAGATATTCTATAGGATTTATGTTCGAAACAGGAATGTCTTTTTCAAGTGTTGATCCAATTGTAGCAAAAAATCGTTAAATCCATTCGCTATGTCATCATCTTTGTGCTCCCCGGAACTATTATCAAAAAACACAGAGGATATGATGTACTTTTCACAGTGTTTCGATTCATAATTTCATCCAAAAGTTTCCACGTTTGTTTTCCATCCCCCTTATGAGCTTCAAACTCAGACATATAGTATTTCCTTTTACTTTCCTTAATAATTTTAGTCAGGTAGTTTCTATAAAGTTTATATTTATTTTCATGTTGTCTCAGCACAGGATCATTTTCACTATTTGTTTTTTCCTATTTTTGTGTGAAATATACCTATGATACAGTTTGTTCTTATAATTTATAGACGCTAGTATCCCTGGAGAAATCCACGGTTTAATTGGGGTTTTCCTTCTACATGGTTTAAATGATTTCGAAAATTTATCAATTCCAGTTTTATAAGTATTTATAAGAACTTCACAAGCCTCATCAGGATCATTGATGTTTTGAAAATTGGCTAATTCCGAAACAATATAATCATTGAGTTCTTTTTATTTGGACCAGTCTAAAGTCTTTATCATAATTGCCGTTTTTGTATTAACTAATCTTTTTTTAAAGTTATATATATAGGTAAATGATCAGATATATCAGTTACAATTATACCTGAATGTGCAACTTGATCTGTATTACTGACAAAAAGTTATCCAATAAGGTATGAGAATTTGATGCAAACCTAGTTGCCCTTGAGACCAGAGGCAAAAGGTTGTATGATAACATCAGGGTTAGAAACTTATGTGCGTTTTTGTCATCTTTAGTCTTTAATAAATCATAGTTGAAGTCCCCTGCCAATACATAGTCATTTTTACACGGATTTATTGAGTCCAAAACCTTTTCAAAATGTTCCAGAAAGCTATTGCTATCCTGGTTTGGAGGTTTATAAACCTCACCAACCAACCTTTAAGGTCATCAAGGTCACATTTTCACCATGGTGACCTCTTGGGATACTTATGCCTTGACTGATCGGAAAAACCTGAATCTACTGAAAACAAGCTATGACAACGAGAAAAAAACACCAGGAAATATTTTCTGAGATTTTGGAGTCAATGCCATTTAAGTTTTCCCAACATATGATGTCACACTATGATGTATTCCGCATAGATACCTGTGGAATATACTGAAGGACACTAGGATACCACATATCCTAGGGTGGGGTCGGTTGTTTGGCCGCTTCATTACAAGTCTGTAGGGGAAAAACGTCTCGTTTCCAGTAGATATGTGTCACCTGAAGTTGGAAGTCCTGATGCGAACTGCCTGTCCTGATGTCAGACTGAGACTTCCCTAATGATTGACTTGTTTTGAATCCCTGACTTTTCGCGGGTGATCTTCAGTCACTTGAGAAGGCTCAATACAATACAGTAATGAATACAAAATTACTATTACTAAAAATATTAGCAATAATTGATACTCACTTCGTATTAGTCTGATTTATCTAGAAACTTTTCATAGACTATTTCGGTTGTGTGCCGGAAAAAAGAAAGCGCGTTATAATAACTAGTGAAGTGAATAGTAACTAAATTTCACATGTTTTTTACCTTAAATAAATTTTGCATCGTTAATACTAAGAGGCATTACGTTCTCAAACTATGTCATCCATCACTCAGCGTAAAAGCTCCTGGTTTGGTACCCAATTATAACCTCGCATTGATTCATAGCATTTTTTATAACTTATTAAAGTGACCACGTCTGATAGGTGTGATTCAGTACTCTTGGCGGCTTTCGGTAGGATAGCTACCCTGCTAAAGTCGGGCTACATCTGGTCTGCCTGCATCCTGACTTTGATGGCTGCAGCTAGGGAGTTTTTACTACCTTTTTATACGTGCGGGCCGATTCTAAGCGCTGCACGCTTTGGGGGCCATCAGATAGCTGATTCTGCTCCGCCGACCAGCACTGAAACTCCCTCCGATATATAGCCGGAGAATATGAATTGCAGCCACTAGGTGAATACATGATGGGTTGTTTTGCTCGGTCGCCTGACTCATAAAATTGATACATGCCGATCGTAAACTCCTAACACCCGGTGCACCACAGCGCCATCAGTTAGGTGTGGTCTGATAGAAGGTGTTACCAGGTGCCAAGCTCTGACACAGGCAGCCAGATTCCCGGTAATTCTGAGGCATGTAAATGAGGTTAAATCTGCCTCGACATTGCTGGTTTAAGACAGCCATGTAGTGGGTATAAACACGCTGGTTAATATTTGTAACGCTGGTGGAGGCATTAAGCCTTGAAGAGTTGTGATGTATGACCCAACTCTGTGGGTCAAAAGATTCGAAACCAATAAACGTACTTTATATTCGGAGAGCCGCATCGTGTTTTAGTAGGATCATTTGTTTTTAGATTCTGCCAAGCAGCTCAGATAACTATTTGGCAAGAGTCTGAAGAGGGGGATACATTTCGTCCATCTTTCATTTCGCAGGTTAGTGCACTTATTTGAAAGGGACCCTAAATTAAGGTTCTCTGAAGCTTACCCTTCGAAGGTGGCTACAAGCAAGATGGCTGGGGTTTTTGTCAGAGTTAAAATGGTCTGCATTAACCCGCGCCCCACCGGGGGTCCGGCGCCACCTTCGCCCCACTGGGGGCCATCGATGGACCCCCTCTAACTCCGAAAATATAGAAACTAGCGCAAATCTGCAAAGTGCATTAGAAAGCTCGCGTGAATTCAATAAAGAAATTACTTCACATGTTTAAGCGCTCAGGTCAATGGTTTGACCTCCAGAGGCAAGAAAGGTCACAATAGGCTATTTTCACTTAAATATACAATGCTTAAGAACACTGGGCATAACTCTTATGCCATTAGAGAGCTATGGAGATCTGGTAAAGTAAATTTGATAGGAAATTGCCAGTCCTTTTTTCGCTATGTGGAACGTAAAGACCTCCCACCAGTTTTTTGGATTCAAGATGTCACCTCGTGACCTAATATGACATGAGGTTACGAAAGGTCAGAAAGTGACCTTGCCGTATATCAAATGAAAGTCAGTGACAAGACATAAACGATGGTGCTATTTTCAGTGCTCTAGCTTAATTAGGTCAAAAGTAATTGTCAAAATACTGTTTTTGACCCCTGGTGACCTTGGATGACCTTGGAAAATTTAAATACTTTTTATGACCCCTGGGATCCGTGAAAGGGTGTCCAAAAACGCTGTTCTGAGCAGTCTGAGTATTTGCAATCATTTTTCTGATTTTTAGATCATAAGACAGCTTTTCCCCATGCTTTTCCAATGGGAGAGGTCGCCTTGTGGCCTGACCTCAGGTCACGAAATCAAAAAATACCGGATATACACGTTGTAGACCCTGGAAGGGTCATGGAGCGTAGCGAGTTTCAAATCGATCGACGAAGAAATGTAGCTCTTTTTTGAAGTGCTCAAAATTTGAAGTGAGGTGACCTTGGTTGACCTCGCCAGGTGACCTGACCTTGGGTGACCCGGGGTAAGAATGTCAGGGATGGTGTGAAAATGATGGGGTGAGAGATAGAGCTCTCAATCGCGGTCCTGAGTTTTGTAGTTTTTCTGCTATCTTGAAAAAATCTTAGGAGGGGCCATCGATGGCCCCGATGGGGCGAGGGTTAACACCCGCACTGGAGGGGGTCTAGCACTAACGCGCACAGGGGGGCCTGGTAGGCCCCTAAGATCTCGGAAACTAAGAGGGTTAGAAAAACGCCACTTGGTAGGTGGGTGGGGGCTATGATGATCTACATGGTGACCAATTTTCATTGACCTAGGTCAATATCTTTAAGGTTAAACGAGGTCGTAAAGGTCAAATATTGGCCATGCTGGGATCGATTGGTAAATGCTGTGATTATGCAGGAAAATGGCGGGAATAAGCTAAAGGCGGACAAGATTCGTAGAGAAGAGGTCTCAAAGAGGCTTCCCCACAACTTTTGGGTCAAGTTCATTCAAGGTCATTGACCTTTAAGGTCACTATATGGTATACTACTTATCATTTACACTTTGACTAACACTGTAGCCACTGTTTGGCGGGAAGTGAGGATTGACCTTTCCCAATGACCTTTGACCTTGACCTTTGACCTTGCCCTTTGTATTGGGATACCCTACCGATGACGTCATAGCATAATATATGTCAGACGGGGTAACGTCATTTGGCCGGACGCAAAGTGGTCAGTGACCTTGAAAGTGCAGATATGACCTTGACCTGTGACCTTTGACCTTGACCTTGACTTTCATTTGAAGTGACCTTGACATATAGTCCCGCTTATATGACGTTATGACGTCACCACTCGGTCTTCAATGCAAGCTAACTGGTCCGACCGCGCGTTTACGGCGATCTCAAAATGCAGGTCTGACTTTGAAAGCCTATAAGTCAAACAATTTTCGGCCGATTTTCAGAAAGTCTTCACCAATCGACGTGCAATTAAATTCTGTTAAATGTGACCACGTTTCGTTTTACTACAAGCGGTTCTCCGGCCACCTTGGAAAAACAGGTGGGGGGGGCCTCCGAGGCCCCCTCCAGTGCGCGTGTTAACACCCGCCCTTGTGGGCTTCCGAGCCGCCTTCGCCCTCATGGGAGGTGTTTAAACACACCCCTAGAGTTCGGCTTCTATGTGGAACAGCGACGAAAGGCGATGACTGTTGGATAGCTCATACAAATTCATGAAGAAGCTACATCGGTCACTTTTTGGCTCAGGTCAATATTGAGGTCATGACAGATGGAAGAAGATGGCATGTTAGAGTTCCCAGGCTCTAGCGGCTGACAGAGTGGACATAGAATCATTTTTAGGCACCATTCGCTTCTGCTCGTTACTTTGAATTCAATGATGTATGATATGAATATACTAGGTCAAAACATAAAATTTATCTGATCTAAGCTCAGGTCAAGGTCACTCCCCAGCCTAGCACAGTCAATGTGCATATTTTTTATATAAATTTTGTCCAAGCTTTTCTCAGTTCGACTGTTGGAGTCGGAGTCTCACTAAAGTCATCAAAGGACTTGTCACGGAGACCCCGACCCCACGACCCGAACGAGCAACTCCCACAATGAAGGGATGATTTAGAAGCCAAAGTTGAACGTCCCACAAAGCACAGGGACGTTGTCAATCGATATCAATCGATTCGCAATAGCAATCCAAATGTAAATATATTAAAATAAAAGCTTTATCATCATTTCCTGCGAAGTTTTTGGACCAAACCTGAAACCTGCTTAAGTAGCCCCAGATGACCTCTCAAAGATCACAGGTCAAAAATTGCAACATGAATCTGGAAAGCGGCAAGAATACTACGATTTGGAGAACATGACGGAATTCGCACCTGTATCTACACAAATGCAGCCCAATTCCTGTTGTCCATGCATTTCCAATGGAGACGTCATGATCCGCCACTGACCCTAGGTCATTGATATGAAAAAGCCCGCAATATATTTTGTAGTACTCGGTAAGCCTATTATGTGGTATAATTTTCAATCCGAAAGACTTACCCGTTTATTGCGTATGCCACCTTAAACACTTTTGGAGATGAGGTCACTTGACCTGCACTGGCGACCTGACGTGACCTGACCCAACCTTAAAATTTCGGAAAAATTTGCGGAATCGATCAGGGATAACGTGTGTCAAGTACGGCAGTGCTTCGCGTCGCCGTTTTTTTTTTTTGCTTTGCGTCGGAAGAACCCGAGGGTGTCAACCACCCTCACCGGGGTGAGGGTTAAAGACAATATTCATCAAATTAGCTTAATAAGTGTATGTTTGAATATGGACAGATGGATAAAATACAGTACTCACTGGATACATGTTACAATGTGTATGGACTATTCTCATGATTTGAAAACTATGGAATTAATGACAACGAAATTTTGAAAATATATTAATTAACACGCACATTGACGGGGGCGGGTACCCTCCCCGGGTTTTTCGGAAATAGCATAAAAAAGGTATGCCAAAGTAGCATAAAAAAGGCATGCTAAGTACGGAGGCGCGTAGCACCTCTGCACTTGGCATACCTTTTCTCTCATCATTTTTACAACTTCTGTGCCAATTTTAAGGTTAAGTCATCTCAGGTCAGGTCACCAGTACAGGTCAAGTGACCTGACCTAAAAACAAGTTTAAGATAACATAAGTCGGAACGAGGTGAACTTATCCGAATGAAGCTCTTATCACATAATGAACCCACCGAGTTCTCTAAAATATATTCCGGTATTTTTTATATCAATGACCTAAGGTCAGTTACGAGCCATGACCTCTCCATTAGAAATATATTGAAAAGTTGTTTTTGCTGAATAACTTAGTAACAGATGGTGGTAGAGCGTTTATTTTAGTTGCATTATATTCGCCTTGTCTTTGTGGTTCTAATGATATGCATGTTATATAATTTGAGCTTGACCTGACCTCAGACCAGTTCAAATCCTTGATTGGACCTAGCAAGGTCAAATTATATATCATTTGATTTGGCTTGCTGCGAGGATACATATAGTTCAAGTCGTTTCGCTCTATCTTTACTTGTTCAGATGTAATGGTCGAAAACCTTCATTTACATGTTATCCCTATAACGGCATGTTTTGACCTCTCGTGACCTTAAATGTGACCTGACAAAAAATGTTTCAAATATTTTCGATGGAGAAGTGAATGGGCTACCCAAAGCTGTTTACTGTTTTTCGCTACCTTCCGTGCTTCTCGAGATCTTAGGGGGCCAGGTACCCGCCCCCCGTCAAATCGAAGGTGGTTCAGACCCCCGTCAATGCCCGTGTTAAAGCTCAATGTTGACAAATAAATTTCACATTCCAAATCAGTGCCATGAAATTAATCGGCATTGCATGCCCTTATACCAGACTCACTTTTGTGTTGGCCCCAATTTTTTGTAGCTCCCGCTTTTTTATATCTGTTCTGGTTTTACCATTTTGGAAAAGTATAGGTATTATACTATATGTACATAAGTAACAGTCGAATGTTCGAATTTCAGGGTGGGCGCCATAGGCTTCCGAATTATTTTTTCCCGTCAACGCAAGAGGGTTAGTGTTAAAACTTTGCACTAAAGGGGGCACCTTGACCCGATGCCCCCCTCCCCCAGTGCCGCCGCCTGAGATGTCTGTGGTCATTTATATCAACTGATCTGTTTCAAATTGATAATGAAAGAGTGGCGTTTGATCCGGGCAGGAAACAATGGCAAAGGCCGGAGACGGTGCTGCATACGCGCATTGACGGGGTCTGAGCCACCTTCGCCGGCGGAAGGCGGGTACCCACCTCCTCCCCCCGTAAGATCTCGAGAATCACTCTAGATAGCAAAAAACGGTAAACGGCGTTGGGTAGCCCATTTAATTTTCTATAGGAAATGCTTAGACTATTTTTGGCAGGTTACATTTAAGGTCACAATGCCTTCAATAGAGGTCAAGGCATGCAATCATAGGGATAACATGTAAATTAAGATTTTCGGTAATTTCATCTGAACAAGTAGAGATGGAGAAAAATTAGACCATTGTAATCCTCGCACCAAGCAGAATGGAATGATGTGCAATATGTCCTTGCTGGGTCAAACGATGTTAAATAAAGGATTTGACTTTATCTGATGTCAGGTCAAGGTCAAATTAGGTCAAAATGCATATCATTGGAACCGCAAAGACACGGCAAGTTTAATACAGCTAAAAATAAACGCTCTATCACCATCCACCACTAAGTTATTAAGTTAAAACCATTTTCCCATGTATTTCTAATAGATAGGTCATGGCTCGTACCTGGCCTTAGGTCATCGATATAAGAAATAGCAAAGCAAATTTTAGAGATCTCGGTGGGTGCACAATGTGATATAAGTTTCAATTAGACAAGTTTACCCCGGTCTGACCTATGCTATCTTAAACTTTTTTGAGGTGAGTTCAGTTGACCTGTACTGCTAACCTGACCTGAGATGACGTAACCTTAACACGCGCATTGACGGGGGGCGGGTACCCGCCCCCCTCGGGTTTTTCGGAGATAGTAGAAAAACGGCGGCGCGTAGCGCCGCCATACTTGGTATACCTTTTCCCTCATCATTTTTACAACTTCTGTGGAAATTTTAAGGTTAGGTCATCTCCAGGTCAGGTCACCAGTACAGGTCAAGTGACCCGACCTCAAAAAAAGTTTAAGATAGCATAAGTCGGAGCAGGGTGAACTTATCCGATTGAAACTCATATCACATAATGGCCCCACCAAGTTCTCTAACATATGTTCCGGTATTTTTGATATCGATGACCTAAGGTCAGGTACGACGCATGACCTCTCCATTGGAAATACATGGGAAAAAATGGTTTTTACGGAATAACTCAGTAACGGATGGTGATAGAGCATTTATTTTAGCTGCATTAGACTCGCCTGGGCTTTGCAGTTCTAATGATATGCATTTTATATAATTTGACCCTGACCTGACCTCAGGTCAGGTCAAATCCTTGATTTGACCTAGCAAGGTCAAATTATATATCATTCGATTCGGCTTGCTAAGAGGATTCATATGGTTCAAGTCGTTTTGCTCTATCTTTACTTGTTCAGATGTAATGCCCGAAAAACTGAATTTTACATGTTATCCCTATGACGGGCATGGTTTGACCTCTCGTGACCTTAAATGTGACCTGACAAAAAAATAGTTCAAATGTTTTCGATGGAGAAGTGGATGGGCAGCCCAACACCGTTTACCGTTTTTCGCTACCTACCGTGGTTCTCGAGATCTTAGGGGGCGGGTACCCGCCCCCCCGTCATTGCGGTGGCTCAGACCCCCGTCAATGCGGGTGTTAAAATTTTGTAAAAGTTGTAAAAATAATCAGGGAGAAGGAATGCTAAGTACGGCGGGGCTACGCGCCCTCCGTTTTTATACCATCTCCAAAAAACCCAAGGAGGGCAGGTGCCCGTCCCCCGTCAATGTGCGTGTCAGGTGTCGCCAAGGAAATTTCAAACTAAACGTGTGTAACCAAGAATATTGAGCTTTGACACCAATAGGGATTATTTTCAAGACCCTCTGAAACCTTGTAAATCTCAAATAGCGTATTTGCAGACTGAACGTCAAATTCTCATGCTGAGGTGAGCACAATTTTACCTATTTTGTAACCGACTTGATCATATTTTGACAGCAAAATTTTTGCGAGTTGGTATATTTTTACCCCTGAAAAATGTCTTCCTTGGCTGTTTTACTCTCCTCCCCCCTGTGACTTTAGTTATTGTGAGAGCGGCGGTGGCATCAGAGCGAGGTCACTCCCAGAAGTAGTGTTGTGGCTTCTATCATCCTCGGCTGAAGCGGCATTAGCTTGATTTCTTTTAAGAAATCAATTCAGTTGGGGCTCCAGCGCAGACTGCAGAATCCACCCTCGCACCACACGCCCAGATGTGCAAGATATAACATATTCCACCGATGACTGCGTTACCATTTTCGGCGGCAAATTTCCCCGCCTGGCAGTTTCAGCTTTCTGGTTCAATTTCTCAATCGCTGGTGGTAAGGGGAGAAGGCGTCGATTATTAATGGTGGGGAGGCGGAGAATTCCCAGCGCGGCATCACCGAGCACGTACGGCCGAGGCCACACAGGCAAGAAGAGGATTTTGTCTGCTTGAGGCAAATTGATGCATACACTTGAGTTCACCTATGAGCTGCCTAAGTTGTTATTGTTGTCCTTTGTTGTTACAGAGGTGTGACTGTAACAGTCAGAGCCCAAGGGTTCAGCTCTTTGTTCGTTCAATTCACCTAAATGCAATGATTTTCTGTAAATCCACTGTTCTACTCGAATAGTTTTGAATGTCTGAATCCTTATCAGTAGCAATGCAACTGTGCAATGCAGTAGCGGAACCATTATTTCATTTTGGGGAGAGGGGGTTAGAGGACTCGAGCCTCTCCTCGGTCATTACCCCCAACAGCTCCCGCTCTGCAGGTGCATAGGTGCTCTGAAATTTCGGGAGGAGAGGGGTCTTGAACCCCTTAGCCCGCGTCTCTCCGCCAGTGGTGTGATGGCCTAGCGATAAGTAAACCGCAGTTTAGTAGTTTCTATAGTGCCAACTATTTATGGAGATGGGTGGAGATCCTGGGGTAGGGAGGTCAGGACCCACTGAATTTTGGGTGTCCCATAAGTTATGTATAGGGATTATATTGCCGTGCCAGTCTTAGCCCATCCAGGACCCCTGGATCGAGAGGGGATCTCCAGTCCTGCTCGTCTTTATGGATGACGATAGAGCCTTTATTGTAAGTTCGTGAGATTGTCTGTGTCCTTTTGGTTCTAATGATATGAATTTTACTTAATTCGAACTTGGTCTGACCTCAGGTCAGGTCAAATATCATATTTGACCTAGCAAGGTCATATTATATATCATTCGATTTGGCTTGCTGCGAGGATTCGAATGGTTTAAATTGTTTTGTTCTATCTTTATTTTTCAGATGTAATGACCGAAAAACTTAATTTACATGTTATCTCTATGACGGCATTTATTGATCTCTAGTTACCTCAAATGTGACCTGACAAAAATCGTTCAAATATTTTCGATATAGAAAAGTGGATGGGCTACCCAACACCGTTTACTGTGTTTCGCTATCCAGCGTGGTTTTCGAGATCTTAGGGGAAAGGGGGTGGGTACCCGCCCCCGTCAAAGCGAAGGTGCCTCAGACCCCCTTCAATGCGTGTGTTACAAGGGATTATCACAATGCACAATTTGTTTGCATCACTTCATAATCTGCACCAGTGTGCATCACATCACAATTTGCAGCACTGTGCGGTGCTAGAGCTGTCTTTTGGGTTGTAAACAGTAGGATGGGGCCACAACACGAATCTCGCCACTTTCTTCTGGACTCGACTTCCGGCTTTTTTAGAACACCATATCGGGTAATGTTTCTTAAGCACCCGCACTGCAGCGTGGTCTGCCACTAACGTGCACTGGAAGGGGGTCTCGTAGACCCCTAAGATCTCAAAAACTAATCGGCGTAGAAAAACGCTGTTTGAAGGGTGGGTGGGCGTGTGGTGGTATGCAACATGTCAGCGTCTTCAAGGTCAAACGAGGTCATAAAGGTCAAATTTTGGTCATGCTGGGGATCTCTTAGGAAATGCCGTGATTATGCGGAAAAAGACGGGAGTAAAATAAAGGCGGACCAGGGTAATAGAGGGAAGTTCACAAATCATCATTCCTACAATTTTGAGGTCACAACATGCTATTTTACCTATAATGTACACTATAATTAACAATATAGCAACTGTTTAACGGGAAATGAGGATATATATTTACCCATAGCCTTTGTCCGTGACCTTTGACCTCGACCTTTACATTTAGTCATCTTAACTATGACGTCATAGCAAAATATACGTCATACCGGGTAACACCATTTGACTGGAAGCACCGGGGTCAATGACCTGGAAAGTGCTGATATGACCTTGACCTGTGCCTTTTGACCTTGAAGTTCACCTTCATGTGAGGTGATCTTGACATATCCCGGTTGTATGCCGTTATGACGTCACCACTCGGTCTCCAATGCAGGCAAACTGGTCCGACCACGCGATTACGGCGATATCAAAATGTAGGTCTGACTTTGAAAGCCTACAAGTAAAAAAAAACGGATTTTCAAAACTGTTTCACCAGTCGACGCGCTTTTAAATTTCTTGAAAGATCTCCAAGTAGCGTTTTTTGGCTACGAACGGTTCTCCGGCCACCTTGGAAAAATAGGTGGGGGGCCTCCGAGGCCCCCTTCCAGTGCGCGTGTTAAGCCTTACTCAACGGGGTGCTGAACACGCGCTTGGCTCGTCTTGGTCAATGGCTACTATGAGTCGAGCAGCAAGACAAGTGGGATACAAAGACAAATTCAATTGGCGCTCTTAAAAATCAGAGTTGAGTCTCCAGGAAAGCGACAGCTATTCGTGCTGTAGCTGAATTTTACAGCTCGCCCTCAAAAAGTCGGCCCTGGCACGGTGCGTGTGGGCCGGCCACGTGATCGGCCAGTAATCACACTCGTGTAAGCCGGGCTTCTAATGCATCAGTGCATTCTTAAAGGGACATTGTCGCAAAAATTTTTATTGTGGTTTCTTAATATTTGAAAAATCTTGATTCTGGTACCGTCAATCGTTTCTTTATCCTCAGCTAAATTTTTGGAGGCCACTCAACAATTATTCAAATTTGTTAACAATATCAATAATGGGATGTAACCTGCTCTTCACCTCTATTCTATCAATCAAAGTTTTAAGTTCTAGAAATGATTTTTTTGGCGTAGAAAATGTTTTTATGATGTATTATTATTCAATTTATTTTTATTAAGCCCCAAAAATACAGAAATTACATTAGTTTGTCCAAAACATTCAGCTTGAGAAAACTAATCAGGGAAGTTTTAAACTCGGCCAGATGTCGTGCAGCGGGGCTGGTATAGTGGCCTCCATTCCCGACTCTCACACGGGTAATACAGGTTCGAATCTAGGTAGTGGAAGTTTTTACTGTAAAAACAATTTTTCTGGTTTTCTTCTTGATTGTTCATGCGTACTAATGGATGAAGCATAGTCAGATCCATAATTTCCGATGGGGGGGGGTAACTTCCGGGGAGGGTACCATCCAGACTGGGGGGGTGCCAATTTTGACCGGCAAAACCTATCAGATGGACGCTAAATCCTATCGGTGTGCGCCGATTTTTGCATTCTGGGGGAGGGGATGGGACGCGACATTTTAGGTTTCACCGAGAGTCGATCAGAGAGGGGGACACGTGCCCCATTTGCCCTCCTGGATCCTCCTATGGGATGAAGTAGCTAATCTAAGGACAATTTCTTCTGGTTATCCCTCCGTCCGGGTATATGAGGGAAGGGGAATATTAGCCCCAAGTATTTTTCTAATCTGACCGGCGTACCAAACTGGGACCGGCTTGTCTCCAGCTCCCTCCAATGGTTCTCAGTCCGTCGGATTTACCTCTGTTGGAGACCAGTTCCCCTGTTTTCTGACCAACGGGACACGCTGTTTGCCATTCGAAAATGTCTTTTGTGTCCTTTGCTGAAGGCCATTCTTGAAGCCTGGCCGGTTTTGGTGCAAACCAGGAACCAGAAATCGACCCAATAAAAAAGCAAGGGTGGCTCTTTGAAATTAAATGTGTTAGTCCCTAAATTAGTGTGTCTCGAGATTAATTAATCGTTTTAACACGCGCATTGACGGGAGGAGGGCACCCGCCCCCCCGTCTGGTTTTTCGGATAGAATATAAAAACGGCGGGGCGTAGCGTCGCCGTACTTGGCATACCTTCTCTCATCATTTTTACAACTTTTGTCAAAATTTTAAGGTTAGGTCATCTCAGGTCAGGTCACCACCAGTTCAGGTCAAGTGACCTGACCTCAAAAAACGTTTAAGATAGCATAAATCGGAACAAAGTGAACTCATCCGATTGAAGTGATCTGACAAAATGGTTAAAATATTTCGATGGAGAAGCGTATGGGCTACCCCACACCGTTTACCACTTTTTCACTACCTACCGTGGTTCTCGAGATTTTAGGAGGGAGGGTACCCGCCCCCCCCTCAAAGCGAAGGTGGCTCAGAGCCCCGTCAATGCACGTGTTAATCTGGTTAAAACAAGGAGATAAAACGTTAATCCGTACGAGATAAAACGTGTTCGAGATTAAATGTGGCGGTGTCCCAGGACGGAACACCCTAAAATACCGTCTGGGCCTTTCACGGCAGGAGAGTGTGGAGGCGGGGGCCTGCGCACTGGCCACTCCTTTCTCCTGTGCAGCTACCGAAAGAGGATCGGCCTGGACCCGGAAGCCACGTGCCGGGAATGCGACGACGGAGAGGACGAGGCCCTCCACCACCTTCTGACCCAGTGCCCTGCGTGCACTGACCTGCGCTGGGACATATTTGGACGGGACGACCCGCCCATCCGGGAGGCGCTGGCGGACCCACGACGGCTGGCGATGTTCCTGCGGCGGTTGGGGCGTCTGCAAGGGCGCCCCCCGTATGGCCGGAACACTCAATCAATCAATCAGATTGAATGGGTCCGTCGACATATAAATATTTGACATAATTTTAATCCTTTGGTCCCCGGAGAATATAAAACACGTAGTCTAGAGAACCGGAGAATAGCTGAATGTGATAAGGAAGAATAACTCTTGATATGCGTCAGAACTGGGGAACCAAAGAGCAGCCACCACGATCCTTGGATGAACTAACAAAAATATGTGCAGCCACCAAGTGTGGAACGCACCACGAACCCAGACTTCATCACTTTTTGTTTCAGGGGGAACGTTTGTTGTGTGCTGCAGGTTGGAGATAGACTGACCACCTCACTTCTCTGTCCGTGGTGGCAGCTCGTTCCAATTTTTTTGTATATAGATATACAAGATTTAAGAATACATCCTTTTTTACTTCAAGTTGAGTTAGTTTCTGATCCGGGCGCATCAAGAAAATATACCTCAAAATTCTAGCCTGGAACAGTTCGTATTAAGTAAAAAGGATTCTACAATTAATCTAAACATTGGTAGTGACGGAGTCTAAACCTAAGAACACGCATTGCAGCTTTAAGACAAGCAAGCTGCTGGCCTCTTGAATGACATTTGTTTATGAAAATGATAAGCTTTTATTTTTAATACTTCGGAGTTTGGAAACGGTCCTTTCTCATAATAGTCGCAGAAGCACTTCATATAACAACATATTATTACATAAAATAGTATATTAACCGTTATTTTTTATTAGATTGTTTATTAGATTATCTACGTTGATAAGATGTTTCATGACCAGCCTCCTCGAATCATGGTTGCAAAATGGGGCTAATACACTGATAAATATTCAGGTACATCCCTTCACCACAATTCTCATAATATAATAGGTGAACACATAAAGGTTTAGTCAGAGTGCTAGGATAACCTCGAATCGAGTTCCAATATTCGAATATTCCAGTACTGAACTACATTATTTCAGCAACCGAGTTCCATATCAGATCTAAATTTCAAGCCTTGGTCACACTATGACCACAAGTTTTCGCTTATTGTATTATGAGGATTCTGACGAGGGGCTGTGCCCGAATATGTGATCACAGTGTGATCACAGGCTCCATTATGCATCAGGAATTCGAGAGGCAAAGCCATGAAACATCTTACCAATTTATAATCATGCTCCACGGCTACGCAATGCAAAATTCATCTACTTTTAAAAACCAACAGATATCAGTTGATCAATGAGGCTTATATTCAGACTCACAAAAACATGAGAAAATATAACCTACCAGGAAATTAAAAGCGAGTGATAACCCTTGGCAGGTGAGAAACGCGTGCAACAATCAGGTCTGCGAGTCCCCAAAGAGCAATCTTCCGAGTGCAACGTGAACTAGAGGATATAACTCAGTACGTCAGTGACGGATCCAGGCCAATGTTTTTTTGTGGGGGGGGGAAGGCAGGGTCAAAAATCGTGAATAAACATTTTTTAAAGATCGGCGAAAATCGCAGAGTTTGGGAGGAAAGTACATTTTTCCCCTGAACCCACCAGTGGGTATGCGGCTTCTAGCTTCCAGTCCTTGAAGTGCACTCTAAGAAGGGTGGGAGCGAACCAAATACTGAGTGTACATCAAAAGCATAACAGATTTTGCATCTGTCCACAATAAGTGCTACACGATTTGATAAAATTTTCACCGCAATAGTGTGAGCCCAAAGTAGTCACTTATCATTTTCGCCGACTTCCACACGTACGACCACCAACAAAATCTGACCACTTGATTTTTGACTATAAAGACCTGTTGCATTACGTTTTTTTACCTTGAAGCTAAAAAGTACTTTTAATGGCATGTTTTACTGAGGTCCTCAGAGGATGTGCCTTGATATACGGCGATAAATACCACTTACGCACACACATGAACGTATACTGCGGGCACACAGGCAGACGACCGAGGTGCACTCAGACAGGTTCGTGTTCAATGCAGAAAACTGCTGGCTGTGGTACTCTGCCAACTCTAGGATTCCATTGCTCGTCCTCTGAAGCTTGTCTTCCAGCAGCAGGCGTAAATGGCGATAGTCACTGTCGAGGGGCAGCACCTGATTATTTCTGCTTTGCGTTCAGCTTTCTGGGGTAGGCACTTCTTAAATTAGAAGACATTTTCACAGCAGGAACAGATGGGACCAAATAAAGGGTACAACTAAAATATCACAAGCTCACAATGAAAGCAAACAAGATATCACTGCATCATGTTTTAAACATATACAAAATATTATATATATATATATATATATATATATATATATATATAAAAATATCAAGAAGAAAGACGTCCCCAAAGACGATCTATAGTCTAGATCATGGGTTTTTGGAGGGGTTGGGTGGAACCATGCAAAATCATGATTTTTTTATAAATTATAATACATTATTTCCAAACTGGCCCACCATAGAAAACAAATATTTCAAATTTCAGGTCTATGGAAGAATCGGTCTGATTGGGTTCATCCCATTCAAAGTAACAAACAAAATGATCATACACAAGCTGGTCCATTGATTGGGATGATAGTTTGATGATACACAGCAGCTACAAAAGACAGGTTTTCTAGTAAACAAATTTTCTCTCTGAAGTGACCAGCCTAATCTTTCACATATTCCTCCAGGAAAACACAAAAATTGCATCACCCAAGATTGCCCTCCTGTCATTCCTATATGTCCATCCATACTCTTTGTTCACAATTATATTTTTGTATTGGCTGGGTACACTCCTAGTGTTTCAAATCATAATACATCTTATCCTAGTTTTCCTTCAGTTTATTTTAAATAGCAATTATAAAAAAAACATGCAGATGGGCATTTGCAGAGGGCAGATGGATGAATTCATGCTACAGCCACTTTCATGTCTGGAAACAAACAGTAGCACTTGAAATATGAGTAACTTCATCCGAGAAGTGGATAAGAGTACACAAACTATTATGTACTGCATGGTACCAAAATAAATGGAAAAATCTGTTTCAATCTGTGAAACTATCAAAAACATTTTCATACTTTAAAGAAGCTAAACTAAGCAGAAAATGCACTAGCATGCACACATTGTGCAGAACTAGGATTTGTAACAGGTAGAAATTTGTAATTCAAATTGCAGGCTTGATATAGACTTTTACTAGAGTGCACAGATATTGTACATAGAAAGTTAGACCAAAAAGAGAACAAATATGGGACATTAAAAAATAATATGCCTAAACATTGAAAAATTGTCATTGCCAATCATTTTCACCCATTTTGGTACACAAGTTGACCTGTGCAACAATAAAATGAGGATTTTTGGCATTGACACTACTCATAAGCCTTGTTCCATCTGTCAGCACAGTCACACAGTCCTGTCCACAGGCCCTCGAGCCTCTCCTCTAGAAAAGAAATATCAGTGCAGCAACTGCCTCTAGTACCTATGTGCTACTGCTTATCAAATACTTATCTACCAATAAAAAATAGTGCGCTACCACTGTTCTGCTTTTACTGTTTCTTCCAGCAGCACCACAGAAGGTTGTCAGCCTGTAAATCTAAGATTGGTTCTACGATTTGTTCTCAGGGAAAGGCTATAGTCATGTGACATCGACTCAATGCTGCTCGCTGATTGGTGTTGACAGACAGAACGAGACCACAGCTGTAATAGTGGGCCAAAATGAATAGTTGTCAATTAAGCATACAATTTGCTTTCTGGCAACTTTGTGAACCTAATTAATGCAGAACAGAAACATTAAATGCATTGCCCATATTTGATGGGATTAGTGCCTGACTAACTCACTACACTCACTACACAAAACCTCAATAAGCATTGGTGCCCAGCAACGATGGATAGCAAAAATTAAAATTGTTTCATTAACTTTTCACTCATACATTTTTTCCTCTAAGAAAATCTCAATTGACCACATCAAAGGCTCTAAATATTTTACGTACAGATAACCGACGATATTGATATGTTGATCACGAGACCGGACCGGCGACAATCGGCGTCCTTAAAACCACCAAAAACTTTTGTCATGCCTCAAAGGAGGCTCTTCTGGATCGCGCTACCCGTATCTTTTTCTTGTATCATTGTCGCTGCAATGCAATCATGCAATAACGAACAATTATTAATTATAATCTTTAGAGTGATCGGGCCTAGCCGCAGCGCTAATAAGTCTTATAGAATTTGTATTCATATCTCCGTGTTTGCCACGGCTTTTGAAATGGTAAATATCGATAACTCGTTGAAAGCCATGATGACATCACATTGATGTAAGATAAGCCCACGTGACCAGATCCTATAAGGACTGGGCTTCTGATTGGTTGATGGTATTTCTTTAAAGTCCTATATTTCCTAGTTAAAAGCGTTTTGGAAAGTGATTTTTATTAAATAATTTTTTATATCTCAGGTTAAGCTACCAAAATACTTCGATTGAATTATTTTGCATTTTTTGGTATAGAAATTGAAAGCTATAGCCCGGACTACGTCATTTTATCGATACCATAAGGACTCGGTAAAGTCGTCTATAAATGTTGACTTTGAGGCCGATTTTGAGGCATTTTGAGCCTGAATTTGCAAAAATGAGAATATGACTTCTGAAACAACTTTTTGCAACCTTTTGATCTAGCCAATAAAAATTTTTGCGACAATGTCCCTTTAACACGCGCATTGACGGGGGCGGGTACCCGCCCCCCCTCGGGTTTTTCGGAGATAGTAGAAAAACGGCGGCGCGTAGCGCCGCCGTACTTGGTATGCCTTTTCCCTCATCATTTTTACAACTTCTGTGAAAATTTTAAGGCTAGGGTCATCTCAGGTCAGGTCACTAGTACAGGTCAAGTGACCCGACCTCAAAAAAAGTTTAAGATAGCATAAGTCAGAGCAGGGTGAACTTATCCGATTGAAACTCATATCACATAATGGCCCCACCGAGTTCTCTAACATATGTTCCGGTATTTTTGATATCGATGACCTAAGGTCAGGTACGACGCATGACCTCTCCATTGGAAATACATGGGAAAAATGGTTTTTACGGAATAACTCAGTAACGGATGGTGATAGAGCATTTATTTTAGCTGCATTAGACTCGCCTGGGCTTTGCGGTTCTAATGATATGTATTTCATATAATTTGAACCTGACCTGACCTCAGGTCAGGTCAAATACTTGATTTAACCTAGCAAGGTCAAATTATATATCATTCGATTCGGCTTGCTAGGAGGATTCATATAGTTCAAGTCGTTTTGCTCTATCTTTACTTGTTCAGATGAAATGCCCGAAAAACTGAATTTTACATGTTATCCCTATGACGGGCATGTTTTGACCTCTCGTGACCTTAAATGTGACCTGACAAAAAAATGGTTCAAATGTTTTCGATGGAGAAGTGGATGGGCAGCCCAACGCCGTTTACTGTTTTTCGCTACCTACCGTGGTTCTCGAGATCTTAGGGGGCGGGTACCCGCCCCCGTCAATGCGAAGGTGGCTCAGACCCCCGTCAATGCGCGTGTTAAAGCTTTTAATTTCTTTCAATGCTGTCCGCTTCTTGAGATAATAACTTTTTCAAAGACCACTTGCATTCATTTTATCACTCTAGATTTGACCATATTTATCCAAAGAAGCCACAAAGAACCTGAGAAAAATGAGGATGACCTGAACACTCCATCGCCTTTAGGAAGCCAAAACAGCTTTTCGACAGTTCTGGCAACTTCTGGAGAATCCTGCGTGCCCTATTTCGCCTTCACTGAAGGTGCGTTTTGGCCGTGGATAATTTGGAGGGTATCAGTCTTATCATCTGACAGGCGGGACGACGGACCTAGCTTTGAAACGTCTAACTTGGCTCAGTTGACAGCGTTCGTAATTTGACCTCAGATAGAGGCTCTTTAATCTACCACAGCGTCGCAAACTTACATCCAAGTTTCCGGGAACCAATCTCAATGGAGAATTTCATCGGCTTAACCGTATGGTAATATCTTTGTTCTGATGATAATATAAGCATTTGTGATAGACAACTGTATTGGCTCTGGCAGCTTCAGACAACCGCTGGGACTTAAAACTCTATTAAGTCTGTCTGATTCTGTGAGGGGCGGCTGAACTCCAACTATTCAGATTTGATACAGTTTCAGATGAAAGCATGGGCTTGTGCTGAAATAAACCCTCCCTCGGGTCCGTTTATTCGCCTGAAATTGAACCAGTACGAGGACGTTCACTCACCACCACTTCTACCGTTCTGAATTTAGCTCTCTTTCTCTCTCTCTTTCCCTCTCTCTTTCTCTCTCTCTCTCTCTCTCCTCCGCTTACGGCAGACATTAGATAATGTATATTTAGCTTATCGGCCCTCCAATGGTCTTTTACAGCGCATTTTGGGGTTTTATGTTTTTTGTCTACCAAATTTTAATGATGGTTGATACTCAGCAAGCCTAGCCTACCGGGATCACATCTAATTCATTGATTGTATAAATCATGGATCATGGGATGGCATCATATTCTAGGCATATCTTTATATTATTGACTAATAAACTCTATGATGAGAGGGCACACGATATTACTGTGAGTTTTCAAAATATAAGGTAAGAGTTTTTGACGACTGATCAGTGCATGCAAAATCTTAAACACGCGCATTGACGGGGTCTGAGCCCCCTTCGCTTTGACGGGCGGGGGGCGTACCCGCCCGCCCCTCCCCTTAACCCCCCCCACCGGGGTCCGGCCACCTTCGCCCCACCGGGGGCCATCGATGGCCCCCCTCTAACTCCGAAAATATGGGCGTTAGCGCAAATCTGCAAAGTGCAATAGAAAGCTCGCGTGAATTCAGTAAGAAATTACTTTGCATGTTTTAGTGCTCAGGTCAATGGTTTGACCTCCAGAGGTCAAATTAGGTCAAGATCGGCTATTTTCACTCAAATATGCAATGATTAAGCAAACTGGGCATAACTCTTATGTCATTAGAGCTATTGAGGCCTGGTAAAGTACATTTGATAGCAAATTGCCAGTACTTTTCCACTATTTGGAACGTAAAGACCTCCCGCCAGTGGTTTGACCGCCAGAGGTCACCTCGTGACCTAATATGACCTGAGGTCACGAAAGGTCAAAAAGTGACCTGCCGTATATCAAATGAAAGCCAGTGACAAGACAAACACGATGGTGTTTGTTTCACCGCTCTAGCTCAATTAGGTCAAAAGTTATTGTCAAAATACTGTTTTGACCTCTGGTGACCTGGACGACCTTGAAAAGTCAAAGGGCAAATATGACCCCTGGGATCCGTGAAAAGGTGTCCAAAAACGTTGTTCTGAGCAGTCTGAGTATTTGCAATCATTTTTGTGGCTTTTATATCATGAAATAGCTTTTCCCCATGCTTTTCCAATGGGAGAGGTCGCCTCGTGACCTGACCTCAGGTACGAAATCAAAAATCCCGGATATACACCTTGTAGACCCTGGAGGGGTCATGAAGTGTAGGAAGTTTCAAATCGATCGACTTTGAAATGTAGCTCTTACAGAGCTCTAAAGTGAAGTGAGGTGACCTTGGTTGACCTCGTCTGGTGACCTGACCTTGGGTGACCCGGGGTAAAAATTTCAGGGATGATGGAAAATGATGCAGTGAGAGGTAGAGCCCTCAACCGCGGTGCTGCGCCTCGTCGTTTTTCTGCTATCCCGAAAAACCTTAGGGGCCATCGATGGCCCCCGGTGGGGCGAGGGTTAAGATCTCGAGAATCACGCTAGATAGCGAAAAACAGTAAACGGTGTTGGGTAGCCCATCCACTTCTCTACCGAAAATATTTGAACCATTTCTTGTCAGCTCACATTTAAGGTCGCTAGAGGTCAAAAAATGCCGTCATAGGGATAAAATATAGGTGAAGGTTTTCGGTCATTGCATCTGAACAAGTAAATATAGAGCAAAACAATTTAGACCATTAGAATCCTTGCAGCACAGATGTATCTAATGGAGAGATCCGTATCTGACCTGACGTCATCGATATAAACAAAGACTGGAACACATTTGGAGAACTCGGTGGGCTCGTTATGTGATATGAGGTTCAATCAGATAAGTTTACTCTATTCTTACTTATGTTATCTTAAACTGTGCCCCGCCGGGGCTCCGGCGACACCTTCGCGCCGGCGGGGGCCATCGATGGCCCCACCCTCTAACTCCCAAAATATGGGGTTAGCGAAAATCTGCAAAGTGCATTAGAAAGTTCACTTTAATAAATCAAGAATTTACTTCGCATGTTTAAGCGCTCAAGTCAATGGTTTGACCTCCAGATGTGAATTCGGGTCACGATAGGCTATTTTCACTCAAATATGCAATGCTTAAGAAAAGTGGACATAACTCTTATGCCATTAGAGATATTGAGATCTCGTACAGTAATTTTGTTGGAAAATGTCAGACATTTTTCGCTATGTGGAACGTAGTGACCTCCCGCCAGTGGTTTGACCTCCAGAAGTCACTTCGTGACCTAATATGACCTGAGGTCATGAAAGTTCAGAAAGTGACCTTGCCCTATATCAAATGAAAACCAGTGACAGGACATACACAATGATGTTCGATTCAGCGCTCTAGCTTAAATAGGTCAACAGTTATTGTCAGAATACTGTTTTTGACCCCTGGTGACCTTGGGTAACCTCGAAGAGGTCAAAGAGAAAATATGGCCCCTGGAATTCGTAAAGGGGTGTCCACGAATGCTTTGCTGTGCAAGCTGAGCATTTTCAATGGTTTTTGTGACTTTTAGATCATAAGCCAGCTTTTCCCATGTGTTTTCAATGGGAGAGGTCACCTCGTGACCTGACCTCAGGTCACGAAATAAAATCATCCCGGATATACATCTTGTAGACACTGAAAGGGTCATGAAGTGTAGGAAGTTTCAAATCGATTGACTGAGAAATGTAGCTCTTATAGAGCTCAAAAGTTGAAGTGAGGTGACTTTGGTTGACCTTGCCTGGTGACCTGACCTTGGGTGACACGGGGTAAAACATTTCAGGGATGGTGTGAAAATTATGGGGTGAGAGATAGAGCCCTCAACGGCGGTCCTGCGCTTTGTCGTTTTTCTGCTATCCTGAAAAAACCTTAGGGGGGGCCATCAGTGGCCCCGGTGCGGCGAGGGGTAATGACCCCTTCAGAGTCTACAGAATGTATATTCGGGATTTTTTGATTTCGTGACCTGAGTTCAGGTCACGAGGTGACCTCTTCCATTGAAAAAGCATGGGAAAAGCTGTCTTATGATTTAAAAGTCAAAACAACGATTGCAAATGCTCAGCTTGTTCAGAACAAAACGTTTTTGGGCACCCTTTCACGGATCCCTGGGGCTATATTTGCCCTTTGATCTTAACGAGGTCATCCAAGGTCATCAAGGGTCCAAAATAGTATTTTGACAATAACTTTTGACCTAATTAAACTATAGCGCTGGATCAAACATAGTTGTGTATGTCTCGTCACTGGCTTTCATTTGATATACGGGAAGATCACTTTCGACTTTTTGTGACCTCAAGTCATATTAGGTCAAGGGGTTGACCTCTGGAGTTCAAATCACTGGCCGGAGGTCATTAAGTTCAAAATAGCGGAAAAAGGACTGGCATTTTCCTATCGAATGTGCTTCACCAGATCTCAATAGCTCTAATGGCATAAGAGTTATGCCCAGTTTTCTTAAGCATTGCAGATTGGGCCATGGATGCCCCTATGGGGCGAATGTGGCGCCGGACCCCGATGGGGCGCGGGTTAATGGGATTTAATGCCCAAGCTCTTAGTCAATAGCAGCCAGATTGGCTTCTATGGACCGCACAAGAGAAAAACAGACCTTTGGCCTGATCTGGAAGGTGGCCTGATAATCCAAGGTCATGGAATTTGCATCGATCGCGAACCCTCCTGACGAGATTAGCGTTGGTTTTTATTGCGAAGCACTACTTTAATTATGGGCCAATCGCGAGGAGAGGGGAGGTCGCAACAAATCCTGTAAGGGCAAAAGTGGTGAAAACCAGCATTGGCAATTGGAAATATTATCTACTCTGACCTTGTCAATTTTTTTCTGGTACACAGGATGCACTGCTTTCAAAGATCATAACATAAGTAGCTGTGATATAGCTTTTATAACTTGCTAAAAGTGTGTCTAGCTTTGGGTTTTGAAATGTAGTGTTCTTTATCACGTGCGGTGGAAGGGGCCGTACAGTGTCCATCCCCTCCCCCTCGTATGTTTCCGAGGTGGCCGGAGTGCTGCTCGCAGGCAAAAAACGATACTTGGGTATAGTTGAGAGGATTTATGAGCACTTTGGTTGGTATAGACATTTTGAAAATCAGTCAATTCATTTTTACTTATAGATTATCAAAGTCATAGCATTGAGACTGCTGCAATCGCACGGTAGGCCCAGTTTTCCTGCACTGTGATGACGTCATAACGTCATATCACCGGGATTATATGTCAATGTCATCTAGGCCCATGCACGTTCGCTCTAGTGTGGAAAACCGTAGCCCTCTTCCCCTCTTTTCCGGGCGGTACAATCTCCCGTTTTACGTCAGTGCCGTTTTGCCGAGTCTGCGGCGGCGTTTACGCAGGTGGCAGAATTACGCATAGATATGTGTGATCTTCAGTAAGCCTCACGCACATTCAAGAATGTTATTGCCTGGCTGTTTTGTATACATATAGGTACTATTTGTCGCATCATATGTGCTTTAGTAATTGCCTATATCTAAAAAATAGAGGCGACAGCTTTCAGTGTTAGACATTAGGTTGGCGACAGGTTGGAGGCGTTTTCCTTCCCTGAAGTCTCTTCTAAGGCTTTCTAATTTAAAACTCGTTGTGTGTCATAGGGGCACCAGGGGAGTTCTAGCCCACTATTCGGGATTTTCAAATCAGATTTGTGACAAGCCCAATGCCCATCGTAAGCAGTGGGGACAAACTGTCATGCTTGTCTTTCAGCAGGCATGGCTTGGAACAGCTTGGGAAGTTCAACACTAAGGTCCTTTTGCCTATTCCCGATGTTCAATGTAGAAATCTTTTTGTAGCTTTAAAAAGATTGTATGATGCGTCGTAGACAATTTGTGGTACCTTAGCAAATATCGTTAGATTCTATAAATCTAGCGTTTATATTGCAATGTCTATCACTTTGTTCACTGTCCCTCTCTAAGTCAGCTGCTATGCATCATGACCATACGTAACGATGACAGTATGCAATGACAAGAGGATTTTGATTGTGCCTGAGTAACTAATCTATACCATCACTTTAATGCTTATACTGTCTTAGCTGATCATTGTTGGAGCTGCAATGATTTATTTCTGGATACCTTCTAAATTGCTCCGTAAATCTGTCTCTTCTATCTAACGAGTTATATGGGATCTCAATTCAGTTTGCAAGATGCTTCAGCTCCAATTCATATTTTTATTGGAAGTCGTACAATCTTGAAAGGTGTCAAGGATTCTGGGTCTGATGCCCAAATCCCATGTATAAATGAGGCTATCCGAACACTGAAATACCTGGCGCAAGCATGTAAAGAAGAGAAGCGGTATATGATATTTGTATATGACTCTGTTTCTTGTGTTTATATATTATATGTCGATTTTTCCATGGTTTTATCCAGCCTCGCCTACATGTGTTACAGATGCCATAGTGAGCAGTTTCCCCAGCCAAGTACCATAAGCGTGGCGCACGGCACCTTCAGGAGCCTCGGAAGACTTCGCAAGAGGCAGCATGACAAAGCGCTGTAGAGTCTGCGGTGTATGTGCATGGCACAGTCATTTTTGAGTGCCGTTTTATCCTCCGAATCTGGGCAGCGGAGCTGACAGAAGGCTGACGCCGTGAGCACCACAACATGGAGGCCACACCGCACCGGTGTCCATATAAAACGCGCGTGCTGACGAGGAGGCACTTATCCAGACGACGGACTCGACACTCGCTTTGTGCAGTGTAGTGATACACCGGGGGTCGCCCCCAGGGCGCCCTCCTTCTGTTAGGGTGACTGGTAGTGTGACAGATGCTCAAGGTGGTATCTTTCTTCCATAGGTATCAGATAACTCTATTTAAACATTACTCTCTTATAATAACTTGATTGTGTGACGGTCTGAGTTTTAATTTGGGTGTATCACTCCTGCTTACCCTAGTTTTTTTTACTCTGGACTTTCCTGAGAAAACTTGCACTTTGTTTTTGATTTCATGTGCATAACATACACTAGATTAATATTTAGCCGTTTCAGTATATTAGTTTCAGTGCTTTCTGTATTCGATCAGTATGGTTCATGAGTGAGGGCAGAAAATGAAGACGATTGCTCGAAAAACCTCACATCCTAACACACATTTCATCCTCACACGCATTTGATTTTGGTTACTCCAAGCCAGCCTTTCCATTACAAGAAGAAGTGATGCCATTGATATGGCCCGATGGTGCGATTCAGAAGTGATCATGCTGTACTCTATTATCACGCCCAGTGGGTAGGGTGCCCTCATGAGCTCCGCTAAGAATAGACTAGTCACCAGCCGGACCGTGTCGCGCGAATCCAGCGCCGGAGGGCCTCACTATAATCAATCCCACACATTTTCTATGCACTTCTATGACAGCAGTACTGCACAGCTGGCCGGAGTACATCGCGCTGGTAAGAGAGATCCCGGAGCAGTCATTGCTCAGGTCATAAACCAAAAAAAAAAACAATCCGAACTAAACTGCATTCTTCCCATCTACGCTGAAGATGCGCACATGAAAATTTTGGCGTGGAGGCCTCTAATGATTTACGTACCCATATTTTTGGGATCCCTGATCAACATCCAACTCCAGTGCTTCTGCTAAAATCAATATTCCGATATTTACGGCCAGCTACTCTAGGTTTGATGGTGCCCTCTTAACCAGAGAGTTTTATGTACAGGGGCACTGATGGTCCCTCTAACTCCGAAAATATGGGGGTTAGCTCAAATCTGCAAAGTACATTAGAAAGTTTGCGTGAATTCTGTATGATTTAAATTTGTATGTTTAAGCGCTCAGGTCAATGTTTTGACCACCATAGGCCAATTTGGGTCACGATAGGCTATTTCTACCCAAATGTGCAATGCTTAACAAATGCATTGACAGAGGTCTGAGCCACATTCTCATTTGACAAGGGCGGGTACACGCCCCCTGAGATCTCAAGAACCACGCTAGGTAGCGAAAAGCGATAAACGGCGTTAGGTAGCACATCCACTTTTCCATCAAAAATATTTAAACCATTTCTTTCAGGTCACATTTAATGTCACTAGAGGTCAAAACATGCGGGCATAGAGATAATATGTAAATCAACGTTTTCGGTCATTACATCTGAACAAGTAAAGATAGAGCAAAACAATTTAAACTATATGAATCCTTGCGGCAAGTCAAATCAACTGATATATACTATTACCTTGCTAGGTCAAATCAAGATTTTGACCTGACCTGAGGTCAGGTCAGGGTCAGATTGGGAAGAATGCATATCATTAGAACCACAATAACAAGGCAAATATATTTCAGGTAAAATAAACGCTCTATCGCTATTAATTACTAAGCTATTCTGTTAAAACCATTTTTCCCATGTATTTCCAATGAAGAGGTCATGTCTCGTATCTGAACTTAGGTCATCGATATCAAAATTAGTGGACAATTTTAGGGACCTCGGTGGGCCTATTATGTGATATGAGTTTCAATCGGATAAGTTCACCCTGTTCCGACTTATGCTATCTTAAACGTTTTTTGAGGTCAGGTCGCTTGACCTGTACTGGTGACCTGACCTGAGCTGACCTAACCTTAAAATTTTACAAAAGTTTTAAAAATGATGAGAAAAAAGGTAAGCCTAGTCCGACGGTGCTACACGCCGCCATTTTTATGCTATCTCCGAAAAACCCGAGGGGGCGGGTACCCGCCCTCATCAATGCACGTGCTAAGAAACTTGGGCATAGCTCTCATTACATTAGAGCTATTGAGATCTGGTAAAGTACAGTTGATAGGAAAAGACCAAGGCTTTCTCTGCTATGTGAAACATAATGACCTCCTGCCAGTGGTTTGGCTTCCAGAGGACGCCTCTGGAGCTAGCATGACCTGAGGTCACGAAAGGTCAGAAAGTGGTTTGTCATATATCAAATAAAAGCCCGTGACGTGACATATACGATGCCATTTAATTCATTTCTCTAGCTTGATTAGGTCACAATTTATCTTAAAGTACTGTTTTGTTTACCCCTGGTGACCTGTGATGAGCTCATATAGATCCAAGGGGAAATATCCCCATGGAATCCGTCAAAGGGTGGCCAAGAATGCTTTTTCGGAAATATGATCATTTGAAATAATTTTTGTGACTCTTGTATCATAGGAGCATAGGACAGCATTTCCTATGGTTTTTCAATGTGAGAGGTCACCTCATGATCTGGTCTTAGGTCACCAACACAAAAATCCCAGATATACATTTTGTAGACTCTGGACGGGTCATCACGTGTAGAAAGTTTCAAATTGATCGGCCTAGAAATATAGCTATGGTAGAGCTTAAAAGTTGAAGTGAGGTGACCTTGTTTGACCTCACCTGGTGGCCTGACCTAGCTTGGCCCGGGATAAAACACTTCAGGGATGGTGGTAAAATGATGTGTTGAGATGTGGAACCCTCAACCGCGGTTTTGTGCCTCGTCCTTGCTCTTTTATTCTGAAAAAACCTTAAGGGGCCATCGATGGCTCCCGGTGGGGCGAGGGTTAAGCTGTTTAGGGAGTCTAATGACTAAGGACGTGCGCTTTGCTAGCTTTTGACCTGAGCAAACCTTTGAGGCAGGGTGTCGCTTTTGATCTCTTTGAGGGTGCCGGGGCACCCGGAATAGAATGATGAAGTAGTATCAAAACATCATTAACATTTATTTTTCTTTTCTTTTAAGCACTTACAATTAGCTAAATAGTTCTACAGGCGTGTGCAAAGGCTAAACACACTTTGCATTGTAAAACCATTCCTTATATGGTGATTATTGTCATTGTTTTAGAGCTGGGACCTCCAATCACTTTCAAAATTGCACCCCCTGCTTTGATATATTATTACTGATTATTTGTTTCAGACGCTTTTAGGTGGATGTTGTAAAGATGTTCTAGCTAGCTAGGTCCCGAACCAGAGGTTTAGGGGACTTCCTTTTAGCAAATTTGATATGTAATTTAGTGATCTCAATATTTAGCCGATGAACAAAGGCACAAGTAGCTTTAGTATCTTCCTAATCCTCTTACTTTCCAGGACAGAGCAGGGCCATGTCTGACTAATCCACGACCAAAGCAAAGGTGGCTCCTACCCTCCACCCTGGGACAAGGGCTAGCCTAGACAGAATAGAGAGGGAGAAAATCTTATTTGCGCGAAAATTGCAATGGTGTTTACACATTACAGTAAAGCATGTTCTTACTGCTGCATCTCTGATCATTTTTTGAGTCGTCACTTGACCTAGATTGGTGACCTGTCTTGATACGACTGGGACCGAGCATGTCAGAAATTTTACACAAGATCAGGTAACAGGTATACCGTGTATGGTGACACTGTGCGCTGCAGTTTTTCTGCTATATGGGAAAAACATAAAGGGAAAGCGGTGACCAGCATCCACCCTCTCGGTGCCTAAGCGTGTTAACACGCGCATTGACGGGGGCGGGTACCCACCCCCTCTCGGGTTTTTCAGAGATAGTAGAACAACAGCGGCGGGTAGCGCCGCCGTATTCGGCATACCTTTTCTTTCATCATTTTTACAGCTTCTGTGAAATTTTTAAGGTTAGGTCATCTCAGGTCAGGTTGCCAGTACAGGTCAAGTGACATGACCTCAAAAAAAAGTTTAACACGCGCATTGACGGGGGCGGGTACCCGCCCCCCTCGGGTTTTTCGGGAATAGCAGAAAAACGGCGGCGGGTAACGCCACTGTACTTGGTATACCTTTTCCCTCATCATTTTTACAACTTCTGTGAAAATTTTAAGGTTCGGTCATCTCAGGTCAGGTCACCAGTACAGGTCAAGTGACCCGACCTCAAAAAACGTTTAAGATAGCATAAGTCGGAGCAGGGTGAACTTATCCGATTGAAACTCATATCACATAATGGCCCCACCGAGTTCTCTAAAATATGTTCCGGTATTTTTGATATCGATGACCTAAGGTCAGGTACGAGGCATGACCTCTCCATTGGAAATACATGGGAAAATTGTTTTTACGGAATAACTCAGTAACAGATGATGATAGAGCATTTATTTTAGCTGCACTAGACTCGCCTGGGCTTTGCAGTTGTAATGATATGCATTTTATATAGTTTGACCCTGACCTGACCTCAGGTCAGTTCAAATCCTTGATTTGACCTAGCAAGGTCAAATTATATATCATTCGATTCGGCTTGCTGAGAGGATTCATACAGTTTAAGTCGTTTTGCTCTATCTTTTCTTGTTCAGATGTAATGGCTGAAAAACTGAATTTACATGTTATCCCTATGACGGCATGTTTTGACCTCTCGTGACCTTAAATGTGACCTGACAAAAAATGGTTCCAATGTTTTCGATGGAGAAGTGGATGGGCAGCCCAACACCGTTTACCGTTTTTCGCTACCTACCGTGGTTCTCGAGATCTTAGGGGGGCGGGTACCCGCCCCCCCCGTCAATGCGAAGGTGGCTCAGACCCCCGTCAATGCGCGTGTTAAGATAGCATAAGTCGGAACAGGGTAAACTTATCCGATTGAAACTCATATCACATAATGGGCCCACCAAGTTCTCTAAAACATGTTTCGGTATTTTTGATATCGATGACCTAAGGTCAGGTACAAGCCATGACCTCTCCGTTGGAAATACATGGGAAAAATGGGTTTGACTGAATAACTCAGTAACGGATGGTGATAGAGCGTTTATTTTAGCTGTATTAGACTCGCCTTGTCTTTGCAGTTTTAATGATAAACATTTTAAACGGTTTGACGATGACCTAACCTCAGTTCAGGTCAAATCCTTGATTTGACATAGCAAGGTCATATTATATACATCATTCGATTCGGCTGCTGCGAGGATTCATATAGTTTAAGTCGTTTTGCTCTATCTTTGCTTGTTCAGATGTAATGACCGAAAACCTTCATTTACATGTTTTCCCTACGACGGCATGTTTTGACCTCTCGTGACCTTAAATGTGACCTGAAAAAATGGTTTAAATATTTTCGATGGAGAAGTGGATGAGCTACCCAACGCTCTTTACTGTTTTTCGCTTCCTACCGTGGTTTTCGAGATCTTAGGAGGGGTGGGTACCGGTCCCCCTTTTAAAGTGAATGTGGATCAGACCCCGTCAATGCGCGTGTTAACCTCTTCTGAGGCCGTGGAGACTGACCTGTTTTGTTCGAACTTGTGCCGAATGCTGGTCGGGCGTGTTCATACCCGGCTCCAGGACTTCCTTGCAGGTTTTGTCAGCTTTTAGCAGTGTTTGTCTCTGCGGTCCGGGTGTCGAACTGAACCATAATGGAGCTTGGATACAAGTAGAGACGAACTACGGCGGACGAAAGAACGGGTGGACGAGTGATCTGGCTCCACTCGGCCTGAAAAAACCCTCTCATTTTCAGCTTACTGGGCGGAAATAAAAATAAAAAATATTGTGGGGACGGTAAATGCCACGTATTGTTCCCCAGGTGACAGTGCGCCTTGATCTTGACCTTCGTCCCCATTCTAATCTTGACCGATATAAATAATCGTTGCACTTGAGTGTCTATTAGGTGCACGCACAGCCAGGCAGTGTCGGCACGGCGCCCCGTTCTTGGCACTCGTCTGCACGCGTCTGGCCGGCCCCGCACCGACCGGGCCGGCCAGATCACAGGTCACGTGACTGGGCCTCAGCACAGCGCCTTCTAACCAAAGAGGGGGTGTTAGAACACTCACCCCCTCCCTCGGGTTTGTCCGACGGCGCCTGATAACTGCAGCGCTCTGTGCCACCGTACTGGGCACATAAGGTGTAGTGCCAAGTATGGCGTAGTGCTAATTTCCTGATCGATGACATAATTTGTATTCAAAACATCAAACTTTGTCATGACCTCTCCAGCGAAATGCATGTGGAAGACAGCAATTGGCCGGAAATGGTTCTATGTATGTAAATAAGGTTGATAATCACTTCTCCTTCGCAAAATCGTAGCATCTTGGGCCACTCTCTCGGGTCATGCTTTCGGATTTTGAGCTGTGACCTCTGAGTGGTCATCTGGGAGAACTTCAGCAGGCCTTCACACTCGGTTCAATAACTTCGCAGGAAATGGCGATACAGCATTTATGTTAATGCCATTATGTTTGTATTATCTTGCCAGTCGATTGAAATGCATATTGTCTGTTAGGTCAGATGGTGACCTTGAACTAATCTAGGGTAAGGTCATTTCTGCATTGTTACCAGTGCGTTCATATGATACGTCACTGAATTCTTCGTAACGGAAGAAATCAAATGGCGTTTACAAATTGGCTCTAACTCAGCCCCGTCTGACGCTGGAGCCTAAACAACACTCTCAAGCCTGTCACATGATTTGACCTCGCATGACCTCAATATTGACCTGATCTAAAAAAATCGAAAGTAAAAAAACTGTCAACATACCACAATACTGGTGACAAAATCAGTTACAGTCAGTGACAAAACAGCCAAGATTGCGCGCACCTCAGCGTGCAAAGCTGTCGCTCAGTCTGCCAATACGCTATTTAAAATTTAAAACGACTCGTGTGGTACGGGAAACAATCCCCTTTTGTTGTCCAGTCTCAGTTTTCATGGTTACACAAGTTTGTTTTGAGATTTTGTTGTTGTCTTAAACTTGTTTGAGGTAAGGTCACTTGACCTGTACTGGTGACCTGACCTGGGATGATCTAGCTTTCAAATTTTCACAGAACTTGTAAAAATGATGAGGAAAAAGGTATACCAAGTACGGTGGCGCTACGCGCCGCCGTTTTTCTGCTGCCTCCGAAAAACCCGAGGGGGGCGGGTACTCGCCTTCCCGTCAATGCGCGTGTTAAGAAAGGCAGATAATATGCTGATACAGTTTTGATTGATTTCGTCGGCAAAAGAGCCAAGACGTGATAAACATTGTGATTAAACCCGAATCTATGATAACAAAGAATGCAAAATAATTGATTATCCAGTTTTGATAACGAAGACAAAAATATTCAAGTTTTTCTATTGCCAATCACAGTGCTCTAAATAAGGAATGTCAGCGGATATAACAAACTCATTGATTTTTTTATAAAATAACAAACTTATTTTTTTATAGCTCGATATAAAATTGAAGACTAGGGAAATGACGTGTTCAGATTTCTGGAAAGCGATAATCATGTTGGGACAACTCAAAGCCACGATGCGTGTCCCGTTCTATGCGACTGAAACAGGACACGTGCGATGGAGCCAGGGCAGGAAGACTGGTCCTCGGACCAAACAAGTACAAATTCAACTCTAACCAAGGCAGGAAGCCTGGTCCTCGGACCAAACAAGAACACATTCAGCTCGAAAGTCGCCAGCTTCGCATTCGACTATATTGCAAAATCATTGTAGTGTCTACGCAGCGAACATTGCCACTGGGGCGCGCTACACACGGCGGACATGTGACGGAGCATTTGTACAGACCGATTACACAGTACACAGCAAAACGCCGCTCCCCGCGGTCAGGTGTCCTCCGCGTCCTAACGCCTGGGAGACTCTGCATCCTACCACCAGGGAGCCTCCGCGTCCTACCACCAGGGAGGCTCCGCGTCCTACCAGCAGGTGTCCTCCGTGTCCTACCACCTGGGAGCCTCCGCGTACTACCAAATGGGAGCCTCCGCATTCTACCACCAGGGAGGCTCCGCGTCCTTCCACCAGGGAGGCTCTGCGTCCTTCCACCAGGGAGCCTCCGCGACATACCACCAGGGAGGCTCCGCGACATTCCACCAGGGAGCGCCCAGACCTCGCGGCAAGGCTTCGACACACGGCGCCGGGCAGCTCCCACCGGCTGGACCATCAACTGGCATGAGAGTGCACACTGCACATGAAACTCAACAGAGTACACACACTAGCCATGCAAGGTACGTAGACACACACGCTCTCAGGACAGTGCGTCGGAGGCCCAGCGACTGCGTCGGTTCAGTCGGACAGTGGCACCGCTCTGCTGCCGTCGCACCTCTACACCATACAAAACATAATTACTCTGGTTGTCTATCACGGACAGAATTACTTTACTATCACAATATGGCCTCAGGCGGCGTGCGCCTCAACAGTGAGATTACAGGGGCCACAACCTCGCCTACAAATTGTCAGAGGTGGCGTGCGGCGCCTCGCGGGACCCGCACGCCGCATAAGTCAGCCGTTGTCTCACTCGGTTCCATTTGCATCTTTCAACGTCATTCCACTGTCGGCCTGCAGCGTTCTGATTATTATGTTGCTCGTCGCGTCCACAGAGCAATGAGCTAGGCTCTAGTCCAAAAGAGCTGTGGACAAAAGTGTGTGGCACTCATGCCCCGAATGAGAATAAACTTTTACTCTCTCACTCAATTGGGTGAGTAGAAAGAGAGTGACTGTTTTTTATAACTTTATGCGGGTTTGTTTGCCCACTTACTGTCACAGTCTAGGTCCCTCAGATTTAGAAAGTCATGCTACAGAGCCAAAGCATGTATGGACTGTCGTCGCGAGACGTCTCAGACTCACCTGCAACCCACAAATGTATTTTTAACTTTCTGATAATAATTTACCGATCTGACTCGATGAAATCGTGTCATTGAGTGGGCAAACAACATCACGTAAACACAGAGCTGAGCCACTTATTTCGGAATCCCTCCACGAAGTCAGGGACACAGAGATTACTCTCCTTTGGAACGAATCGCCCTTGTGTCGCACACAACTCTGGCTGTGAGATGCCCTCATAATATGGACGCTGACCTAGGGTAAATGTAAATTTCGTCGAATACTAATCCGTTTCGAACAGATGCCTGCAATTTTTTTAATACAAAAACAGCTTTGTTTCTTTTTTCAGAGCAGAAACAGCCTACCCCATGCCAGTCAGTCCCCATGTTTAATACCAGGGTTCCTCCTGCCCTGTGTTATGTTATGCATAATACATGACCCGACGAAGTCTTGACGAACCGATCGACCCAGTCCTGCGCCAAAATGGCCCCAAACGTCTCATTTGATCATACCAGATGCGAAAGCACGCAATTCTTCAGCGCCGAGCCCCGCGGCCAGGAGCCACCCACCTGCTGTAGCCGTGCGGCCCGGTACTCGGCAGGCCGCCGGCCCCGCCCCCCGGCCCGCTGCACGCGACTGCTGACAAAGTGCAGTTCCGGCGGGCCGTGACACGCAGGCGACGATGGCGGCGGGGTCACGCGCTGACAACAGCTGGCCGCAACACGCTACCGCCACACGCCAGTCTGCCAGTCGCCGATGTCAGCGGCTCTGACAGCGCTGCCGCCGCAGTGGCGCAGTGACCGCCGGCGAACACGTTACACAGCCCCGCAGCGGCGCGCTGCTCTTATCGGCCCCGTGCCGCGGCAGCCGCCGAGAAGACGATCACCAGAAGAGCAGCCGGTGCCGCCATCTCTCCCGCTCCCGTCAGACACTCCACTGAAAACAAGACAAACGTCATGGTGGGAGCCCGCGTTGTATTGTGGCAATTACTGCACGGCAGCAGCGATTACGCCGAAGAAGAACGGTGTCCGATCGGGAGATGAACGTGTCCGAAATCGAGTTCAGGAAAAAAATCCACAGACAGACAGGTGCACGGCAAACTACCGAGCTCAGGCCCGTAGCAGCCAGCCCTCCATCAGCCAGTTCCATAGCGGCGCATGATTAAGCACGGGCATGATATGGTGCTCTGAACAGCGGCGCGGCGCGCCGCAGTCGGCGCCGCCGGCTGGTCCGGGATTGCACGCCGCACTGGTGGCAGCGGCGCACCTGAGCGCGCCATAAACTGTGACAGCGCGCCATTATCCGCCGCCCTATCTGACGCCGTCGCAACTTCGTCCCATAAATCCACCTTATCCGCTGGTCTGCGCGCCGTGGCGTCGACTGGGCGGGCAGCCTATTCCGGGATAGCGCCGCGCGTCGCCGCCGACGACGGCGCCGCGGGGGCGCCTGGCCGTGCCGCGCGCCCCCGCCCTGTGATTGGCAGCTGCTGCGTGGTAATGAGCACACTTCCGGGCCGCCCTTTGTGTTAGGCAGATCGGCGTTAATGTGTGTGCTTTTGTCTGCGGCGACCAGGCATCATATGAGCGATGCTGAGGATTGTAGGTCGGATAGGCGTAGAAAGCCTCCAGAATGTTGGGGGCTCAGATATTGTTTTAGGTCAATGCATCCTGTACAATGCCACATATGACATGTTGGTCAGTCTGATAAACCATACTGTGGAGGAGTTCATGGCCCTCTACCCTGTTCCAACCACGCTAAATTTCTGATTATATGACGGTATAAGTCATAATTCTCCCATTACATCAGCCAGTTGGGCGCTATGCTCATCCACTGCTAATGGAAGTCTCAATGAAAGCATCTGGAAAACCATCACTGGTGGTTTTTCAGTGGATAGGTTATAATTTGTTAATGTATGTATTTATTCATTCAAATATATCACCAATGGGGTTACCCACTGACAGGTGAAGTCATTAATAAAAAACAATGTATCATTTAACTTCATCACGTCAATAACAAATGATAGAAGAACTCAGCGGAACCCAATAAGAAAAGCCGACAAGGTGAACAACTCTGACCGACTGACCTCTGGCGGTGACGTTGAAGGCCAGTATGCCCTCTACGCCGGGCCGCAGAGCCCTGGGACAGGTGCGACGCACGGTGGAGAAGCGCAGCCCCTCCGGAGACGCCGTGTACACGAAGCAGAAGTGTCGCCTGGCGCCAAGCGGCCCGCTGGGTGATGCCACCAGGTAGAAGGTGTCGTTCTCCCTCCAGCTGCCCTGGCACGCGAACGCTGCCACAAAATCGGGACAGGTGGGTAGAAACATGGGAGGACTAGACACATAGCAATCAAAGATCCCTCGCCAAAAGCAGCAATGCCACCCCAAACATGTAGGAGGTGTCCTGCTTAGCTTTGCAAGTTTATCAAAACAAGCTTAGTAAGTTCCAGCCTTTGAAGTGTTTGCAAAAACCATCACCCATCTGAAATTTGAGACTATTTCTCCGTACGAAAACGACATAAGATTGAAGCATTGCCCATGACTCTCCCTTCTGTCTGTCTCCGTTGTAACCATTTCCAGTGTATTGAGCTTTTGGAATCATTTTATAGTATGTAATTCTATCAACTCATTATATTAGGGATATTAGTGGTGCAGTCTGTCGGCGCACGCGCTGGGCTCCACCACGTGACTTTTGCAGTGAAGGAAGTGTTGCAGGATCAGGCCCGCCCATTGACAGAACTAGGCGCCTCGCCCTATTTGCCGTCTCTGACCCGGCCAAACCCTTTTGTGCTGTTGATATTACTGTCAAACAAAACTACAAAAAAACCAAAACCAAAACCAAAACCAAAATTGTATCACCGTCAACCGCACCAAAAGCCTTGACGTGCCACTATTGATGTGTCGATTTCTCCGGGCTTTCCCCCGCTCGTTCCCCAGGTAATTTCGACGTGTCCACCAGTGCCTTGCAGAGAAACGAATGACTCGGGGAATGTCTGTGGTCCCCACGGCACACAAAAACTAGAAGTCTTTCTGTGCTTCTCTGGATGACTCGATTCCTCCGGGTTTGCCCCGTTTGTTCTCGAGTTATCTTCATCGTATGTTCACAAGCACTCTGTAGAGAAATGAGTGTAGTAATATCACCAGGAAGCAGCCGCTCCAACAGCCAGACACTCAATTTATCAGCAGATTGCTCTCAACATGTAACTTTTTCTACAACCCAGTCTGATGGAAGACAAGTGAAAAGCAAGGTACATAGGCCACGACAGTGGGATAGGAAGAGCGATAATGAACAATGGGCGTTGTTTTATTGTTATGCTGTAGCGCGCTGCCGTAGGCGTTATAGTCTGGAAGAACACGTTCCTAATCATTGTTTTAATCATCTGCACTCGACAGTGAGAGAGGAGAAGCTAGGACAGTGTGGGGTGGCGGTGGGAAAGAGGTGCAGCTCTAAACCTCTCAGACAGGATATTTAGGACTAACATGATAGTCACCAATAGCAGCAGAAATGGGAGGGCAGTGGGCCACCGTGCCTTCCCCCCACCCTTATACCAGAAGTTTTAACACTAAACCCCTAGCATGACGGGAAAGAAATAGGTTGAAAAGGCCATAATGTTCCCTTTAAATTCTGACGTTCCGCCGTGACTGATAGTCCCTAAAAATAACACTAATAGTCATAAAAGCACCCTGGTTTATCAGGAACATTCTTGACAAAATTAAATTCCTCTTCACCGGGTGTCTCTTACAGTGGCAGTGGATTCGATAAAGGAGCCTGAGCGACCCCCAAAAACACCTGATTTTTTTGGGGCACCGTGGAAGGCTTTGCACAATTAAGTGATGTGACTGTTTTATGGAATAAATACAAATGGTTTCCAATATTCCAATTTATTCCAATAAATATGAACATAGCAGCTCCTTTGATGCTACTACATGCTCTATGAAACTTTCCTTCTAAGGAAACATAAATCAAAAGGCGTGATAATAAGCCCGACTGCGCAAATCAAGTCAGAAAGTCGAGGAAGCGTTGGCATTTTTATTTGTGCGAAGTCCGGGCGTGTCGATTTGGTTTTGATGCACAACTTACTTGCCCCCGTCAGTTTGCATTTTGTAGGTCGTAAACCTCCGGAACCGAAACACTTCGGATATTTATAATAATTGGTGGACTTGGGGCAGCTGGTAAGAGATGATCAGTGAGATGACCTTAGCTATGTCTAGGGTGTAGGCAACGCCGTGTGTCCAGAGAAACTAAAAAAATATGTGGCGGTAGCTTATGGCTTAACGCGTGAACTATCGGGGTTCTGATATGTGTTATCAGTTTCCAGTGGTATATATAGCCGGCAGGTTGAAGGAGGGCAAACCAAAGTCGAAAAGCAAAGAAACGTAACGAAATGACAGATTTGGTCACAATTCAACTAGACGTTAGGTTCGGGAGGGTAAGCCTGAGTAGGAAGGTAAACACGTCACGGAGTAAAAGATGCGGCCACAACATTCTTGATTTTTCTATCCAAGGATCATTTACTCTAATGCGATTTTAAATATCAAGAGGACCAAGGTCCAATGTTTGCACTGAAGTTGACTGCTTCTGCTTGAAGCTGACTGGCTCAGTTGAAGCACCAGAACCTTGTTTATAAACTAAAAAGGAGAAGGGGCAAACAAGGAGGTCAACAGGTTTGGGGGCGGGGGCAAAACATAGATTTGCCCCCAGCTTTTCCACTTGGGAGGAATTCCTTTTGCCCCCACCCCTTGGATTTGCCACTGTCAGTTTCATTATTCTTAAAAGATCTGCATATGTGTATCCATATGCCACTCTAATGGCACAAAGAATACAGAGATGAATGCGTTTTCGGTCTGCTTTTTATTTAGCACATGGAAGTTTGTCTTCAAATTCTTCCGTAATTTTTTGTGGGCATGAGTGCTAAAAGAAAATTACATTCGCACACGGAGCGTCTTTTGCTCCTAGGATGAGTGAAAAAAGCCAAAACGTTGTAAATCTGCTTGGGGGGTGGGGGAGTAAAGCTGCTTGTACATCTGCTGGGGGAGGACAGCTGAAAGACTGGGCTACAGGACAAATATCCGTTTTTTTCTTCTGGATTCAACTTCCATATTTTTAGTACACCAAATTGAGCGCTGTCTTCACACCCTACTCATCGGAATGCTGGATGTACACTTGTTTTGTCTGCCAAACTCACTAAGCGTGCATCAAGTTATAAGACAAGTTGTCTTTAACACCCGCCCCGGTGGGCTTCCAAGCCACCTTCGCCATGGCGACTCGGAGGCCCACCGGGACGAAGGTGACCTGAGGTGGTGACCTGATGTGTTCGAAACCCACCTCCCCTCGAACTCGGCAACTTTGCGGGATAGCGAAAAAACGCGAACGCTGGTGGATAGCTTATACAAATTAATGACGAAACTATATGAGTTACTTTTTGGCTCAGGCCAATATTGAGGTCATGACAGGTAACAGAAGTGTTAGAGAAGAGTTTCTGGGCCGTAGTGTCTGACAGAGTTGAGTTAGAATCAATGTTTAGGCACCATTCGCTTCCTCTTGTTACGGTGAATGGAATGATGCATGATATGACTATATAACGCCAAAACATAATTAAGAGGTCAGGTCAAGGTCACTATCTGATCTAGCATACTTAATATGCATATCCATCGACTCCCAATAAAAATACAAACGTAATGGTAAAACATAATAGCAACAAACGTGATCAAAATAAAAGCTTTATCGTCATTTCTTGCAAAGCTATTGACCCGAGTCTGAAAACCTGTCTAAGAAGCCGAAGCCCCAGATGACCTCTCAGAGGTCACAGGACAAAAATTGATCATTCATGTCGACCTGTTTTGCATGTGTTGTGCTGATCCTTTTCCAGGGCCAGTGTTTTTCTAGAGAAATATATAAATAAATAAATAAATATATATATATATATATATATATATATATATATATATATCCCTCTCTCGCTCTGAGTACATTTCATAGGTTTAGAGACGACCATATCCATACATTCATAAAGTGGAGGAAGGTGTTTACTTATGCCCGTTCCATACTCCACAAAGTATGTCACTTCAAATTGATGTCATTCCATTTAAAAAATAATTTACCATGTTTTCATTCAGTGAATCCAACTCTGATTTCGCACATTATCAACCTGTTTTCATGTTTTCGTTTCAAACTTGTGTTCATTATGATGCTGACAGATGAGATAAATAAAATGAAGGTCAGATTTTTTCGTTTGTAATCACGGAATGGGTGAGTGCATCTCTACCCTCACCTTTCCCCCACATGCCCGTGTCTTTGCATACATAATGACACAATCAACCAAACCAACGAAAATTATACGCAGCCAGACACAAGGCAAAGGCACAGCGGTGATGATCGCTAGTTTTTCAGGCTGGAAGTTCTTGACCGAGGTCGGCGACTGCAAGTAAGAAGCAGTAGTAATGAGCTCTATCTCTGTTCTACCACAAAAACCGCCTCCGGCCCAAATCAAGCTCCTATAAATTTATATTTCCGTTCCACATGGTACCAAAAAATGGAACAGTAACATGGTTATACATAATACATATAAACCGTACGCATATTTCAGTTCGACCCGGACAAGTTCCGAAGATTCGAAAACTTATACAGCTATCCGAGAATGCTCAGAAGAATCATATGCCATTTGTTTCTGTTCGCCAATTACGGATAAAAAATTAGAACTTTCTTTCAGACTTTTCTATAAGCCAAAACTAATGCAGCTATGATATTTGCGAACCAGATACAACACTCTCATAAAAACTCAGACTTCGCCTCAGTTCAACGGTCGATATCAGAGACTTCAACGGAGAGCATTTCCAGAAACACCTCAGAATCCTGCAAGATTCCTCGAACCCATTATCACTGCTGCATTTGTGGGGTTCTGACCGACCAACATGCACATCAATCATGACAGTTTACGAACCTATAAAATCTATAGCCGTTCTCCCCAGTCGGGATGGCGCACGCCTGTGGGCAGCCATGTGCCTACCAGGTAGCCTGGCAACTATCGACCCTGGGGCCCCTGACCGCACCCTCGATCGCGGCACTCCGCGACCCACCCCGTTCGTCGGCCACAACGCGGGCCGCGTATTTGCGCAGCGGAGTGTGCGCACACAAACTGCACTGTCAACAGCAAGCTCACACTCACATATCAGGCGGCAAACACTGGCTGGACCTCGGAAACTGGATTTGGCTGAGCCAGAAGGGCAACAGAGCGCAGCAAATTAGTCCGGGCCTCCATCAAAATTGTCACGCAACAGACTAGACCAAATATCATTCAGCAAGTCTTTTCATTATAGTCCTTCTTGGCAGCGTAAATATTGAGCGCGAGGAATGTGACAGACACTAACTGAAAGCAAACAGGCGGAGTTCCATGAGCTAGCAGAGGGTTTGTCGCTGCGCGGCGGTGTTTGACATGGTCGGTGGAGCCGACTGCGGCCGGTGCTGATCCGATAATGGAGTCGGGTGACAGCTCTGCTGATGGAACAGGCCGCCTGCGGCCAGTCGCCGCGGCAACCGCCACTGTCGCCGCCCGACACATCCCCTGCTGCCGTCCCTACGGCTTCCGGACAACCGCCATCAGAGCAAAACTAGCGCAGAAAGAGCGAAAAATCTCCTGGTTAGCTCAGTAGTTCGCTTCATTTTAACTATGCTCAAGCAAAATGGGCATCATCACTTTACTTTTCACAGTCTTTTTTCTCTTTAGTCTTTTTCAGTCAAGGTTTACTGTGTCCAGAAAGCCGCGTAAGCATATTATCCCTGAACGAGTCATACAGCTTTGCGAAGAGCTCTTGCATATAGAAAATGAGTCGTAGTTCTCGGAAAGCCTGCTCAAGGTAGGGTGCCATCAGCTACATAAAATATCTTCGGAGAAGCGTAATACCCTAAAGAGATGACAAAGCAGAATACAAACCATCATACTTTCTTGGGCGGTGCGTTTTGTTTTTTTGTAAAGAGTGGGTTTTCGGGTGGGTTGCAGGTAACTACGCTTTTACTGTATCCTGCTTTAGAATCTTGCTGGGATCTTAAGTCACTCCTGCGAGAACATAAACAGGGTAGGGTCGCACAGGAGTTGGTTCCTAACTTTATGAACACGTTTACGTCTCCCATAAATGACCCGCCTCTTATATTTGGATATGAGAGATAGCTTAAATGATTATTTGAGCATGTTTCTTGTTTCTGATTGTAGCTTTCATCAGGTTTGCGTCACAAGTAAAACATTTAAAATCAAATCTGCACTCTTACCAGAGCGAGTTAGCAAGAGAACTTGAGTGAAGAGGCTGGAGTGCGCACTCACCCTCCCTTAGGGCTTAGGTTGGTGGGTCCTACGCTGTGTTACGAGAAGCGTTTAATTTTTTACAGAGTGAGATGACACTACCACTTCTTTTTACTCTAGGTGCTGCGAAGCAAATCTGCAGCATTCACTTTTTTAGATGAAACTCTCACCCTCCCCTGAGATGAAGTTTATTTTCCCATAGCGCACTGTACAGAAAGCTACCTACATGCTACTACTCAGACCTTTCTAGGTTCTTCCATAGCTCCCACTATTGCCCGCCAGGAATTTCACTTTGTGTGGGAGACCTCCAAGGTCCCGCAAGAGAGGTCCCAATAGTAGGTAAAGTGAATGCTGAGGATCAAAAAGGAGTCCAGAAGACGGTATAGGAGCCCTTGGGGCAACATGTAAGTGTATTGAGTTGTCATGGGAGGCTCCCAGCGTGGTTAAGAGAGAAATCTGGCTCATAAAGCCATTGAGGCCATTTAAAAAGAAAACAGGTTATGATGGTAAAAAGCGAAAATATTGAACAGCAGTTGCATTCACTACAGTGGCCCTTCAAAATATAAAAGGGAACTGTCATAGCGGCACACTATGCCTCTAAGTCCATACAAAAATGTGCATGTTGTGCAAAAGACCCTGAGACCATACAGAGGGCCCGCAAACCGTGCAGGAGGCCCTAACGATGGAACAGAGGTAGAAGGATTATGCAGGAGGTATCCAAGCCAGTGCAAAGAGCATTCGCGTTTTTATAGGAGGCATTTTAGACGGACCTTGTCTGCCCAGGAAGCCAGCCATCCAAAGCAGGCTGTTTATCGACGAGGCGGGAAGGAAGCCTTCACGACAATGAATATGACTTCCAGTTTAGTACCGGCAGGCATTTCAGTCTCCGGAAGACGCCTTAAAACGATAAAGAGAACTCTTCAAAAACGTGTAATCTTTAATGTAGCTTTCAAGCGTGGTTCGAGCGCACACATACTTGCATTAAATAAGTTTTAACTTTAGATTATAGGTACTTTCTCAGGATTTTTTATCCCAGCACCGATAAGCTCAGCACAGTCCTTGCAAAATATTTGCAGGTTCAATAACGGTCTCATTACTGGTACCAGAGCAAAAGGCGAGTGTTTCTGACGATTTACCAGAGGTCAGAAAAACCTGATCTAGCTAACTTAGTTAGGAAAAATGTCGTAGAGCCAGATAGTTGATAACTTTTAAAGAGTTTTACCTCAGCCTGAGGTTGATACCTATTGGCCAGCTAACAATCTCCTTAATATAGTATGGTAGCACAGGATAGTATCCAATCTATTTATTCTGCGACTTGGGGATGACACTTTTGTCTTCCCTAATACTCCAATCGCATTGTGAACGAAAAACTTCGTTAACCAGGGCTCAAATCCCCGGGCGGATATTCTGCATATACCTACATATATTTCCGATCCCATAATACCTCCCCCCAACAGAACACCATATGATCTCAGCAGCCAGTGTGTCGCTAAGCCCCAAAGCTGCTTTCGAAGAAACTTCCTTATTTTGAGGCAAAAATGTGTTTGAGTTGGGAAAAATTTCCCATTTCTTAGCCTGAATTAGACTCCACCTCACAGGGCCTACCGATCATTTAACGACTCTTGGTGAATGATCAACTGCCTCGTTATACGGTGTCGTCAACTCCACTCTGCTGGCAGAGTGATGGGGGATCAGATTGTATGTATTCAGAAAACCAGCTAGGCCTGGCTCAGGAGGCATAGGCTCTACCATGGATCCACGCCCCCCCCTCCCGCTCCTATCCACCTTCGCCTCAGTGGAAGGAGGGGCTCGCAAACCCCTCGCGCTCGGCTACCATGGAAGTGGGGCAAACACAAATAGTATCAGATAACATGCAAGAAAAGATTTTGAAACTTCTTTTACTTCGAGTTAAAATAAAACAAGTTCAAATTGAAAAAGGTCAAGTTCAAATTAAAACCAGTGAACTTCGAATCAAAATTGGTCAACTTAAATTCAAAATAGGTCAAATTTGATTTAAAACAAGGCAAATTCCAGTTACAACATTTTAATTAAGGCAACCAGTGCACAAATGGTGCAAGGCAACTAAAAAAAGATGGGCACATTTTGAACTATATGTTTAAGACACATGTTAATGTATTTAATGACTGTCCCACAACTTGCGATTGAGCTCCAGTTCCACGTATGCATCTCAGCTATATATATATATATATATATATATATATATATATATATATATATATATATATATATCTTCTAGTATCTTTTACATAGGGGGCACGGTAGTGGAGTGGTCAGCGTAGCTGGCTTCCACGCAGCCGACCCGGGTTCAAGGCCCGGCGGCTTCCCTGAACAAGGAGCAAGCTGGCTCCCGAGAAACCCTTCCAACAGGGAAAGAGTTGGCGACGCCATATGACCCTGGCAGTTGGTGCGTCGATAAGCGCCAATAATTAATTATTATCTTTTACATATACTTAAAGACAAAATTTCCCCTCTTATTTGTCACCACGATAGCACGAACTTGGCCAGAAGTATTTCTTTTTTATCGAATTCGGTGACGCTGAAAGCGCACGGGGAGTTGTTAGCGCATGCAAATAAACATTCATCATGTGTTATGCTTGTGCACCCCCAGTCCTGCAAAATACATCCCGCTCAACGATAATCAGTTTAAGTGACGGATGTACAGACAACGAGTAACTGGATACATATTTATACTAAAATTATCTGAGTTGGGCTTCATCGGAATTAAATTAAGCTTGCTCCACTTGAATTTGAAGAATATTTAATTTCAATCAAATTTGACTTATTTTTAGCCGAAATTAATATATTTTAATTTGAACTTGACTTATTTGAATTTGAACTTCTCATTGGAGTTCTCTGGTTACGGCGAATCGAAAGATGCATAATATTTAGGTCAGAATATAAAATAACGGTTGCGTAAGATTAACGCCATTTCGCAGCCAAATATGGTTGTAATGCATATTGATTGCCTATCAGTTAAAGCATGAAAATGATGTTAAAATAAAGCTTTATCACCATAACTTTAACAATTAGTTACCAAATTAAAAAACCTTTCTACACTGACTCCAGATGGCCTACCAGAGATCACAAATCAAAACTTTAAACTGATACCAAAAAGAGGTCTCAGGCAGACACTGCGAAACTGTTTCAGGAGGTATGGGTCAGAACGACTTCATATGCTCCTGTTTCAGGAGGTATGGGTCAGAACGACTTCATATGCTCAGAGTCATACTTCATATATTTACTTTTTTCCTCATTTTAGTCCACGGAGAGATCATGGAACTTAACCGAATCTATAGTTCATCGATAAAAATGATGTCACCGCTTACGGTAGGTACTCTGTGACCTATTCCCTGAACGCTGAGCCTCATGACGAGCAGTATGTCCCTTTTATCACGAAGCTCATCGTCAATTAGGTGACATCATTAGGCAGTCCTATCGATCCCTTTTCTTGTAAGGGAGCTGGTGAAAACGAGACGGCCCTCCGGTGATTTCACATCACTAACTTTGTGCGTGGCTGCGTGGCTTTTGGTCGGGCTCACCTTTCGACTCTACGCCTCCGGACAAAACCATCACATCATCAGACTGGCATCCCACGTGGAGGGACTTGAACAGGTCCCTGACTTGAGAGCTGAGGTCGCGCTGCTCAGGGTCGCGGTCCAGTCGGGAGCGCTCCTCCAGGGTGACGCCGGTCACGCTGTACTGACCCAGGTGAGGGCACGACACCTGGCGAGAGCTCGACGCTGCAGGACGCCGAACCCACCGGTTAGTGTTGCATGACACTCCCGTGTACAGCCATGGTGAGATGACATATGTGTAATGTTGTGGTATGTTGTGAGATGGAGTGTATGCGTGTTGAATTATCTGGTCAATCCGGGAGGCACTTTCAAAGGAAGATCCGGGGGTCAAGGGGACCGGTCTCCCTCCAAGACTCATCCGGCGCACTCTGAAACTGCCCCCGTATCCCCTTGAAACGTTGCTTGTGAATTGGCAGACCTTGTGAATTGACAGACCTTGTGAATTGGCGTCCGGCATTTACAAGGCGCCTCCCTCCTGGTCCAAGTGGAGCCCCTCCAGGTTCGACAGGTTCAAATGGCGCCCCTGGGGAAATGCTCCCTGTCATTGGGGGAGAACTGGATCTGTCAATTCTGTATTAAACCTGAGCTACCTGGGGGCCCGATCATATTCCCGAACAGTGGAGGGGGTAGAATGAGCCTAGGCAGTGACAGGTCAATTCCCCACCATATATTCGAGGTTCATGTCGGCTGCTTCCATTGGTTAGGCAGACCAATAACGTAATGTGTTACTCAAACGTTATAAGCTTTTCACTTACTACATCCGAACCTGACCAGAGCAGATCCATCTGGAAGGAGAGACCTTGGGCCGACCCCGGCTGCCTGTTTGACCCTGTCTAACGAACAGTGCCACGCCGCGGCCCCAATCGGATTAAACTGCCAGCGGCTCCGTCGGTCGGCGCCGACGACCGTCGGTCAAACTAAACGACTGGCTTTACGAGCGCCGCCGGCTCGAACGGCCCGGAACCGCGGCAGCAAGCATGATCAAAAAATCAGCTCCGCCTGTTGGCATCATCGCCGGCGCGGCGTCGGCGCCGGAGCCGGACGGGGTCAACAGACAAAACGACCCCATCAACCAGCTGGGACGAGAGCCGTGGGAGCCTGCTACATCGTCACCGCCGGCCGGCATCTCCTCCCGGGACCAGACAGCTTCCCCAGCCCCATTCCACTCCAGAGCTGCTCGGTGACTCTGATTTCCTGGGGTTTCCAGTCTTAACACATATCTCAGCAGAAAGTGCTGCCCATCACGATTATAGTCGTTGCCTCTCCCAGTGAAACGTACGTATGACATACTCAGGCATGACTCTTCGGACTTGATGCCCTCTCCCGGTGAGAAATTAAATATATTGAAATAAAAGCGTGTACACGCATTTTAGATTGAACATAGCTTTGGTGACTCTTTTTACAGAATGTAAAGACGAGGTGTTTTAATCTATTAGCAGATTCAGAGAGCAGGCGATGGTGGTGACACCCGACGTGGCGTAACGCCAGTACTCGCCTCTGTGGCACCCGCCACTCCAATGGCACGTGCTGAACCAAAAATGCAGCCTTTCGTATCGGATGCTGAGGGCTTACAACAATTTTAGTCGGTGTGTCTAGAAAATTTGTGAATTCGATAAGTGCTGTTAAGATTAATGATTTGACTTGTTGATTATTATTGTTTTAATTATTTGTGTTGTATTGTTTCATAATTGTATAAATTGTTACTATGAATAAGATTGTGAATCTTAGGATAATCATTACTTGTATTACAATTACTAACCAGGACTTCCGGTCCTATCGAACCTTAAAGGGAATGTGGCACCTTTATACCGTGAGTTTAACTGAGATAGCCAAGTTGTAAAGCATACCGGAAAACCTGGTACTCCATATATCATTCGTCTGAAACTCAAAATTTCCGTAGAGAAAATATAAAACCTACCTGAACTGTAACCCTCATGTACCCTTCGCAGCATGTACCCTACGCTGACGTCACAGTGAGCATCTGCCAATCGAAGCCCTTGAAGCCTATTGAATATGGTAGTGGTTGCCAGATCATGACACCATCCACAGGCAGATAAGTCTTTTTTTCTCTAGAGGAGCATTTTACAAATCAAAATATTGAGCCTATTGTACGTTTTTCAGAGAAATCATGGACGCTTCCATGATTTTTGGCTAAAAAATTACACAAGGGAATGTGGCACCTTGTTCGAATCCTGGAATTTAGTGTAATTAGGCGTACTTTTAGCCGAAAATAATGAAACCACTCATGATTTTTCTAAAAATGTACAATAAGCTCAATATCTTTATTTTTAAAATACTCCTCTAGGAAAAGAAATAAATATCAGCCTGTGGTTGATGTCATGATCTGGCAACCACTACCACACTTGAAACGCTTCAAGGGCTTCAATTGGCTGGTGCTCATCGTGACATCAGCATATTTCGTCACACCAAAAGCCATGACAACTGTGGCCTGCTGCTAGGGGTACAAGAGGGGTACATTGCAAGTAGGTTTTAGTTTTTTCTACAGAAATCTCGAGTTCCAAGACAAATGATATATTGAGTACCGGGTTTTCCGACTTGCTTTACAACTTGGCTATCTCAGTTAAAATCACGTTATGAAGGCGACACCTTCCCTTTAAGTTCTAGGCCTACCGGTGGCCAGGTAGGCTCAAACCGATGCTCCCACGCAGTAGAATATAAATATTATTCATAATACACATTTATCAGCCCCTTGAAATCAAAGATCCACTAAATTCAAGTACGTGCTTCAAGTAAGCTCAGTCACTTTTCAGACACTCGGCCAGGACACTTCAGAGAAGTGATTAAGTAACCAAATAACTGGACGATTCTTCTTCTTTGAGCATGTGCCACGCACCAAACAATCAAAAAGGCACCCGCCCAAAACATTTCTCAACCCGGTGCAAAAGTTTAATTTCCATATTTGTAATGGCTTAAGCAGCAGCCAATAAAAACAGACATACGCTCACTACTCAAATTACCACTCATATCGCAATCACAACCATTAGCAATTATCATCATCATCATTATTATCAGTATCAATAGCATTACTTCTCTGGAAACGGAGAACAACTCACCGACGATGGTGTGGTAGTGGCGGCCTGCCCTGGAGAAGTGGGTGCGGTCGCAGGCGCCCTCGGCGTCGTCAGTGACTCCGCCCTGCTGCATCTCCATCACGTGGCCGTCCCGCCGGTAGAAGGCCACGCACTGGTACCCGCCATGGCTGCCGGCCAGCCCAGCGTCAGCCGCCGGTCCTCCCTGGCCGCCTAACTCGTACAACACACTCTAGACATGCTTATTGTCACCATGCGTCTAAACTGGTATTCATTCCTATCTTTGATCACGTGCAGAGATTGCTACTCATGCAAAATCAAATGAGTCTGGTCAGGAGCCCCAGGGGACAGGCTTTGTCACTAGTATGGCTCTACCCCTACTCTCTCCCCAGGTGGAACAGTGAGATAAAGGCTGAAAGTTTCCAGGACTGTTCGTTATCAATAGTCGACTTTGCCGAATTAATATGTGGAAGGTATTCTGGGGTCTGTTGCGTTTGATCGGGAACAATGCAGCTTGCACTGAGTGAGACTGCGCTGCAGATGAGTTACTGGTAATAACGGTCACGTGAACCTGTACTCAGCCTTCCCAAAGAATGAGGGTTAACATTATCACTTCTCGGTCTGTGGTCAGTGGCCGCTTTTCCTTTAGTTGTCAATACCAGATATTTGCAGCGTGCAGCATAATGATGAATTCTGAATATAGGCACAATAACGAGCATTCATCGATGTTTCGCATCCTGTTGGAATTGCGCGCTCTAAACGCATATTACACCGATAATTTATCGAGCAAACAAACAGGAAATGTCTTAAAAAGAGAACATGGGGTATTTATGAAGGGATTTTAACTTGAAACAACCGGGGAATAGAGCGTACCGGAAAACTTATGGTCGTATGCTCAATTTGTCCCAGAACTCAACATTTGTTGAGAAATAGTGTATTTAGAGCGGGTATTGGCCCCCACGAGCACCTACCACCCCCCCCCCTCGCTCTCCAGCTCCGGGATCTACCCATCCACCTCCAGTCAATGGGCCGATGGGGGAAGCAGAGCTTCGTAGAAGATATCATTGAGCTAACAAAGTAGGATGCTTATGAAGCGCAGTATTCATTTTGTAAAAGATAAGTTCCCTTTAAACTTAGTTTGAATTAAATATAAAGATTCTAAAATATAATTAAAGAAAACTAATAATTAAACCTAAATTTAAATTAAATTACTAATAATTAAACGCCAGATTCAATTTGGTGTTGCTCCCTTCTGTATACGGTGTAAGATCTGATGTAGGTACATATGTTTCGAATGGTAAAATAATAAAGTATTATTATTATAGTCAGGACCATTTTCTAAGCAATACATGACCTTCAGATAAAATAATCACTTCATCCAGTGGTGGATACATGACTTCATTTCTGGAGGACGGGGCTAAATGGCTCGAGCCTCCCTAGCCGTTGGGTCGGAGCAACCTCCGGCTATCAAGTTACTATAGGCAATCTGACATCTCGGGGAACATTGAGCCCTTCTAGCCCCCCCTTGTATCTGCCGCTGGCTTCATCCCTTACTTTAATAGCTGATATCGTGATCTACGATGGTACAATTCGAACCCAGGACTTATGTCAACTTCCAAGAGATCGGAAAATACGCCCACACGATTATTAAAGACACAATGGCCCGTTGGCACGATCAAAGGCAAAAGGGATGACTGCATCTGTTCTATCATCAGAGACTTCGACTCAACAAAAGAAGAATACCATACGTTTTTGTTTGTACTTTTTGGCACGAGAGACGTTAGGTTGAGGACAGCAGTTGGTCAGCTGGCTCAGTGACGACTCACCAGCCAGAGGTGGCGCGCGCCACCAGCAGGGCCTCCCTGGTGCTGACGTCAATAATCTGCGCACACTCCATCTTGGTCTCGTTCTGCGGCCCCAGCACCGTCAGGCTGGTGTTCTTCCTGTTGAACTGGTAGGAGGTGGCCCGGTCCAGCGAGTGCCAGTGACGGTGCACTGTGGTCCAGGGCGGGAACTGGCACTTGGTATAGGAGCCGTCGGCGCGCAGCTCCAGCCGTCGGGTGCCGTCCGACGTGCTGAAGAGCCCGCTGCACGTGGCCTCCGCCGACTCGGCCAGCCTGCAGGCCACAGCAGGTGGTACACCTCAACAAGGCCACCGCTACCTCACTATGCGATTGTATGGCAATTGCATCGTGTTCTGTATTTGAGTGCTATTGTTTTGGAATTTGCCCCCGAATAGAGTTGCATATGTTGACGATTAAATAAAAAATGGATATGCGCTTCGAATAATCAAAGTGGATGTGTTGGGTGGCTATTTTCGCACCGGTTGGCTGCACGCACCAACCAAGTGTTATTGTGATAAGGACAGTTTTGAGTTTTCGTGTATTATTTACGAGTTCATGTTTAATTGATTCCGTGAAAGCCTAGATATTTAGCCCTCACAATGCATATGGAAAACCATACAACAACATCTGATGAAATCTGATCAAAGAACACTGCGCACCTGTAGTCAAGCCAGGACTCCTCCTGCGGCTTGGCGCGCTCGTAGATAAAGCAGCGGAACCGGTCCTCGTCGGAGACGATGTTGGGAGAGACGCGCCGCGTGACCAGGAAGCGGGCCGAGCCCTCCTTCCACAAGCCCAGACATTCCATCTCCTCCTCTGCAGCGGAGTATGAAATGTTAGCACGAACCAAACTGTTGGGAATCTGGGCCGCTCTGGAGTCTCCCATAAGTTAAGGTCTAGACCCAACTGTTTGGTAACAACGTTATCCATCGGAATTCAATCAACATAAGAATGAAAAATGACCACAAGGAGGGAGGAAACCGTAATCCGAATAAAAATTCTCCAAATTCCCTGGCAAATCTAATCCAGGGTGCCAGCAAGTCGAGGATCCATTCAGATATTTGATGTGTCGCTGCCATGATTTTTGTCTTCAAAGCATCTCTTGATACTCCTTGGAAACTGGCTCTTATTTATGCGGTTCCGTAACACTCAGTCACACATTTAATCCACAAAGAGCACTTGCATTACAGGAGCATTCTGCCGAGGGCGCGCCGGCGGCGGTGCTCACCTGCCTCCTCTGCCCCGGCCACGTCCACGCAGGTCTGGTAGCGGAACAACATGCGGGAGCCGCGGTTACACCTCTCCAGTCGGGACCGCGGTCGGCTGCACTCCTTCTGCATCACGTGGCCGCGCGAGTAGGTGAATGTGAAGGGACCCCTCAGGGGACACTCGATTGGCTGGTAGTCGACGCGAAACATGGAGTACAGCTGACGATCGCCGGTCACGTGACCACAGAGTGCGGCCAAGTCTGGGGGCTCTGAGTCGCGATTGCAGAATGCTGCAGAGGTGGAGAATATCAAGCTTTAGCACAGATGACCGACTTTGGTATGGTGATACTAAGATAGAAACAGGAAAGCCACCGAGATCATTATGCACAGCAGCGTTTCGGAGTTCTGTTGATTCTCTTGGTATCACGGAGAAAGACTGAAGGTCATAGCAAGCGGAATAGATAGCAGTTTGGAGGGATATTCAGCATTGAAAAATGGCTCTGAATATTTGAGCTAGTGGTGAAATTGAAATAGTCTAAAACTGCAAAATAACTTGATTTGTATTAAATCTTTATCATTTACCAATTCCTTATCAGCTGTAGCTACGCAAATATTATAGCTTTAGCCTCTTACAAAGGTATTTTCCGCTGTCCAATGCAGTCAGCAGCGGGGCAGCTTTGCCCCCCGCTGTTTTATTTGACAAATTCACTTTGATAAAGCTTGTTCGAACTAGAACTGGTACAATATAATATCCAGAGGCAAGAAGATGGCGATTTTTTCCTTTTGTACTGTTGAGTACGTGCATCCTCCGTTTTCATTCAGCAAAAATATGCTCTCTCTTACTGCCTTCACAGCGCTTCCTGGGCTCTCTTCGTACCCACCACCGCCTGAGGGATCCTCTGCGGCTACCCTCTCCCGCCGGTCTCGGAAAACGGCGGTGATACTGAACACATTGAAACGGTGCTGAAAGCGCCTTATCGTCTTCTACTTTTCAGCCAAGTTCTAACCCTATCCGTTGATCCGTCACAGTGGGCGGAAATGGATCAATGTTCCGCAATTTAAAAGTTTGTATTACTCGTAAAATAATTAGACCTAGAAAAATCCAAGGGGATTGATGTGTTTGTCTTGACCCACGGCTTCAAATGATATGCAGCATGACCATGGAGGGTGATATGTGGTATAGACTTGATCTTGAATTTAGACCAAGGTCTAAGAGCGACCCTTTAAAACCTTTAAGGGCGTGTTCCACATCATTCAAATTCTGCTCATAATTATCATCCTTGTCATTATACCAGATTTATTCCTGCATCTTGTTTTGTTCAAAGGTTATAGACACAGAAAATTTCGTTAAGTGTGACCTTCAGTGACAGCTGGTGACCTCATAATTGATCAGACCTGAAATTGCATCGCAGTGTGCAGATTTGTCTTCCAAGGACTTTGAATTATATTTTTTAAATGCATGTAACTCTTCTAGAGGCCGTATTGCTATCTGGTTTTGTCAGCCTCATCTTAGGAGAACGAAATCGCCCTACATGAGATTAGAAATGGCATTTTAACTTGTCACTGACCTGACCTGGTTCCAAGCTCCGGCCATAAGCTGTCACATTTATCACCTGGGAGGTATTCAGAGCGAAGCATCTGCCACTATGTTCAGCACAGCTGGCTGCCACGCAGCCGACCCGGGTTCAAGGCCCAGCGGCTTCCCTGAACAAGGAGCAAGCTGGCTCCCGAGAAACCATTCCAACAGGGAAGAGTTGGCAACGCCATATGACCCTGGCAGTTGGTACGTCGATAAGCCCCAACAATTATTATTATTATCCTGTCTCCTCGAATCCTGGATGCAAAATAGATATAATAAACTGGTATTATATATTCAGGCACAGCCCTTCATCAGAATCAGGTATGTAAACGATAGATAAAATCACAATTTCATGATCGGAGTGTAGTAAGGCCCCGAATATTCGAGGTCTTGCTACTCTATCGAATATTCGAGGTCATCCTAAAGTAGATAAACGATAGATAAAATCTCAAATTCTTGCTACACCATGACCAAAAATTTGTGATTTTATCTAGCGCTTACCTACCTGGTTCTGATGAAAGGTTGTGCCTGAGTATATAATTAAATCCATTCTACACCCAGGATTCGAGGAAGTAGGCCACTACACAACCTGTCATCTTTCTAAGAACAGCCGGAAGAAATAACACAGCTTTATGCTCTCCAGATAATTTTGAGTTTGTCAGCTTATTCTCATGGGAATTGGGCTCTTCTTCTCGGTAAGTCCTTTCAAGCCCGCTGAAGTTGTGCAATGTTACATACCGTCATGCATGCATCAGCAAAAAATATACTATACACACGTAGGGGAATAAGCGCTGCATCTACAGAAAATACTTACATTCTTTATATTGAAGAACGTTGATGTGTTTTTCGTAAAAGACGACACATTGGTAGCACCGCTTCCGTCTGGAACAGGGCAGACGTGACTGTCAAAAGACAGCGCCGGGTGTGAGCCTTACATACGACAACCTGTCCAGTGTCTCCGCCCCAATCTTTAATCAGTACAGACGAAGCTATTCTGAATAAGAAACCTACTGTGGCAAAATTCAGCCTGTTAACCATATTCCTGTCAGGCTCTCATCTACCCCTATTCATGTCAGGGGGTATTCCGCACTCCCCCCTCCTCACGATCTCGAAATATATCCGCTTGGCGCTAAAATTCAAAGCGCAATGGATTTTTCCCACGCTAAGCATTATCAAAAACTCACAACTGTAAGAATTGTAGGCAGTGGTGTGCAAATTATGCATTTTTACCGGCTTATTTTTAGATTCTCAATAATTTTTTACCCTGTTGTTTGTTTGACTTTCCCAAAACTTGTACGTATTGACAGAGGATTGATGCAAAATGTGTACATCCTTCAGTTGTATGGAAATTAAAAATTCCTTGGTGGTTCTAGGGCCAGAACTACTACATGGTGAAATATGAATATTTTAACGGCTCTCTGTTGATAGATAAGCAGACATCAGGTACTCCGTGACATTTTTGACAGGGATATAAATTAAATAATGACAAAGGGAATCAGATGTGAATGCAAGAAAGGAAAAAGTGGGGCAAGATACACATTGCCAATGTCTAGAAGTATGTCTACCTGTTCTTCTGTCATGTGCTGGATATTATTAAATAGTTTTGTTAATTTTCAACCAGCGATACAACAACTTAAGCAGCACATGCATGTGGTTAATTTGAAGAAGGAAAACAATTATGCGTAGCCTGAGTCTACAGATAGCCAGAGTCGGGCAGTCAGCATCTGAAATCTGCTTGTTCGCTACTTTCTCACTATTCAAATGGTAGCGGAGAAACGGCAGCTGTTTTCATAGTCAGCGTGGTTGGTAGCGAACTCATTAGAGTTAAGACCCACAGCCGCCACCCTACCCTCAGCTTGTTAAGAGAAACACCACCCAAAAAATACCAGAGAGAGTTTGAGTTAAATATCTTTATTCATCAGAAAACAAAAGGAGACTGCCTTATTTTTGGTGATATTGTTTGCCTTTCTTTCAATAACACTGGTCAACAAAATTTAACTTTTGTCGTGGATCAAATATAAAATAGTCCGTTTCTAAGGTAATTTGTTGCGCTAAACACGAATCTGGCCGCACAAATGCAGTATCAGATCAGAATTTTCAGATACAGTATGTCTGTGTGTTGTCCTTGTGCAAGCCTACTCGGCATCAGTGACATTGACAGTGCAAAACCCAAGATGTTTTGGAAAATGAACGTTTGTGTGTTTGTGGAGGCTGGGGTATTCTACCTTAAACCCGATTTTCATAGACCTAGGTCAATATATTCAAGTTTAAATGAGGCCATATAGGTCAAATTCTGTATGTGCAGAGTTGCCATTGGGAAATACCGTGATTATGCGATGAGAAGCCGGATATGGAGAGAAAGTGACCTAAAGTAACGGCAGAAGTGTCTGAGGCAATGTTCTCTGAAACTTTGAGGGCAAGGTAGTTCAAGGCCATTGACCTTTGACGTCAAAATATTACAATTTGCCTATAATGTGTACTGCAACTAGCACTATGGCAACCATAGGGCGGGAAATAAGGTTTGACCTTGACCCATGGCCTTTGCCTTGAACCTGCAACCTTGAACTCAAGTTTGAGTGACCTAGCGTATGACGTCATAGCATGATATACTTCATATTAGGCGGCGTCATCCGACCAAAGGCACTAGGGTCAATGACCTTGAAATTTTTGGTATGACCTTGACCTGTGACTTTTTACTTAGGCTCGACTTTCAAGGGAGGTGACTGTGACATAAAATCCTCATCATATAATGTTGCGACGTCACCTCTCGGTCTACAATACCGGCGAACTTGTGCGACCGAGCGCAACCATTGTTCAATGTACAATGTTCATGCACTTGAATGCGAGGTAGTCTTCCGTTGCAATAAATTAACATGTATATTGATAATCTGCATTGTCTGGGTGCAGATAATCCGGGTTCTCGACATCCTTGATCTATATTTTTTCACAAAAGGCTAGGCTGATGACAGTGTGTGGAAACTGTAGGGGCTATACACCAGGTATGCTCTGGGGAAGAAACCAGGTCCGATGGCAAAAAACGGTTACCAAATTTGAAATCAGCGGTATCGAAATAGGTAGAAACAGGTGTTCACGTGCTGGATCCAATTTAGCTGTTGACCAGTGTAATTATCCTAATTGTATGTGCTATAGAAATAAGCAGAAGTTTTCCCTGAAACTTGTTTCAAAAGGACAATCAAACTATTTTTGGGAAGGGTTTTGGTACAGTTTTTATACCGAATAAAACAAAGCGATAGTAGAGTAGCCGAATTTTGGGCAGCAGTTTTGAAGTTTTGAAAAACTAGCGTGTGTAGCCGCAGGGGTTTCAGCTAGCCAGGGCAAGGGAAGTGGCGATAGTGGTTTCAACAAATTGGTAGCAGCGTCCACTTCTGAAAATATATATGCTGAATACAAAAAGGTTTAAAAAACAGTGCATCTGGCATTGCTCTATATAGATCTGACTTCCTTGATTCTACGCTAGGAGAGAATTTATGTTTCTCGTTTCAAAATAACGTTTTTCGCGGCCCACGAAGTTCCTCGAAATCTGTGTGAGCGTGTGTGGGGCAGGGCGGACGCGACCCGAGTTTTGGGGGCCAAACCCATGTCTGCCTCTCTTCCTGGGGAGAGGGGGGGGAGTGAATATTTTTGCTTTACAGACCTAGTGTAAACATTTTTCGAAAAATTTCCGGCGTTTGGGGGCCAAAAGATAGTTTGGCCCCCTCCAGCGTTTTGGGGGCCATGGCCGGAATGGCCCCCTGCGTCCGCCAATGGCGTGGGTACTGCATACTTCCCGAAACATATCGCAACACAATGCTCAATTCCAATAGAGCAAACAAGCCATGAATGGCAAAGGCTCGCCCTAAACAAGACAATTCCACGTGCTGACCCACACCTCAGGTCAACCAAAGGTGCCGTGGGCGCCTTCAAACACAGAGCATTGACCTGTACTGGCACCTTACGTGTTGTGTACGACGTATTTTTGATGGCTGACTTCTGTGCAGTTTCCTTTAGAGCTGACTTCTTTGGCGGAGATGTAGATAAGCTGGCGAACGCTGTACTGGAACCAGGTTCCCCGCCAGTGGGCAGGAAATACGCACTCTGCAACAGACCACACACGTCAGTGCCGCCATATCACGTTTGCCTCGATATGTTTGTCTAGAGCTGTGAAACAGTTCCCAAACTGGTTGAAAGTTGAGCCACTTCTCAGAACACTAATACTGGAACGTACATAATCATGTAAGCCATGCAGGAAGCTGCATGTTTGACTACTCGAGACGTTAGGCATGCTCTATCTAGAGGTGGTGAGCGAAACAGCGTGTCCTCGAATTCCCCCTCTGAGATTTACACGAAAAGGTGCCGTAAGTGCTCCCCCAGCGGTGCCTGTTTATCATGAAGGTTGTTTTATTTTTTATTTAGCCCACGTGCTTACACCAGAGACGGGTAAGACCGGGGTGCGGCAGCGGGTTAGGAAGGATGTTGGCACACAAACACACACACACACACACAAACAGTTGTTGCCCTCCTTGCTGCACAAATAGACGAATCTCTTCACGGATGACCGTGATTAAGCCCAGAGGGAGTTCACCAATCCGCCACCCATGTCTCAAATGCGTCGTCAGCGCTTGGCCTCGGAAAGCCGTTTCTAGGGAGGAGCCAAGAACTGTGGACCGAGCTCATACATGCTGATGTTAACACCGGGCTTTTCTGCATAATGCCGAAGATTATCATAGCAGGAGTATGGGCTCCCACTCCAGTCTAAAATAAATGGTCGCGTTATATACTCCGCGGATCTAATGCAGCAGTGAGAAGTTATATCTTAAACATCATTGTTAGCCCAATCCTCCCTGATTCCAATTGTACTAATTAATTATTTCCGGTTGGTACGCAACGCAACAGGGACACTCCTGTTCTAACAAATTCAGCAGAGTTGCCGTCAATCAGTTTTAATTTGATGCACTAACTGATTGTAATCGGCACCAGCTTACATACAGCTTTATATTTACACTGTAAAACCCCCAGCCCAGATAAAAAAACTCCCATCTCGGAAACAGAAACTCCCACACCGCACAAAGTTACCAAGAGAATACATTTTCTAGAAACTACCGAGAAGACACGTACAACTGCCTCACTTTCCAGATATCGGTATTTCAGACAGCATGTGCTGAACTGGTCCGGCGCCCACTACCAGGAAGATGGTACATACCTCTCACTCCACAGCCCCAGGGCACTGTAATGTCCTCTTTGGGGACGTTCTTTTTACCCCCTAAAGAACATGGGGGAGACTTGCGAAATGTTGCCATCGCCTGACTAATTTCTATATTTAACCCACGGGGAGACCCCAGGTTTCGGGAACCAAAAAGAGAGGCAGCACCCGGTAGGGCCACCTCCACTGCAACATTTTCCCATCATCCCGAAATTTTTACCCCGGGTCACCCAAGGTCAGGTCACCAGACGAGGTCAACCAAGGTCACCTCACTTCACCTTTAGAGCCTGTAAGAGCTACATTTCAAACTCGATCGATTTGAAACTCCACACTCATGACCCCTCCAGGGTCTACAAGGTCTATATCCGGGATTTTCGATTTCGTGCCCTGAGGTCAGGTCACGAGGCGACCTCTCCCATTGGAAAAGCATGGAAAAGCTATTTCATGATATAAAACCCACAAAAATGATTGCAAATACTCAGACTGCTCAGAACAACGTTTTGGACACCCTTCACGGATCCCAGGGCATATTTGCCCTGACTTTCCAAGGTCATCCAAGGCACCAGAGGTCAAAAACAGTATTTGACAATAACTTTGACCTAATTGAGCTAGAGCGGTGAAACAAACACTATCGTGTTTGTCTTGTCACTGGCTTCATTTGATATACGGCGGTCACTTTTGACCTTTCGTGACCTCAGGTCATATTAGGTCAAGAGGTGACCTCTGGCGGTAAAACCACTGGCGGGAGGTCTTTACGTTCCACATAGCGGAAAAAGTACTGGCAATTTGCTATCAAATGTACTTTACCAGGCCTCAATAGCTCTAATGACATAAGAGTTATGCCCAGTTTGCTTAATCATTGCATATTTGAGTGAAAATAGCCGATCTTGACCTAATTTGACCTCTGGAGGTCAAACCATTGACCTGAGCACTAAAACATGCGAAGTAATTTCTACTGAATTCACGCGAGCTTTCTATTGCACTTTGCAGATTTGCGCTAACGCCCATATTTTCGGAGTTAGAGGGGGCCATCGATGGCCCCCCCCGGTGGGGCGAAGGTGGCGCCGGACCCCCGGTGGGGCGCGCGGGTTAACGTATGTGTTCAGGTTCCAGGAAAAGGTTGTCAGAATCATTTGTTGTCTGTCCACGCCTTTCTCTGTTGATTCTGTTCTAAGATCCGAAGTGGCATGATAAGTGTGAGCCAACCTTTGTCATCAGTGTAATATTAATGGTCTCAGAAAAGTGACATCTCGAGCAGGCACACCAGCGGAACTCAAACACCGCGTGACAAATAAATTCCCTAGCTGCAATAAGCATGTTGAACTGTCTTTAATACTGCACAGCCTACGCCAACGTAAACCACCTTTGGCTCATAAAATGAGTATATCACGGCTGGCGCTATTTCGAGAGGTCTCCAGCTGGCGGGGCAGTCATCGGACCACTCAGCGGTCCCAGCTTCTAAACGTTGTCAGGCGTTGGGCGAAGTGAACCGGCCCATCCACAGGGCACGTGACCGTGCTGCCAACAGGCCTGCTCGCCGGCGGCTGACCGCCGCGGGCACGTGACAATACTGGCGCCGAGAGCCAGCGAGGCGCGGAGCTGGCCGCGGCGGCCGTGGCGGAGCGGCGTAAAGCCGCCACCGCGCCAGACCCTGGTCTGAATCTCAAACTGGAGCCCGAGTCTCGAAATGAAAATGGCTATTGAAGGCAGGATTGCATTCTCGAAAATGGGGATTGATATTTGATGAACCGATGAGGTCTAGACTGTCCGTTGGAGAAGGCCAGAAGTGTGTCGCGGAACTGCCAGACATTGATATTTGCTTATTTATATGTTCTAAGAATATTGCGAATTCTAGTGCTCCATTGATGTTGCGCTGCTTTCGCTGAAGAGCCTTTTAGCCCAAGTAGCCCAAGCATCGTCTCCGGAGTTCAGTCAGGACAAATGCCCCGGTAAATTACCCGATATGGACCACTGTACTTCGAAATGAGCAAGTACGGTCGGTTTGATGACGAGTGAATCGTTCACTGCTTCGGAACATCCGCCCACTTCGGCGTCTGGGTAGCGGCTGACGGCGTCATTAAACTTAAAGGGGCTGTCATCCGTGGCCGGGCCAAAGGTTAGCGATTAGATTCGGCACCGCTAATGCCGGAAAACGGGTAATTGCTGCCGTGCCAGGAAAGATGGTGGCTTACCCTTACAATATCGAAGGACAACCAACACAGCATTAGGGTGGACTAAAATGCACTCATTTTCCCGGAATGCAGGGGAATCAGGCCTTACATTGCTACCTGCCAGACCTGAAAATGATGCAACAGCAACACTGAGAGGATTTTTGTTATGCCAGACACTTCGATTTTCCGGGAACTCTTCCTCACCAGTGACGAATCTAAGACTTCGGTGAGAGTCAAAACAGCATGGGAGACGGCCTATACAACCTAATTTAAATTGTATTTAAGAAGGATGATCGAATAGACAAGCAGAAGGACTGTGGCTACCAGTGAACGGGCAGCGAACGGCGCAAAGCAGGGCACCTCTGCCACACTCATCCTCCAAAGTCAAATCAAAGCGCCTATACAAAGAGTTCATGTATTTGAAGGGCGTTCAAGGCGCTTTCCGCAGCCGGGACAGTGTGCGGCGCCCACGATGAGGCGGCTCCACGCATCTAAGCGGGGGACTGACCATTTACCCGGCTCTCCGTTGGATATACCCCTGCACTGCTCACTCGTATACTGTTCTGTTCTGGGCGGTGCAGGTTGGCATCGGGTGGACAGTGTGATGTGACAGGTATAGCAGGGTTAACAAGCGCATTGACGGTGGGCGGGTACCCGCCCCTCTCGGGTTTTTCGGAGATAGCAGAAAAACGGCGGCGCGCAGCGCCGTCGTACTGGTATCCCTTTTCCCTCATCATTTTACAACTTCTGTGAAAATTTTAAGGTTAGGTCATCTCAGGTCAGGTCACCAGTACAGGTCAAGTGACCTGACCTAAAAAGTTTAAGATAGCATAAGTCGGAGCAGGGCAAACTTATCCGATTAAAACTCATATCACATAATGGGCATACCGAGTTCTCTGAAATATGTTCTTGTATTTTTATATCGATGACCTAAGGTCAAGTACGAGGCATAACCTCTCCTTTGGAAATACATAGGAAAATGGTTTCTACTGAATTACTCAGTAACGGGTGGTGATAGAGCGTTTATTTTAGCTGCATTGGACTCACCTTGTCTTTGCGGTTCTAATGATATGCATTTTATATAATCAAACCTTGACCTGACCTCAGGTCAGGTCAAATCCTTGATTTGACCTAGCAAGGTCAAATTATATATCATTCGATTCAGCTTGCTGCGAGGATTCATATCGTTTAAATAGTTTTGCTCTATCTTTACTTGTTCAGATGCAATGGCCGAAAACCTTAATTTACATGTTATCCCTATGACGGCATGTTTTGACCTCTCGTGACCTTAGATGTGATCCGAGAAAAAAATGGTTCAAATGTTTTCGATGCTGAAGTGGATGGGCTACCCAACACCGTTTACAGTTTTTCGTTACCTACCATGGTTCTCAAGGTCTTAAGGGGCGGGTACCCGCCCCCGTCAAAGCGAAGGTGGCTGAGACCCCTGTCAATGCGCGTGTTAAATAAGACGGACGGGACGACACTTTCAATGTTTCAGTCGGGAAGGAACGAAAGAGGACTTTTTTTTTTTTTAAATGGTGAAATAAATAATGGATTGGGACACGACGGGACTATTTGTCGGATATGTTTCCCTGGCTGTAACGGGACAGGGCAGAGTTACGTGGGACGAAGTGGTACGGAGCAGTTACGTGGGGCGGGGCAGAGTTACGTGGGGCGGGGCAGTTACGTGGGGCGGGGCAGTTACGCGGGGCGGGGCAGAGTCACGCAGGACGGAGCAGTTACGTGGAGCGGGACAGAGGTACGTGGGACGGGGCAGAGTTACGCGGAGCGGGGCAGAGTTACGCGGAGCGGGGCAGAGTTACGCGGGCGGGGCAGAGTTACGTGGGGCGGTGCAGAGTTACGCGGAGCGGGGCAGAGTTACGTGGGGCGGGGCAGTTACGTGGGGCGGGGCAGAGTCACGCAGGACGGAGCAGTTCTGTGGGGCGGGACAGAGTTACGTGGAGCGGGGCAAAGTTACGTGGGGCGGGGCAGAGTTACTTGGGGCGGGGCAGTTACGTGAAGCGGGGCAGAGTTACGCGGGGCGGGGCAGAGTCACGCAGGACGGAGCAGTTACGTGGGGCGGGACAGAGTTACGTGGGGCGGGGCAGAGTTACGTGGGGCGGGGCAGTTACGTGGGGCGGGGCAGAGTTACGTGGAGCGGGGCAGAGTTACGAGGAGCGGGGCAGAGTTACGTGGGGCTGGGCAGTTACGTGGAGCGGGGCAGAGTTACGCGGAGCGGGGCAGAGTTACGTGGGGCGGGGCAGTTACGTAGGGCGGGGCAGTTACGTGGGACGGGGCAGAGTTACGTGGGGCGGGGCAGAGGGAGCGGGGCAGAGTTACGCAGGACGGAGCAGTTACGTGGGGCGGCATCCAGTGTCCAGTATCTTGGTATACGGCAAACACAAAGACGGCACGATGAGCCGCGCGTCAGGCTCGGAATCAGGACCGCGCTGGCTCAGATGGCGCTTGTAAGCAATAACAGCCGCAGCCAGCTCATTGGTGCACAGGTATTCTTAGACATGTTCGCTGGGCTGCAGTTTCAGGTAACTAGACTGCGAATCAGTGTGATCATTTCTATTGCTCAGAAAGTCCAGATACGAAATTCAGATACAAGATACAGACATTCATCACAATGTTTTTGTGGACATGTCAGCGAGGGCACAAAGCTCTCGTTTTGTACGAAATATGAGTGTGAAAGACACAGTATGTTCGCCTCTTTTTCACAGATTCTCAATCTCAGCCTTTCAAACATGACCAAAAAATAAAATAAGATAACAATTATCTTACATGAACCCCATGTGACAGAGCAAACGATAGTGCTAGTTGGACGCTGTGTTTGTCGGCCTATTTATGGCACGCAGAGATTCACGTGGCGGATGGTACCGGGGAGGACTGGGCCGCTGAAGCTGAGCCTCCCCTGGCGGACGGCCGGACGGAGCAGGGAGGACCAGCCGGCGCCCCCGAGCGACGATGTGATAGTGATAGAGCCTTGGTGCGAGAGGTACGACTTGTAAGTGCTAAAGCGCTCTGGTACCAATCGCCTATGCTGCATTTGTAATGAAGTTTGCGTATTATACGTGTCTATTTTTTGTCAGTGGTTCTAAAGTTCTGGGAGGGGGTGTTTTCTCTGGCGGAAGTCAGAGCAGTTGCACCCGTGCTGCTCCGTCCCCAGCTCAGCACAACAGCTCATCTCTCGTCCTTCACTGAAACATCTTTGACTGTTGAAACTCTTCCCTTCTCCTTGTTTGTCGCATTGACACTCTTCATATACGAACTCATGATACGAACTCATGAACTCATGATGCTCATGTCTTTTGATGCTGATGCCTTCTGCTCCTCTCGTCATATTTTTGGACTGTTTTATAACCAGTTGAATCCGACGCAGAGGGTACCGAACAGGATACACATGTTGGTTCCAGTCTTGTTCGCCGGGTCAGCAGCCGGCTCCACGTCTAGAAAATCCGGCACTGGGCTCGAAGAGTGAAGAGCTGGCTCCATAGGCGTAGGAACAGCGTGGCACCCCTCCCCCTCCAATATTCCGGGCGTTCCTAGTCTATGGGTGGCTCAATTGGCCTTCGCATATCCAGAGAATGCCAGAGAAGTCTTGCCGATTTATAAGAAGGAGGCGGGGTGAACCCAGCCACACATTTTTAAAAGCTAATCTTGTTTCCACGGCTTAGCTGATTGGGAAGCAGGAGGAGCGTTGCACGCTGGAAATTGCATTACCTGATTGATGCTTGATGCATTTTCAAGCATTTTAGCCCGGCACAGTCTCGGCTTTGTTCGTAGCCATCACCGCCCGATTAGGTGGGGGGGCGATCGCAACCCTCACCCATGCTGTCTTCAAAACCAATTGTGATGCGGAATATGTTAGAAAAAGGCTGAAACAGCCTACCGTATTCTACTCCTGTACCAAGTTTGAATCTAACCCTTGAGTTGGGATGTCACAGCAGGTGACCGAAATAGGTCATACTTGGGCCAATTTAGGACATGTTTTAAAACTCGGAAGTCCGTAAACATAGAGCAAAGCTAAGGGAATCAATGCGTTCGTCTCGTTCCAAGACATCGAGTGACATACAACATCCTCAGTTTAACCTGCAACTGACACGGGTTTTTAGCCCCCCCTCTAATAGTTGTGAACGTACCTCGCTGGGCTTTATAGATAGGGAAAGGAAACTTGCTGTACCTGTCGATACAATATTGTTTCGTACTTTAAAAGCAGCGTGACAAAAATCGTGCATCCTATTACGTCAAAGTGACGTCATAAAACAGATGATATTACAGTGATTGACAGATATTCTTCCCATAAACCAGCATTTTGAAAAGTGTATTGCCCAAATAGTTTAAAGTAAACCACACGACCGCAATCAGCAGCCAAACATATATCTCAAGTTTTTTTAAGAAACATATGCAACGTATTAGATACCTAAAGAGAGGCGACGAAAACATGTGTTTTTTAAGCAAAAAATTATCATTTCTCAGATTTGATGACTTCATATTTCTTATTAAATCCGTCGTTATTCTATGTTATTTAGCTATACTCTGAACTTATCCTGCACTTGGAAGTCAAATTTTGACCAGGTTTGGGCGTTTAACTCGCATCGGTAAACATTATTACCAAATCGTCTATGAAATATGTGTTAATACTGATTTTATGACGTCATTTTTTAATATTTCATAAGAAACGACATGAAAGCAACTGTACTGGCTGTCATACCTGGTCATGAAAAGTCTAATCCACTTCAATAATTTGAACAGGGAAGGATAAACCTCGGTAGGACAATTTCCATATATTTACTTGGATTATGTCGTCATTGATAATTTTGAATAATTATAAATGACATTTTTGGATTTTTTAGATGGACTAGTGATTTCGCTTTGAAGGGAGAAAATCGGTTGGGGAAGTCTTAAGTTAAAAGAGGAAAGCCCTCTCTGTGCCTAGCACCTACGTTACAGTTCAAACTTGTTCCAGGGACGGAATATGGTCATACAATACATTTTCATGATTGTACTGCATACCATTGAATGCTGTTATTCATAGAAATCACAATGACAACACAATTTCTTTTGTATCTTTTCTCGTTAAAAATCTATGAACGCAAACACATTTAAGTTGAACGAGTTTAAGCGACCTCTGAAGTCTTTGTTATTGGCTTGACCTCAACATTTCTAGTGGCGCGCCCATTTAGTTTTCCAAACGTTTAGAGTGATGTTTAAAAACTTGATCTAGTTCTTCAAGTGACAAAGTTATACCCCAATTTGGTCTATCACATTTTAGCACACAATTGACTTCTATTGGTTTGGAAGTGATGTCATAGCTTATTGACTTAACATAACCTAGTATATGATATTGTCAAAAGTTGCCAAATTGAACACATCATTGGTTTGCAAAGCGACGCGTTTCTCATCCAAATCAACTCGGAATTATTCACGAAAAACCGACGGGGATAGACTCCGGTCGAAGCCCTGCCGGGCGGTACCGAGTTTCAATAATATGGTGCCCCACCAAAACAATCGAATGACGTCTTTGAATCATCTAATATAAAGCACAAGCCATATCACTTATTCATTTCTCCTTTGCTACAGTGCTAGACTAAACAAATGAAGAAGGGACAGATTATTGCGTGCAAGTTTCATTACTTGTATTCCCTTGGCTCTGGTTTCGTTTTTCTGAATATCCAGCATTAACACGCGCATTGACGGGGGGCGGGTATCCGCCCCCCCTCGGTTTTCCGGAGATAGCAGAAAAACGGCGGCGTGTAGCGCCGCCGTACTTGGCATACCTTTTCCCTCATCATTTTTACAACTTCTGTGAAAATTTTAAGGTTGGGTCATCTCAGGTCAGGTCACCAGTACAGGTCGAGTGACCCGACCTCAAAAATTTTGAGATAGCATAAGTCGGAGCAGGGTGAACTTATCTAATTGAGACTCATATCACATAATGGCCTCACCGAGCTTTCTAAAATACGTCCCGGTATTTTTTATATCGATGACCTAAGGTCATTACGGAATAACTCAGTAACGGATGGTGATAGAGCATTTATTTTAGCTGCATTAGACTCGCCTGGGCTTTGCGGTTCTAATGATATGCATTTTATATCATTTGACCTTGACCTGACCTCAGGTCAGGTCAAATCCTTGATTTGACCTAGAAAGATCGAATTATATATCATTCGATTCGGCTTGCTGAGAGGATTCATATAGTTTAAGTCGTTTTGCTCTATCTTTACTTGTTCAGATGCAATGGCCGAAAAACTGAATTTACATGTTATCCCTATGATGGCATGTTTTGACCTCTCGTGACCTTAAATGTGACCTGTCAAAAAATGTTTCAAATGTTTTCGATGGAGAAGTGGATGGGCAGCCCAACACCGTTTACCGTTTTTTCGCTACCTACCGTGGTTCTTGAGATCTTAGGGGGGGCGAATACCCACCCCGTCAATGCGAAGGTGGCTCAGACCCCCGTCAATGCGCGTGTTAAACACAGGCTCAAAAGACACACAGTACATTGATTTAGTTGTATGTTCTCAATTAGACGTTCACTTAGTATAGGTCACGCCAACAGCAGCCCATGCTTTTGCCTAGCGCGGAATTTTAAGCCTTCAAAATGATTCTGCTGCTTGAACCTTGTCGTGCAACTGCATCTGTCGCAGGATACAGTAACAGTGAAATCATGGCCCACTGGCAATTGCCAACACAAATTAAAAGCGACCGCCCCAAGCTGGTGGCTCTTGTCAAAGTCCGGTTGATGAAGTGAAATTGATCAGGCCCCAAATAGCAGCCTTGCATTCTCTATGTCGTACAACTGCTAATTGCAGTCGTTCTTTTTATAGTCCCGAAACCGACGACAGGATGCTTAACACGCGCCCCTGGCATGCTGGGGTCCCTGGCATGATGCACCCCGCTGGGGTCCCTGGCATGACGCTCCCGGCTGGGGAAGGCGTATTGCGCCCACATCCGTATCTCATTTTTCTGGAAAGCTAAAGAAAAATTACGGACGGGGCTAGAAAGCTCTTGACGAGGAAAAAATAAATCATAGGTAGTATTTTTATTTCAGGTCGATATTGAGGTCAGCGTAGGAAACCGAAGTTTCCATAGGCTAACAACAGGGCAGTGTACGTTTCCCCCTCTAGATTTTTACTCAGCAAAGCTAGAGAAAATATTTATGCATCATTGGATTCTCGTATCGTGGAAAATTGAATGACGATGATATGACCTTGCTAGGTCAAATTGTGAACATGACCTAACATCGATCAAAGTCAGAGTCACAGGGTGGCCTGTTATGGTCATGTTGCATATCAATCGACTTCCCGTGACAATATAAGCACAATGTAAGCAAAATAGGAAGTTTATCTCAATTAAGTGAAAACTTATTGGCAAAACAATCGCTGTATGCTCCTGTGACCTGACATGACCTCTGAGAGGTCAGATAGTCAAAAACTCAACTTTAGGGTCAAGAACGTGGTAAGAATACACGATTTGAACATTTTTAGCTTTATCTATCCGGTATTTACTGAAAACGAGCGCTTTTCATTTTTCACAAAAGACTTATAATGGGGTGACCAAAAAATTGACCCCACTTTAGGTCAACAATATCGAAATTCTGAGACAGCAGATTTGTAGATCGTAATGACCTTATCATATTGTGAAAGTTCCAAACTGATCGGTTGGCTGATGTTCCTTAGGCGCCGCTTCAAACTCGTGATTTTAGGTTTTGAGGTTGGGTCGGTTGACCTTGGATAGCTCCTTGACCTAAAATGACCTGATTTAGAATATATTGTCAGATGCGTAAAATTAATCAGGGATAAGGTATTGTAAGTTTTGTTGTTCTGCGTCTCTTCCTTTTTGCATTATTTGGGGGAAATCAGGAGGGGGCGAATTTCACCCCAGTGGGGCGCAAGTTAAAGGGAATGTGGCACCTTCATAACGTGATTTTAACTGAGATAGCCAAATTGTAAAGCAAGTCGGAAAACCCAGTACTCAATATATCCTTTGTCTTGGAACTCGAGATTTCTGTAGAAAAAAGCTAAACCTACTTGCAATGTACCGCTCATGTACCCTTAGCAGCAGGCCACAGTTGTCATGGCTGTTGGTGTGACGACTTATGCTGAAGTCACGGTGAGCATCAGCCAATCGAAGCCCTTGAAGCGTTTCGAGTGTGGTAGTGGTTGCCAGATCATGAGATCATCCACAGGCAGATATTTCCTTCTTTCCCTAGAGGAGTATTCTAAAAATCAAAATATTGAGCTTATTGTACATTTTTCAGAGAAATAATGAGTGGTTTCATTATATTCGGCTAAAAGTACGCCTAATTACACTAAACTCCAGGATTCGACCAAGGTGCTACATTCCCTTTAAGTGTCATTTTTGATTCGGATCAGGTAACGTTCAAGTCTGTGGTGTCATGAAAACAGTTTCAATCTCGAAATCAAACAAAAGTTATTGTTTTTGTGACGCAGTGGTGGGCTGTTCGATAATTTCATCGATACCGTTTATGCAGGGCGTTATCAAAAATGCAGTTTTCCCAATTTTCGATAATCAGTTACCAATTACCGCAATCACGCTATTTTGGGATTTTGACAAATTGATGAGAATGACTTTTTGATGAATTTTTACACCCTTTCTCTCGTTAAGGTATCATGTTTAAGATGCCTTGAAAACACGCATTATAACGTGTTCCATTATATTCGATCAATTGTAGGGAGAGGAATGCGAATTTGTGATACGTTTGTTTTTCTTTACACACATTCATATCGTGAAAAAGCAATACCCAGCATAACCTAGTGTTACTTAATACAAATTATTGAAACCTCTGACAAAATCTCATGGGTTTTCCGCTGCACGATATCGGACGCAACGCTGAGTTCAGGCCAAGGTGCGGTGACCTTTTCCCGGACGGAGTCCTCCTGATAGCCACAACCCTGCACCCAGAATGCATGATACCCATCATGAGAACCATAATACCCACTAAGAATGACACATCAAGAGCCTTGCCGTCTCCTTTCACAGTTTGGATCACCTCATATCTATACTTACGGAATTTAAAAGGGCACTGTATTGGTGTAAGTGCTTAAAGTATGTAAATATTTAAGGAGGTGAGGGATAATCTGCATAGTACCGAGGACTTCGATATTAGTGTGCCGGAGATGATGACCCAAGCAAACAGAGCCCGGAGAACTTTGGAGCGGTATCAAACCTGCCCAGTGAGCCCGTCCCCGCACACCTCAGGGTCTGCACCGCTGTGGCGAGCGAGCTCCACGCACGCTTCGTACTTGTGCGACGGACTGGCGACGCTCCGCGAACAAGAGTCTCTTCTAAGCGAGCGCGAGTGAATTGTTGGCGACCTTGTTCAAGCGCTGCAACGAAACAGTCCCTAGTTTGGCTGTGGTGGGATTACGCTGAGAAATCAGTGCCGCATGACGACGCCAGGATAAGTGGCGATTCGTGATGGCCCGATGATGGTTTTAAGAGCAATGGTGAGGTTAGGCAGAACTAACAAGCATATGCTCCTCGTGCGACCCCTCATTCGTCACGTATGAAGTCATGACGATGCTAAGGGTATGGCCCATCTCTTCACCAATATACAATATTCTTGTCACGGCCTTTGCAATGCATGAGTTTGAGCATCGCCCTCATCTATTATAACTCCTTTCCTCGTTCCTACCTCTGAAATCAAGAGCAGGTAAAGATGATGTGCCACGCATATTTGCATCCTCGCGAACTCGTTTATCCATAGTCGAGCGCAACTTGCGAGTGATTGCTGTCGTCCTTTCTCCGTTGAATCTCCTCTATTATCGGCTGTTGGCGCATGTGCTTATGCAAATTATAGACACACACACCCCGCGTGGCCAGTCGGGTTGTTTGGTGCCAAGTGACAGTCACTGAGCTTAACACTCGAACTGGGGAAGGGTCTGGCACTAACGCACACTGGAGGGGGCCTGGTAGCCCCCCCTCCCAAGATCTTAAGATTCTGGATAAAATTGTACAAATTATCAGAAAAAGGGTATACGAAGTACAGCTTGGCTACGCGCCATGGTTTTTATTATATCTCTAAAAATCCCGAGGAGGGCGGGAACCCATCCCCCCCGTCAATGTGCGTGTTAAGCCATGCAGGCACCAGGCACTAGAACTTTGCAGACAAACCAGTAAAGCTCTCTGCTAAAGCATTACTGAAGCCGATTCTGCCAAGCTGCCCTCAAGATTGCCTTAATTCTAAAGCCGACTTAGTTCCGAAGCCTTCGACGATTACAGATCTACAATCTCTGAAAGAATGTCAGAAATGTAGCGAGCAACAGGTGTTTCGTGAACATTATGTACAATGGCCTGAAGGCAGGGGCGAATCCAGCCAGATAGTTTGGGGAGGGGAAAATCTGTGTCGGCGAGAAAAGAAAAAAAGGTTGAGTGGCGGGGACGGCTGTAGGGAGAATTAACCGAGTGATTTCTTACATCAGGTAATCCTAAGCAATATTCTCAAACGAAAGCTATATCACCTAGCCATATTCACTCCCTCTTATGTCGACGAACACTTTTCGGCCATATTGAGCATGAATAGCTTGCTCTCCGCTGCGCTGTGCCAAACCGCTTTGTGTCGTGTAAAATGTTTCAACAGTATATCGGGAAACACTATTATGAATGATTTCAGAAGAGAAAAGGGTTGTCTTGTTTGCTTCCGCATGTGACATGTGGAGTATGAGTCAGGTATGTTGGTGATATAAAGATGATTATATAAGTAACATCTTAAGCTGATGGGAGTGCTACAATGAAAGCAGAATTTTCCGCCGTGTTTATTGCTTAGTCGGATGGGGGACTCGAGTCGGGGCATTGACAACCAAGGCCCTGAAAGATAAGGGTTAGCAACGTGTACCTACCAACCTCCCCAGGCAGTACTTACTTGAAGCAAGAAATATTTGTTTCGTCTTTGAAGTTTTTTGGGGATCATGATCTACATTTTAGAGTAGTGAAACATATAATCATCCTTTCTCTTGTCTGCAAAAGTTTCTGGCTGCTACAATTTTAAGAATTCTGTAGTTGCCGGAGAAACCTTTGGACAAACTGGGCAGACCAGGGCAAACCCGAAACAAACTTTCAACCATAGTCAGTAGAACGCAAACTTGTCTTGAAGTTTCCTTAGTTTTCCGAAGAAAAGCGCCTCCTAATTTCCCACATGTTTTGGGGTTGAGGGTATGCTAAGTGAGCAGAGACATCTTGGATTCGAAACGAGCACCCTTTGAACAACGGATTTCGAGGCATTTTACAGGTTTTTACAGGGGCACAGGAGTGTGGACTTATATATTTCTGGGGGTGCCCAGGTACCTCGACCGAAAGGACAAAGCATTGTCAAAGCATCCTTTGAGTTGTTGTGGTTTTCCTTTTTAAGGATTACACATGATATAAAACAGCTTTACAGGCCTAAGGGAAATATAAAACACACCTAACATTATACATTCAAGGTTTTTGTATGGTGACTATTGACATTACTTCAAATTTGGGCAACCTCAATCATTAAAAGAAATTATGCCCCTGCAGGGGAAACATATTTTTACCTTGACCGCTGCTCTGAGAGAGCAACAGAATAAAGAATCTTCAAAAATGCTTTCATCTTATATCATTGCGCCACATGTAACCTGAAAAACTCTAAACATGGCCGCCCCGGTATCTCAGTTGGTAGAGCGTTGGGCTCCTGCCCGCTGCTCAGCAGCATGCAGTGGCAGTGCATGTCCTGCTTGGGATCGGTTCACCTGAGACGCTCCCGCGCTCAATATTTATCCGACGTAGGTTGCCTGTCAACTGACATGTGAGGGGGTAACCTGAGCGGGGTGGCCGTTCCTTTCCTTTGTGGGACGTTAAGCTTTGGCTTCAAAATTGACCCTTCATTGCGGGAGTTGCTCGTCCGGATAGTGGGGTCGGGGTCTCCGTGACAAGTGCATTGAGGACTTAAGTGAGACTGCAAAAACCGAACTTGCAACAACTCGGACAAAATTTATATTTAAAAATGTCCCTTAAATTCCCTTAACACCATGTCCAAGTCGAACCATGGCACTGCTTACATGCAGTATGGCAGGTATATATAACTACATGTATGCATACATACCTTTGGTCAGCTATCAGTCGCTGGCAGCCATCTTCAGCCAGCTACTATTTACCCTTGCTATAGTTATCTGGAGGTATTTGAGATAGGTAAACTTACATGTCTTAAGTTAATTTCTACAAAATGGGTGAGATAGCTATGATAAGTCAATAAAGTTAAATAAAAGCAAGCTGCCATGCCAATCAAACTCATCTTTGATACAGTATACACTATTCTCATATTCCACACCTGTTTACAGGACATGCACCACAGAAGCCTATTCGGCAGGCGCCGGCAGCTTTTTGCCGACAGCGTCGTCTCCTTGAGCGTGCGTGCCTGGCCACCATTCATCAGAGGGGCCGGTGGGCGCGGGCTTGTTCGCAGTACGATTACACCTGTCGTTCGGGTGGGGTGGAGAGCCGCAGCGCGCCGGCACCGGCCTCAGATCACGCACCCCCCCCCCACCCTTCCCCCCGGCCGGCGCACCCAGACTTCTCAGCAGCTGTACCGCCACTGACCAGCAGCCTGGCTCGAAAATTGGCATTATACTTAGCCTGCCTTGAAGCTTCAAAATCAGGCACAATACGGATTTCTTATAGCCCTTGTCTGCCTAAAATCACAAGTGGATGCTTTGTCAGGCCAAACTTCGCCCCCTCCCCTGTTCTTCTCGGCGGGGGGCGCAGCCGTGGCCACTCGTCCATTGAAACTACCTGCCCACCCTCCGCGCGATAATTTGCTCCAGTCAGTGGGTGGGTAGTGATGGGGTGCTCATTCCTTCGAAAAGGAGACCATGCCCTAAACAGAGGTTCTTCTAATATACAACGTATCAATATTTTGATCTCTCACTGTTTATAAATATTCCAAAGCGGTCAGTGATATCATTTCGCTATCGACAGGCATTTTATTCTGATCGAAATGAGCTAATCGCTTAAAAAGCGTTGTGAGATGAACACACGTTTCCGGTAGAATTGATTCGAGCAAAGACTTGGAGGTACTGGACAACAAAACAAAATTCCAGAGCAAAACTTAACACTTAATCTGAAATCCAGGTGGCTCAGGGTAGCATTATGAAACTTAGCTGTTATTTTATTTTTCATATATCTTTAACAAAAATAGCATGGCCAGTGTAAGGTTCTAAGGTTTCTAAATATATTCGTGTCCAATTGCTTCAAAAAGAATAAGCTGTTTTCCTCTGCTGGTTCTTTTGAATAATGCTGCATGAGGTGCTATGTCCCTAAATAGAATATAACTTGTATTGCCTAATTCGATTTGGGCTGAAACGAAATATTTGGAAATGTCTACATTTTCATATATATATATATATATATATATATATATATATATATATAGAGGCGCAGCCAGGAGGGCACAGGGGGCACGTGTCCCCCCATCGGTACCGGAGTGCCCTTTTGATCGCTAGGCGGTGTGGCCCGTTTGGGCTGTGCCGCTCGAAATTTAGTGCCCTTCGCCGTTGAACCTACATGCAAATAGATTGCATTTAGCTATTTAAACTATTGATTGACAATTTAGTGCCTTTTTGGTCAGCTAGGGCATTCTATCGCCTTTCCAAACACCCGGTAAGAACATTGGCACGTAATCCGTGTCCAGCTAATGCCTCATCGTCGCCAATAATCGTACGGGCGGAGCTATCTTGTGCCCATTGAGCTCATCTGGTGCCCGCTGAGCTGGTATTGGTCCCTTGAGCTGATCACGTGCCCTCTAAGCTGATCCGTTGCCCCTTGAGTCAATATGGTGCCCCCTGAGCAAATAATTGTGCCTCTTGAATCTATATAATGCTCTCTGAGTTAGTCTGATGCCTCTGAGCTTGCCTGGTGCCCTATTAGCTGTTTTAGTGTCCTTGAGCAGACCTGGGGCACTGAACTGATCGCATGCCTCCCGAAGTTGATCTGCTGTCTCCTGAGTCAATATGGTGCCTCTTTAGCTGATCAGGTGCCCTCTGGGCTGGTTATTGATGTCTCCTTAGATGACATGGTGCCCCTGAACTGGTCTGGTGCAAACTGAGCTGATCTTGTGTTTGCTGAGCTGATCTATGCCCCTGCCCTGGTCTGGGGGGCTAGGAGCTGATCTGAGCCCCGGGACTGATCGATCTGGTGCCCCCTGAGCAGATATTCTGCCCCCTGAGCTTAACAAATGACCCCTGAGTCGATCTGGTGCCTCTTGAGCAATCATACATACATACATATATACGTGTATTTCATTCGAACAACACATTCATCATCCGGAACAAATGTTTCGATTGGTGCAAAAGTGCATGGCGCTTATATCAAGGCACCTCTCGACAGCAGTGCCCTAATCTGTGGCACAGTCGGACCGCCCGTCGGCCATGGCCGCTCGCCTCTCATTCCAGCAGGATACGAAGATGCCCTCAGCAGCGTCGGTGTTTTCGGGATGAGTTGTAGGGGCTATCGACCCAAAAATATTTTAGTATTGGATATATCTTTTAAAGTTTCGTTCGCTACTGCTGGGTTGATATTGTGTGCGTTTGTTTCTCCATGAAGCAAAATTTTTATTTTTTGATCGGCTGAAAAATGTAAAAAAATCGGCTCCTATTATGAGTATCATTGTGCCTCCTGAGCCAATATCATGCCCTCTGAGCTAGTCTGGTGTCCCCTGAGCTAGTCCGGTGCCCCTTGAGCTAGTTTGGTGCCCACTGAGCCAATCTGGTGCCTTTTAACACGCGCATTGACGGGGGCGGGTACCCGCCCCCCTCGGGTTTTTCGGAGATAGTAGAAAAACGGCGGCGCGTAGCGCCGCCGTACTTGGTATACCTTTTCCTCATCATTTTTACAACTTCTGTGAAAATTTTAAGGTTAGGTCATCTCAGGTCAGGTCACCAGTACAGGTCAAGTGACCCGACCTCAAAAAAGTTTAAGATAGCATAAGTCGGAGCAGGGTGAACTTATCCGATTGAAACTCATATCACATAATGGCCCCACCGAGTTCTCTAAAATATGTTCCGGTATTTTTGATATCGATGACCTAAGGTCAGGTACGAGGCATGACCTCTCCATTGGAAATACATGGGAAAAATGGTTTTACGGAATAACTCAGTAACGGATGGTGATAGAGCATTTATTTTATCTGCATTAGACTCACCTGGGCTTTGCGGTTCTAATGATATGCATTTCATATAATTTGATCCTGACCTAACGTCAGGTCAGGTCAAATCTTTGATTTGACCTAGCAAGGTCAAATTATATATATCATTCGATTCGGCTTGCTAAGAGGATTCATATAGTTCAAGTCGTTTTGCTCTATTTTTAGTTGTTCAAATGTAATGGCCGAAAAAATGAATTTACATGTTATCCCTATGACGGGCATATTTTGACCTCTCGTGACCTTAAATGTGACCTGACAAAAAATGGTTCAAATGTTTTCGATGGAGAAGTGGATGGGCAGCCCAACGCCGTTTACCGTTTTTCGCTACCTACCGTGGTTCTCGAGATCTTAGGGGGGCGGGTACCCGCCCCCCATCAATGCGAAGGTGGCTCAGACCCCCGTCAATGCGCGTGTTAAGCTCATCCGAGCCTCCTGATTTGACTGAGCCTCCCTATTATGGGACCCCATGGACTGATTGAGTGCCCCTGACTTGATCTAGTATCCCCAAGTTGATCTGGGCCCCGAGCTGTTCGGGGCTCGCCGAGCTGATCCCTTGTCCTCTGAGCTGATATGGTGCTCCCTGGGCGGATCTAGACTCCCGCTCTGGTCTGGGGACTAGGAGCTTATCTGGGCCCCTGAACTGATCAATCTGGTGCCCCCTGAGCAGATATATTGCTTTCTGAGCTGAACTAATGCTCCCTGAGTTGATCTGGTGCCTCCTGAGTAATCATTGTGCCCTTCTGAGCCCATCTGATGCCCTCTGAGCTTGCCTGGTGCCCCCTGGGCTAATATGGTGCCCTTTAAGCCGATTTGAGCCTCCTGGGTTGATAACGTGATTTCCTGAGCACATCTAAAGCCCTGAGCTGAGCTGGGCCCACAGAGGCTGATAAGGGCCCCTGAGCTGGTATGGGAATCCTGAGCTGATTAAGTGCCAGCTGACTTAATCTGGTACCCCCGAGCTGATCTGGGCCCCGAGCTGGTCGGGGACCACTGAGCTGATCCCTTGTCCCCGAAGCTGATCTGTTGTCCCCTGAGCAGCTGTGGGGCTCCTGAACTGATTGGGCCCCGAGCTGATGAGGGGCCCCGAGCTGATGAGGGATCCCTGAGCTTATTTAGTGCCCCTGACTTAATCTGACCCCCTGACCTGATTTGAGACCCTGAAATGATCTTGGGCCCAAGAGCGGATCTGGGAGGCGGGGGCCCCGGGGGTACCCTGAGCTGATTGGGGCGCTGAGCTTGTGAGAGCCCCGTAAGCTGGTCTGAGGCCCCCTGAGGTGATCCGGCGCCTTAAATTGTTCTGGGGCTCCTTGAGCTGGTTTAAGGCCGTATGAGCCTATCTGGAGCCTATTGAGCTAGTCTGATGGCCCCATCTCTGGGGCCACTGAGCTAGTCTAGTGCCTGGGTGAAGCATGAGCTGCTCTGGGGGTCTCTGATCCACATTAGGGGTCCCCTGACCTGGTCTTGAATAGATAGAGAATAACAACAAAAGGCCAACTCCCATCACCTCGGGGGGGTCACTGAGCTAGTCTCTGACTAGCTCTAGGACCATAGAGTCTCTGAGGGCACAACTGGGGGGATGGAGGGGGAAGCTACTCTGGAGGGGCCCCTGGCAGCTACTCTGGGGCCCCCTGAGCTGGTCTTGAATAGATGGGGAATAAGAACACAATGCAAACTCCCCTTGTAAACTGGAGCTAACGAAGAAATGAGTCATCGCTAAAACCGCTTGTGATGCCCAGGCACCCCTGATTATATAAATTGTTTATTATACTGGTATATTGTGGTGATAGGTGATAAAAAGGCATATGCCCCTGAGCTTAGAGCACAGTTTCCTTTACTAGGATTTATATTAATTAATTTAAATGAGTAACTAGTTTCTCACAATTTTCAGCCCTATCACACCATCCCCATCCCCAGCCACCTTTTCGCTACTCCAACTGAGACCGATCCTTGACAACATGAAAATTTATAAACGTGTTAAAAAGTATCTCTCAAATTATTCCGGCAGCAAACATTGTATTCTTCCAATGTCACCATGCCACTCCTCCTCCCAGGCCCTTGTGGGAGCCGCGGAACTTAATCCGCGTTCCACCAGGGCTCACTCGTCACTACAAAACCAGTGGGCGTAACAAATGAATTTTGGACTCCAATCTGTCTTAGCCTGCACATAGTGACAAATGTCACAGGCTCCGCTGATTTCTCTGATGTTAACACGCGCATTGACGGGGGCGGGTACCCGCCCCCCGTCGGGTTTTTCGGAGACAGTAGAAAAACGGCGGCGCGTAGCGCCGCCGTACTTGGTATACCTTTTCCCTCATTATTTTTACAACTTCTGTGAAAATTTTAAGGTTAGGTCATCTCAGGTCAGGTCACCAGTACAGGTCAAGTGACCCGACCTCAAAAAAAGTTTAAGATAGCATAAGTCGGAGCAGGGTGAACTTATCCGATTGAAACTCATATCACATAATGGCCCCACTGAGTTCTCCAACATATGTTCCGGTATTTTTGATATCGATGACCTAAGGTCAGGTACGAGGCATGACCTCTCCATTGGAAATACATGGGAAAAATGGTTTTTACGGAGTAACTCAGTAACGGATGGTGATAGAGCATTTATTTTAGCTGCATTGGACTTGCCTGGGCTTTGCGGTTCTAATGATATGCATTTTATATAATTTGACCCTGACCTGACCTCAGGTCAGGTCAAATCCTTGATTTGACCTAGCAAGGTCAACTTATATATCATTCGATTCGGCTTGCTAAGAGGATTCATATAGTTCAAGTCGTTTTGCTCTATCTTTACTTGTTCAGATGTAATGCCCGAAAAACTGAATTTTACATGTTATCCCTATGACGGGCATGTTTTGACCTCTTGTGACCTTAAATGTGACCTGACAAAAAAATGGTTCAAATGTTTTCGATGGAGAAGTGGATGGGCAGCCCAACGCAGTTTACCGTTTTTCGCTACCTACCGTGGTTCTCGAGATCTTAGGGGGGGTCACCCGCCCCCCGTCAATGCGAAGGTGGCTCAGACCCCCGTCAATGCGCGTGTTAAGTATTGGCAGTTGGCTGATTTTCCTTGAATCTATCCAAAACAGTCGTGTCTTGACTGCTTATGATATTTGTAATACTTTTTCTTTTCCGGTTTTAATCGAGTTTTTATTTTCCGTCAATGCTTGATTTGCATTTTCTTTGACGAAACGTACCCAAAGTTGATAAAAACTAAGATATTGTAGGTTTTTATGCACGTTAAAAGTGCCCTTTTCTCCGGGTTGCCCCTCAAACGTGTGGCCCCATGCCAAAGCTCGGCTGCGCCCCTGTATATATATATATATATATATATATATATATATATATATATATATATATGTATAGTTTAGAGCTCATGATGACTTAGATACGTAGAAATAAGTGGTATTACATATATTTGAAGTTATTGACCTTCCAAAACATTTCATGTCAAGCTTCCATAAACCGAAAAAGTACTTTAGGGGATGAAGAACTGTCCAAAGACAAACTGTTTTCCACGTTTTCATCACACCTTTGCTCTCATGCATCATGACTGAATCTAGACCAATCAAGCTAAGCCACGCGGTGAATATACGAAAAGCATTTACTAAGCCCTCCATACCTTCAACCACTTGTCCAAGCCTTGCAAGCTCTGCCACCCAACCCCTCCCCTTCCTGTCAGCGGATGGATCGAGCCGCTGGGAATAGCACAGGTGCAGGCGCTGAAAACCTATCTAAGCTAAGGGAAGACACGTCTTCAGCGCAGTGCTCCGTGCAGAAACGCCATCCTTAGTCTGTCTGTGTCGTAACGACCCGGTAAATAGGTTTGGGAGCGTCCGGGACTCACACAGAGTGGTCCGGAGCTTGCATGGTAACGAGGAAATTACTGCTATCTGAATCTGAGGGGCGGCCAAGAACCTGGTAAAAGCGTGGCATGCCAGGAAATAGGGAACAGAAAAAGAGGTTTTAGAGATGGAGAGAGAGAAAGGTAGAGTAGAGAGAGAGAGAGAGAGAGAGAGAGAGAGAGAGGAGAGAGATAGAAATAGAGAGAGAGAGAGGGAGAGAGAGGAGAGAAAATATAGAAAGGAGAGAAAGAGGGCAGGTAGAGACGCTTAGAATACATAGGCATGGGATAATTTATCCATTACCTATCAAATGTGCTCATATATGATCTCAGGTGTATCGTGCGGCGCCTGCCGCCGGACTTGGACGCGGACGTTTTAATCTCCTGTCGTGCCTTTTTAAACATACTTGTATATGTATGTGCGAATACATGTCATGGCTACAAATATGTAATGGGCACTAAGTGATTAGCGCCCCGACGTTGGCTTACTTACCTGACGGGTAGGAGGCCGCTTCCCGCCATATCAGCAGGCTGTTTAGCAGCCAAAGCAGGGTAGCCGAGCAAATCATTGCACCTGAAAACCGAGATCCAAACGTCAGCGGCAACGTACTTCACTGCGTTTCGGAGAGCAGTTATAAAAGGCTTCATTGTTCAAGATTTGTAGCAAACACATAGCTGATATTCAGTGGAATTGTACCGCGCCTGTTTAATAACTTTGCAGCGAGCTGGCCCTGAACACGCACTGCTGGCTGGAAGTTCGGCCCTCCCTGGCGTAATAACATACCTGTATTTATGATGGGGTTGGCATAATGCTGAGCGTCAGCCATGTTATTTGTTTCGTAAGACTCACATACAACACATGGAGAAGTGTTGTAGCAAGTATATATTCGTACACACAAGAATATATCTAAGAGCTTTATGAACAGATTCAGATACACCTCTGTCACGTATTGTTGGATTCATGGCAGGCATAATTTCGATGGGATTTTCCATCAACGTCGGTTTCAATTCTAGCCTCAAGTTCATAGGAAAAAGGAGATGTGATGCTCCTCGTCTGGTCCAGTGAAAAACAGTGGCTTACAATGAACCTACGGTACCTAAACCACACAACACGGTCACTGCAGGCAGGTGGTTGTCTACAGGAATTTCATGGTCTTTTCATCGTCACTTTTGTCCTATCCTGCCGAAACCAAGAGGCATTTGGCTCGCCAAGCACACAGCCTGTCCAGGCAAATACCAACAATTCAAATAGCGCCGAGGCAGGTGGTCGGTAAGGTGCAGTTGAGCAGAAAGGATCGACCCAGGGGAGACCAGCCCGCTGCGCTGGCTTGTCCGTCTTCCCATCCCCACGATAGGGAAATCTTTAAAAAGTATTTCGGTGTTTGGAGCCCAAGATGCCTTTACTTATATGTACATACATACATACGTTTAAGGGGGATTCCTTCACGTCTGAGCGACATCAGATGCTACGCTTCCAAGGCTGCATGAAGGGTGTTTGATTTGTTTCCTTTTAAAGAAAAAAGCCTATATTGAATAAATCTCAAAATAATTCAGAACAATCAGGTACAAGAGAGCGAGGGAGTGGGGGATCGGGGGTGGTTGGACGAAGTGCTGGCACCAGTGCGCACGTTAGGCTGAACCCTAGACCGAAGACGGTCCAGGCAGTTTCTTGGGGCAGAGACAGCCGCACGGTGCTGTATCGAGGGTGAATACTACTGTCAATACTATCCGGAGTATTCCATCAAGACGAAAGTATTCAGAAACATAATGTTTTTCCTGGTATTGGCACATAACTGAATTCCTTGTGTTCTCTCGCATTTGCAATCCAACATCTCACTATTTGGAATATTTTTAATAGACCCAGCGGTGGAAAAAATCCCTTCACGCCCACGTGACGTCACACCACGGACCAGTCCCTGCTCTTGGAGAGGGAGGGGGGTTGTTTGGAGGCGGGTGGATCAACATCAAGCACGTTATTGATAGAACTGTGTCCGGTCCGAGGGTAGCTTAGATACGTGCTGCAGCTGCACCTCAGCTGTGTTTCCAACACTATGAGGTGTCACGGCATCAAGCCGCTCTTTATAAATATGAGCCTGCCATCTCTGAAAGTGCGTTCCAGTGACTGGCTCAGGACAGTATTTTTAAGATCGGCTCGAAAACACATTTCAATTGGATGTAGTAGTTACTGGATACCTGAATAATAGGTGTATAGATAGTGCATGATAGTTGTCTTTCACCCTATCCTTTGTCCCTGGAAATAGCATGCGCCACTCAGCTGTCCTTGCCCAGGCGTCAGAGCTAAGTGTGCCTGATAAAGCTCTTCCACCAATACCCGCCGCCGCTTATAAACTGATAGAACCAAAGGCTCCTACAAACCTCAGCGTTTAACCCTATTCCTGATAGGCTTTTGGCTTTCAAGTCAGAGGGGTCAGATATTCTTGTCAGAGGGGAATAGGCCCCTCCCCAGGATATCAAAATCTACGGGCTGGAATAAAAAATTCAAAATATGATCGATTTTTTTGTCAGCCCATGACGGCCTCCAGCGTGCCGTCGGTCAACAACTTGGTGAACCTGCGACAACACCTTCACGGGCCCTTTATTCGCACAAAACATTGCGACGGTTTTACAACAACCAATACACACACACAACAGCTTCTTACTTCAAGTGAAGATTTGGACAAGCAAAAAGATAACTTCCTACTTCTCCAGGTTTGGACCAAGTTCGTAAAGTTGTTACTTCACTCAACGCATGCAATGCACGTGAACTTTGCACCTGAGACGACACGTCTGATATACTGCAGGACAGTTATCCACTCGTGTATTCTCATTTGTGCACTGATGACTTTGGAAACAATCGAGCCAGCTTCTGGGAGCGTCTGTCTACCTTGACAACAACAAAGTAGAACAGGCGGGGACGAAAAAAACAATGGACCCCTCACTGCTGGCCAAAAGGAGCATTCCGTTACCTCTTAATTCTTATGGCTATAAAATCCGCTGTCAGATAAGTGATCTGATCGTGCGCTGAACTCCCCCACAGACACTAGTGCTTTTGCTCTGTGCCTGCAGGAAAGGGTCGCCACTTTCCTTCCATGGTCCCCAACTAAGATTTGAGAAAATGCACGGATTCATCCGCACGTGGTTGGGGGAAACCAAAAAACAAAAATACACGAAACCAAAAACGACGGGTGTTGAGGAGACAAAATAAAAAGTCACGGCTGAAAAAAAAGCCAAGAACCCATAAGGCCCCATATTTTCACTGAACTAACTGGTTCTGTTTAAGTTGAGATTTGAAGCACCAAATCTGCTTATAAACTAAAAGGAGTCGGGAATAGGAGTTCGACTTGGAGGCAAAACATAGTTGCCCCGAGTTTCCGTTGGGGGCAAATGCCTTTTGCCCTCCCGGATCCGCCACTGATTAATCATAGCTTCACTTTCAAGAACATGTTCAAAGCAGATGCCATATATTTTGATACAGACCTTTATCGTTCTTTTAACCCGGCACCGCATGAGCTCTTTACAAACACACCTCCGCCTGGGGATCCGATCTGACCCCCGAACGATATCGGGAACCGGAAGTGATACGGAAAAAGAAACGGCCCTGGAAGCGCCGTACCGTCTTCTACTCTGGAGCTGAGTTTGAAACTTATGTATATATATATATATATATATATATATATATATATATATATATATATATATATTGACCCGTGGTGTTACAGTTAGCCAAAATGGGTCAAATTTAGGCCCATCTAGACAATCGTTTATAAGTTGAGAACAATGAAACCTATAACAAACAAAGAAACACTTATCTTGAGTCCAGAATTCGAACGATATGCGCATGAACTTGAAAGGTCACATTATGACATTAAACTAAGGTTAAGCTCAAATAATGACCTTTTAATGTCACGTTGCACATCAATTGAATCTTTCGGTCATGCCCATAACTATGATACAAAATTTAAGACTACATCTAGTTTCCTTAAAATTATAGACTCAAACAATTCTGAAAACTGTGTTTTTTTAGGAACTGTGGTGACATTGGTATTGGTCTGAACTCAAAATAGATACCAGCATGCATATCTTTGTTCCACGAGCTTTCGAATGATATTTAGAAACTTGATCTAACTCTTCTAGAAGCCGAGTTACGCCCTGGTTTTGTCAGCCCTATTTTAGAAGAACAGAATCGCCTTACATGAATTTGAAATGGCGTCACAACTCGTTGACCGGGCCTGACCTGGTGCCAGTTTTTGGTCATAAGTCGTCAAATTAGTCACTCTGCCGAGGCCTGCAAAGCAACACGCATCTCCTTTGAATCGGCTTGGAATGATCTACAAAAAACCGAGGGGGTTCTATCGGACCCGCAGGTGGTGAACGGTTAGCCTCCCGTAGAGTCTTGAAACACGTCTCCATGGAAATCTGACGTGTTTTGCTCGTGATAGACTTCTTCAGCAGCAAAGGTTTGTAAGGCATTCTAATAATCCTAACCCATTGAAGAGCCTGGCAAGCGAAAGCCCTACGAGGTTCTGCGGGCTGTGCTGGCCAGGCATTTTTCATTATCCATGGCTAATGACAGCGTCCCGAAAACTTTGTTCAAAGTTCTATAGTGTAAGGGCTGATGTGAGCTGGGTGGCGTCGTCTTCCTGAACCCAGACGGGGCTTACGCCACGACTGTCGCTCATCTCCAGCAGAATCCAGAACTTACTCAGAGTTTCCGTGCACCGCCACTTTGTGCTGGTGCCGGCGGGGCTATTCTAGTCTCCAAAACGGGCCGATAATCAGCTTGGAGCTGATGGCACACAGTGACCCGTGGGAGCTGATGGCACACAGTGACCTGTGGGAGCTGATGGCACACCGTGACCTGTGGGAGCTGATGGCACACAGCAACCTGTGGGATTTGATGGCACACAGTGACCTGTGGAGCTGATGTGCAGGGTGCAGAGGCCATTTCCGGCTGCTCTTATGCCCAAATTCTACACTTTTGCGTGTTGATTTCTCCATCAACGTGAAAATAAACCTCATCGCTGAATAGAATGCTTTAGTAGCTATGCATCGTTTGCCCATTTTTTCGGAGAATATATGTTTTAACCTAAAACTTTGCATAAGGTGCGATGTCCTTTGCGCAGATTATTTTGAGTAATGCTAGGGAAACTCTGCGTTAAGTTCTGCGTTTTTCTGCGTTAAGTTGAATACTGTATCAGACGGTACAAGTCATTACATTTCTGGTGGAGATCAAAATACGGTTATTATTTTTGAAACTCCTGAATAGATATATATATATAGCACCACGTTTGAGGGGCCTCCCGAAGACACACAAACCAGGAATCCCAATGCGACCCATAACTTCTGGCATTGGTAGCGCTCCTCATCAGCTCGCTAAGGTACTGGTTAAGCCTCTGTCAAAAATGTTAGGATCTTTTAGCATATCTCACTTGAAGAATTCGGGGATTTATTAAATCGTTTGGAAGATATAAGTTTTCAGTCTAAGAAACTAGCAAGTTTTGATGTCAAAGCATTATTTACAAATGTAACAGTTGAGGGAGCGATGTGTGCTATCAAACGTGTGATAGACATGATGCAAGATGATAATTTACCTCTCACAAAGGCAGCATATGCAAAGGCAATCGAACTATGTCTTAGATTTGACCCCTTTATTTTTAACAATGAGGAATATTCTCAGTGTGAAGGGTTAGCCATGGGCTCACCATTAAGTCCCGTAGCCGCATGTTTATATATGGAGTTTTTGGAAGTGGAACATTTTCATGCTATCATAGGCTCTGATGTAACTTGGTTACGATATTGTGATGACGTTTTGATCATAGCCCCGCAAGAACTAAATTTAATATCTAAGCTCAACGATTTAAATAACGTAGAAAGTAAAATTCAGTTCACACTAGAAGAGGAGAATGAAGGAAAGATGCCATTTTTGGACGTATTAATAGTTAGGAACGATGAGGAGGTTAAATTTAAAGTCAACAGAAAAACAACTAACAAGGAGGATTATGTTCACTACTTATCTGCACATAGCCAAAAAACAAAAACAGGTATAAACATAGGATTCTTTTTGAGAGCCTTTAGAATTTGCAGCATAGAGTTCCTCAAAGAAGAAATAGGCCATATATTTGAAATTTTTGAAAGGTTAGGATATCCGAAGGCTCTGCTCATTACATGCAAAAATAAGGCTAAACAAATAAGAAAGAAGTCAAATACTAAAAATAAAAAGGAATATCAGAGAGTAATCACTGTTCCTCAATCCTCAGAAACGGAAGCTTTGAATAAAAAACTTAGAGGAGTAAATGTAGTTCTAATTGAAAGGTCAGGGAGAAAAATAGGGGATATGTTCCGTAGTTACTGCAAGTTGGAAAATACTCAGGAAAATAGTATAGTCTACAATGTTCCATGTACAGGTTGCCCGAAGTCATATTATGGTGAAACACATAGGGGTTTCAAAATAAGATTAGCAGAACATAGGAGAGATTTTATACATAATAGAGAGAGTAACGCATTAGTAGTACATAGCATGGATTGTAAACATTTACCGAACTGGGGAGGGGCAAAAATTGTAGCCAAAAATATAAGCAAAAGCGCTAGGAAAATCGTAGAAGCTTCTTTCATTTTATCAAACAACTGTATCAGACAACGTATGGGTTTCATTAACTTAAGCACTCCGACAGCTAAATTCATTACAAGCTTATACCAGAGCTAATTGTTTTGAAATACTTAGAATTATGGTACTATTTTATTCTGAAGTCGCGTTTTTATGGTATGAATGTGTGCACACTGTGGCCTCTGTGCTAATATTCGGAAAACCTTTTTTGCTGAAGGACTGTTGAAGAATTGTTCTCATGACATGATTGCCGAAATTCAAAGTTGATGTTTGAATATTCCTGTTTCGATTTATACTTGTATTGTGCTGCATACTGATGAAGTGAATGCGAAACGCGTTTATGTGGTGCAATATAATGTTTTTATAAATTTAGTTTTTGAAATTCGCCTAAACATCATTGTAACTTATATTTGTCACTATGAACACAGCATATATATATATATATATATATATATATATATATATATATATATATATATATATATATATATATATATATATATATATATCGGCTGGAATTTGAATGAATAGGCCCCCAAATGCGAAATTAAAAATAAAGACACACGAATGTATCGAAACCGATATACCTACTATCGATATACATGTTTGTTTTCTTTACATTCATTGAAGTAATTTTCCTGCACTGTTATTTCAGTAGAGACATTACAAAAATTTGTTTCACATGGAGCGATAGAATAAGGATATACTGGAAATATTCGTCTTTGTTGCACCATGACGTGATAGAGGATTTCTTTAAGCATCATCTCGAGTGCGATAAAAATAGTTTTTTTAGCAATTTTACCCATATAATGTTTGTCATAAACGACAGTCGTGAAGTCATCGCAGCAGTGCTTTACCAGTAAACTGTTCATGCCAGGGAACTGCTTATTTTGTTATGCATTTTCGGGCTTTATTTACTCCCTTTAGTTTCTTGCACCACTGCGTCTGCCTTCAGTGAGAGTACCGGAAAAGGGCTGATCGGGATTAATGGGGAGCCAACTCGACATAGAAGACCCAGGAAACAGTCGTTTTAGCGGGCCACAATGTGCTGAACTGATGCGATTGCCCCGATTAATCAATGATACAAGCGTTCTTTTGCTAGGCGGCCGTTGCAGGCTGAACGCCATCTTTTTATGCAGAGCTTAAATGGAGCGATGATAAATGTTGAGAATACGACCCAATACGGTCCAGAACTTTCATCATAGTCGTTTCATGAAAGCCTTTGTGCTTCTCAATGCTGAAAAGGAATGGCAGGTACATATTTTTCCAAATTAACATATCTTCTCTTAAATTGGAGTTCTTTGGTGCTCGGCATGTTAGACGATATCGAGCACCCAGCCCTATATACACGGGTGTAGAAAAGGAAGAGTTAACACGCGCATTGATGGGGATCTCAGCCACCCTCGCTTTTACGGGGTGGCCGGTACCCCTCCCCCTCCCCCGCTAAGATCTCAAGAACCACACTAGATAGCGAAAAACAGTAAACGGTGTTGGACGGTCCATCCAATTCTCTGTGGAAATCACTTGAGTCATTTTTTGTCAGGTCACATTTAAGGTCACTAGAGTTCAAGGCATGCCACCAGGGGCGCAGCCAGGGGGGGGCACAGGGGGCACGTGCCCCCCCCCATCGGTGCCGGGGTGCCCTTTTGATTGCCAGGTGGTGTGCCCTCTTTGGGCCGTGCCCCTCGAAATTTAGTACCCTACGTCGTTGAGCCTAGTTGGAACTAGACTGCATTTAGTGATTTAAGCTATTGTTTGACAATTAAGTGCCTTTTTGGTCAGTTAGGGCATTCTGTCGCCTTTCCAAGCACCCGGGAAGAGTAAAGGCACGTAATCCGTTTCCAGATAATGCTTCATCGTCGCCAATAATCGTATGGGCAGAGCAAATCTGGTGCCCCTTGACCTCATCTGGTGCCCCCTGAGCGCTGGTCTTGAACCCTGGAGCTGATCATGTGCCCTCTGAGCTGATCTGATGCCCTTGTAGTCAATCTGGTGCCCCCCTGAGAAAATAATTGTGCCTTCTGAATCTATATAATGTTCTCTGAGTTAGTCTGATGCCTCCGAGCTTGCCTGGTGCCCTATTAGCTGTTTTAGTGCCCCTTGAGCTGATCCGGGCCCCTGAACTTATTTAATGCCTCCCGTAGTTTATCTACTGTCCAGGGCCACAGCCAGGGGACACAGGGGGCACGTGCCCCCATCGGTGCCGGGTGCCCTTTTGATTGCCAGGTGGTGTACCCCCTTTGGGCCGTGCCGCTCGAAATTTAGTGCCCTACGCCGTTGAACCTAGACGGAACTAGGCCGCATTTAGCGATTTCAACTATTGTTTGACAATTAAGTGCCTTTTTGGTCACCTAAAACATTCTGTCGCCTTTCCAAGTACCCGGGAATAGTATAGGCACGTAATCCGTTTCCAGATAATGCCTCATCGTCGCCAATAATCGTACGGGTGGAGCTCATCTGGTGCCCCCTGGAGGTGATCAGGTGCCTTCTGAGCTGATCTGATGCCCTCGTAGTCAATCTGGTGCCCCCCTCCCTGAATAAATAATTGTGCCTTCTGAACCTATAAAATACTCTCTGAGTTAGTTTGATGCCTCCGAGCTTGCCTGGAGTCCTTTTAGCTGTTTTAGTGCCCCTTGAGCTGATCCGGGCCCTCTGAGCTTATTTAATGCCTCCCGGAGTTGATCTACTGTCCAGGGGTGCAGCCAGGAAGGCACAGGGGGCACGTGCCCCCATCACTGCAGGGGTGCCCTTTTGATTGCCAGGTGGTGTACCCACTTTGGGCCGTGCCGCTCGAAATTTAGTGCCCTAGCCGTTGAACCTAGATGTAACTGGACCGCATGTAGCGATTGAAACTATTGTTGGACAACTTAATACCTTTCTCGGTCAGCTAGGGTATTCTATCGCCTTTCCAAGCACCCGGGAAGAGTATGGGCACCTAGTATGTGTCCACCTAATGCCTCATTGTCGCCAATAATCGTACGGGTAAAGCCGATGTGGTGCTCCTTGAGCTCATCTCGTGGCCTCTCAGCTGGTCTTGGCCCCTTGAGCTGATTACTTGCCCTCTAAGCTGATCTGGTGCCCCTGAGTCAATCGAGTGCCCCACGGAGCAAATAATTGTGCCTCCTGAACCTATATAATGCTCTCTGAGTTAGTGTAATGCTTCCGAGCTTGCTTGGTGCCCTAATAGCTGATTTAGTGCCCCTTGAGCTGATTCGGGCCCCGAGCTGATCTCATGCCTCCCCAAGTTGATTCCGTCTCCTAAGTCAATATGGTGCCTCTTCAGCTGATTAGGTGCCCCCTCAGCTGATTATTGATGTCTCCTTAGATAGCCTGGTGCCCCCCTGAGCTGGTTTGGTGGGCCCTGAGCCCACCTTGTGTCCCCTGAGCTGTTATGTTGCTCCCTGAGCTGATTTAGGCTCCTGCCATAGTCCGGGGGCTGGAAGCCGATCTGAGCCCCCGAGCGGATCGATCTGGTGCCACCTGAGATGCAATAATGCCCCTGAGTCGATCTGGTACCTCCTGAGTCCATCTGGTGCCCTCTGAGCTAATCTGGTGCCTGAGCTAAGCTGACCTGGGCCTCCTTACGTGATTTCATGAGCAGCTCTAAAGCCCTGGGCTGAGCTGGGCCCACAGAGGCTGATGAGGCTTGAGATTGCATGGGGCTCCTGAGCTGCTTAAGTACCTCCTGACTTGATCTGGTATTCCCGAGCTGGTCGTGGACCACTGATCTGATTGTTTGTACCCTAAGCTAATCTGGTGCCCTATGGGCATCTGGTGTCCCCTGAGCAGCTCTGGGGCTTTTGAACTGATTGGGCCCCGAGCTGGTGAGGGATCCCTGAGCTGATTTAGTACCCCTGACTTGAACTTGCCCCCTGAGCTGATCGATCTGGTGCACCCTGAGCAGATATACTGCCCCCTGAACTTAACTAATGCCCCCTGAGTCGATCTGGTGCCTGCTGAGTCATCAGTGTGTCTCCTGAGCCCATCTGATTCCCTCTGAGCTAGTCTGGTGCTACATTGCTAGTATGGTGCCCTTTAAGCTGACCTGGACCTCCTGGTGTGATTACGTGATTTCCTGAGCAGCTCCCAGGCCCTGGGCTGAGCTGGGCCCACAGGGGTTGGTGAGGGCCCCTGAGATGGTATGGGGCTCCTCAGCTGATTAAGTGCCTCCTGACTTGATCTGGTATTCCCGAGCTGATCTGGGCCCCGAGCTGGTCGGGGACCACTGATCTGATTATTTGTCCCCGAGGCTGATCTGGTGCCCTATGGGCCGATCTGGTGTTCCCTGAGCAGCTCTGGGGCTTTTGAACTGCTTGGGCCCCGAGCTGGTGAGGGATTCCTGAGCTGATTTAGTGGCCCTGACTTAATCCTGTCCCCTGACCTGACTTGAGGCCCCTGAACTGATCTGGGGCCCCAAGAGCTGATCTGGGGCCCAAGAGTGGGTCTAGGTTCTGAGTGTACCCTGAGCTGGTCTGGGCGCTGAGCTTGTGAGAGCCCCTAAGTTGGCTTGAGGTCCCCTGAGGTGATCTGGCGCCTTAAACTGTTCTGGGGCTTCTTGAACTGGTTTAAGGCCCTATGAGCCTATCTGTGGCCCATGAGCTAGTCTGATGACCACATCTCTGGGACCAATGAGCTAGTCTAGTCCCTGGGTGAAGAATGAGCTGCTCTGTGGCCTGATCTACATCAGGAGCCCCTGAGATGGTCTTGAATAGACAGATAATAATAACACAAGGCCAACTCCCATCATTTCGGGGCGGGTTCACTGAGCTAGTTTAGTCCCTGGAGGCACAACTGGGGGATGAGGGGAAGCTGCTCTGGGGGCCTCTGATCCACATTTGGGGGCCCCAGAGCTGGTCTTGAATAGATGGGGAATAAGAACACAATGGAAACTCCCCTTGTAAAACGGAGCTAACGAGGAATGAGGAATCTCTAAAACGGCTTGTGATACCTAGGCACCCCAGGTTATATAAATTGCTTATTATACTGGTGGATTCTGGGAAGGGATGATAAAAAGGCATGTGCCCCTGAGCTCAGAGCACAGTCCCCTAAACCAGGATTTCTACAAATTAATTTAAATGAAGAACTAGTTGTTACAATTTTCAGCCCTGTCACACCATCCCCATCTAAACCACCGGCCTGTTCACCTTTTATTTACTCTTAACTGGGACCGATCCTTGAGAATATGGAACTTAATAAACGAGTTCAAAAGGTATCTCCCAAATTTTTCCGGCAGCAAAAATGTGTTCTTCCAAAGACACTATGCCACTCCTCGTCCCACGGCGATTGTGGGAGGCAAGGAACTTAATCCGTGTTCAGCCAGGGCTCACTCGTCACGACAAAACCAGTGGGCATAACAAAAAATTGTCGACTCCAATATGCCTTAACCTGCACATTGTAACAGATATCACATGCTCCGCTTATGTTAAGTATTTGCATTAGTTGGCTGTCCTTAAATCTATCCCAAAAAAGTAGTGTTTTGGCTACTTCCATGGCATTTTGGTAATATTTTGTTCCTTTTTTCGGTTTTAATCGAATTTTCGTTCTCCGTCAATGATTTCTTTGCATTTTTATTGAACCAAAGATGCCCAAAAAATGATATAAACAAAGATATAGTAAGTTTTTAGGTTACGTTAAAAAGTGCCCTTTTTTCCCCGGGGTGCCCCTCAAAGTTGGTGTGCCCCCCCATACGAAAGCTCTGGCTGCGCCCCTGCATGCCACCAGAGGGATAATATATAGATGAAGGTTTTGAGCCATTACATCTGAACTAGTAAAGATAAAGTAGAACAGTCCTCGCAGCAAGCCGAACCGAATGATATTTATGGCATTGCTAGGTCGAATCAGGTCAAATATAGGATTTAACCTGACCTAAGGTCAAGTCAAGGTCAAATCTGGCCAACATGCATATCATTAGAAACGCAAAGATGAGGCAAACCTAATTCCGTTAAGATAAACGTTCTACCACCATCCATTACTAAGTTATTCAGTTTCAACCTTTTTTCCATGTATTGCCAATAGAGAGGGCATGGCTCGCACATGACCTTAGGCCGCCGTTTTTATTATTTTGTCAAAAAACCCGAGGGGGCGGGTACCCGCTCCCCCATCAATGCGCGTGTTAGGACAGGGTCTGCTCCGTCCCGCTTTAAAACTACCAGAAGATCCAATTGTTGCACAAAAGGCCTACGACCTTCAAATCCAAATAAAAACTGGTCATTCCACGGGTTCTTTGAATAAAGTCTAAATATGGGAAATAAGTAAACTCAAAGTGACTCTAGATGTAAAATGTATACTCCATCACCTAAAGCTTCGCTAAAGCAAGACGGGCTTATTGCACCGTTTGGAATACCGCTAAGGCTGGAAACCTAACTTCTTGTTATGGCTTTAATAAATACTACTACTTTTTAACATTGAGCTAATTACAGATCAGTTTTAGTAGCCCACTGCAGTGGACAGCTCACGAATCTATACTCCACGCTCTTAATCGTTTGGTGGAGCTGTCAGTGGTAACTGACACTATCCTGCAAAGTGCTCAGCTCAACAGTTGTGTAGTGATATATATATATGGTTTTCTTTTCTAGGCAGGCTTTATCTTACCAACAAGTGTTATAAAACTCATTCACAGTCCGTGTATCTTGCCTGCGGTCGTATATTACCCCCTGTCTGCCCTCCCCTTCTCAGCCATTACGGCTCCAAGCATTTGGATGATAGGGATATACATAATTGTGCTGACCTTGTCACGCCAAGTTCAGCAAACCATACTTGAGTCATGTGCCTCCTTCAGGTCGTCGGTTTTATTCAAATATGGCTGAAAGCAACAGGAGCAATGACCTATAAAAATGCAAAATGAACTTGAACATGTCCTTGACCTTTGACGTGGTATGACTTTGACAAATCATCCCAATGATATGATGACATCATGACGTCGTCGCTTGCTTTACAGTGCTTGCAGCTTGGTGCGACAGCACCATTGCACTGATCCAAAACAGAAGCTGGATTTAAGAGCCTACAAGTTAAACAATTATGTACCAGCTTTCGCGACTTGTTCACCACTCGATGTCCTCATCAATGTTCTCCAATATCAGTATGTATTACTTATTTGCCGTGAAAGATTCTTCGGCTGCCTCAGAAAAATAGATGGGAGGGCCTCTAAGCCCCCCTCCCTCCCCATCCAGTGCCCGTGATAGCCGATTCCAAACCTAAGGTTCCTGATGCCCAGCAACCCCGTATTCCTCTTCGTAGGTATATCAATTTAATCAGGGTATCATGCTGCAGCATGATCGAGTTGTAATTAAGTGGTGGCACTCGGTTTTAGTGCTGCTGTTATCGACTGTTTAATGTTGTATTCTGGTAGCACTACTAAGACGTCCCCCTGACCCCCATTTTGCACCAGAGGTACACCTCTGCGAGTCTGGCAACTTCTGGAAACCTCATCACCCCTTCCGGCTTTTTGGAGCGAACATGCTTTCCCTATTCCTCGCCGTTACCACGAAGCCTATTGTGGCCGCCTTTGACGGTCTGGCCACCATATGCGAATACTAAATGTACCATAAGCGTGACCAAAAAGCTGCGATAGGCTCCGCTAGGCACAGCAGGAGAAAAGTAGGTCACAACAGGACCTTAAAAAAAACAAAATCAATCTAACTCAGTTTCGAAGCCGGCTATAAGTGAAAATAAGACAGGAATTACAGATAACTCGTTTTACAATGAAGCCAGATAGCGTTGGCCTGATGTGTGAGCTGGTAATGAATGCGTTCAGGCAGCCGTTAGCAGTTATGAACTGCACCAACCTGTTTCCTCTGTGAGATACGGATTCGTCCAAGTCACGGCTGTCCCGTCACGCAGCGGCATGCCGTGCTTTTCTGCTGGTAAAGCTGGTAAATAAGCATATAGGAGGAGATGTTCTGTGGTCTTAGAGCACCTCGGCTTCCTGAGCTGCGCAGTATATATAAAAAAATTTCACTTCTAAACTACCCTCATGCCATCGAAAGTGAAAGAAAACTGATTTTGTTTGCAATGACTCAATAAGATCTGACGTTAATATGTGACCTAGTCTACCGAAAGCTGACAGGAGCAGCAGGCAAGCTTTTCACAGAGAGCTCCCTTAATCGCTACTCCAGACATGACATTGAGTGATCTGAGCTAAAAACCTAACACAAGATGCACGCGAGCAACGCAACAGTCCTGTCGACCCTTCCAGACGTGAGCTCCACTTGTTTTCTGTGCAGGGAAAATGGCAAGGGCGGGATGTCCAAATATATAATGTACCGGGGAGCGGCTCATTGGCCCATGTTATACACCACGAAATGGATCAACGCACTAAAGCCGAATCCAATCGGGGGGATGCATCTGGTGGGGCGGCAGCGGCGCTGGCAGCGGGCGGGTCGGCACGGTCAGCCTATCGATCTGAGCCACTCGGCAGGGCTGAAGAGATTCCCGCAGCCGTTCCCAGCTGGACCGCGCCTGTCGAAGGCACTGCGATTGCATTACCTAGCCTCTGCCGAGCCTTCCAGATGCTGGCACAAGCGGTCCGTATGGCTTGTTCTGAGCCAAAACTGGCCCACCAGTGTGCTGTAGCCTGTGTAACGAGCTTCGGCGACTGAAACAGCCACAGGCTCGCTTCTCTGTGGTCAGTTACTACACGTTGATGTGTGTGTGTGTGCATGCCTGTAATTTCATCCACATTGGTGTTTACATATGCTGCCCCTCCATGAGCGTCTATGACAGACTGTCGCGTTATCAGATTACCACTTAAGGGTAAGTTACGTTTTGATGCTACAATTACAGGGTTTTAAGTTTGTCAAATTACGGCCAAAACCGCAAGTTTGCTGTATTCTGAATGCGCTTGGTATGCTGTTTTAACGTGACATATTTGCCAAATTTGGCGTATTTTTTATATGTTTTCTGGTCTATCGCATTTATGCTTGTGAACTCTAAGCGACTGTTGCCCGCACGCGCACTGGAGGGGGCTTCGGAGGCCCCCCACCTGTTTTTCCGAGGTGGCCGAAGAACCGCTTGTAGCCGAAACACGACACGTGGCCACATTTAACAGAATTTAATAGCGCGTCGATTGGTGAAGACTTTTTGAAAATCGGCCGAACATTTTTTGACTTATAGGCTTTCAAAGTCAGACCTGCATTTTGAGATCGCCGTAAACGCGCGGTCGGACCAGTTAGCTTGCATTGAAGACCGAGTGGTGACGTCATAACGTCATATAAGCGGGACTATATGTCAAGGTCACTTCACATGAAAATCAAGGTCAAAGGTAACAGGTCAAGGTCATATCTTTACTTTCAAGGTCACTGACCATAGTGCGTCCGGCCAAATGACATTACCCGGTCTGACATATATATTATGATACGACGTCATCGGTAGGGTACCCCAATACAAAGGTCAAGGTCAAAGGTCAAGGTCAAAGGTCATTGGGAAAGGTCAATCCTCATTTCCCGCCAAACAGTGGCTACAGTGTTAGTCAAAGTGTAAATAATAAGTAGTATACCATATGGTGACCTTAAAGGTCAATGACCTTGAATGGCCTTGACCCAAAAGTTGTGGGGAAGCCTCTTTGAGACATCTTCTCTATGAACCTTGTCCGCCTTTAGCTTTGTCCCGCCATTTTCCCGCATAATCACAGCATTTACCAATCGATCCCCAGCATGGCCTATATTTGACCTTTACGACCTCGTTTGACCTTGAAGATATTTACCTAGGTCAATGAAAATTGGTCATCATGTAGATCACCATAACCGCCACCCACCTACCAAGTGGCGTTTTTCTAACCCTCTTAGTTTCCGAGATCTTAGGGGGCCTACCAGGCCCCCTCCAGTGCGCGTTAGTGCCAGACCCCCTCTAGTGCGGGTGTTAAGTCCTCTGCAGCGCTCCTCGTTAGAGGGGAGGTGCCCTTGTCGGGCGTCGAATGCGACTTTAATGGCCAGAAAAAAATGTCTTCAAATGCTGAAGCATTGCTGGATATGCGGAACTTTAGAAGGTGACCCAGGGAAAGGCTCCTTGTTCTCCGATGTTTTTTATTGGTACAATTCTTCAATCATCGGGTGCACACTCTCGTTTGTCCATATGGTGCCAATCAGGCAAAATATTCGTCACATTCCAACGTAGGTATGCATGTTTGTACATACGTTGGGTTGCGAAGATGACATGTGAAGATTGTGATTTTTATTTAGATATGCAGGCCAATAGCAGCTAGAGGGGAAAAATTCACCCTGAAGGGAAAAGGGGAAGAAACCCGGTCTTTGACTGGATCTGGAAGATGGCACGGGGATCTAAGGTCATGGAAATCGGTATAGATCTGGAGCTATCGTGACAACCAGCACCCTGGTTCTTACCACGAGGCTTTAAGTCAATTGGGGCCAATCTCTCGAGGGGTGGTAATACGACCATCAGAACCAGCTCAAAAGCGCGAAGGGGGACGGCCTGAACAGGTTCCCCCTCACGCCTGCCAGGTGCGGATTAAAGCTTTGAAGCCAGTTTTGGGGAGCTTGGCCCTTACAATTCGCACTATCGTCTTTACAGCATGCCAACATACGACTTCAAGGCGGGAACAAAAACCTCCCAAAAACTCGAATGGAAACTTCGATAGTTGAAAAGTGTTTCATATACATGATGCATGTATTTATTGTACATGTACTGTCTAGCTTGCTCGCTTTCCACGCGGCTGACCCGGATTCAAGGCCCGGCGGATTATGTGAGCAAATATAATTTGTCGATTCCCCACAAACCCTTCCAGCAGGAAAAGGGCTGGAGACAAGGACATGCTCTGTGCAGTAGCAGGCTGTATTAGACTCGACTCCCGAGCACCGACTGCCGTGACCACATACATTCACACACACACACCCGGTCAGGGTCACCGCCGCCGGCCAGGCCCGGCAGGGCGGCGCAAGACGCAGGGGCGGCGGAAGCACGCCGGGTCGGCGGGCGATCACAACACCCTATCACCCAGGCAGTTTGTCCATCAATAAGCCCCGAAAAATAGTACTCGTGTGCTTAATCAGATGATAGCGAATATAGCGAGACTTGAATGCAATTCATCATCAACAACCGCGCCGGAGAGGGGTCTGACGTCGACGAGCTGGAGTAGGGTGTACTGAGGTGCCTCCCTCCCAAGATTTGAAAAAAACAAGGGGGTTGGGAAAGCTAAGGTTTCGAGTCTTATCGAGCAGTGATCTACATTGTATCCCAAACTCATTGGTCCAAGCTACTCTCTTCAAATTCAAACGGGGTCTTAAAAGCCGAGTCTAAGGTATGCCTTGGGCCTATTGGGGTTTACCTTGATGATCCGAAATAAAGCCAGAAATTCACTGATAATGAACAATGATCACAAATGGGGTGTCACATTAGGTGTTCTCTGAAATGGAATGTTCTCGGAAACAGGGTCAAGGGCATTCAAGGTCATTGACTATGACGTCACAATATGATTAATACCTCAAATTTATTCCTCCTACAACGAGCACTATGGCACTCAACTATAATTAACCGGTTTTAGAATATACGCAAACACCACCCAAAACAGCAGGTTTCGATCAAATATATATTTACCAGGGGCGGAGCTAGCGGTTTGGGAGGTTCATCCAAAACCAAGTATTTCGTAGCATGGGTTAAAGGAGCCGTCGCGTCGAACCAGTTAAGGTTTATTATATCATTTTATGGAGATGATAGTGCATCATTGTCACATTATTCATCAGGGGGTTACAGCAGTTCAAAATGGGGAATGTTATCAGGGACCAAACGTTAGTAGGGGACCTACAGTCCAGGGCGAAACAATGGGTATAGAAAATTCAAAAAGTATAACCAAATCAGATTACCAGAGGCGTGCCAGTCACACACATTTCAAAATGCATATTCCAGCCACATACGCCCACAATATGTTATATTAAAATTTTCAATCACCCCACCCGCCCCACGACGAGGTCCTGATCCGCCATGTCACCCCCCCAGAGCGCCAGGAGGGTAAAATTACAAAAAAATCAACAGTCGAGGACAATATACCAGCAACCACCAATTGTGGGATGTATTTACCCCACTGTTTACCACTCATCCGCCCGATGAGTTTTCACTTTTCATTTATTTATGTGTCAAAGATGCCAAGCAGTATATCACGGCTCAATCCTAACAAAAACTTTTAGGTGTATATATTTCCCTCAAGTCCGGTCCGGAACGCCATAATTTCGAATTTTCGAACCGAGTATAGACAATTTGGGTCAATTATTTGTAAATCGAACTAGTTTAAAATACAACAGAGACAAGGGTTATGGAAAATCTAAAAATACACAAAATAATTTGCACGACTCCTTAAAATTCAAAATTTAAATTTCTTTTCAAAATAAAGTTAGCGTCAGGGAACTAGCACTAATTTCAAAATCGCCGGTAGATTACGAGATCTAGGGGCCGATATGCCCCCGCCGGAAAAGGGGAGCCGGGAGCCGACGAAAAGGGTTAAGGCCTTTACATTCACCGATCACCGTTGATGATTTAGAGCTGTGACCTTATCTTTATATAAGGTGGTATTATGTTTGATGCTGTAAAAATATACCTACCTCATATACAAAACATAATATATATAATATATATAAATAATATATATATATATATATATAATATATATAGTGGCGGATCCAGGACTTCATTTCGGGTGGTAGGGGACTTCAGCTTCCGCCTATGCATTTATTATAGGCACTCTGACGTCTCGGGGGCAGGGTTGGAGCCCCCTAGCCCCCTTTTATCCGCCGCTGTACGAGTATATGTGACATAGTCTGACCAAATCCATGGAATTAATGATTTTGAAAGTGCTGGCATGACCTTTACCTGTACTTTAATATATCTACCTTGATGTGAGGTGACCTAGACATATTACGATTACATGGCATTATGACGTCACCACTTGATTGGTAGTGCCGGTGAACTGATGCCGCCGCGCATTTGTGGCAATATCATACAAGTGAACTGATGCCGCCGCGCATTTGTGGCATTCTCAAACAAGTAAACTGATGCCGCCGCGCATTTGTGGCAATCTCATGCAAGTGAACTGATGCCGCCGCGCATTTGTGGCATTCTCAAACAAGTAAACTGATGCCGCCGCGCATTTGTGGCAATCTCATGCAAGTGAACTGATGCCGCCGCGCATTTGTGGCAATCTCATGCAAGTGAACTGATGCCGCCGCGCATTTGTGGCAATCTCATACAAGTGAACTGATGCCGCCACGCATTTGTGGCAATCTCAAAATATGACAATCTGACTTTGAAAGCCTATAAATAAAAATAAACTACCGATTTTCAAAACGATATAATCAATCCAGGCACCTTTCAATTCTCACAAACGTTGGTAAGTGTTTTTTGTCATTAAAGGTCTCCCATCACAGAAAAAAGATGAGGACACTCTAGGACTTCATCCACTGCGCGAGAAAAGCAAATGTTTTTGGGTATCTGAAATACAATTTCATAGAGGAGTAGCAAGGACCTTGAGAGATGTATACATGTATGTATGTGTTACAAATTGTATGTAAGTCTAATCTAATCTGTCTAATCTGTCCAATCTAATCTAATCCATTTCATTCCATCTTAAGTAAAACCATATTGTTGCGATTCTATCGTAAATCAGTATATTTAAAGGAACGTTTGCAGTCAGCAAAATCGTGAAGTCACGTGACCGTCGTTCGCGTCGTCCTCCATGTTTTCCACAACATATGTATGTATGAATGTATGTATGTATGTATATATCTATGTTTGCATATGAAGGCAATAGTTTTTCTTTTATGCAAGCCTATTGAATACGATTGCATATTTTGCTTTTATAAGTTTCTTTTCCAACTTCTCTTTTTCCTAATAACTTTCGTTGGGTCTTCACTCAGTTCGTGTAAAGTTTCGCCTAATGACATGTGTAATGTATTACAACGCGTTTCAATGGCCCTCCATCATCGTCAGGTAACGTTATCACAAAATATGCAATCACATTCAATAAGGTTTGCATATATTTATGTATGTATGCATTTATGCATGTATGTATGTACGTATGTATGTAGGTATGCATGTATGTATATATTTATTTATGTATGTATGTACGTATGTATGTAGGTATGCATGTATGTATATATTTATGTATGTATGCATGTATGTATGTATGTATGCGTGTGCGTAAGTTTGTGCATCCGACGTTAACATCTGAATTAGCATCCGAAACAGTTGAATTCATACAGTGCCCGATTCCGAGTGGTTTTTCGCAGGCAAACCAGTCACGAGCAGTGCCGACTCGATGCTGCAGCAGGAGCATCCAGGGGACCTCCGCCTCTTCTCCACAAGTCCTCCCATGGGCTTTGTTGGGTGATGACTGTCTGGCACGTGCGGTAAGCTGGCGCTGACGCGCAAAGTAATCTGGTTAATGAGTCCCTCTGGTCCTTTCACGCACCCGACCGGCACGGAAATAGCTAAGTACATTTTCCCGGGAAGGAAATGCCGGATCGCCATCGGAGAGGAAATGGCCAGTAGTTTCTTTTCTCTTGCGAGCTCAGTAATGTTTTTCGAGAAACATTTCCTATTCCAAATAAGCGCTGTTCTCGCTTCCCGTAAGATTTGGCCCCCGAGGTAGTAAAATCAGTGAGCTTTCCCCATCTCATTCTGAATCTTATGCATTTCATTTCCATAAACATGAGAGTAGTATCTCTTGCAAGCTTCTTTGTGGAGACTGCCGTCTTCCTGTGTCTTTATTGCATGACTCCGAAACCTGCCGGCACGGCTGACACTAAACATTTTCTGAACTCAAGCTTAGATTCTGCTGCTGACGGGACATTCTAGAACACTCTTGCCATCCGAGAATGTTTTTACGCACTCCAATTAGTCGTAGCTCGAAAACTAGATGTTTACCAGCCACTTTCAAAAGTCCTGCAATCTCGCACACACGAAAGTGCTCGTAATTGGACAATTAAGAAAAAAATATGATGAAGATGTGGGCAGTTTTCTAGCAATGGGCTAAAGAGCTTGCATAGCCCCACACTAGAATGGTTGAAATTAGGAACGCATCAGATTTTCAGTGATATACCTGTATAATACCACCTAGATATGTTCGCAATCAACGATGTTTTTGTTTACAAGCCTCACAATTCAGGTGGGATAGGTTGTTTGTCGTCTTCTCTCGAACAAACTTCCTTCAAGTTTGAGATTGTCTCTCTTACTAAGTGAGCTTTTTCACCAGAAACTTAGCAGTCATGTTTCGCCGCGGAAGATGTTTTGCAGTTAGTAGTTTTGTTGTACATATGTTATAGAATAGCGTGGCATAGAACTGGAAAGCCTGCAACTCTCTGAACTCTCACATTTATTCAAGCTTTCTGCACCTTCACCCTTACGGCCTATGCAACGGGCTCTGGTTGAATTTCAGTGGAAAGCCTCAGTTTTATGAAATATATATTTAATAAGTTCTCGGAAGGCCTGCTGAAAATAGGGTGCCATAAACCGTGGGATGTGTGGGAATGACCTAGGACCCTAAAAATATGATACAGATGACAGTAAAAGCGCTGAAAGACTGGTAGCCTAAAAAGCCAAAGTCCAGAAACTAAGACGTCTAAACCCTAAAAAGCCCAAAAAGGCTACGTCAAGGTAAAGATAACGAGAAAAAGCGTGGGATGGGGTAAATGCAACGTTTCGGTCAAGGTAAAAACACCCACGACGTCAAACCGAAACGTTCATTACCTCATCCCACGCTTTTTTCTTTATATTTACCTTGACGTAGCCTTTCTTGGGCTTTTTAGGGTTTAGACGTTTTAGTTTCTGGACTTTGGCTTTTTAGGCTACCAGTCTTTTAGCGCTTTTACTGTCATCTGTATCATCTTTTAGGGTCCTAGGTCATTCCCACACACTCTGCGAAATATATATTCCATCCATTAAATTCTAGCCTTCAGACACGGGGAGAGGGGCTGTTGTGGCCCTTCTCGTGACTCGTTTCTAATTGACGTAGAGCTTCGTGGTGAAAACCAGCTTATTGCCCATCACGAGACCTTGCTATGGATGCCAATTTTGTAGATTTAGATCATTGGGTTAGGAACCCCATTCTACAGGGACTTTTTTGGGATATGAGAAATTCTGTAGTGCATTTGGAATGTTTGAGGCGGAACGGCTTGGTAGTTTTGAAACGCTGCAGCGAGAAGCGTCGTGGAACCTCTTGTGTCCGCTAAGAGTATGATTGAATGTAGATATTTGTGCTCATTAGAACTCAGACCTCAAATATATTTCAGCGTTAGTTATGGCCCGGACACAAGCCCGTCTATGTAAGGTATGACTTGAGTATCGTGTGATTTTATTCTCTCTTTCTTTCTTAATATGGACCCTGCGTCTGTTTAATAAAGCTGTCTGTATTTACCGACGAATTACTTCTATGAATAGAAAGAATCCCGTTCGTTCCAACTTTATCTGGATGCTCCCTCAGTTCAGCAATGCATATCGCTTTGAAAACCTGGCTTCCTGATGGCACTGGATGCTGGCGAGGGTCTGTTGTACACTGCCTATTATTTTTATCGCGTGGCTCACAACGATTTTGTGCCCCGGCAGTATACCGAGTCCCCCATTTATTTTACGTTATTTGATTTTTATCTTCCCTGGCCCAATGTATTTTTTGATTTCTTGTGTATGCGTGTCCCGACTGTAGCGCTCTACGCTACTGATGCGTGCCTGCCCGTGCAACGGCGCGTGTTGCTCGCCCAATGTGCTACCACGGACGTTTTACCTCACCTGCCTTACCTTTTGGTCCACTTGTATGTACTTGTGCGTTCTTTCTTATGTAAATATATATGTATGGACGCAACCTTCTGGAGTGTTTTTTATCAGTTCGATTTCAAGACATCCTTACGAAACAGAAAAGGGTTATTTTCGTCATTTGTTAAAAAAAAATTATTTTGAATTTCCCATGCTTGCTTCACTTGAAACCACCAATTGATCTAGATTTATACGTACGCTATTTTTCGGGAACGCTTCGGGCCCCTTTCCTTCCCATGTTTGTTTTCCTTTCAGCGTCTGTGGATTAGGAGGTCGAGGTAACTGATGTGTGGTTTGTATTCTTTGGTCAGTATTCTCTGGTTATGACCTCAGTGATTGTAAGGATGATTTTGAGCGCCGTTCTGCACATTGCACAGTAATGCGCCGTCTGTGTGACTTAATATGCGGGTATGACAGTTCGTTTCCTACAATTCATTTGAAACGGAATGAAAAAAACCTGTGCCTTCTTAAGCTATGAGTAACACTACTTTTCCAATGTCTCCTGCAAAAGCGTAACTAAAATCGTTGTCGGATATGGGTTAGCCAGCAAAGCGTTGAACCTATAATCATATAATTAAGAGCTAAGCCATGGTCTTCAGACCCTAGAAGAAGACTTAGCCCAGATGGAGTGGTTGGAATACAGACGTCAATATCTGAACTCATATCCAAGTCCGACGCTTGGCTGACATCGGGAGGCTCGAGACAGCTGCCATATGAACACTCGCTCGGGAAGACGTCACTGCTACCGCGCCCTGGCCTCTCGTTCATATCCCGAGCCGGCAGAGCTGCCAAATCCACGCATTCCAGAATCCAGTGCCGTCTGCGATTGACTGAGACCGTGCCGTGCTGCTCACCGAGGCTGCACGATTTATGGTCCAATTTCAACCCCAATTCAACTGATAAAATCTGCCGATGGACTACAGCCATCGCCGTGGCGTGTCTCGCTACCGCTTCCAGGCAGCATCATGGCAAGGGGGACGCTCGCTCCCAGTAACACACAGAGACTAGTGTACGATTTGTCCCCTTCGCTGTGATGGTAATAGATTGCTGGTCATATCCGATACATTTTGATACCATTTTTTATGTATACATTTTTTGCATCCTATTTTAAATGGCATAAAATATGCATATTGAAATGATTAGCTCATACATATTCTATCCAGGCTAACAACAACGTAGGAATGGTGGAAGGCTTTCTCAGCAATGCAACCACCACCTTCAGCTTGATCCTTGAGCAGGCAAAGTGTCTTTAAAATGGCAGAACATAACTGATGCTGTATCTGCGCAGCCTTACCAGGTCAGGTATTATTCTTAAAATAAGCTCACTACAAGAATGTTCTTATGTATGCATGCATGTATATGTGTGCACCTACATACACCTAGTTTAAGATCGATGGACAGCAGTCTTATGCTCCAGGGGCTTTAACCATGAACGAAGCTCAAAATTAAATGGAGCTGTCCGCAGTAATCAATAACGGACTAACGGACGCCTGAGCCTCTCAGAGCCCAGTGGTGTCAGCTGTCATTCGTTGGGGAGGATTTCTGCGGAGTGGCGCCGGGTTTCCGGGTGGCTCGCAGTTCGCCTGCGGTTGCCGGGTGGCTCCACTTCAGCTGCAGGTGGATACTGCCAGGATCGTGGGTCTGCCCAAACGCTAAACCAAGAAAAAACACATGTGCTGCTGACGAGTGGTAATCACGCAGCTCTGAACGGGGTGACTGTGCCAACGTCTTCCTACCGTATGGTACGACAGAGGTGCAGATTTCGTCAGCTGCTGATTTGGGTGGACCAATAGCTGTTGGCGCGGCGAGCGCAGTGGGAAAATTTTCATTTTTTGGAAGTGACAAAAAACGTGATTTTTTCCAAATCTATGGCCATGTCTTTCTATCAACTAACCACCTTCAAAACTGCGTTCCAGTGTGATACACATACTCAGCGCGTCAAGAAGAGTGCTTGCGCCCAGTGACGCAAAATTAAGGCTGTTGATTCGCGTGGATTGCCATCAAGCGTTGTTTGTGTTTTATATTTTGATTATGATAAAAGGTTTCATTGTCCATTGTCAAACTTTACCGGCTAACGGCAAAAACATCAACCACAAGGTTTGGCACCTCAGATCAAAGCCTCGTCACCTTAGTTCTCATCTGTTGGAAGTATCCGCCCACTCCCCCTAGCGCGGCAATCACGAGCCGATACTGAGTGAATCGGACCCAGCGTCAAACCGACGACACTGAAATTGTTGTCAAATTTTTACAGGGGATAAACAAGGGCACCCAGAAGGCTCCAAATGGTATAATCCCTCGACAGTAAAAATGACACTCTTGATGCGAGCCCTTATTTAAACCCTTGTTAGGGTCTATCTGTAAGATAACCATGGCAGTCTTCAGCAAAGAGCTTAAATGCATTTACCAAACGTAGAACAAGTCAGCAGATATATATATTTCGGGAAGGGTTTTAATCCTCAGTAAATGAGAGTTAGAAGGGCTGGGGACCACAAATAGGGCTCCCAGCTTTTATGTAAAAAATGTATTTTGACAAGGTGTAGACTGGTCTGTCTCCTGGAAACCTGGATGTAAAATATGCCAAGATTATATATTCCGACACAGCCCTTTATCATAATCATGTAGGTGATATCACAAATTCTCTTGCCATAGTGTAGCTAGACCTTGAATAGAATTAGAGCCAATTCAGGTCAGCTTATAATCATGCTCCTCGCCGCAGCACTGCAGAACCTATCAACGTTAAAAATTTAATTTTCCAAAAGTCCTCAATTGGCGCAGGAAAACCAGGCTGACAATTTGTTGCTGGAGTCCCATTATGCTGTCAAACTATTCAGATCAGCGACATGGGCATGTTCACAACCACTTCGTGTTCATACAAATTGCACTTTCGATCATATGGGGATGATGTAGCGCCGGCGTGGCGTCGATGAAGCCTGTTCGGCTTCCACGCTGCCGACTCGTGAACAGTTAGGGCCCAATATCGGACTTCAATAGTCATCCACTGAACATGACATAAGTTTTGAAGGAAATAACTCGAATGCATACTTCCCGAGGATTATCTTGTGGCAGCAAATGCTGCTGATGATCCCTCATGGATTAAAATCCCGTGCGGATTTTTGCGCATGTGTTTCTTATCCCGATAATTCTCCTTCAACAGAGTAATAGAGCAAAAATCTAGCTGGATCATTGACTAAAGCCTCAATTTTAAACATGCATTGCCACGAACGCTACCCCGATAAGAGATGTAAAGGCGTGGAAGCAATATAAAAGACCTACAAAGTCAGCAGAAGAGACACCATGTTTTCGATCCTTATTGAAAAGAACATATGTTATTCTTTCCTTCTTCGTTTGCGATGCTTCCGTCACTCTTTCGTAGTTTGAGGGACTAGCTTAAGGTGGGTATCCACTTAATTTACGAACTTCAGGCCTTTGAGTGGCCTCCTTCGGGTGCCATATGACCGAGCTGTCGGTGCACCCTAAAGTCTCAAATAGGTACCTGCGACGATGAATGTTCTGCTTCATAAGTGGATCCAGCCCTGGAGTTTATTTATATTTCTTAATCTTAAAAGAAATTTAAGTGGCCCCTTTTCTGACTTGCGGACCCACCGAGCTTATTGCATTGAGGGGCCCGGATAGCAGCTCCACAGCCCCTTTGCACTGGCTCAGGCACCTCGTCAGGGCCGCCTTTGCGATATTCAATACCCGCATACTGCTTAAAGCTATTCTACGTGGTGGAGGGGCTTCTCTTTAGAAAAACAGTCTGTTCTTTTTTAGGCATGATGACCCAAACATTTTTTTTAGGGTATCTTAGTTAGGCTGGAGTTTTGGTTTGTACATAAAGTGCCTGTGGATCCTCGAAGAACAGCGCAGGGGCTTTCTGCTCTGGCTTTTGAGGTCCTGTCCCAAATATCCGAAGTTCCTGCTTTTCCGAAGAAGAGAATCTAAACAAACTTTTAAAACTAATAGTAGTACGTGTGTATCCCGAATATAAATGCATTTAGAATACCCATCTTGAGCATTAGGAAATATGTCTAATCCCGTGAGTTCCGGTATATTGTTGTCCTATATGAAGAGTTCAACAACATACGAACAAGTTTAAGTTTAATCAAGTTTAACTGGCTTCACTGCCAAGCCCCTGTCAGCGGCGGCTGCGTGGGCCAGATCACGCCGTCTTCAGCAGACCCATTACAATTTGAACTCTGGACACTCCCCACTGGTCCTGGGCGCCAGAGGGCCACTGCGCACCGCAGTCTACAAGTTTTCAATCCCGAGGCAGAGAGAGAACGCATTTTTTTCTTCGCAGCATGCGTCAACACACTTTTTTGGCAGCAATTGTATATGTGAACAATAATAGTGGTAATTCCTTTTTCAGGCGTTCACTTTGTACTGTAGGCAGATGATTTTTTCCTTCAATAAAGTGTTTTGCTTTCTGTATTTATTTATTTTTCAAAGGGCTCTGCGCTCATGAGCCACTCTCAAGTTGACCACCATGTCACTCACAATCTGGACAAACTAGGCATGTATCGCCACCGCAACCAAACCTCCAGCCACATGGAATCAATTGCTCTCGCCTACCTTTTGCGGGGTCCTGTGTCCTCTCCTCTCCTGCACTCTGAGTGTTTTTGGTCACCCTTCTGTAGCACCACTGTTCCCAAGCGCCCCACAGTCTCCGTTCTCCCGCCCCGGCCGTTTGCCGCGGCCGCAGGCAGCCGACTGTCGGCGCGTCGGTACCGACGCCGCCGGCGGCGCGTCCCGTCGGTGACGCTGCTGCTGCTCTGTCCGCCGCCGCGCCGGACGCCGGAGATTTAACACGTCGTTAGGGACGATCGATGGTCCAGGACGAGCTGCAGTGAGCTGCAGCTCGCAGGTAGAGGTCCCCTTCGCAGCTGCTGCGGCTGTGACTGCGACCGGGGGGCGGGGCAGGGCTGTGGCCCCGCTGTATGTTCAGAGGCAGCTTATAAACTGGTGCCGGGCTTGCCTCTGAGAGTAAGGTGCACGGAGCGACGTACTGAAGAAGAAACGCCCCAGCTTCGAAATCCTCTCGGGTGGCTGTGTGGTTGGGTTGACGTGCCTCACTTACATGTCTCATAGAGAGCACGAGGATTTCCGTGTTTTTTTCCTAGGAATGACTGAGAATGAACTCTATGGCTTATGTGACTATTCTATAGGTTCAACGCCTGCATACAAGCGACATTCTAGAGATAATATAATTTAAGCATCAAATATATTATAAACATTTTTTTTTTTGGCTGTCCTTACCTGCAGATGTATTTCCTTCACCACTGATGCAGTCTCGTCTATTAATGATGCAGTCTCGTCTATTAATGATGCAGTCTCGTCTATTGCAGTCTCATATTTGTATCACTTGGACATTCGTACACAAAAACGAGTAAATCATCTCCTACATACGAAAATTCTCTCATCTATTTTAAGAAGTTTGAACAAGATTATTCTCCCAAATTCGGTACAAATTGGTTTTTATCGATACGTTGAGGTATATGTACAAGAAAAACATACTTTTCGATCAGAGCCTGCCTAAATAGCATATCTAAGAGTCACAACTAGCCAAACCACTGTGGACTCCGGTAAGTGAGGTAGCAGAGGAGCCCCGGTAACTGAGAAAAAATGTTATCTTATTTTATTAGGGTCACTACCAACAGGCACACTTGTCCAATTATAGGGAGCATTGGCGTGGGTGTTTAAGGATCCTCTCCACCGGGTCTGATCGGACATTGCCTGCCGTGGGGATTGAACCCACATTAATCCAAACTGTCGGTTCTGAAGACGGGCAACGAGCCACTAGGCCTGACCTGACCCGGCCAAAAATGACAAAAGTAACTTGCACTGTATTTGGGACAAACCGGCTCTTATTTTTCTGCATCATTTTAGCTCTCTTGTTTTTCGAGTTAGCCAGGCGTTTTTTTACCCCCTTCCACGGAAAAGGGGTCTCACATTCGCTACCCGTGGTGAAGGACATTTTATCTACATATGGAGGAAGACACCAGCATGACATAGCTATCAGATTCTGTGGGTTTCTGAGCAATTATTCAAAGTCATAGGGTCTTTCTGAAAAGCCGTACGGGGTGCTGGTTCACTGCGGGTATGACAGATTTACGAGGGCGCACCTCAATGACGATGCACCCCAGCCCCTGGTCCGTTCGCGGGCCTGATGTCGCGGTTCCCGACCCCCCCTCCTGTTCCAACACCTGCGTTTTGCGGGATAATTAGCCCAGACAGATGAGCAGCCTCAGGATGGCGCCGACAGCGGGTACGGCAGGATGAGTCATGTATGCGGGTGTCTAGTACGTTTACACCGCCCTGTCTTGGTTCTCTCCAAGAAGAAGGACCAATGGGGCCTGGTGTGAAGCCGTTTAGTAAGCAAAGGAACTATGTGATAATATTCGTCGACAAAGTTCTTACTTAAAGTGTTCATTGTCATGAAATATCAGTTAATTTCCAATCAGAAAGAAAAACAAAGGGTGAAAATAAAGTTATAGGCACTCAGGCCACTTTTGAAGCCAATCGAAGTAAACGAAAAATGTTCAATATGTAGCCATGAATGTATTTAGCGCACAAATACACACACACACACACACACACACACACACACACACACACACACACACACACACACACACACATAAGTATCGTTAAAACGCACGACAGGAGATCAGCGTTTAAGTCCAGCGGCAGGCGCCACACGAAACTCGTTAGATCAAACATGAGCACAGGCCGAGTAAGTAACAAACGGAAAGTGACGGGATGAAGGTAAAGGTTATATTAGTTTGCTTCTTACAAAGGTTTGCGGGGGCATATTTCATTTGTCACTGCTGCCGCTGCGTCCGTATTACTTTTGCTGCTGTATGTTGTGGTGTTTGTTGTTGTGATGTGTTGCGTGTAGGTACTGCAAATGAGATCAAAATGTAAATAGATTGGAAATGTGACAAGGTCGATGCATTACTCACGGTTCTCATCGCCATTTGCATTAGGATGATACACACACACTCGCACTGCTTTAATGTTTTCTTGCACCTGCTCCACAATTCCATGATACGATATTTGGGTACGGCCCTCGAAGCTCTATAAGGTACGTGTGACGTCACTGAAACGCTGGAAAGCTCATGTAGTGGAGTTTTAATGGCACGGCTTTACTGGATAGTACAGTCTGTTTCCCCGACTACCTACCCATGTATTCTGGGTAGAACATACCTGTTCATTCCCCCTGTCACACGCCCCATCGTATTATCCACATAATTATCCCATACCATAAGGCGAGGCTGTGCCGATTTTTTGGGGCTGGCGGGATAGAGGACCGCTCTAGCGACACGATGTGGGGCCCTGCCCTCGGGCTGTGTTTTTGGACTGACGGATCCGTTTAAAGGCTGATTAAGTCCGCGCTCCCAATAGCGAGTGTGCTGGTTGGTCAGTATTAACACGCGCATTGACGGGGGTCTGAGCCACCTTCGCATTGACGGGGGGGCGGGTACCCGCCCCTCCCCTAAGATCTCGAGAACCACGGTAGGTAGCGAAAAACGGTAAACGGTGTTGGGCTGCCCATCTACTTCTCCATCGAAAACATTTGAACCATTTTTTTCAGGTCACATTTAAGGTCACGAGAGGTCAAAACATGCCCGTCATAGGGATAACATGTAAATTCAGTTTTTCGGCCATTACATCTGAACAAGTAAAGATAGAGTAAAACGACTTAAACTGTATGAATCCTCTTAGCAAGCCAAATCAAATGATATATAATTTGACCTTGCTAGGTCAAATCAATTATTTGACCTGACCTGAGGTCAGGTCAGGGTCAAATTATATAAAATGCATATCATTAGAACTGCAAAGTCCAGGCGAGTCTAATGCAGCTAACAGAAATGCTCTATCACCATCCGTTACTGAGTTATTCCGTAAAAAAACATTTTCCCATGTATTTCCAATGGAGAGGTCATGCCTCGTACCTGACCTTAGGTCATCGATATCAAAAATACCGGAACATATTTTAGAGAACTCGGTGGGGCCATTATGTGATATGAGTTTCAATCGGATAAGTTCACCCTGCTCTGACTTATGCTATCTTAAACTTTTTTGAGGTCGGGTCACTTGACCTGTACTGGTGACCCGACCTGAGATGACCTAACCTTAAAATTTTCACAGAAGTTGTAAAAATGATGAGGGAAAAGTTATACCAAGTACGGTGGCGCTACGCGCCGCCGTTTTTCTACTATCTTCGAAAAACCCGAGGGGGTTTTCAATCACTGCCGATGTTGTATGCACTAACACCTTCTGGCCAGGTGGCGGTCGAGGAAAAGCTATCAGAGGTCAGATATGATCGTAGCACCTCCTACACAGAGACGCTTCCAACAATAGCGCCACGGCGATGGTCTACTCCGTCCATCTCAGTAACCTCATAGTTGTTGAATTGATGGTACCTTCTCTTTTTGTTTTTAGTAAATAGGTTTGTCGCCTGGTTCATTCAAATTAGTCAATATTGCTAGATTTCCGTTGCAACAAATGGGGGTATGTAACGGCATGATCGTATTCATTTTAGTAGGATCATGACTTTTCACTCGTTGATGGATTTAATCGTGAACGTAGTAACAGAAGTTCCAATTCTTAACTGATTATTAACAAGCAGAACAGTTTTAGGGCAACCTTTGCTTTGGCAAATCTGATTCTCTCGCAAGAAAACAAAACAGTATTAGCTTGCACATTGCATGGCAAGCCCAGCTGACGCATTCCAGGTATACTGTGTCCAATGCAGCTGAGGGAAGGAAATTAAGGAAGTACCACACTATCATTCCCGGGGCCAGAGTCTGACACCTCTGGTCCCACCTGGGGACATTTGCTGATGAGCTCCCATTCAAAACTGGCAGACCTCCGACAGAGCACCCAGCATCTAATGGCCGCCCGGCATCATATCTCGCAAATGGTATGGGTGTGTGCTCTCCAAGGCGAGCATTACTGTTCCGCTAGTTCTCATCGCGTGCCGGTCCAGGGTGTCCCCAGCCATGGCGTCTCGCAGAAGCTGCCACCCGCCCTGAGCGCGCGCTTATTGATGACAGTCCGGAGCTGCACGTGCATACCTCTTGGTCACTACGCCGCATCGCCCCTCCAAAATGTATCGGGGAAAGAATGAAAACTAGCCAACACATGATTTTACATTTTTATGTTTTATAATGGCTGATCTTGTTTTGCATCCGGTAGTAAAATGAAGCCTGAAGGGGCATTATATGGAAAGCTCAACGCATCGCATTGGCTATTACTTGTTCAATAGCGAAACCTGTCGTCCACGCCTCACTGGCCTGGCGTCAGTAACCAATCCATCAATAAACCACTGACTCTCATCTCAACTGTACGAATGTAGTCATATCGAATGGCTCTACTTCAGCCATACACAAAAACACGTCTTTTAGCGGCACAAACTATTTTGCTTCTTGTATAACAGTGATAGACAGGCATTCAGTTTTCAATCAGCACAGCAGATGCACGCGTTTCGAACGTAGTCTTTATCAGCATGTAAAAGGTTTTAGATGATGACGAAGACTACGGTCGAAAGGCGTACATCTGCTGTGTTAGTTGAAATGTGAATATCTTTTGCTTCTATTATGACCCTTCGCTGTGCTTGAGTTAATCGTTGCATCAATATTGGGCGAGTTTGCATATATTGTTATCTTTATAGCTCACTAAGCAAGCAACGTAGCATGAAGTATTACAGCACTAAAGCAAAGATGGTTCACCATGTTTGTTGTCTTGGAACTGTCTATCTAAGCACTACATTATTTTTTATAGAATATATCCATTTGTGTTCACCTTTATAATAATTGTTGGGGTTTAACGACGCACCAACTGCCAGAGTCATACGGCGTCGCCAACTCTCACCCTGTTGGAAGGGATTTTGGGGATCAGATCGACTTATTCAGAGGCTCCGCCGGGACTTGAACCCGGGGCCGGTGGCTTAGAAGACAAGGGTGCTATCCACTAAGCCACCTCATCCCCTTTGTGTTCACCTTCCTGTCGACAAATGTTTGTAGATAATATGGGACCGGAACAACGCCAGCATCCAAACTGCTGAACTGAGGCTGCTATCCAAACTTCCAAACTGGTCGTGGCTGAGTCCAGTCGTTTTACGTGCAAGGGGAAGCGCCAGTATTCCAAAGGAGAGATGATAACTGCATAATAGGCTTAGTTTAGTTAGGTTTAGTTTATTCATTGTATCACCAACGGGCCAGAGGCCCACTTAAAGATGAAGTCATCGGATATAAAATAAAACTATGAACTATAAAAACAAAACTATAAATTAAAACCTTTGAACTATGAAGAGGATGCAGAGCGTGTTTTATGCTTAGGTTCATAGGCGTAGGAACCGGGGGGGCCAGGGGGCCACTGGCCCCCCCACTTTTCAGTGATGGGCCCCCGCAACGGAGATAAGAATATCAAGAACTGTAATATCAAACAAGAAACTCTAACTGGCCCGATAGCTTGCCCTGGAACTCCGTTAAACTTACCTGTACCCCTTAACTAAGTTGAGGTCCTATGAGTCGATTTTAAGGTCCCCTGAGCTTCTGGGGGCCTCTGAACTGGTCTCTGATGCCATACGAGCTAATCTGGGCCCCTTGAGCTGAACTGAGCGCCCCTGAGGTGGTTTGGGCAGCATGAACTGTTCTAGGATGCCTAAACTGAGCTAGGAGCCATGACCTTGAACAGGGCCCTGTGAGTTGGCCAGGCCCTATATCCACCGACCTGGGGGCCCCTGAGCTGAGCTGGGACCGTAAAGTTAATATTGTCCCTTGTGCTAATCTTGATCCCCTGTGATGCACAGAAGACCCTAAACTTATCTGATACCCCTGCACAGTAATAGGGCCCCTGCCTTGAAATTGGGTTTTAAGCTTTAATTGAAACCCTGAACTGTTCTGAAACCCCATATATGCCGACAAGGGGCCACTGGATGATCCGGGCCCTTAAGCTTATCTGGTCATCAGAGCTAATATTGGCCTCTGTGTTGAACTGAGAGCCCCTGAGATGGTCTGGGACCCCCTATAAGGCTTTACAGCCACTGACCACTGAGCTTGAATGGGCCCCTTGAGATGTTCTGACAGTGGCGTAGCCAGGGGAGGGGGTCCCTGGGGTCCGCGGACCCCCTTGGGCTGACCTTATGCACTAAAAACACGACCATTGATCTCGGGGCCCCCTGAGCTTGGTCTTGGGGGCCCTCCCGAGCTTGGTCTCAGGAGGCCCCCGATAATCGGTATCGAGGGCTCCAGAAAACCGAATATTGATCTTGGGGGACCCTTAGGTTCAGTCTCAGGGGGTCCCGAGCTTGGCCTCAGGGCCCCCGAGCTTGGTCTCAAGGCCCCTCCCCTGAGCTCGGTCTCACGGGCCTTTCGATCTTGGTCTCACGGGCCTTTCAATTTTGGTCTCAGGGGCCCGGAGCTTGGTCTCAGGGGCCCTGAGCTTGGTCTCAGGGGCCCCGAGCTTGGTCTCAGGGCCCCCAAGCTTAGTCTCAGGGGACCCCCGAGCTTGGTCTCAGGGGTGCCCCCAAGATTGGTCTCAGGCCCCCCTCTCCCCGAGCTTAGTGTCAGGGGGCCCTCGAGCTTGGTCTCAGGGGGGCATCCGAGGGTATCTGATGCATAAGGCTGACCGTATGCACTGGAAAACACCAGCATTGGTCTCGGGGGCCCATGATCTTGGTCTCAGAGGGCTCCCGAGCTTGGTCTCAGGGGACCCCCCGATCATCGGTATCGAGGGCTCTGGAATACCGAACATTGATCTCAGGGGCCCCTGAGCTTGGTCTCAGGGGCCCCCGAGCTTGGTCTCACGGGCTTTCCGAGCTTGGTCTCGGGGGGCCCCCGATCATCGTTATCGAGGGCTCTGGAATACCGAACATTGATCTCGGGGGCCCCTGAGCTTGGTCTCAGGGGCCCGAACTTGGTCTCAGGGGACAACCGAGCTTGGTCTCATGGACCTTTCGATGTTTGGTCTCATGGGCCTTTCGATCTTGGTCTCACGGGGTCTCGAACTTGGTCTCAGGGAACCCCCGAGCTTGGTGTCAGGGGGCCCTCGAGCTTGGTCCCAGGGAGCATCCGAGCTTGGTCTCAGGGTTCCCTCATGCTTGGTCTCAGGGGCCCCCGAGCTTGGTCTCAGGGGTTCAGGGCCCCCCTCGGGGTGCACCCGACTATTGATATCGAGGGACTCATGAGTGAGGCACGAGCATTGATCTCATGGACGCAGAGTTTGGTCTCAGGGGCCCCCAAGCCTGGGTTCAGGACCCCCGAGTATCGGCATTGAGGGACTCCAGAGTACCGAGCATTAGTCTCGGGGGGGGGCTCGAAATATTGATCTTGAGGGCCCCGAAACATCGGTCTCAAGTTACTCCCGAGAAAAGCGCGAGCATGGGTCTAAGGGTGCCCCTGAGCCTGATCTAAGTGGGACCCCGAGCTTGGTCTTAGAAGCCCCCGGGCATTAGTATCAAGGGGCTCCGGAGTATTGGTATGGGGGAGAAATTATTCTAGGGGCCTCCAAATGGTGATTTCGGAGGGCCCCGAAAGTGTGGATGCAGTGGTGTAGCCAAGGGGGCCCTAGGCGTCCGCAGACCCCCTTGGGCCAATCTGGACCACTGCAAAGAATTCTCTGATCACAGGGCCCCCAGAGTCAGTCTCAGGGGCCCCTGAAGATTTGTTCTCAGGGCGTCCCGAGTCGGCCTCAAGGCCCCCGCCCTGAGAGTCAGTCTCAAGGCCCCCCGAAAGCAGATTTCGGGGGCCCCCAGAGGGTTGGTCTCAGGGGCGCAAAAAGTCGGTATCAGGGGCCCCGGGAGTCTGTCTCAAGGGAGGTGGGGGGGGGGGCCGAGCTAGTCTCAGGGGCCCCAGAGAGTGGTTCTCAGGGCCTCGCAAAAGTCTATTTCAGGGGGCCTCCGAGAGTCAGTTTCAGGAACGCCAAAGACTCAGTCTCAGAGGTGATTCCACCCCCCCCGGGTGTTTGTCTCAGGGGCGCCCTAGAGTAAGTCTCAGAGGGCTGTTGGAAGTCATTCCCAGTCCCCTCCCCCCACCCCAAAGACAGCCTCAGAGGACCCCAAGAGCTAATCTGGATGGCCACGATAGTCAGTCTCAGCCCCCCCTCCAGAATAAATCTGGGGGGCCCAATAATTAGTCTCAGAGGTGCTGCCGAATAACTAATCTCAGGAGCCCCGAGAGATTCTCAGGGGCCCCCAGTTTTGATCAAGAGGCGCCGTGAATCGGTCTCAGAGACCCCCTGAGATCTAATCAGGAGAGCGGCCGAAAATTAGCTTTGTGAGTGCCGCCAAGTGTTGGTCTTAGGTGGCCCCAGAGCTCGAATAAAATTTTTCAAAATCATATGCCTCGGAAAAATGTATCTACCCCTATTGCGTACTAAAAAAAGACAAATTGAAACATGTCCATCAGGCACCATTATCGAAGGAAAGGCAAAGATTAAACTAATTTTACCATAAGAGCAAATCGAACAGGGAATTTGGTACTTCAGTCAATTTTTAATCTATTAGCTTAACACCAATAACTGCATTCCTAAATATTCTGAAATAAGCAGCCTTCAAATATTTTTGTAGGAAACCAGACAAACAAGGGTAATAACAGAAATCGATGAGCATAATCTCAAAGGAAAAATAGGTATAAAAGGTTGAAAATAACAATGACAGAGAGATCCAAGGCGATAGATATATCAGGCGCCCTTTGTCTTGGTAATTTGCTCGTTTACAAGATAGCAAGGGTAAGAAAGTAACTGGATCTCAACAGGATCTATCGACGGAATAGAGGTTATGTAACGTTCGGGACACACTACATGTCCTTTGTATTTTTTTCGTTTTTTCCGTTTCTTTTGAAATTTCCTGATTAAAGAGTTAATGGATTCGACACCGGGAAATAATTGCTAATCATTTCCCGTAGAAGATAATTTCTACGTACTCAAAACGACTGACCTTCAATAACTTAATGTCTGATTACCAGAGTGAATTGAGGTAGACTCGGGTGTAACATCATGCGCGCATCAACATTGAACTTCCCGAAATATGGCACAAAGCTGTCATTATAGCCACGCTACCATATAAGGTATGGGCCATCCTTAATATTTGGTGACCTTAGTTTACCAACATTTGGTCGGATCGAAAAAATCAAGCTATAAACAAAATAAGAATAAATGCTTAAAAAGGCACAACAAAATTTCCTTCGTGAGAATGTTAAAATACTATACAAAAGATATAGGAGATGGGCCCGGTTACTAAGGGGACCCCGGTCTGGGGCCCCCGGCGGTAGTCGGACCCCTCCTTGGCCGAATCCTGGCTACGCCACTGTGTTCTGAGACTCTATATCAGACATCCTGGGACACCCTAAGCCTAGCTGGGGCCCTGAGCTAATCTGGGTACCCCTGTGCTTAACTGGGGCCCCTGATCTGGTATGGGGGGCCCTGAACTCTTCTAAGGTCCCTGGGCTAAGCTGGGGGCAGTGAGCTTGAATGGAGCCCCCTGAGCTGGTATGAGAGGGGACCTATATCAGCCGATCTGGGCCCCTGAGCTGAGCTGGCCTGTGCTGAACAAGAGCCCTGAGCTGGTCTGGGGCCCCTGAACTGTTCTAGCGTCATTGAGCTAAGCTGGGATCCGTGAGCTTGAACAAGCCCCTTGAGCTGTTTTGAGACCCTACATAAGTCGACCTGGGGACCCCCGAGCTGAACCGGGCCCCTAAGCTAATCTGGCACCCTGTGCGAATCTGGGGCTCCACTGTGATGAGCTTCTAGGGGTCCTGTGCTTATGTAGGGTCCCTTGATAAGCTGGTCCCGAGGCTAATGCACTGGTCTGGGCCCTTGAGCTGACTGATCTAGGTTCCTGAGCCATGGTCTGGACCTTGGGGCCCTCCGAGATAATTTGGCGGCCCCTGGGTGGCATAAGCATAGGAACCGGGGGTCAGGGGGATACTGCCCCCCCTTTGAGGTGGGCCCCCGCAACGTATATGCAAATATCAGCAAGTACGCTGCCTGCAAGCCCCTGGAGGAGGAGCGCTTCGTGAAAAAACCAAGGCACCTACTACCCGAGTGTTTCCAAATGAGTCCCGAGAACTGGTCCCAATCAAACTCCATCCCATATCAATCCCAACACAAAGCATGAATCGGATACGGACTCCACATCAAATGCCGAGCAACAGTCGTCCCTGAGCCATTGAAAGGCGTGACGTCCTTCGATGCCAGGGTTATATGGCGTCGCCAACTCTTTCCCTGTTGGGAGGGGTTTCTTGGGAGTCAAATTGCTCCTTGCACAAGGAATCTGCCGTGCCTTAACACGCGCACTGGAGGGGGCCTCGGAGGCCCCCACCTGTTTTTCCGAGGTGGCCGGAGAACCGCTTGTAGCCGAAAAACGAAACCTGGCCACATTTAACAGAATTTAATAGCGCGTCGATTGGTGAAGACTTTTTTGAAAATCGGCCGAAAATTTTTTGACTTATAGGCTTTCAAAGTCAGACCTGCATTTTGAGATCGCCGTAAACGCGCGGTCGGACCAGTTAGCTTGCATTGAAGACCGAGTGGTGACGTCATAACGTCATATAAGCGGGACTATATGTCAAGGTCACTTCACATGAAGGTCAAGGTCAAGGTCAAAGGTCACAGGTCAAGGTCATATCTGCACTTTCAAGGTCACTGACCACTGTGCGTCCGGCCAAATGACGTTACCCCGTCTGACATATATTATGCTATGACGTCATCGGTAGGGTACCCCAATACAAAGGCCAAGGTCAAAGGTCAAGGTCAAAGGTCATTGGGAAAGGTCAATCCTCATTTCCCGCCAAACAGTGGCTAGAGTGTTAGTCAAAGTGTAAATAATAAGTAGTATACCATATGGTGACCTTAAAGGTCAATGACCTTGAATGACCTTGACCCAAAAGTTGTGGGGAAGCCTCTTTGAGACCTCTTCTCTATGAACCTTGTCCGCCTTTAGCTTATTCCCGCCATTTTCCTGCATAATCACAGCATTTACCAATCAATCCCAGCATGGCAAATTTTTGACCTTTACGACCTCGTTTGACCTTGAAGATATTGACCTAGGTCAATGAAAATTGGTCATCATGTAGATCACCATAGCCCCCACCCACCTACCAAGTGGCGTTTTTCTAACCCTCTTAGTTTCCGAGATCTTAGGGGGGCCTACCAGGCCCCCCTCCAGTGCGCGTTAGTGCCAGACCCCCTCCAGTGCGGGTGTTAAACCCGGGTTGGTCGCGTGGAAAGCAAGGTTGCTAACCACTATATCACCACGCCCACACCTCCACAGCATCACAAAGCTGGCCATCAAGTACTTACATTGCACTTGCAGTCATGCTGGAGCTCTGCATTTTAGGCATCGAAATATAGCTAGACGTATTTATTGTGATCAGCCTTTACCTAAATCAATCTCTAATGATGGAAAGAAGGGATCCGTAACAGCCTAAATAAATGTTCCCATTTTTGTCATTAAATAAGCAAAATGTTGATTAGGCATAGCGAAGTGAGGCTGTTTGGTATCAAAGCATTGTCTGTAGTTTTCTAAACAGTTTTTAATTTTGTAAATGTGATAAAAGGGCCTAAACATCTGTAAATATAAGAAACGCACTAGTAAAAAATGATTGAAATCCTCCAAAAGAGCATAAAAATGTATTTGGTATTTGAACAGGGTCTAGGTAAAAAACCCAAAAAATGTTTTTTGCGTTTTACTATGATTTATTAGATCATAATAGGTACAAATCAAAATCATAGGGCAAAATTTAATTCCTCAATTTTTCATACGTTGGCATCCTATTGTGCATGCGTGCCTTATTGACACCAAACGAGCTAACTAATTTTTTTTTTTATAATTATGGGCCCCCATGGACTGGGGCCCCCCTTGAGGTGGGCCCCCTCTAAGGTTGGCCCCCCCACTTTTCAAAACGTTCCTACGCCCCTGCTTAGGTTGTCCTAAGACTATAGGTTTGCAGAGAAATAAGCACGCGCTCAGAAAATAATCCTGGCTGTGTACTATCCTGATCATCTCCCTCCTGCCCCTATTCTGTCGTGGCCCCATCCTGTCCAGAATCCTTCCCCGGTTCTCTCCTGCTCCCCATCCTTTCCAGAATCCTTCCCCGGTTCTCCCCTGCTCCCCATCCTGTCCAGAATCCTTCCCCGGCTCTCTCCTGCTCCCCCGTCTTGTCCGGAATCCTGCTCCTGGTCTGTCCTACCTCTCCCCATCCCGTCCGGAATCCCACCCCTGTTCGGCCCTGCCCTCCTGTCCCGTCCGGAATCCTGCCATCCCCCGTCCTGTCTGGAATCCTGCTCTTGTTCTCTCCTGCCCCTGTTCTCTCCTGCCCTCCCCCTGTCCGGAATCCTGCCCTTGTTCTCTCCTGCCCTCCCCCTTCCTGTCCAGAATCCTTCCCTTGTTCTCTCCTGCCCTCCCCCGTCCTGTCCGGAATCCTGCCCTTGTTCTCTCCTGCCCTCCCCCGTCCTGTCCGGAATCCTGCCCTCGTTCTGTCCTGCCCTCCCCCGTCCTGTCCGGAATATTGCCTTTGTTCTCTCCTGCCCTCCTCTGTTCTGGTCGGAATCCTGCTCTTGTTCTCTCCTGCCCTCCCCCGTCCTGTCCGGAATCCTGCCCCTGTTCTCTCCTGCCCTCCTCCTGTCCGGAATCCTGCCCTTGTTCTCTCCTGCCCTCCCCCGTCCTGTCCGGAATATTGCCCTTGTTCTCTCCTGCCCTCCCCCGTCCTGTCCGGAATCCTGCCCTTGTTCTCACCTGCCCTCCCTTGACCTGTCCGGAATCCTGCCCTCATTCTCTCCTGCCCTCCCCCGTCCTGTCCGGAATCCTGCCCCTGTTCTCTCCTGCCCTCCCCCTGTCCGGAACCCTGCCCTTGTTCTCTCCTGCTCTCCCCCGTCCTGTCCGGAATCCTGCCCTTGTTCTCTCCTGCCCTCCCCAGATCTGTCCGGAATCCTGCCCTTGTTCTCTCCTGCCCTCCCCAGACCTGTCCAGAATCCTGCCCTTGTTCTCTCCTGCTCCCCCGTCCTGTCCGGAATCCTGCCCTCCCCCTGTCCTGTCCGGAATCCTACCCCTGCTCTCTCCTGCCCTCCTCCTGTCCGGAATCCTGCCCTTGTTCTCTCCTACCCTCCCCCGTCCTGTCCGGAATCCTGCCCCTGTTCTCTCTTGCCCTCTCCCTGTCCGCAATCCTGCCCTCGTTCTCTCCTGCCCTCCCCCTGTCCGGAATCCTGCCCTTGTTCTCTCCTGCCCTCCCCCGACCTGTCCGGAATATTGCCCTTGTCCTCTCCTGCCCTCCCCCGTCCTGTCCGGAATCCTGCCCTCGTTCTCTCCTGCCCTCCCCCGACCTGTCCGGAATCCCGCTCCCACAGTCTCACTCCGTAACCAACCAGTACAATGCATCGCCGCCAAGCCCTGGAGAAATATGAAGATAGGCGAGGGAGAAGCTGATCTCCGCTCAGGAAACGCATGCGTTTTTTTGCCGGAGGCGATGAGTCTTGGAACAAACCTACCGTGAAACCAGGATTTGTTGGTATGCTCTACAATACTGATACGCTGAAAATACGGATGCTATTTCGATTCAAATCCGGGACAGGTTTAAAGGTGCGATCCTCTCTCCCTAGGCGCACATAAGCACCCCTGTTTACGTTCAGTGTCCCCTGTCCGTTCAGTGTCCCTTGTTCGTTCAGTGCCCCGTGCTCAGTGGTAATTTAGTGCACCGCGTGGACGTGGACGTAGATGTGGACAAAGCGTCCTACGTGGACGTGGAGACGCTGGTGAAGTGCCGACACTGCAGTAGGTAGCTCAGGTAGACGCACCATGTTTTCGGTGCGCCCCCCTCCCCAACAATGACCTTTTCTTTGACCCGGTGGGCCTCCGAGCCACCTTCGCCCTGGTGGGGGGGTGTTTGAACAACCCCCTCGAACTTAGTTCCTACGCGGGATAGCGAAAAAAACGTGAAAATTGGTGGATAGGTCATATAAAGTCATGAAGAAACTATATCAGTCACTTTTTGGCTCAGGTCAATATTGAGGTCATCACAAGTCAAAGAAGTTGGCATTTTGAGCAACGTTTTTGGTCTCTACCATCTGATAGAGTTGGGTTAGAATCATTTTGTAGGCACCATTCGCTTCCTCTCGTCACGGCAAATCGAATGATATATAATAAGACAATACTAGGTCAAAACGCAAAATGACCTGACCTCATGTTAGGTCAAGGTCACTTTTTACACCAGCATAGTCAATATGCATATCAATCGACTTGCAATAGCAATCCAAACGCAATAATATCAAAATGAAAGCTGTGATATCATTTTATGCAAAGTAATTGCCCTAAGTCTGAACACTGCTAGTAGCTCCAGTAGCTCCAGATGACCTCTCAGATGTCACAGGTCAAAAATTGCAGCATGAACCTCAAAAGAGGACCAGGATACTTCGATTTTCAGAATATGAAGGTATTATCAGCTTTATCTACACAAATACAGTCCCATTTCTGTTTTCCCCTGTATTCCAATGGACAGGTCATGGTCCGTACTTGACCTTAGGTCATCGATATGAAAATCTCGGGAAATCTGTTGTAGAACTTGGTGGGGCCATTATGTGTTATAAGTTTCAATCCGAAAGATTCACCCATTTCTTATTTATGCCACCTTAAACATTTTTCGAGGTGAGGTCACTTTACCTGCACTGGTGACCTGACCTGAGATGACCCAAGTTGTAAATTTTGCGTCAAGTTGCGGAATCGATCAAGGATAAGGTGTGCCAAGTACGGCGGCGCTTCGCGCCCGGTACTTGGCACGCGGCGCGCGGCGGGGGTGTTCAAACACCCCCGCCGGGGCGAGGGTCAAGACAGCCCCTTCTATTATTTCCCGCCTTTCAATGCCAACCACAGGCTCCAGGTATGATTATTTGGCCACCCCTCTCCAAATGGAGGTGCCTTAGGGCGAAATGCTATTACCTCCGGATAATGTTTGAGAAATACTCCCCCCCGAAACAGTACCCAAAACATACGTGGGAGGTGTAGTAATTAGTAATTCCCAAATGTTATCCGTAGGCTTCAACTGCCCCATTTGTCCACACTGGGTGAAATGCTAGATTCGGCAATTGATTTAATTCCCCAAGTGTCGCACTGCTTTCAACTGCGAGTATTGCCAAGAAAAAAATCCGCCTGTGATTACGGGCCAAGCTAATTTGACACCATAGTCTGTCAATCGGTGGCTCAGGTTAATGCTGTGTGCTGACAAGAACAAAATGATGAAATGAGGACCCGGCTCAGGACGCAGGAGCTTAGTTACAGCACGTATTTTTCCAGCCCGGAGGACCTCTACGATGAAATATGTCAACCGTGCTTATCCTCTTTTCTCCGTTGCGATAAATTGCTGGAGCTCTGCACTGAAGTCTGCACACTTGTCCCGAGATTAACTAGAAACAAATGAAGCTCAAACTTTACCCGACAACAGCGGCAGACTAAAGTATTGCTGCTACATTTTACGGGACTACTTTCAACTTTGGCGCGTGGCACACCTTATCCCATCCATTCGAAGCGCAGTGGGCGGACTCGAGCAAAGTTGCCATCAAAACCGTTTCAAACTACTCGGCGGTCGCAAAATACCTTCGAGCAGGTGGTCATTTCAGGCCAATTTAGTGGGCCAAGTTTGATCCATAAGCGGAATGGCCGCAGCGCGCGGCGGTCGCCACCCTTCCCATTAAATGGGGGCCTGTCACCGCCGATTGTGCGACTGAAAGGAGCCGGTGCACCGGTGGTCGCCGCCGCCGGCCGCTGTGTACCATTTCAGCTGCAAAACGCCGGGCTGCAGCCCGACCAGTTCTGATCCTTACACCATTCGCCGCTGTTACCACATCGGTCGGTGGATATCAGTGTGGGAGAGCGTGGTCAGTTATGTGAAGTGTGAAATAGTGCATGGTGTCGAGTGCCATCTTCCTTATTTCCATGGGAATAGTTAGTTCCAAACAGATGCCTGTGGTCTGCATGCTGATCGAGATCAGCCCTGCAAGGCAGTAAATAAAGGCTTTAGCAATTTACCCACTACTTCATTATTGATTCTACAAGTGTAAGGCCTCCTAGGTGCAAAGCCCACCATCATGTTGCTTAATTTACGGGGTTTGCTTTTCACGCGCTATTCAGCGCCGAAATCAGATTACGGATTGTATAGTGAATACGGGCGTATGGGCCAACTCCTGCTGACTGGCATTAAAGCCATGCCGAAAGTGAAAATGGGCACGCAACATTACATACTGGCTTCAAATGCACGTGCGCGCACCATTCGCTTTCTATTTTTATAACCGATCCAGAGGTCCAGTCCAGCTGGCAAAACAGACGTGATTGTGCTTCAACGCGCGGAAGCAGACTCTCTGATCCGAGAGGACTCCTGTTTGTTGTCAGGAGCAGCCGAGAGGACTCCTGCTGGGCATCAGTAGAATCCGAGAGGATCTTCGACGCACCAGCTGCTGATGTGGAGTTGCCTGTACTTACTCTCACCCTGTTAGAGGAGCATATTTGAGATGGATAAACACTATTCTCGCCAGGTATTTGAACTCGGGTCAGATGATAGCAGCAGTAGCCCAGCACTCTACCATTGTGCTACCACGTATGTACCCTCCTGCTTGGTACTAAAACACATCCAGCTTCCATAACCGAAATTTTATCATTAACACGTAATTACCTTTCTGTCCGCTTAGTCATAACCTGGATCAGATATAAGAAGACAAACCCCTTCTGGCACAACCTGAGTAGCAGCATTAAAACCATCCAGGGACTTTCGCTGGGCGGTCTATGCGGGCTGTTTTTGACCGGTGTCCTTAGCCTCAGGGCGATAAACACCGGTGCGTCGGCGGCCGGAACGCCTCAGCAGACCTTGCGGCTCCGTCGACGCCCGACGCACACGCTAGGTTTCAGCGTCAACTGCCGGTCACGACGCCGGCCTGGCGGCATGCTCTGGCCCGCTATTGATCGATCTTGTGGCAGTTCGGCACCCACCAGACCAAAACAAAGCTGGCGTCGGCCGGCGCCGATAGCATGCAGCTCCCGACACCGCCGCTCGACGCTCTGCCAGATTCCAAACGCCGGCGCCCCCTGCGGCCGCTGGCAACGGGTGGGACTGCCGCCGCCCCGACTGCTGCTGAGACGTGGCACTGGTGCTGCTGAGACGTGGCACTGCTGCTGCTGAGAGGTGGCACTGGTGCTGCTGAGACGTGACTGGTGCTGCTGAGAGGTGGCACTGGTGCTGCTGAGACGTGACTGGTGCTGCTGAGACGTGGCACTGGTGCTGATCAGACGTGACACTGGTGCTGCTGAGACGTGACTGGTGCTGCTGATACGTGACTGGTGCTGCTGAGACGTGGCACTGGTGCTGGTGCGGGCCCTATCTGGTCGAGCACCAGCACCAGTGCCACTCTCTGATGGCTCACCAGTGTTCCGTTTCCCTTCTTCTATCCTCTGCCCTTCTCCATCTGAATCACTGGCATAGCCCTTATCTCTAATATTTTTATCCTACCCAGTTTTTTACAGTTAACCAGTGGTATGCCATCCTCTCTTTTCTGTCACGCCCAACTTCATATTTCCGTTCATCAGCGCATTGTCCTTCCTTTATCTCAATTCAGTGAAAAGGTATTGACAAAAGAATTGCAGCCTCCTCAGACGACTGCTGGAGAGATCAGATGATCAAACCCATTAACTTGATTGTTAAGAATATACTAAGAGCACGTGGTATGAGGAATTCCAGCTTGACCAATCTCATATTTACAGAAAAGACAAATGCGTGACGGGGATTCACGGCAGCATAGACAATGTTTGCCGCCGCGTATGTTCTTCGGAGATTTCTGGGATAGCGCATCCCGTAAATCGATAAAAAATGTGCCTTGATGACTTGGAAATTAAAAAGTGTATATTTTTGTGGGTATATTTCGGAAATGTGGCATTTATTTACCAAAATCCCATGCATTACGCAAATAATTTGCTCCTTTTAGGCGTCCTTTCGGTGGCCTGAAAGTGCAATTTGAATGGAGAGATGTACTCTCCCTTTTCAACTGAATACCCACCAGCCCCAGTTTCGTCAAATATACCCTGCAACTTGATACCTATCCTTATTCTGAGCGTTGGGTAGAGGTCAGAAAAAGTCCGAACGAGACAACATAGTTGGGGAAGATATTCAGCTGCCGGGGAGTCTGTAAATTTTCTTTCTTCCTCTACTTTTTCTGGTCTTCTGACATGTGAACTTTATGTCTTAGGTACTTTTGAGCTGTTGATTGTCCGACTTTGTAGGCTATTAGATCATTGGACATTTAGATAGTTATTCATCAGGACGTTTTGGATTTGACTCTTTGTTCTTGTGGTCGAATTAAAATGTGGACTATTTGAATTATTGACTATTTGAGCATCGCGTGAATTCAAACATCTGTAGTCCTTCTGCTTCATTATGTTCACTGGCGCTAGCACTAGCAAAAAAACTGCTTTCAGCTATTCTAAACGAATCAGAAGCCGGGGTAATTATCGAGGGTGGTCGAGCTGGGGAGCCTGGGGATGTGTTTAAGTGAATGCGTTCGCACCACGGTTGAAGAGTTGGGCTCCATTGGAGCTCGGCTGACAAGCTGGCGCACGCGTTGCAAATTGTTATAGAGCACAATGCAAAAAGTGCTCCGGACTCGTCTACATGGGTGTCTAGGTTGTGGGCTCGTGGACTCTATCGCTTTGGTTGTGGATTTGAACCTCGCGGTGAAGAATTATCATGGTCTTGGTAGTAATAGAGTAAGGAAACTAGGACTGGTCGGGGGCATACTTGATGCGCCCACGCGCGGCACTCGGTCCATACTGGTTTCCTATAATTCCTGTTACTTTTCCAGAACCTTTAAAAAGTGGGGCCTGGAGTGGACTTTCAGCTGGGTATTGACTGATTAATGATCAAAATAGGTGACAGGGGGAGCATGATAAAATGATGTATTAGACATTTTGTAACACCCCAAGGAAAGCAGGCATTACTTTAATTAACTACCTACCTTCCTGCAAGTAAGACTTAAGTTTGCTTTGATAGGTTAAATGCTTCAATGGACACAATTGTAATTTGTACTGTCAGTATGTCATTCTTTGTGGAGGAAGTACCTGTATAGTTAAATTTTCTTTGGTCTTTCACTTACCATTTACCATCAAGGTGAAACTGGCAAACTTTTAAACCAACCAGCTTACTTCTATGATTTGGAAAAATAAACTTAACTGCAATTGAACTATATGTTTGAAGGAAATTAATGATTCGTCCCTACTCTTGTCGGGACGACACACTTTATCTACCTATAATTTTTATAATTATTAGGGGATTTGAAGAAAAAATTGTTGTTTGAATTTGTTTTAGAATACCTTTGACGTTCTTGGATCCAAACGAAATTTTGAAAACAAATGTGGTCCAATTTTTTTTTAATGTTTAGATTTTTGATCAAATTTAGATTTCATGCACAGATTTTGAATGAAAATGTCAGAAAACCTGTAAATGCAAATTTTGAAGGCAATTGAGCATAAACTATGACAGATATTGGGTTATACATGAAGGCCTTTACGAGTGTCCCAAGAATTTAAAAGTATTAGAAAATTTGGAACTATTTTACACTTTAAAGATATTTTTCATGGCCTGAAGACCATCTAAACTAATTTTGAATAATATCCCCTAGTAAATACTATACTTTTATTACCTGAATGTGACGAAGAATGGTCATGTGCTCAGGCTTCTGCTCCACAAGCTATAATTGCCTCCGGGAAACATTCCTCTCATCTCGGGGCATCAACTGGTCTGCGTTGGAAACCAAATTACTTTTTCTGACCTCTAGCGTTGGGAACAATTGTTTTCTCTCTCGTAAGTCCCCAGTGGTCCTTTTAGTTTGAGGAAATTTCCCTATCTCAGGTAAAAATTGTTTGCGGAAATCTCTGATACCAAGGTTGGGGAAATTCCAACCAAACCAATTTTAATTTTCTGAGCTCTACCTTTCGGTATGGGTCGAAAGCCTGGAAACTGATCTAGTGATCACGCTAGTGATAGTTGTGTATATTATAGGGAGTATACCATATTGTGACGTCATAATTCAATGACCTTGAATGACTTTGACCCCAAAATTTGAAGGAAATATTCTTTGCGACCTTTCTTCTATGACCCTGTTCCGTCTTCACCATATTTGTGACTGTTTCCCGCACAACCTCGACGTTTTCCAATAGGTTCCCAGCACGGCAAAGATAAAACGTGTATGACCTCGTTTGATCTAGGTCCTATTAACCTAGGTCAATAGAAATTGAATATGATGTAGATCGCTAGTAGACGCTTTTGCACCAATCAGGTACTATCTTTGCCTCATGTATGTATGTTGATGGACGAACACATTTATGTGAGGTGATGATAGTGTGATCACCATAGTTCCCACCCACCACCCAAGCAGCGTTTTTCTACTCGATACGATACGATACGATAAGTTTGTCGAAATTTGAAGGTTTACAAGAGCCTGTTGGATTCGGTCATCAACGAGCTCCTGTCAGAATATGGCACGGCTCAGTCTTGCGGATGTACTATGTACCTCTGCAAGACTCCTATTACTCCTATTAGCTACTCCTATTAGCTTCCGAGATTTCAGGTGGGCATAACAGGCCCCCTTCAATGCACGTTAGTGCCAGACCCCTCTCCAGTGCGGGTGTTAAGCAGCAGAGCCCAGTGCGACTTGCAGGGTCAGCTATAGCCAGCAGGGCCCTGTCTGACCAGCCGGGCCCTATTGCGGCAAGCAGAGGCCTTTTTAGCCTGCTAGGCCCACTTTGACTGTCAGGACCCTCATTAACATAGAAGCCTCTGAACCAGTAGAGCTCTCCATCGGCCAGCTCAGACCAGCGGAACTGAGCGCTCTTGGTCCGACAGAAAACAAAATTTTTAAGCGTTTTTGTTTGCTAGAATGGAGCCCCTTTGAAGTTGAAAGAACTTCCACCAGAACATGAAGAACACACTAAATGTGTTTTTTTTTGCTTTTCGGGCACGATGAGGGCATGATGGGGGCATGGTGCTCAAAGTAATGCGGTAAGTGTTAAGAAAATGTTTTTTTTTTTCAAGACAAGCTTAAGATATATCAGCAGCGTTCTGGATTAAAGCGAGTGTTTGGGAATGGTTTATGTACAAACTAGATATACTAAGTTTACCCTGGCACTCACGGCCTCCACCACTCAACCTTTTTCTCACCAACGTTTTTGGTTCCAGAGAGGCTCTTTTGTCGCTATCGGGGGCCCTTCTGGTGCCGACCTCACCCCCCACCTCTCCCCCTGAGCGAACACCTGTCTGCGCTCCTATTCGGGAGACTCCTAAAGGCCTTTTGGGGGAATCTCAATATTTTGGAGAAAAATTTTCTCCATGAGGGCAAATCTGTATTTGTTTTAGTATCTCCCGTTTGCCACCAGTCTTTAGGGCACTTGTTGCTCCCATGCTGGTAGCTTTACCTACTTTTACTCACCTATTGTACGATGTCTTATGACTCTTCTGGAATTAGATGTTTTTGCTACAGCAGGAAACTAAAAGCTTTTCAATGAATGCAAAATTATGGAAATTCTATTTTCCATAGCTCTCTAAAGCCTCCGAAAAGTCAAAGTTCAAATCAGCTCAGCTCTTGAAATCCCTGAGAGGTCTACGCATAGCTTACTGGGGAGATTAGGCAATGTTAATCAGTCCAAAGAGCTGACTAAAATCACTTAATGATTTGAGATTCTCCAACTTACAGAGAACTCTTATTGCGCGGGAAAGAGCTGAAATGAACAGCTTGGGTCTTGGGCATCGGTACAATTCATCTCTGTTTGAATATTTTTCCATCGGCAACCTCTTTTCCTTGAACGCCATGAATGATTTATTAAGCCATAGAACGAGGAACACATGCATGTGGTTTAGACGTGACCATTTTCAGGTACGTCGATGCAGAAATTGCCAAGTATCGGAAGGTCTCTAGAGCTTCAGATGGATCTCCGACGGATCCGGTGACCCGGCTACGGTTACTCGAAACTCAGTCGGCACGCTGCAGTCGCCAGATGCTGTGCCGTGTTGCACAATATTATTCCAACCAGTACATCGTCTGCAGGGCTTTGCAGCAGTCTATCTACCGAAGAAGTCTCTCACAGAGGATCATGATCCGCTTTGTAAAATACTGAGCTATGAACCCGGCACTGGAGAGGGGTCTGGCTCTAACGCGCAATGGGAAGGAGATGATACCCCCCTCGCTAAGATCTCAAAAACCGAGAGACTTAGAAAAATGCCTGTTTGGGAGTGTTTCGGGACTGTAGAGATATATGTACATAACAGCTAACGAACCAATATGAGTAGGCTTCGTCGTATGGGGGAATATTGATTAGAGGCAGGGAGACGAGTGTTTGTAGAGATTACCGTTCACTCCATTTTTCCGTGTTCTGGATTATGTATATGCACGTGCATTTTGAGCTGCAATATATGTGTATGGTTTTAACCAGGCGGGTATGTTAAGGTCAAATAAAGTTATAAGTGTCAAATTTGGGCCGTGCTGAATGCTAGGGCCCTATTGCGAAATGCCGTGATTATGCAAAAAAGGCTCGGTAATATACTGAAAGTGGACCAAGCTCATAGCAGGAGGGTTCCATAAAGGTTTTCTGAAATTCGGGGGTCTAGGGTATTCAATACCCTTGGCCTATGACGTCGCAATGTTATATATTTCCTACATTGTACGCAAAAACTAGCACTGTAACAACCTTTGAGCGGGAAATGAGGTATGACCTTGACAAATGACCTTTGACCTTGACCTTAACACTGAGCTTACTTAGCTGTGACGTCATAGCATAATATATTTCATACTGGGTAACGTCATTTGAACGGAAGAAATGTGGTCAGCGACCTTAAAAATGATGGCATTACCTTGACCTGTGACCTTTGACAATGAATGTTACTTTTATGAGAGATTACCTTGTCATATAACCCGTTTGTCGTTATGCCATCACCACTCGTTCTCCAATGCAGGCGAACTCTTACGACCTCGCGATTTTTGCGAGCTAAGAATATAGGTCTAACTTTGAACCCTATAATTAAAAAAATTGTCGACTGATTTTTCAAAAACAAAATTAACCAATCGACGCGCCCACAAACGCTCTCAGAGGAATCCAAGCTGAATTGTTCGACTGCGAACGGTTCTCCGGCTACCTTAAAGAAATAGCTGTGGGGCTCCCAGGCTTCTCTCCACTGCTCAAGGGCTTTAATTTGGAGGCCTCAATGGCTTTGATTTGGAGATACAGCGCGGATGAAGGAGCTTATTGCACCGCTTTACACAAAGCAGCGCCCTGGTCACACTGCTGATATAAAACAATCCGGAGACCGCCTACCTGGCGATTGTAGTACAGTCTTATGCAAAAGATTCCAAGTAGGTGTGCCGAAGAATCGTTATCCAGTGCCGTTTTATCGTCATCAGGTGCAGGGGAGGAAAAAAGGCCAAACCTGTCACCAACCAGAACTCAAATGGCCAACACTGTCGCACCTAGGATACGTTGACACGACATACAAAGCTTAGAAAATCAATCATAAATGTAGGGACGGATCTTTAATTTCAGGAATTCAAGTAAAAACTTGCCATAAGCTTACGAAGATCAGCCATGCAATGAACAGCATGTTTTATTTTCTGAGGGCTAGGTGAGTTTTTAGAGGAAATGTTCCTGAGCATGCCCATCTTCCCCAACAAGCATATGTATAGTACCAATTATTGTGTACATTATTTTTCATAGCAATACTGCCATTTCATGACTTTGAGAACAACACTAGTACAACATCGGCTAAAGCTGTTTTTGTGGGTTGTGAAATCCACCCACATTGCATTATAGAGTTTAACGATTCGGCGTAGGGGATTTTTGTTCTTAATGAAGCTTGCCTGTGTCCCGGTTTCCGACTGAATGCGAGTATTTTCGCAATATTTACCGCTAGAATTTCAAGCATTGAAACCGATCCAGAGCTTGGAAAATGGCAACATCACGCTGTTTTTGAAAGGCCCTTTCGAAAGATAATGAGCTTCATGCAGAAAAAAAACTAAAAGAACCGGCTCTACATCCTTGGTAAGGTACCAAAAACGGAATGGAAAATTTCGAATGGCAAACAGTGGCTATTAACAAGGATTCTGCATGTTGCATATTTGGAACCTTGGCATGACGCCATCAAGAATAAGAAAAAAACCAGGGATGTGTTCTCAAAGTCGTTTACATTGAAGCAGCGTGAGGTATGCGATGTATGTACCATGCCGACCTGCGGCGCTAGGCTGCGCCGCCGAACAGGAGGCTGTGCTGCGCGCAGGGCGCTCGCCACCAAATGGATGCTGTGCCGCACTGCAGAACGCCTTCCACCGAACATGATAGTGTCCCGCAATACAACAAAACTGGCCGCTGGGTTACACCCCAGTTTACTTAAGGATATGGTTTGAGTCAGGGTCGACTCACTGTCTTAGCGTATTGAGTTGAGTTAGAATCAGAATTATCCATTAATCCTTGAGAATCAATTAGAGCTTCCTTCGATGTTGCCTCATTCACCTTTCAATGCATTATCATCCATACAGCAGTGAAGTAATGTGACAGTGACATGGCGGCCAACACCCGTGTTCCCAACCGCGCTCGCCCTGAGGCGATCCAGGTCACGTGGCCGGGACCACCGCCGGGGGAAGCGCACGTGTCAACAACAAGGCAGTCGAATTGGCGAAGTTGCTACATAAGCGACACTGAATACAGGATTATGTAAGGCGTTGATCAGAGGGCTGAGCGAGACGTACGGCGCAGGTCTTGGAAAAAACCACCGCACTGTGGGCTAGCAGGCCCTCGAAGGTATTTAAAAGTGAATGTGGCACCTTGGTCGAATCCCGGAATGTAGTAGAATTAGGTTCTTAGCCGAAAATGATGACAACGTCCATGATTTCTCTGCAAACTGTACAATACGCTCAATATTTTGATTTTTACAATAGTCCTGTAGGGTAATAGATAAACCTCTGCCACCATATTCAATAGCCTTCAAGGGCTTCAATTGGCTGGCTGCTCACCGTGACGTCAGCCATGTCGTCACACCAACAGCTGAGGCTGGAATGCTGGGGTACATTTAGGGTACATTGCAGGTAGGTTCTTAGGTATTTTTTCCACGGAAATATTGAGTTCCAAGACAGATGACATATTGAGTACCAGGTTTTCTGACATGCTTTACAACTTGGCTATCCCAGTTAAAATCATATTATAAAGTTGCCACATTCCCTTTAAAAGCATGGTTTCTACCAAAAGTGTTTCGGGACGCTTGAATTTTCGCATTTGTTCATTAGTGTTTTTCATGACACAACACTTGAATTATCCTTTTTAAACATTTGTGCTTCGAAGTACGGAGATGATGTATGTTGTAACAGCATTCTTTGTATGGGTCAGGTATGGATAGTGCCTTTACCAATGATGTTGCTGGCGTGAATATATTTCTGCGGAAATATCTAAAAGAGACTTTTGAAAAACTAAGACATTGAACCACGATAAAAGTAGCTCCACCAAGTCCCTGCAGGCAAGCACACTCACGCCTAGACAGTATGTCTTGCCCGAATTTGCCTGGGTTTGCATTACGGTAATATTTGTTCAAAAATGCAAGGCCGGTTGGGGTCACACCCTCAAGAGCAAAAGAACAGAAAACTCTAATTGTTAAGCCAAGTGTGGACAGGTTTATCATTTGGCTGTCCCTTACCTTTCTGACTGGGGGGCAGTCCCCTGAACTTCGAGCCAAAGCCGGAACCTTCTCCGTACAAAATTAAGCGGCGGGTAATATTCTCAGAAGAAAAAGTGAGAATGCCTCAACATTGTGAGTCCCGGAATAGAATTGATGCCCGGAGGTTCTGAAGTGGTCAACATAGTGAACATAGTGAAGTGAACAACATAGTAGTCAACATAGTGAAGTGGTCTCTTGTCAACATATAAAACATACTTTGTGAAGGGAAACGAATATTTATGGATCCATGGTCTTGTGGAGACAGTGAGCCCTTAAAGTTGCACCAATATACTGCCTCGGTGAGGACCACAGGAGGCACACACGCCCACGAAAGAAGAAGCCAAATCATTTATTTATTATCTACAAACTAAAACCCATTTTAGCCCGAGATAAAAACAATTCCAAAAAAGGGCTAGTGGCGTTTTACAAGAGAGAGGAAATGGCTATCTCCAAAGCGCAAAATGACAAGGTTAGGCACCAAAGTGTGATCCTCAATTAATTGAAGGACGTACTTGCGCCTCAATGGTCATCAGTCTCAGTTTTGAGAATATTCCATCTTCTAGTTCCCCGAGGTTTTCCCAAGTTATTTTGGTAAGATTGAATTATTCTGACCTGTGTTCTAAAGTGACTTTTTCCGCTGGAATTTCAATATCTCTTGTGTATGCTCCCTCATGTCGAAGGGGTCCTCTGCTACTGACTTGATTCACATGCATTGCGCATGTATTCTTCGAAAGTACTTCTTGTCCGATGAGTTTTATACCTCCGATATATGTAGTTCCCTGAGTTGAATATGCCCTCGGCTGCTGCACTCAATGACTCCGGGGAGGGTGGCTTAGCGGAAAATATCAAAGCCTCCAAAGTCACCGGTCCCGGGTTCAAGTCCTGGCGGAGCATCTAAAAATCATCGATGTATCCCCATCGATGTGATCCCCAAATTCCTCACAACAGGGTGAGGGTTGGCGATAAAGTTGTCAGTCGGTGCCTTTAAACATCAACAATCGTTATTACCCTGTGCCTCCGAAGAAGTAACCTACGGCCGAAAATGTCTCCCGGCTGCAGCGTCGCATGGACCACAATGAAGTCATGGTGGTTCTCAGCTCAGTAGAAAAAAACTCTAAGAAAAGTTCTTCAACATCTGAATTTACACCGTAAAATCTATAGGTGCTATTCCAAGCCTTGCATCTGGTACATATGTGGCGCGAAATAGCAGGTGGGGTTTGCTTGGTGCAGATATAGCCGCTGAAGAATAATTCAGAGTCTTAGCTGCCGAGCCGAAACCCACTATTGTTTTCCTTGTGGACTGCACGTGTGTCGTTGCGTCGGAAGGGCACCTTAATCGCTAAACCTGAATGCAATGAGTCAATTACGGTTATCAGAAATCCCTCTCCCTCCCCACCTGCACAAATCCTCCTCCCTCCCCGCCTGCGGCAGGTGGAACATTATTTTCCTGCATACGTGTCGACGGATATTTAGGGTTCCTGTTGCCTGACTGCTTAAGTTAGCCATGCAAGTGCTTCTGAAGTGTTTCTCAAACGGAGAAACTTAGTTCCTCTGAGCCAACTGTGTGCTCCTTGGGCGAGCCGGAGAACCTTGGCGTCGGTGAGAACCTTTGAAGGGAGTCGGGATTCTTGATCAGCGGCTGGGGCGCGCTCTCTGACAATCGTCGTTCGCCTATGGCCATCCCATCCCCGGGCAGTGTTAACTCTATTACTAATGTCTTAGCTCACACGAAGTGAGAAACAATGCCCCAAGCTTCGCTAATGTATCTTATTTTCAGGTACAGTGGGATTAACTGTTTGACTACGAATTAATAGACGAATTGCGTGCCAGATCATTTAGCTTTGAAGAAGCTAAGCTACTGATCACTTCTTAGGACACAAAAAGACACTTCTAAGTGCCTTTTTTCTCACAAGGTGCCCCTGGAAGGTGGTACCTGCTCTCCCCATGCTGAAGCTCTTGCTGCACTCCTGACCTGGTTTCTGTAAGAACATTTTTGGAATTGCAAGAGGCACATCCCTTGCGCTGATTTAGAATTTTAATCGTGGTGAGGCCAAACATTTTGAGTTTCTACGGTACATGCAAGATTTAGGATTTTATCTGAGAGGTGCTGCTTTCTGACGAGGGGCTGCAAAGTATCAAAACAGGGGCCTGCGGCCGACGGGGAAGATGCAACCAAATATCCGAATCTGGACCTTTGGTCGAACATGCAGAGGTGGCGGATAATGAAGGAATGCTTATTATTTGGATGATGCCCAAAAAATCAGGGCGATTCCGCTTCTAACGCCTTCTAAAGACAACCTGATCACTGCTGCCGAACAAATCCAGCATTCTGCAGGCATTTGCTGGTCCAAGTCCAGCGCCTTCCACAAGCTCGTCGTCACTGTCACCATCAACGTTGTTACTCCAAGACCGCTGCCATCGGCTGGAGGGATGGTAGAACGGAAGGAGGTGGTCGGTGCTTGTTCGTATGTTCAAACATGTAGGACAAAAACTGTGCACTCAAAAACCTAAATGTGTTCGAGTTTCTGCCCCTCCCTCATCCTTAACCCAGCCAGTAGCGATGACCATTGCCCCTCCCCCTCCTCAACTTGGAAAAAGTTCCAGCGCCTCTGCTAAACACTAAACTCTCATCAGATGCCTGTGTCGCTACACATCAGAATTGAACACGGGGATTCCAGTTTGATATGAGACAAAGCTAGGCCGGCTGTTGGGTTAAGCCAGGAGAAGTCTGGTAAAAGAAACACGTCACCGACAGGGGTGGGAACAGAGAGGAGGGAACTAGTTATTCTTTCCCCCAACGTGGAAAAGAGAGGGAACACAGTATATTTTCCCCCCCCCCACTCCAAATCAGACCAGTGTTTTATAATTGACCAAGCAAAGGAGGACGGGTCTGTCCGTGAAAACATATATAATCGTTTTGTCCGCTTGGATGGTGCCTCTTTGAAGTTAAAATAAATTCCTCTTAAAGAGCAAGAAAACTGAGCACCTTTGCTCTTTCCGGGTAGAATTGGTTTCAAAGTAATCTGGTACACAAATGTTTTGCCTTGGCGCGCTTGATATATTTAAGGGCCGCTCCCGTTTGAAGATAACTTTTTGGGGTAGCTGATGAATTGGGAAAGCTGAAAAATTGATTCGCTGCACCAGTTTAATCCCCAGTCGCCGTCTCCGCTGTTCAACGATTTTCTTCCTCTATCAACGATTTTCTTTCTCTATATTTTCTTCCTCTTGTTAAACTCAAGGATGGCATGGGTTCCCCCTCCGAACCAACCGGCTGAACCATCCCCGGTTCCCGATCCATTTGGAAAGGTGCTTTGCTCTAGTGTGCTGGGACTTTTGTAGCGAGCACAATGATTTCACGGAAGGATGTGTTTAACTTTGCGCATGACAATGTTGACGTCAATAAAGTTGCAGCGGATGACAGACCAGATATCGTAAAAAATATAAAACTGAGTTTTTTCTGATACATTTGATATGCTCCACTAGTAAATCTAGGCATGTGATCAACCGGAGATTATATGAAATTATATATAAGATTGCAGGGAATTAATGCTGATCCAAATATAACTTCACCTTCGGTAATTGTATGTATTTGCTCCGTCTTTGTGTGGCAAGTGATTTACGTTATGACAAAGGTCAGTGGGTGATCTTGACCAAGCACTGAGTCAGGTCAGTCTGAAGTATAATCTGGTGACGCTGGTGCAAGGCTGAAATGTAAGGCTGGTGATCTCTTCTCGGTCCAGGGCGGGGGATATATATATATAGGATATCACTGGCACGACAATGAAAACCCTATTCAGACACTATGGTAAACCCGAAATTCATGGGGTCGTGACCCCTGGCCCTGCGGGGTCTCACCCATTCGATGTATACGGTGTATTGTAAAGCATTGCAATTTCTATGACGACATTTTTAAATGGGGGGGAGGGATCAGAAACAGAATCAGCGGAAGAGCAGGTGAATGTCTAGCACGTGCATAATTTAGCATTCCTCAATGCCATATTATGCATTGTCTGTTCTGGTCTCATCAGGGAGACACCTGAATTCCCGGTGTGCGGTTTATTGCGGTGGAGGCAGCGGCAGGCCGGAGACACGCACACACACACACTGCTTGCCTGACCCGTGAGGCGGGTCAAGAAACGGCTCTAGCGTGACGTCACGCGCCAGCCGGCCCCTGATAGGGTGGCGCCAGACAACCGATGCAGCCGACCTAGTGGCGTCAAACGAAACCCACACACGCCCCTCATGTTCGCAAAAGCGGGTTACATGCGAACACAACATATCCCGAACACGTACGGCCACGCAAGTCCGTAAACACTTGGATCGCCCGCACAGTTTTACATGCACTCGATGAAGCGATCGGGTCGCCTCCGCGTGCGCTGTGATCGGCGCGGTCCCGTTGTGACGGGCGACGCTGCGTTGCCGGCCGCACCCGGGGAAGTGGCGGGTCCAGCCGGTATCACCGGAGTGGGGGACGTCTGGGAGGCACTAGATGTCGCTCCGGTGCTAACGTCAGTTGGCGCTGCATCGGGTTTCCACACAGGACGCATCGGAGGCGTCAGGCACGGCAGGCTGATGCCGCGCTCTGGTGCCAGAAGGTCGTCTGGAGCGGCGTGACCGAAACGCCTACGTAGGTGTCGGCGGTTGCGGCTGAGGACGCGGCCGCTGGGCATCTTGATGAAATAGCGACGATTTCTGCTGACGTCCACTATTTCGCCGAAACGATTCCAGCGCTTGGTGGCTTGGTCTTGTACAGCGACCCTGGTACCGACTTGCAGGACTGGTAGGTCAGTGGCGCGGGAGTTGTAGTGAGCTTCTGTACGCTCCTGGCGGCGGGCGGCAGCAGCGTCTGCTGCGTCAGCGGACGTCTGCCACTCTGCTGCAAAGTTGCGCCTGTGAGCTGGTACGAGGTCCCTCACAGGCCGGCCGTAGAGGATCTCGGCAGGGCTGCGACCACTGGGACCTGGAGTGTTGCGATGTTGCAGGATACCCTGTACCCAGAGCTCTTGGTCCAGCTGTCTGCTCTGAGGATTCCAGCAGCGGCGGATGAGCTTTTTTGGTGGACTTCACTGCTGCCTCAGCTCTTCCGTTTGACTGAGGATATTCTGGCGATGAGGTGCAGTGCCTGACTCCCCATCTTCGCAGGAAGTCCTGGAACTCTTTTGACGTGAACTGAGATCCGCCGTCCGTCCACACTGTGCTGAAGACGCCAGCCATGCAGAAGAGGTCGCGGACGCTCTTTACAAGCTCTCTGGCGGTTGCATGTCGTCCCATGTCGGTGACGCACTGCCAACCTGAGCAGTGGTCGACCGAGATGAGAAACTTGTGGCCTCCATAGTCTCTGAAGTCCATAGAAACTTCCTCGAAAGGCCTGGACGGGGCGGGTCGGTGAAGCAACGTCTCCTGAGGCAGAGACGGCAGGTCTCGTTGGCAGGGTGTGCATCGTCGCACAACGTTTTCGATGTCATTGTCGATGCCCGGCCAGTACACGACTTGGCGAGCTCGTTGCTTAGTCTTCTCTTTGCCGAGATGACTGCTGTGAAGCTGCTGAAGGACTTGTTTCCTCAGCGCGGCTGGTACCACGAGGCGACGCCCGTAAACGATGAGGTCGTCGTCGACAGTAAGGTGCACGTGGACGTTCCAGTATGGTCTCAGCTCAGCAGGTAGGTCAGCTTTCCGGCTGGGAAAGCTGGAGATGATGACGTCACGAAGAAGCTGATAGGTGCTGTCTTCTTTTGCGGCTGCACGGACTTTGTCGATGTGCAGATCGTCGTCAGCGACGACTGCCAGTATCGATGTTGGAGAGAAGTCCTCCATGTCTGGTGCGTCCACCTCGTCATCCTCCCGGCGACGGGACTCCGAGAGAGGGCGTCGGCAGCGACGTGCTGTGCGCCCTTACACCAGTGCGCGGTAAATGCGCCAAGCTCACCCAGCTTGAACTTCAAGCGCTGCAGGCGAGGGTTCTCCAGCTCGTCCAGCATCTTCGAGTTGAGGATGGGCACGAGAGGCTGGTGATCGACGAACAGGTCAAAGTGGGCCAGGCCTGAGAGGAACAGGCGGCACTTGAAGAACGCCCACGCAACTGCGGTGAGTTCCAACTCCACGGCGGCGTAACGGGATTCCGTGTCCGTGATAAAGCGGGAGCCGGCCTGCACGAGTCTCCACGTGTCGTCGTCCTGCTTCTGCTCCAGCAGGAATCCGAGGCCGTGAAGGCGACTGGCGTCGGTTGAGAGGCGTGTTGGCAGACCGGGGTCGTAGAAGGCAAGCGTCTGTACTGAGGACAGTGCCTCCCTTGCCTTCAGGAAGGCCTCCTGATGAGTCTCGTTCCAGCAGAACTCGCGCTTGACGCTGAGGAGAGGCCGCGGGGGCTGCAGGTGACTAGCGACGGCCTCAGAGAAAGGCGCGATCTGGTTCACCAGGCCGAAGAAGCCACGCAGACCACTGATGTCTGTCGGTGCAGGGTACTGTCTGATGGCGTCAGTGAGCTTCGGGTCCGGCTTGTACCCGTTCGATGAGACTACGAAGCCGGCGAACTGAACTGACGGCTGCATGAACTGCACCTTCTTCGGGTTCAAAGAGACACCCTGTTCTCGGCAGCGTTGAAGGAACAGACGGGCCCGGCTCAGGAACTCTTCCCTCGTCCTGCCGTAGACGATCACATCGTCAACCAGACGCTGAATTCCCGGAAGGTCATGGAAGCACTGGTCCATGCGGCGGTTGTAGTGCTCACTGATTGACGACACGCCGTAGGGGGCGCGCTTGTACATGTAGCGGCCGAAGGGACTGATGAAGGTAGTGAGACGTTGACTCTTGAAGTCCAGGGGGCACTGGTGATATCCCTTCAGCGCGTCGAAGACGCCAAAGTACTTGGCTTCCTCCGACACGATGGAGTTGACACACTCCAGAGGTGTGTTGGACTGGTACCGCTCGCGTAAGACGGAGTCGTTCAGCTTCGAGAGGTCCACGCAGAGACGGACGCCTTCTCCGTTCTTCTTCCGCGTGACCACGATGGGAGCGCACCAGTCAGTAAACTCAGTGACTGGTGTGATGATGTCATTATCTTCCAGCTTCTTCAGCTCTTCAAGGAGAGGCTCGCGTAGAGCGAAGGGGATCCGACGAGGTGCGGTGACGGCGTACGGGGTGGATTCTGGGCGAATCTGAATCTTAAATTCTTCCCCAGGCATGACTTTGACGACGCCGTCGAACACGTCGGCGAACTCAGAGAAGATGGCCTCTCTCTCTGGGTTCAGTGGTGTTGCTGTAGGCGATGTAACAGCCGGTGTGGGAAGTCCACGTGCAGTAGCAGTACTGGCGAAAGCCGTTGCTGAAGGCGCTGTCGAAGTGCATGTTGAAGCGGCTGCTGGCAGTACTGTGGAAGCGCGCACTGGGCTGGCGGCTGGCGGCACAGCACGGGTGCGCACTGGGAGATCTTCTGAGGTCCCGGCGGGAGCGCATGCTGAAGCGCCCGCTGGAGGCATCGTTGGAGGCGCAGTGGGAGCACGCGCTGAAGCGGTCGCCGCACGCACGCTGGCGTGCGTGGTAGAACGTGCCGCTGAGGACTCGGCAGGGGCTGTCACTGCATATGCTGAAGGAGCTGCGGGACGAGTTGTGGCAAAGGTGGTGCCACGTGCTGACGTAACAGGCGAAAACCGGTCCGGAGCGTGGCGAACCTCTGCAGGAGTTGCTGACGCTGACGGCGGGATCTGAGCCGGGTAACCTGTAGGCAGTATGCGGAGGTCACGAGCCACTCTCCATGATAGAAGAAGACCGCTGACTCCCTGTAGAAAGTGGATGTCGTCGGCAGCGACGACGTTTCCGTACTTGAACTCTGCTGGTTTCATGCCGTAAACTCGGATGGTTCTGCCGTCAGCAGCTCTGGGCTTCTCAGTAGAAGTCTTCAGGTTGTCGACGTCGCCACCGATGGCGGCCAGGAAGTCTGTGCCGGCCACAGTGATGTCGGCGCCGCTGTCTGGGAGGGCTGACACGGTCACAGCTGTACCCTCAATTAGGTCTGTGACACGCAGCTGGATTTTCAGAGCGCCGTTCCGAGAAGTGGATGCTATGATGGCTGAGGTGTGGGAACCTGCGTAGCTTCCCGCTGTCTTGCCAGAAGCAGGCTGATAGCTGTGCCGGGCTGCTTGCGTCTTACTACTACGACAGACGTGCTTGAAGTGGCCAAGTTTTCCGCAGCCGTGACAAGGCTTGCCGCGGGCAGGGCAATCGGACGCGAGCGGGTGAGCTCGGCCGCAGTTACGGCAGGGTTTCTCCTCGCCGGGTGCGGCTGATGACGTCATCTGATGGCGTGGGTGACCGGCAGCACGTGTCACCCTGCACGCTGGAGTTGCAGCAGGCTCGCCGACGAGAGCGGCAAGGTCGCGCTCGGCAGCCTCTTCTGCGCGACAGATCTCGATGGCACGAGCACAGGTGAGGTCTGGAACTGCACAGAGTTTCTTGATGACGGAGGTGTCACGAATTCCCACGACGATTCTATCACGGGTTAGACCATCACGGCACGTGGGGCAGAAGTTACACGTTGAAGATAACTCGTGCAGTGACACCAAAAAGTCTTCAAATGTCTCGTCCTGCGCCTGACATCTCAGGTTGAAGTTGCGTCTTTCCACCACTTCGTTCACTTGGCCCAGAAAGTAAACACGAAGTTTTTCCAACACAGTATCGAGCGTCTGCTCTTCCTCTCGTATTTGCAGGTTACGAAGCACTCGCAACACGTCATCGCTTAAACTCGCACGAAGTTTTGCCATCTGCACAGGCTGCGGTGCTGTGCGAAGGCCGGTAAGCATGACGTAATCGTCCCATCGCTGTTTCCAGGTGACCCAAGCGTCCGCTCCGCGGTCGAGTCCAAGGTCGAGCCTACCCGGAGGCGACGGTCGGTCGGTCAGCTGGGCGGCGGCCGGCGCGTAGGGGTGGGGGGCGGGGTAGGCAGGCGGCTGACTGGCGGCAGGTTGCTGCTGTAGAAGCTGTAACTGTTCTCGAAGAGAGAAGTTCTCCTCTGCCAGTGCTGTCGCTGCTTCCGCGGAGATCTTCTGAGCAGGCTGCGCCATGTTCTGGTCTCATCAGGGAGACACCTGAATTCCCGATGTGCGGTTTATTGCGGTGGAGGCAGCGGCAGGCCGGAGACACGCGCACACACACACTGCTTGCCTGACCCGTGAGGCGGGTCAAGAAACGGCTCTAGCGTGACGTCACGCGCCAGCCGGCCCCTGATAGGGTGGCGCCAGACAACCGATGCAGCCGACCTAGTGGCGTCAAACGAAACCCACACAATGCGACAATGCTTAAAAAGTCCATTAATAATCCTTGTATCGGGGTGCAGCGCAAAACCTATTTTTGGAGCGCAGTACCTTTCCCGTGGGTGGATGCAGCCATCAAGTTATTATTTGTTTATGGTTATACCATTTTCAGGCATCACTGGGTAAAAAAACCTGAAAAGCCACAGTAAACTGGAATTTTTCGGGTAAACATTTGGCACACTGTAGTCTTCAAATCTAAAGTTTGCAGAGGAAATATATTTGTGAAATAGTTTTACCTTGACGAGTTAAAGGCTTTTGGAAATAGTCCTAGATCTGAGATGTTTTATTAAGTTTACCTACGCATTCCTAAAACGATTCCGTTTTTGCTCCGTTCCTGTCTTGTTGCACAGAGCCAGCCAGGATCACAGGAGCTGCACAAAAACAGCCAGGATCGCAGGAGTTGCACAAAATCAGCCAGGATCGCAGGAGCTGCACAAAAACAGCCAGGATCGCAGGAGCTGTACAAAAGCAGCCACGATCGCACGAGCTGCACAATGGTGGCCGCCTTGAGCGCGATTTCCTGTAAACCACCCTGAGGTCCCCAGGCAGACAATTAATGGGAAATCCATATCATTCAGGCCTAATTTGTAGAGCAAGGGTTATAATCATACTGGTCAAGTTATTAGCGTAAACATAGAATTGGACAGTACATCAGCATGTAAGTATCTATAGCGCAGACATAAATTAATCCGTTTAAGCGCCTAACGTTTGACAGCTAATGAGGTATGCTGCATTGGTGGCTCATCAGTCAGGTTGGGGGCGCGTGAGGTCCGGCGGCGTGCGTCACGGAGCGGCGGCGATCGGGCGGCGCGCCGCCGCCCCGTCCGGCCCACTGTATACTGCGGCGGGGCACGGCAGCGCCGTCGCAGCCCGGGCCGCCGACGCTTTTAATAGACAAGACAAATGATCCAAGCTGGCGCTCACCCCCAGCATTTAATGTCAGATGTGTATAGTGGACGACTTCTGATGGAAACCAATTCTGAACGCGTCACCGGTTCGGTGAACGATTCTGGAAAATGGCCGGCAAAGCAGACTAATGCGGCGAGGCGGCGAAACTGGTTGGTTAGTTTCATCAATCTTGAATGAGAATCTGTCCTGGAATTTATAGATTACCAGGTATTTCCAGAAGGACTAGTATTATCGATGTGCTGAACGCTTCTTTTCTTATTGAGTAAATAGCAGTCTCCTCTAACTCCCGCACTCTAGCAAGGTCTGGCGCAAACGCACAATGGAGCTCGCGGACCTAGTCGGACCCCTGAGATATAAAAGAAGGTGGTTAGGAACAGGGGCGTAGCCAAGGGGGGCGGCAGGGACAGCCGCCCCTCCCTGAGGGCCCGAAGCGCCCCCTGAGAACACGAGCCGCGCGAAGCGCGGCTCGTCCGCACTATGCTCTGTGGCCAAATTTGGCATTTTATACCAGACAGGGCCCTCTTAAGCCATCCTAAGCACTCTATTCTGTAACAAGGAGGGTCTTTTTTACCCATCAGGGCCCTTTTGGTGCTGTCACCTATTGGGAGATGCCGCGTTAATACGGGACAATTTGCGAATAACTGAAATAAGACTGAAATCATAAGGCGGGAATATCACATACAATGCTCTCTGAAATCTTAGGGCCAAAGTTAGTGACCATGACGTCACTTTCCTCAGCTCCTTCCCGAGCCCTGCGAAACAGGACCCTCTTTCATCTGCCCCACACGAGAGGTAGCACTGTGAAGTCAGGCTTGTTTTGTAGATTGCCGAGGATCTGCAACGTGTTCCTCGATAAGTGCAGAGAAGTTGATATTTGGAACTTTTTTTATTTTTTTTTTTTCCCCCCCCCTCCCCCTCCCAAAAATCGGGCCTCCCAAATGAGGATAGGTACAGTGAGGTTGATAGGTTTTGAGGTTGGGTCACTGGACCTTAGATAGCTCCTTGACCTGACATGACCTGGCCTCAAAAATGTGGTCAAATGTGTAAAATTGATCAGAATTAATGTGCTGTAAGTTTCGTTGTTCTGCAGTCTCTTCGTGTTCTCGTTATCTGGGGAAAACCAAGAGGGGGGCGAAATTCGCCCCCCAGCGGGCCGCGTGCTAATATTGAGGTCATGACAGGTCAAAGAAGGTGGCATTTTGAGTAGTTTTTGGGCTCTAGCATCTGACAGAATTCAGTTAGAATCATTTTAGGCACCATTCGCTTCCTCTTGTCACGGCAAATTGAATGATGTATAATATGGCCATACTAGGTCAAAACACAAAAATAACCTGATATCAGGTTAAGTCAACGTCACTCTTTACTCTACCATAGTCAATATGCATATCAATCGACTTGCAATAGCAATCCAAACGCAATGATATCAAAATAAAAACTGTATCACCATTTTATGCAAAGTTATTGCCCTAAGTCTGAAAACTGCTTAAGTAGCCCCAGATGACCTCTCAGAGGTCACAGGTCAAAAATTAAAGCCTGAACCTGGAAAGGGCCCAGGATACTACGATTTGGAGAATATGAAGGTTTTCTCAGCTGTACCTGCAGAAATACAGTCCAATTTCTGTTTTTTCCATGTATTTTCAACGGAGAGATCATGGTCCGTATTAACGTTAGGTCATGGATATGAAAAATCCCGGAATGTATGAAAAGGTGGGAGCAGGTGCGAAAATGGTCATGTATTACTAACACTTACACACGATTGAGGTGACTTTAAAGTGTTGTCGGATGAGTAGGAAGTGATTATAAACTATGGAAGGAGATGGTAAGGATGAGAAAGGTGAGGATAAAGAGGATGGGATTCTACCTGAGGGGTCGCTGCAGCCACAGGCGCATGCGCTCATGGCCTCCAGGTAGAATAAGGATAAGGATTAGGTACCAGTTAAAAACACACACAGACACGATTGCACACGCACTTCGAACATTTAAACTAAAATAATTTGAGGGTGAAAATGTTTGATTCTTCGGTTTCGTGTTCATTTTGTTTTCGATCTGATACAATTCGTTGTTTGTGTTCCATCTTGTTTGTGACAGTGCTCCATCTTGTAAGAAAAAAACGCTGTACCTAGCGCGGCAGCACTAAGCACCGCCGTTTTTCGGCCACCTCGGAAATCCGTAGAGGAGGATGAAAAGGACAACCATCCCGAGCGACGTTTATGATAATTGAAAAAAACGGGCTCGAGCCCAACTAGTTAAAATGTGTATTGGAATTTTTGTGCGCTTTCAGCGACTTGGCTATATTGCACTCCCAATCAAGTAAACAAGGGCAGATGTTGGACTCCTGCCAGACGGCTAGTTAATGTTGCATATTTGCATATAAACATCATTATAACGCAGTTTGCACGATTTCACTGTGGCAGTGGGTCTGTGATATACATTCAACATGATGAACCAAACCTGCCCGCTGATATCTCCTGATAGCTGATAGCTGAAAAAATGAGCATGTTACTTCTGTGCAAGTCTAACAATGAAGGACGACAGGGGACGTCCGCAAATGACATCACTCGCCGAGAGGGAGGGAGCAAGTTGGCCGAAAAATGGCGTGCCATGACACTGGTGAGCTAAGACCACCGGCTGGTTATTTACTGTTGAGTCTTGAGATGCTATTTTATTTGATGGGGAAGGTGGAACTGCCTAAAACTAGGACTGAGGTCGAGAGCAAACAAAGCGTTAGTTGTTTGGTCCCGCTTCACAGCATCAACGTCAGAGCAGGTAGAGAAGAATGTCTATGATGGGAAGAGTTCGCCCAAAAGTAAAGCCATGGTTTTTTGGTCCACGAAAAAATGACGCCACGACATGCAGGAGGGGGGGTGGCACCACAAGTGAGGCCGTGACGTGGGGAGAGGCCGGTGGAAACCTTCCCAAGAAAGTGACGTAATTTATGAACAGCCCCTTATCCGGGGCGTTTTTTCTCTTCTCATTAGCTAAAATAAGGCCCGTTTAGCACCTGTTATATGTACACGGCATAGCGTAATTATGCCGTCTCTTGCCTTACAAAATTAGTATCTGCGATCCCACGTCTACACTTTTATCTGTTTCAGCTTATTAGAAAAACAACTTACACAACTAGAAATCATTTGTTCATGAAATATCACAAAAAATATGACAGAAGAGGAAACCTTTTCTGTCTGTTTTGCCCAAGTGTTTTTATTGAAACACATGATGTATTTAATTTCTTTATTCTAAATCTACAGCGAACATCACACTGAATAAGGTTACAATATCGAGCACACAGCTTGGCGGGGCTTTGAGCGTCAGACGCCATTACCGTAACGTAACACACATCGACAAGCCATCAACGGCACTACAGGACTAGATAACGAACTGCGCTAGAAGACTGGTTCACCAGGCAACCAAGCTAATAACGCTTCGGAGCGGGCTTATAACTTTGCTGGGCGGGTTTGAAGCTCTGCTGAGCGGGCCTGAAGCTCTGCTGGGCGGGCCTGAAGCTCTGTTGGGCGGGCTTGTAGCTCTGCTGAGGCTTGTAGCTCTGCTGGGCGGGCCTGAAGCTCTGTTGGGCGGGCTTGTAGCTCTGCTGAGCGGGCTTGTAGCTCTGCTGGGCGGGCCTGTAGCTCTGTTGGGCGGGCTTGTAGCTCTGCTGAGTGGGCTTATAGCTCTGTTGCTTGGGCTCATAAGCGGGATACTGAGCCTCTCCCTCGTAGGTGACCTGGGCCACGTAGCCTTCATCGCCATTCACGGTGTAGGTCACCTGGAATATATTTTGGGAGTTATTTACTGCCGGTGCATTCTAATATTCTTGAGAAATACATAGACACGAGGGGGCGTCATTTCGAGCTCAGTTTTTCATACTAACACCAAGTGAAAGGGAAGGTGTATGTTGATTCCGAAACGCATGCTCAATACAATAATAACAAGGCTCTAGTTGTTCTGTTGTCATACTTGTGTGATATTTAATAAGCTAATGATTTCTAGTCATGTAAGTTATTTTTCTAACAGGCTGACAAAGCCAATATTTCGCCAATACAATTCATTAAGGCAAGAGACCGGATGATTCCTCTGTTGCTGTGAATAATGGGTGCAAAGCGGGCCTTATTTTGGCGAATGCAAATACAAGAAACTGATCTATAAACAGCATATAACATCATCAAGTTTGCTAGAGAGTATTATTTTGTTTTTATCTCCAACCGGGAGATATCTGGAGGCAGGTCTGGAGTATTTCCGGTGAGATGACAACCCAGTGAAGGGACTGACCTTCTGCAGGCGGCCGTCAGGGAGAGCCACGTAGTAGCTGCCCTGTGTGTTGTAGTCTTCACGAGATTCGGTCTGGCCAAAGTTGACGCCTGAGTAGTCGTCCTTCACGTCGTACTGGTACTGGTACTTGGCTGGTAACTGGCAATCAGGCGAGAGCATGTGTATTAGATACTTTTGAAATGCAGTAACGAGTTTGCCTGTCTGGCAATGGGCTTTGTCGGGCGATATGACCAGGAATGATGTAGATAAGTGACCAGGACTGATGATGTCTTAAGATAAAAATAGTAGAGTGAATTAAAAATACTTAAAATAGTTAAGTGTTGAGATGAAATCGCTAATAAATGAAATGATCTAGTTATTTAGCCATGCATGTTGTCTTGACCAGAGAGTGGCGAATACTTTGGATCATGATTGTGTGTTAGCACTGTTTTCACGCACCTTACAACTCGGCAAACTCTCAACACGCATTGGCCACGATCATTGTCACTTACGGACGGGTACTGCTGCTCCGCCGGGGCGTACTTCTGCGGGGCGGGGGCGGCCGGTGCTTCGGCGTACTTCTGCTGGGGAGGGGCGTACTTCTGCGGGGCGGGGGCGTACTTCTGCTGCGGAGGGGTGTACGACTGGGGCGCAGCCGCTGTCGCCGTAGCCAAAGCCAGAACCATCAGCATCTGCGGGAACCAGTTGCCGTTCAAGACTTGTAGAAATGCAGCAGCGTTTGAGCTTCATTCTGTGGCTGTGGCGTTTAGGTAGAGGTTGATAGTAAACCACATCATTAGGTTGAAATGTTAAACAGATAGGCAAGACGGGATAGAACCTTGGAACTGGACGAGTGAAATTAGCATAAGTGGCTGACAGTGACGAAAAAATAACAAAAGGGAGGACAGTGATCTTGGTTCGGTGTCTCGTCAAAAAAATTGGCATACAAAAGAGCGTATACTGAGCATGCATCTTGCATCGTTCTAATACTGTCGAACCATTGCACTAGCGGGAACAAATTGGGCGATTCAAGGGAATTTGAGACACCGGCGACATTTCAAAATAAATATCATTTTCGTGATAGCAGGTTTAGGGCTTTTTTCCTTTTCAGCATCGGGTTCCTTATGCAGTACGTTACACCGTCAATTTGCAGACTATGAAATAGGTCTCATTAGTAGTCAAAACATCGATGAAGAGAAAGGGATCAAAGAGAGCACTTTTCTTTTCTTTATTTATTTTATATACTTGTTTGTTCTCGTTAATTAAGCCCTGTAATTTACAGATAATAGTTATATACAACAAAGTCGTGAATCCCTTTCTAGAAAAAAACTAATCTGTCCAAAACATACAATACAAAATATTTGTAGTATACACGACCAGTCGCATACTCACCTTTATCCTGGTGGGTATGTGAGATCACACTTGAGCTTGCACTGCTTGCAACGGTAAACTGATGCCCAACCGTGGCCGGTCACCGACTATATACTGGGCACAATTTTCCCATGGGAATGGGCGGCGCCCCGGGCCGCCCCGGCCACGAAGCCGCGGGCAAGCTTCCCTGGGCATGCACGGGGCTTGCGATGTGTTGCAAACTCAAGTTTCCACCTCAGGGAGGCAGTGTAAGGGTTGCTTCATCGGAACGTCGAGGATTTATTGCAGACTATATGAGATATTTAGAAGTTCAAGGCTGGCGGGGAACATGTTCTCACAGCTGAATCAGCAACACAGCTCACAGCTGAGTCACAGACTGGCACGGTTTATTTGGTGGCTCGTACTCATGTGTTCATGGTTTTAGCTCTTGAATTTTGGTTCATGACTTCATGAGATCACTCATGAGTTTTAGTTCATCGTCCTTATGCGATAAATACCTGACCATTTTCACACCTTTGTGTCGTTTGCTCTTCCTGTAATCATTCAGGAATGGCTTTATCGCATGGAATTGTTAGAAACAGGGTAACTGGTCTCTCAAAAATAGCTCTCAAAGTATTTTTTCTCAGCCTTTACTGGTGTCTTTCATTCCATTAAATACAGAAGGTCAATGGCTCCCTGATCCCAGAAACGCAACCGCCGGGAGTCTCGCCTACAGGAGGGAGGGGAGGGCACTTAACTCCCCTGCCTCCCCCCACCTACCCTAGGTGACACCACCTATGCACACCCGACCCGATTTGAGCTTTTTGGGGTTTTTAACACGCGCCCCGTCCCTGGCATGACGCGCCGCGCTGAGGGGCATTTTTCGCCCCCTCCGTATCTCATTTCCCAGAAAAGCTAAAGAAAAATTACGGACGGCGTTCGAAAGCTCTTGAGGAGACGAAGGGAAATTATACGAAGCATTTTTATGTCAGGTCAATATTGAGGTCAGCAAAGGTCAAAGAAGATTCCATGGGCCTACAACAGGGTGGTGTACGTTTACCACTCTAGATTTTTACTTAGTGACGCTACGGATAATTGGATTCCTCTCATCGTGGCAAATCAAATGATGTATAATATGACCTTGCTAGGTCAAATGGTGAAAATACCCTCACATCGAGCTAGGTCAAGGTCACATGGTGACCTGGTATGGTCATGCTGCATATAAAGCAACTCCCCATGACAATATAAGTGCAATGCAAGCAAAATGGGAGTTTTATCTCAATTCCGTGAGAAGTTATTGGCAAAACAATCACTGTATGTTCCTGTGACCTGGCATGACCTGTGAGAGGTCAGATGGTCAAAAACTCAGCTTTATGGTCAAGATTGTGGCAAGAATACACATTTTCAGGATTTTCAGGTTTATCTATCCGGTTTTATTGAAAGCAAGCCCTTTCTATTTTTCACCATAGACTTATAATGGGGTGACCAAAATATTGACCCCTCCTTAGGTCAACAGTATCGAAATTGCGAGATAGCAGGTTTGTAGACCCTAATGATTTTATCATATGGTGAAAGGTTGAAACTGATCGGTTGACAGGTGTTCCTTAGGCAATGCTTCAAACTCGTAGTTTTGGGTTTTGATGTCGGGTCACTTGACCTTGAATAGCTCCTTGACCTGACGTGACCGGACCTAAAAATTTGGTCAGATGCGTAAAATTAATCAGGAATAAGTTACTGTAAGTTTAATTCTTCCGCACCTCTTCACTTTTGCGTTATCTGGGAAAAACCAAGAGGGGGGCAAATTTCGCCCCCCAAAGACGCGTGTGTTAAGTCTTTTGGCGCTTGTCCTGTCTTCTGTTTTATCCTCGTCTTAAGGTCCTAGGTCATTCCCACAACACGGTGGCTTAAGGCACCCTATCTACAGCAGGCCTTCCGAGAACTTCTTAAAGATGAATATGAACACAAATTAAGCGTTTTTAGATAAACGAGGCTACCATAGGAAACTAAGGGAACATTTATAAATATTGCTTTCGATTTTTCTTGATATATTGAATATAACAAAATTCCGCATTTCAAAACAGTCAATAAAGCAAGTTAAACACATTTGTGATCAACAGCACCAAAGTCATGTTTAGCACGTGGGTTTTAAAGATCTCCAAACAAGAAAAAATTATATGTGCATCACGCGCAGTGGGGTTGAGCATAACATCACTTTCCTAAGATTGTATCATAGCTCCTAAACATGACCGGGGGAGGACGGGGTCGGTAGGGGGTGAATTTCTACATTTTTCTCCACGAACGGTAAGCTCTAGAATAAAAGAAACATCCATTAACACGCGCATTGACGGGGGTCTGAGCCACCTTCGCATTGACAGGGGGCGGATACCCGCCCCCTCTAAGATCTCGAGAACCACGGTAGGTAGCGAAAAACGGTAAACGGCGTTGGGCTGCCCATCCACTTCTCCATCGAAAACATTTGAACCATTTTTTGTCAGGTCACATTTACGGTCACGAGAGGTCAAAACATGCCCGTCATAGGGATAACATGTAAAATTCAGTTTTTCGGGCATTACATCTGAACAAGTAAAGATAGAGCAAAACAACTTGAACTATATGAATCCTCTTAGCAAGCCGAATCGAATGATATATAATTTGACCTTGATAGGTCAAATCAAGGATTTGACCTGACCTGAGGTCAGGTCAGGGTCAAATTATATAAAATGCATATCATTAGAACCGCAAAGCCCAGGCGAGTCTAATGCAGCTAAAATAAATGCTCTATCACCATCCGTTACTGAGTTATTCCGTAAAACCATTTTTCCCATGCATTTCCAATGGAGAGGTCATGCGTCGTACCTGACCTTAGGTCATCGATATCGAAAATACCGGAACATATTTTAGAGAACTCGGTGGGGCCATTATGTGATATGAGTTTCAATCGGATAAATTCACTCTGCTTTGACTTATGCTATCTTAAACTTTTTTGAGGTCGGGTCACTTGACCTGTACTGGTGACCTGGCCTGAGATGACCTAACCTTAAAATTTCCACAGAAGTTGTAAAAATGATGAGGGAAAAGGTATACCAAGTACGGTGGCGCTACGCGCCGCCGTTTTTCTACTATTTTCGAAAAACCCGAGGGGGCAGGTACCCGCCCCTTCCGTCAATGCGCGTGTTAAGTGATTTCTCGGCACACTATCACATCGCTATATTAGTTTAAATCAAATGGCGCATGATAGCTCCAAGTTCCCTTTAACTATGACACCATACCATAATATACGTCGAAGCAGGCCATTCTTTAACATGTTAACTTGGGGGCCATCTGCCCCCCCTCCTTCCTAGTCGGCCGAAATTCCCCCCAGTGCCCGGAAATTGGCTCCCCAGTGAAATAGACAGATGACCTAAAAATTGAACAAACGCAACCTCATCTGGCAAAAATAAGACAGAGCACCACCCGATAATAACAATTTTTTCTGTTGATCATCCCAAATTGGTAATCTACAAAAATTGTGTTAACACGCGCATTGACGGGGGTCTGAGCCACCTTCGCATTGACGGGGGCGGGTACCCGCCCCCTAAGATCTCGAGAACCACGGTAGGTAGCGAAAAACGGTAAACGGCGTTGGGCTGCCCATCCACTTCTCCATCGAAAACATTTAAACCATTTTTTTGTCAGGTCACATTTAAGGTCACGAGAGGTCAAAACATGCCCGTCATAGGGATAACATATAAAATTCAGTTTTTCGGGCATTACATCTGAACAAGTAAAGATAGAGCAAAACAACTTGAACTGTATGAATCCTCTTAGCAAGCCGAATCGAATGATATATAATTTGACCTTGCTAGGTCAAATCAAAGGATTTGACCTGACCTGAGGTCAGGTCAGGGTCAAATTATATAAAATGCATATCATTAGAACCGCAAAGCCCAGGCGAGTCTAATGCAGCTAAAATAAATGCTCTATCACCATCCGTTACTGAGTTATTCCGTAAAAGCCATTTTTCCCATGTATTTCCAATGGAGAGGTCATGCTCCGTACCTGACCTTAGGTCATCGATATCAAAAAACCGGAACATATCTTAGAGAACTCGGTGGGGCCATTATGTGATACGAGTTTCAATCGGATAAGTTCACCCTGCTCCGACTTATGCTATCTTAAACTTTTTTTAGGTAGGGTCACTTGACCTGTAATGGTGACCTGACCTGAGATGACCTAACCTTAAAATTTTCACAGAAGTTGTAAAAATGATGAGGGAAAAGTTATACCAGTAATGTACGGCGCTACGCGCCGCCGTTTTTCCACTGTCCCCGAAAAACCCGAGAGGGGCGGGTACCCGCCCCCGTCAATGCGCGTGTTAAAAAAGTCCACCAGTGGCTGTCTACTCCATCGTGCAAAATGAAACAAAGTATGTAGTTACGGAAAATCCCGGCAAGGCAGCTTCAGCACCAACTAATCACAACGCTGGAGATAGCCTACAACCAATCAAACATCGTGTTCTATCTGACCGGAAGCCCGGCCAGTACCGGGGGATTGCAAGATGCTCTCATTTCGCACGCGGTCAGTTGTCAGCGCTCGGAGTTCGTTCGTGGATTAGGCGGGACCCCATGTAGTCACAGGGCGTCGGACTGGTTGCTGGCGTGGTGTTGCGAAGTGCTTAGCCTATTTATTTATTATTGTGGCGGTAGCATTGGTAAATGTTATAGTGAGATCGCTGCATATTTTTTCTGTAAGTTGATAAGTTGTTAGTTAGCCTTTCTCATCGATTCCTTAATGTTGTAAATGGGGAGAGATTATATATTCGGCCAGCTCTTCGTCAGAATCAAAGCTGGCTCCCGAGAAACCCTTCTAACAGGGAAAGAGTTGGCGACGCCACATGACCCTGACAGTTTGTGCGTCGATAAGCCCCACAAATGATTAACTGTTTTTTGCACTACATTCCGAAGATGATTTTGACAGCAACAGCCACACATCATAGTAGGTATGTATGTATGTACATACATAAAACATGTCTCGATTTAGACTATAAACCACATGTGTTCGATACTTTAGGAATTTATTTATTTGTATTTGTGTATATCGAACATTTCCACTTAATCGCAGTGGCTCCTCCAATGTCGTCGCTATGAAGATGATAAGCAGAATGCTATGGAAGGAAAAGGTGTAGGGCAAGGATGGTTAAGAATGGGGATTGGGATAAGGAACACCCAGGGCGAGGCAGCGCAGCCACACCGGCGCAGATGCTCTCAGCACCGGGTGAGGTGAGGATGGTTGGAGAAGGGAAGCACCGGTGACAATAAAACAAAACAAATAGTAAAATGATGATGATGCTGAATGTTCGGTTAATACATATTCTTAGAGGCCACTCCACATGCACATCGCGTAGTAGCTCTTAAATTATAATTGTTCCAATATGTGTGCTCCTTGGGTATTTCTGTTTTCCTTTAAAATGTTGTCTTCAAGTTATACATCACTTTTTCTGTGTTCCTCTATTAATATTGTCTTCAATTTGTATGTATCTTGAATATTGTACTATAAGTTTAGTCTTGAAATGATATACACCGGTTAAGGCCTTCATTGTTAGCGAACCTTGGCAGCGGACAATTACATTGCTATACTCATAAAGAAAAGTAAGAAAATAGATTATTCATTTCGAATACATTGCGGCAGAATCAGGGTAGCCAAAATGCCAGGCTAGCCATTTTGTGGTCAACTATTTCGAATTTGGACTTTTTTCGTGTTTGGCCATGCGATTTTTTTGGTTGGCCCTCTCTTGGAATCTGGCCTCCTTTGGCCCTTTTTCTAGCAGCTGGCATCTAAGCTCTTTTTGGTTTGTCCCTTGTATAAATATGGCTTCTCTTGACCTTTTCCGGGCTTGAATAAGATATTCTGACACCAATAAAGGATCAGAGCAGCATAAAAAACTGCTATGCCAGTGGGAGGAGAACTCTGTGAACAAAACACGATCCAAAAAAATGACAGCCACCGAAAACCGGACGCGAAGGATGCGATACTATAGGCGCCCTTTGGGTGGAAAGTTGATGGCAAAGTGCACTTTGAGGCTCCATCCTCCCTCTCCCACTTGCCAAAATCTTATATCCACCACTGTTGAAAAAGCAAAGAACTCACAGTTGGAAAAGGACAAATTTTTTGGTTGTGTGGATAAAATCATTTGATAGCTACGCGGGATTGAAGGGGCACTCCTGGCCTCCTATTAACCCGCGCCCCACCAGGGTCCGGCGCCACCTTCGCCCCACCGAGAGCATCGATGAAACCCTTTATAACTCCAAAAATATGGGGTTAGCGCAAATCTGCAAAGTGCATTAGGAAGCTCATGTGACTAATGTGGAACTCACAGTTGAAGTGAGGTTACCTTTGTTGACCTTGCCTGGTAACCTGATCTATTGTGGCCCGGGGTAAAATTATTTAGCGAGGGTGGGAAAACGATGGGCTGAGTATTAGACCCCTCAACCACAGCGCTGCACCTCGTCGTATTTCTGTCATTCTGAAAAAAAACCTTAGAGAGTCATCGTTGTTCCCCGGAGGGAAGACGGTTAAATGGGCAGTGCGCTAAAAGATATTGCGTCAAGCCAAGATCGAACTGTCAAAAATTAGTTTTAAACAGCGATACAAGTTGTACTTCTGTGAGTTTATGATTACTGTGAGGGATCGTTTTAGTCTCAATTTTGACTTCTGTGATATTTATTTGGCTGTTTTAGTACAAATACAATTTGGTCCCTTTTTGGCACTGCTTCTAAATCGGTTTGGCCCTATTCTGCTGAAAAACTTGACAGCCCTGGGCAGCATCTATAATCTCTAGAAGATGGAAAGACACAAGAATTTGGGAAAAATTTTTAACACTAGCGCTTCTAAGTCTTATTAACGCCTCCCCCCCCAATGGGGTGTTGATCCCCTGAAGACACGAAATGGCCAGTACAAGAAATGCCCCCCCCACTGAAATTTCCTCAAAAAATGCCCTGAGTCATAGTGAGTGACATCATCTGACCGGAAGCTCTCGGTCGATAACCTTGAAAATGCTGGTAGGTATCACATTAACTTGAAAATTGTTTTTATTAACAATTTATTTTAAACTTTTAGAACTATTTATTTTTAAAACTCTCACTAATCTACGCAATTAACGTTTCCCTCAAATTTCAGCTGGAACGGTTTTTTCAAGTTTTTTTTGGTTCTGCAGCGAACGATCCTCCACCCACCTTGAAAAAATAGGCGGGCTGACCTCCGAGGTCACCCCCAATTACGCGTGATGGATGTTGCTATTTCGTTTTTTTGGCTGAGCCCTCTCCCCAGAGTTTAAGAAATCCACATCTTGCCACCTTATTTGGGGCAAACTATCGGGGAACCAGAAGATTGAATATTCTACTAACTGACACTGGTGCCCATTGAGACGTAAATAGCCGCTTCAATGTGGTAAATTATCAATTTCGTGCCTCACCCTCTTATTCTGTACGTTGGGGGTGATTATTTTCCATCTCCTCTGACTTCAACAGTCACTTTCGTTCGGGGCAGCTTGTTAATCTTAGGGAAGGGGGAAAATTAATACTCTTTCGGGCCTCTGCTTCTCCCATCCTCCTCAGCTAGGTGATGCTGTTGAATGCATGGCAGTGCAATACTATGTTTTATAAGTGCTATGAAAGGTGGAGCTGAAAAAAATCCTCCGGAAAGCACTGGTGCCTTGTGCTGGTTAATTTTTTTTATATTAGTACGTCGAAAACTGATTATCCACTGAAATGTATTACTGAGCTTCGAATACACCTTCACCTTCCATTTACTCGCTTTTGACCCGGTGTTGTAAGTCGTTTTTAGCCGTGGACCTTAATTCGACACGAATGTTTTGAATTCATTTGAAGGGTTGAATTTCATTGGGATAGAGCCCAGTGGCAGTAAAACTGTACCTTGGAAGCAGTGTGAAACAATCTCTGATGCTTTTCATTAAACTATGACAATGAGTTTTGGCAAATTTGAGGGGCCAAGTGAGCTTTTTATAGAGCCCAAGCACATAAGGCAGTACCTTTGAAACGATGTAGTATATGAAAGAGAGCTTTGCAGCTTCACAGCTTTGATTAGGTATTCCAGATCAACATTAACACGCGCCCCGCTGGGGTCCCCGACATGACACACCCCGCTGGGGGATGTTTTTCGCCCTCCCCCTTCATATCTCATTTCCCAGGAAAGCTAAAGAAAAATTATGGACGGTGTTCGAAAGCTCTTGACGAGACAAAGATATGTTATACGAACTATTTTTAATGTCAGTTCAATATTGAGGCCAGCAGAGGTCAAAGAAGGTTCCATAGACTTACAACAGGGCAGTGTACGTTTCCCCATCTAGATTTTTATTATTCAGTGGAGTTAGAACACTTTTTCAGGCATCATTGGATTTCTCTCATCGTGGTGAATCGAGTGATGTGTAATATGACATTGCTTGGTCAAATTGTAAAAATGGACTGACCTCGAGCTAGGTCAAGGTCCTAGGGTGACCTGGTATGGTCATGTTGTATATCAATCGACCCCTCGTGACAATGGAAGCAAAATGCAAGCAAAATAGAAGCTTTATCTCAATTCAGTGAGAAGTTATTAGTAAAACAATGACAACATTCTCCTATGACCTGACATGACCTTTGAGAGGTCAGATAGTCAAAAACTCAACTTTAAGGTCAAGATCGTGGTAAGAATACACGGTTTGAGGATCTGCAGCTTTATATATCCCGTTTTTTACTGAAAAATAGTCCTTTCTATTTTTCACCATGGACTTATAATGGGGTGACCAAAAATTTGACCCACCTTAGGTCAACAATATCAAAATTCCGAGATAAGATATTTGTAGACCTTAATGACCTTATCGTATTTTGAAAGTTTCAAACTGATCGGTTGGCTGATGTTCCTTAGGCGTCGCTTAATCAAATAATTAAAATAACATCCGAGTCTACAAATAACATCGCTCTTTATTGACGAAAAAATCCGTTGATATATCCAGAGATCAGGGGCCCATCGACCCTCGGCTCCCCCTGAAATGGTCACACGGCGCCCCTTGAAAGGCGCCCTCCTCCTGAATTTTTTTCCTTCGCCCCCTAGACACAAGTATCGGCGCCCCAACAATAGGATTTGGCACCCACCTGATTGGTTTTGCAGGCCAAAATTGGCGTTCTGTTCGGATGACGCCCCACCATTCCTACCATGCTCTCCTCCCCCGATCGACTATCCTGGATCAGCCTATGTTGTGTATGTTTGACTTGACCTGCGACTTCGCTTATTGACCCAACACCATCAAATAAGGCACCTATTATTTGAGAGCTGAGAGCCTTGGAAATGCAATAAAATGTATCCAGGTTTGGTAAATCTATTAGCTAACAAGTTGGAGCTTTAAAAATATGTTTTTGACGGAAATATGAACAAGTAAAGATCTTACAAATACAGCGTGATGGTGCAAAATTGACTTCAGGGTGTCCGTGCCACTTTCGGACGGAAAAGCTATCAGGTGGGTGGCCAAATCCTATCGTGGGGGCACCGATACTCGCAACCTGGGGGAAAGGGAGTGGGGTGGAAAGCGACATATCAGGGGAGCTATCAGCCTTTCAGTTCGACACCGTGGCCAGTTCATGGGGCGCCGATGGTCGATTGGAAGGGGGCGGGGCACGTGCCCCTCCCCACTGAATCAGTCTATGATAGGCAGTTATCTATTCGTTAAGATAATTCCTAGCCAGCTGTGATCATGATTCGTTGCCAGCACTAGGACGCTGTGGTGTCGAGTTGAGCCGTTGGACAGCAGCGACCCCGGACGTGACCGCGAGTGACCGGACGTGACCGTGAGTGACCGGACGTGACCGTGAGTGACCGGACATGACCGTGAGTGACCGGACGTGACCAAGCCTCACTACAGGGAACGAGAGGATTAGTTTCAAACCAAGTGAACGGCTTGACACTGGGTGGAACCAAGCACGACAGTTTAATGCCCGTCATACGCATACAGTGACTTTAATTGATATGAGAGAAGAGACTGAAATGAAGCAGAATGACATATCGTGCCGCGGGCCAGTAACCTAGGGAAACCTGTTGTTCACCGGCCTTCAAGGGAACGGAGAGAATACATGATTTTCCGTCTAGTTGTACCAGAGTCGTTAGAAAAAACAAGTCTATACTACCTTTTTGCGGGGAATAGGGAGCGACTGAAGATGATTTGTTTACGTGCAGCGGACGCCACAGTGTGACCGACACCGGGTGCTGAACCACCGACATATAATATCTATAAAACTACTAAAGACAAGCCAAGTCCCAGCCGCAACCCGCCAAACAAAACCGGGCGGACATGAACCAAACCATTTACATAGAGTTTGAACATAGTGTCCCAACGAATTCGAGCACAAGATCATTCTTACTGCGTGTCGGTACCGGGGTATGCGCCATCTTCAGTGCTATGGGGCGTGTAGCCCACCCTCTAAGATCTCGAAAACCTCGATAGGTAGGGAAAAGCAAAAAGTGGTTTTAGATAACCCGTCTTGATGTCTACCGGAAGGATTTGGATACAATGAAAACTTAAGTTCTGAGCCATAGTAGCAGACGAAGCAAAGCTATAGAAAACGTGTAAACACCATTGGAGTAATCTCATCAAGCTCAGTCAGATTAGGTATCAGAAAATTCAGTGTGTACCTGAAACCAGACCATGTCACCAACCAGGCCAATGTGGCACGTTTACGTTAGTAGGATCGATGGGCACCGTGGATCATCCTAGTTGTGAAAAACATTGAGCTCAAAACAGGCGCCAGTCCGGAGATTTGTCCTGTTTGTGGGAGAAACATGTCGGCTAATTTGTCACCTTTCTCAACTGACGTCACCATTTAGAGTGGCAAAATGGTAGGTTTCGACCCGTTAGGTATGCTTATGTATCATATGACATTGCCAGTTCAAATTTAAAAAATGACCTGACGTAAGGTCACTTCAAGTTAAGCATAAGCAACAACGTCCACCATTATGAACTGCATTTGGGAATCAAAAATACAATGATGTCAAAATAAACGATTTGTCACCTTTTTGTGATATTGTTTTGTGAACCAAAAATAGATCTCCCCATACATTTCCAATAAAGGTTATGCAGCTTTCATGACCTGGGGGGCGCGGTAGTGGAGTGGTCAGCATAGCTGGCTTCCACGAAGCACCCGGGTTCAAGGCCCGGTGGCTTCCCTGAAAAAGGAGCAAGCTGGCTCCCGAGAAACCCTTCCAACAGGGAAAGAGTTGGCGACGCTGTATGACCCTGGCAGTTGGTGCGTCGATAAGGCCCCAATAATAATTATTATTATCACCTTTCCTGACCCCGGGTCATCAATATGAAAATCCCAGCTCAACAAGGTGTTGTTCGCAATCACCTCATTATATTGTGCGAATGTGACATAAACGATTAAGTCTGACCTAATGCTGCACTTCAAACTTTTTAAAGTTAGGTCTCTTGAACTAAACTGGTGACAGACCTGAGACGATCGCAACCTAAAATCGGACAGCCTGTTGCGTACAAACCCACGTGGAGGGTGCACCAATTATGATGCACAGTGCCGTGTTCTGGCTACCTTTGAAAAATACTAGGGAATGACCAGTACCCCAACCACCCCTACTTCCATACCGGCTGTGTGCTATCCTAACAACATTTTGCATAGAGCCATTGGTCTATACTGAACTCTAGATGTCGTGCCTGCTCTGTCCTCCCCTTCAATGTTGGGTCGGATTACACTGCCTGTCGCTATTGTTTATGCCCCAGCGGACATCACTCCCGCCCCTCCCCACTAGCAGCAAGATCGAGCGGTGGGCGGCGGGCGGTGTGAGATACCATGCTTCTCTCTGCGCACGTCTGGTGACCTTGGCGCTGCCCTCGCTCCTGCCGCACGGCTCAGTTGCCGGCTGCAGGCAGGCGGTGCAGAGCGGGGCCACTGTTCAATGCTGGGATAAAGTTCGAGTGGCGAGACGTCCCGTGTTGCTTTTCTCGTAATCACGCGCTATATTACGGCTCAGGGTCAGTGTGGACGAACTGAGGAACAGTGGTGAGTGAGGCGCCGCTGGTAAAGCTAGCGCAGGGCTGGGTTAGCTGGCCGAGTGATCCGAGCGGATTTCATAGCAATATGTGTTTAACATGTTTAGACTGATGTGACTCGACCTGTGGTGTAGTGTGTTTCCTGAAATAGATACGGAGGAGTGAAGATTGGACCCTACGTTCAGTGGAAGGACCAGAGACTGATCAAATAGCACAGGTATGTGTTTTTCTGTGAAGGTTCCCTGCGGTCGCGGTAGCCCAAACGTTGTATGATGGGTGCCGAAACAGTGCTAGGACTGTAACATGATATACTGGGAGCAATATTGTTCGTAAAATGCCCGCATAATTGCGTGAATAGACATATTTACGGATTAACCCAAGCCAAATGACTCAGCGTGTTCAATTCTCCCAATCTTTATACTCTCCTACCTCCTCGGCTTTCTAAGTTTGGCCTGTGGCAATGTTACCTCTTTTAGCGCGCGATCTCGGTCGCAAACAATTGGAAGCAGTTTCAGGAAGACGATCATTGGATTTGATTTCACACTCGCTAAGGCTTCCAACATATATATCTGATACATTTTATTGATTTTGTCCTCCAGCATTTTTAGTCGCACATACGTCAGGATTCGCATCTGAACTAATTTTCCAAAACACATTCGTATAAATTACCCTTTTGGGCGTGTATATTGTCGAAGCAATGGTTACAATATATCTCCCAGCTCATATGCGGATCCAGGGGGCCCTTGTCCCTCCCCCGGCCGACCCTCGGGGCCCCCTGAAATGGTCACCGTTCCCCCTGGAAGGTCGATGGCGCCCTCCTGAAATATCGCTTCCCATTCCCCTCTCTCCGGGATGCGAGTATCGGCGCCCCACGATAGGATTTGGTGACCACCTCTTAGATTTTGCTGCCCCAAAATAGCGTGTTCCTGGTCTGGATGGGGCTCAGTCTCCCCCTTCCCCAGTCAACAATTCTGGATCCGCCTCGTATGTCACAATTGTTTATGTTTTCTAATAGACTCGGACACTTATCATCTTTTCCAGTCTTGAATCTTGCCCGACCACAACGCGGTGATTCAGTGTGTGTTTTAGGTTCCCCGGAGGTCCAATCTCGCCCAGAACAGGGCCTTATCTGTACTCGCCGTTAAGTCGACATCCACTACCCCTTTGTGTAAAGCTCATCACTCAGAGTGGCACTCTTCTGACGGCTCCAACTGCCTGCCATAAAACTTGAGCGTCTTCTTCAACAGGTGTCAGAGTTCGCCGGCGATGAAACTGCTTGGGGTCGACTTCGCGCCGCTGCGGCTGCCCCTGCAGCGGCGTCTGCAAACTTTCGCCGTCACGTTCTGGATCTGTACCTTCGTCTTCATGGGTCTGGGCGGCACGCTGCTGCTGCTGTACTGGCTGCTGTACACCCGGCTCTGGCCGCTCTCGGTAGCCTACGGCGTCTGGTTCGTCTACGACCGGGACGCCTGTAACCGGGGCGGTCGGAGGTGAGTGGCTGGTCCTGAGAGGGGCGGCCGGAGGTGAGCGGCTCGCACTGAGAGGGGCGGCCGGAGGTGGGCGGCTGGCCCTGAGAGGGGCGGCCGGAGGTGGGCGGCTGGCCCTGAGAGGGGCGGCCGGAGGTGGGCGGCTCGCCATGAGAGGGGCGGCCGGAGGTGGGCGGCTGGCCCTGAGAGGGGCGGCCGGAGGTGAGCGGCTCGCCCTGAGAGGGGCGGCCGGAGGTGAGCGGCTGGCCCTGAGAGGGGCGGCCGGAGGTGGGCGGCTGGCCCTGAGAGGGGCGGTGGAGGTGGGCGGCTGGCCCTGGGACGGCAGATCCGGATCGGATGCGAGCTAGGACGCCACGAATTAAAATTCAATAATTATTTTTCTTTCCCTGGGGAAAAACTCTGACTATAACGCCGAAACGTTTGAAAACAAATTATTGACTTTAACCGCTAACATTCTTCATCAGTTTCACAATATTGAAATGATCATTTGCAGCACACCCTCTGCGTGAGTGTAAACCGGTAGCTTAGAGAGCAGGCCGCAATATCTGCTCATCACCACAGAGCAAGTTTAATTCCATGATATCAATATAGGAGGGATATTTTTCATGATGGAGGGTCCGTGGTTCAGTGGTAAAGCACCTGCATTCTGAGCTACTGGTCTCGGGCTCATATTCCGACACAGTACCTGAATACCTACCTAAGTTGACCTGATCCCTCAAATCTCTCACAACAGGGTGAGGGTTAGTGAGGCCGTGTAACCCTGGTAGTTGGTGCGTCGTTAAACCCCAATAATTAGTATTATTTCATTATTCCTAGGACAAAACGTGGTGAATGAAACCAAGCTTTCTTGTAGAAAATGTCCGTTTTTTGTGAGCATCCGTTCTTTATATTTATTTCTTTGGCCATGAATATAGACGAACTCAGTTTCTGAGTATCCTTTAAATGTATTCCTTAGATATCATTTATGCGTCAAAGGTTTTATTTTATTTTATTTTATTTTATTAGGGCCACTCCCAACAGACACACTTTTTTCAATTACAGGGAGTATTGGCGTGGATGTTCCAAGGATCCTCTCCACCGGGTCAGATCAGACACGGAAAGCGGTTTCCCGCCGTGAGGATTGAACCCACGGTAAACCATGTTATCCGATCTGAAGACGGGCAACGAAGCCACGAGACCACCCGGCCCACTTTTGCACACAATTTTTATTTAAGCTAGAGGGGTTATTTTCAGCCACGAGTGTGTTGCCAGTCTTTTCTCGTCAACCTCTTTGATATAAGATGCATGGCTCCGAATGGGTTTCAGGTTTTTTTCATGTTTGTACGTCCCAATAATCTTGTGACGTGGCAAAGTTGTATTAAACAAGCCGGCATGTTTCAGTACTGATGTATAGTTTTGTCTCCCACTCTCGCTGACGTTTAGGTTATCTGTCAAAGCAAAAAAATAATATCTGCGAAGAAAGAGCCATGCCAAACCGAGCGAACAGCGTCTGACTTACATAGAGAAAGGCAACAAGTCGCCATACTGGTACCCCATTTTTATGTTTCTGCTCACACCTGCGGGGTAAGCTATGCCAACCATATATCATCTTTTGGGCTCTGCAAAGTTGTATCCACCCATATTATGGACATTCAGTCGGTGTTCTGGTGTGAGTGTGGACAACTACTGTTTTGCTGCCTGCTGGCAGATGGCAGTGGGTGCGCAAATGGCCACTGTGGAGATGGTACCGCGACTTCTTCCCCATCAGCATCGTAAAAACCTGCGAGCTCGACCCCAGCCAGAACTACATCCTCGGCTCTCACCCTCATGGTGAGACATCCTCGAGCTGCACAGACAGGGGGGCCAGTATGACCCGTGTGAGCGTCCGCCATCCGCGCTCGGCTGAGCTACACATACGGGTCCCGGACACAGTATCAAAGCACAGATTTTCACTCATGTGAACATTATAGGTGAGGTTTAAAAAATGACTTGATGTTGTGCTTAATTGAAAAACTAGACGTTTTTTACAGGTAGACATTGCTTTAACCCGCGCCCCACCGGGGTCGGCGCCACCTTCCCCCACCGGGGGCCTGATGGCCCCCTCAACTCCGAAAATATGGCCGTTAGCGCAAATCTGCAAAGTGCAATAGAAAGCCGCGTGAATTCAGTAAGAAATTACCTCGCATGTTTAGTGCTCAGGTCAATGGTTTGACCTCCAGAGGTCAAATTAGGTCAAGATCGGCTATTTTCACTCAAATATGCAATGATTAACAAACTGGGCATAACTCTATGTCATTAGAGCTATTGAGGCCTGGTAAAGTACATTTGATAGCAAATTGCCAGTACTTTTCCGCTATGTGGAACGTAAGGACCTCCCGCCAGTGGTTTGACCTCCAGAGTTCACCTCGTGACCTAATATGACCTGAGGTCAGAAAGGTCAAAAGTAACCTGCCGTATATCAAATGAAACCAGTGACAAGACAAACAGATGGTGTTTGTTTCACCGCTCTAGCTCAATTAGGTCAAAAGTTATTGTCAAAATACTGTTTTTGACCTCTGGTGACCTTGCATGACCTTGGAAAAGTCAAAGGGCAAATATGACCCCTGGGATCCGTGAAACGGTGTCCAAAAACGTTGTTCTGAGCATTCTGAGTATTTGCAATCATTTGTGTGGCTTTTATATCATGAAATAGCTTTTCCCCATGCTTTTCCAATGGGAGAGGTCGCCTCGTGACCTGACCTCAGGGCACGAAATCGAAAAATCCCGGATATACACCTTGTAAACCCTGGAGGGGTCATGAAGTGTACGAAGTTTCAAATCGATGGACTTTAAAATGTAGCTCTTACAGAGCTCTAAAGGTGAAGTGAGGTGACCTTGGTTGACCTCGTCTGGTGACCTGACCTTGGGTGACCCGGGGTAAAAATTTCAGGGATGATGGGAAAATGATGCAGTGAGAGGTAGAGCCCTCAACCGCGGTGCTGCGCCTCGTCGTTTTTCTGCTATCCCGGAAAAACCTTAGGGGCCATCGATGGCCCCCCGGTGGGGCGAGGGTTAACATGCGCACTGACGTGAGTCTGAGCCTCCTTCGCTTTGACGGGGGCTGGTACACGTCCCCGGGTACCCGCCCCGCTAAGATCTCGAGAACTACGCTAGATAGCGAAAAACGGTACACTTTCTTGGATAGTCCATACAAATTTCTATAGAAAACATTTGAACCATTTTTTCTGGCCTTAATTGGGGTCACTAGAGGTCAAGGTATGCCACCATAGGGATACATGTACGTAAATGAAGGTTTTCAGTCAGTACATCTGAACTAGTCAAGATAGAGCAAAACATTATTTTAGACCATTGGAATCTTCGCAGAAATCGGAATCGAATGATATATATGACCTTGCTAGGTAAAATCAGGTTAAATCTAGGATTTGACCTAACCTGAGGTCATGTCAATGTCAGATTAGATAAAAGGGCATAGGTATCATTAGAATTGCAAGGATAAGGCAAATATAATGCGGTTAAAATTATTGCTCTATCACCATTTATTACTAAGTTATTCAGTTTATTCAGTCAGTTCAGTTTATTTGTCTCATGTATTTGCAATGGAGAGGTCATGGCTCGTACCTGACCTTAGGTCATCGATATAAAAAATAGGTACAGGAAATATTTTGTAGAACTCGGCGGGCCCATCATGTGATGAGTTTTAATATAATAGGTTCGTTCACCCTGTTTTGACGTATGCTATTTTTTTAATAAATTTTGTACAAGTTGTTCCCAGTCCGACTGTTGGAGTCGGAGTCTCACTAAAGTCATCAGGGGACTTGTCACGGAGACTCCGACCCCACCACCCGAACGAGCAACTCTCACAATGAAGGGTTAATTTAGAAGCCAAAGTTTAACGTCCCACAAAGCACAGGGAGCCCCGTTATCTTAAACTTTATTAGGTGAGGTCACTTGACCTGCACCAGTGACCTGACATGAGATGACTTAACTTTCAGATTTTGTAAAAATTGTAAAATTGATCAGAGAAAAGGTATGCTAAGTACGGTGGCGCTAAATGCCGCCATTTTTTATTCTGCCTCCAAAAGTCCGAGGGGGATGGACCCCCTCCCCGTCAATACGTGTTAAAGTGAAATTAATACTGAGTTCTTTGATAGACGTTATTACTTTTTCATTCCAGCTGGCTCCCACAAGGTGATATATACGCCAGTAGCTGACCGCTCAGAAAGTACCAGATCAAGTCGATCCTTGTTTTACCACAGATTGAGCTGTGATGAGAGAACAGTTGTGGCGTCATTACTAATGTACAGCCCCGTTAAATTCAAGAGGGCAGCTTCATACATACCTATAGTGTGTGTTTGAAAGTGCCTGTCTTCAGGTACTGGGCTGTCCAGTATCTAAGGATAGGCACAGTCCTTAGGATACAGTCTGCGCTTACGTCTTATGTATCCACGGAGTGTGCGCAGCCACTTGGCACTACTACGAAAATGCACATCTGAAGAAGCTCTTTAAGCCTAAAGAAGTTGCATCAGTCAAAATATTTTGCCAGCGTTATCGAAATGTGCTGAACTTCACATATTCGTCCAAAAATGGCAGGCGAGCACTACGGATGCTGTTATAGTCTTGGATGTGGACTTTTCCTCTCATTAAGTTATGCGATTATGATGCATATTAAACTAGTCAGCTTACCTAAGCTGAAATGTATCAAATTTTCAACATGGATAACCAAATGTCAGCTGAAAAAATTATTCAACAACGGGTTTGTAAATCAAAGTCCCCAGGACAAGTTGTAATAACTTTTGAGCGTGCTTGTGTGGCACTGCAAACTTCGCGATCGATCCGTTTTGAACGCAAAAAGAATCTTACAAGTCTGCGGTGGCGGTGTTTCGGGCTGCTTCGACTTGCCGGGGTACATTGCAACTCGGTCTGGGGGCAACTGGACGCAGACAAACTTACCGCTACTGGGCGGGATTGCAGGCCACAGCTTGAAAGCGATGTAATCATCGTCCTAACCGCGCCCGCCCCCACGCCTGGTTCAGTGGCAGACGTCACAGTTAGGGTGTGGGCAGAGTAGACAATGGGTGCCCCTGTTGCCATGGAACTGGACTGCGGAATGCGGCCACCGACTGTTTCAGGCGTGCTGTCTGCGGGGGCGTTCTCCAACTTCTGCACAGAGGCCAACAACTTCTCTGAGCTGTTCCCGGGCCTGACGCCTCACATGCTGACTCTGGAGGGAAATTATTCACAGCCCTTCTATAGAGAGTTCTTCATGACTTCAGGTAAGGGTGTCAGGGAGCGGATGACTCAATTTGAATCGGAGACACATGCCTTTTTTGGTTTTAGCCGTCGAAGCGTTAATCCGAAATTGTGTCTGATTTGGCTGTAGTTGAAAAGTGCGCAGGGGATAATATCGGATGATATCGGATGATGTCTCAGGATGCTTTGTGGTCCAATTTCACATTCGTTCATAACCCCGCAGGGTGGCTCAGTTAGTCCACAAGAGGTCATGAACCAGAATTTTGGGAACTAGTTTTTAGGTATTTGAAGCTGTTAAGTGATATATTCATATTGCCCTGCTCTTTTTACTGTTTGCCATTGGCTACAGAAGGCCGCTCCCCTAATTAGACGGTTTATAGGTTCATCACCAATATTTCATACAATGCCGGTGTATATTCATATTTAAAACTAATCTGTTGATCTTATTGTACCTATACTGCTGCAGAAGCAATAAACATGTGTATCATGAAAAATGCAAGGAAGGAATCGTTTAGTTTCACCACGTGCAGCTATGCAGTTCCATACCTCGTGCCGGAGCAGCCGATGCTGACATGAGCTTGCGGCCGCCGAGGCGGTGTGGCGGCCAACGCGCGCTCCATGCAGTACTTGCTCTCGCGACCCGAGCGAGGTCGGATGCTGGTGCTGGTGGTGGGCGGGGCGCCCGAGGCGCTGCTGGCCCGGCCCGGGGTAGCGCAGCTCTACTTCAGCAAACGAAAGGGCTTCATCAAAATCGCCCTGCGCACGGGGTATGACCTCCTCCTGTGGCAGCCAGCCAAGTGTGGTTTTCATAAGCTGATATCTTAAATACCTCTTATTAAACTATGTACCCATTTGTGCTCATAGATTAGTTGTCTTCTTTACTTTTTAGATATTGTCTCAATACGCGCAGTAATGGGTTCTGAGCGCCCCCGCATTCATTTTCAGAGATTGCAGGAGTAACATTCGCGGACGAAAAATGATAATTTAGATTTGAGAAAATTGATGAGGTGTGCAGTAATTGTTAAAAATCGGTTTCTAATTTTTTACTCACAGGCTTTCAGAGTCAGACCTATATTTTGAGGTTCTCGCAACCGTGTGGTCACACTAGTTCACTTGCATTGTAGACCGACGTCTGACTGACATGCGATCGGGATGATATGTCAGTCACCTCACATTAAAGGGAATGTGGCACCTTGGTCGAATCCTGAAATTCAGTGTAATTAGGGGTATTTTTAACCAAAACCATGAAAATTTCCATGGTTTTTGTGAAAAATCTACAAATAAGCTCAATGTTTTTATTTTTAAAATCCTCCTCTATTGTAAGAAATAAACATCTGCCTGTGCACGACGTCATGATCACGATATAAAGGTGTCCATTCCCTTAAAGGATGCACTTCATCGTGATTCGAATGAATACCAAGTTTAAACAAGTCGGAAACAGCACTAATATATAATTTGTCTAACTCAGATTTTTAAAAACTAAAACACAATTCATATACACAGGCAAGTTGTCATTCTTTTGTATGACATCTCTACGTAATATATAGAATCAAGCCCTTAAGCGTTTAGTAGGCAGTGGTTAATCATGGCATATAAGCAATATTATTTATTTTAAGGAGTATTTTAAAATCAAAATATTAGTCAAAATATTATTAAAATATTGAGAATATTTTCAGGAAGTAATGAGTGGTTTCATTATTTTGGCTAAAAGTACGCCTAATTACACTAAATTCTGGATTCACAAGGTGCCACATTCCCTTTAAGGCTGAGGTCGAGTTTAAAGGCAACAGGGCAAGGTCATGCCAGCCATTTTCAAGGCAATTGACCTCAGCACTACCAGTCAGATGACGTAAAAAACAGTCAAATCACGTCACGTATTTTGACGTGCATTCTGTTACTAGAGGAGTTTGTGTCGAAACTGGTCGGGTTAGAGGCCTCCTGCTATTCACATTCGAGCTCAAATGAAGCTATATGCTGAGTCGTGCCAGGAAGACCGTGACGTATGTCGGCCAGGATTGATCTCGATGTCGTCTGTGGCTTCTTCAGGACCCCGCTTGTTCCCGTGTTCAACTTTGGCGAGAATGATATCTACTCTCAAGTATGGAACCCGGAGGGTTCGCGTTTGCGCCGGCTGCAGGAAGCCTTCATGCACCACATGGGCCTGGCGCCGGTGCTCTTCCTCGGGCGTGGCATTCTGCAGTACAGCTTCGGCATGGTGCCTTTTCGGCGCCCCATAACAACAGTCGGTAGGATGATCTATAGTTTTAAATTGAAATATGGTCTGAGAACGTGTGAAGGAGAGACCCGAGTCTCTTCCTCTCAACTTTGTGGGTGAGAATCTCCCATGCACCTGACGTTAGACCCAGCACCTATTGACAGATGAATTCAACAATGAAAAGCACGTGATTCTTATCACTGCCATTTTATGTCCCCAGGCTGTCCCTCGCCCGTCTTCCGTTATACCTGTTCTTCGTTGCTATAAGACGTATTAGAGAACATAAGGGTGGTGGTTCAGATTGTTTCTGAGGGACAAATTGTGTATTGAGTGATAACGGAATGATCATTTATTGCATGCTTAACTTGTATATATTTTGTGTCGCCCCCACCCCCTTACCACTTTTGCTGCTGGCTTTGCCGCCCAATAGGTGTTGTTGTTCTGTTCAAATCAATATTTGGGCGGAAGGGAGCGTGCAGCACAACGGTTTTGACGGCTCGATACTGAGCCATGGCCCCGCTGGGTTATACCGAACTACGTAGTTTCGGCTTCCATTTCAAGGCACATGTTGCGAAACTCCTGATAGTTGCATTGATTGCAGCCTCCGGTAGCCGTTAACCTCCCTTCTAGTTCAAAGTAAGTTGCAAAGCATTGATCTGGGGAAGCGAAGTGGGCTCTTCTCGCGGTCGTAAGTCTATCTTCTGTTTTCATTGGGCGTCCCAAAATAAAAACAGGTCACTGCTAGATAAGAACAGCCTCTCTCATGTGAATGTTTCACGGAAATTTATTGAATTTTAATGCCTCTCACTCACTTGCGCACCTAATTTCGTCTAGCTGACATTCAAAATTGGGGCTGAACGGCCTCATAATGCCTGATCCATTAGTTCGGCTTTTGCCTCTCGAGCCTTTCGTGTAAAACCGTCCAGGCGATGGATACATTTTTATCGTTGATAAAGCTATCATTCCAAACGAGATTTTAGGGGCTTCATTCGCAAATCACAGCTGGTGAATCAGCAGAGTACCGGATCCAGTCGATCACGTTCTTCACAGCATATGCTGTGTTGATTTTTCGGTCCCTGTTCACTGTCTAATATCCAAAACGGTGAGACTTTGTGGAGACCAGCGTTGCCGTGTTTTCGACAGTGGGGAGTCCAATACCGGTGGAGAAGACACCGGAGCCCACGCCACAGCAAATAGACGAGCTGCACCACAAGTACCAGATCGCTCTGAAGGAGCTCTACGACGCACACCGCCACCACTACGCCCAAGATCCAACTGTTGAACTCCAGTTTAAGTAGCTAATGGAAGGGTGAACATTTTATGCCATTCATTTTCCAAAGTGAAGCTCATGGTAGCCAAAGAAAATCGATCAGGTACAAAACGACAGCCTCGTTCGTACGTCGTATGAGGCTGGAACCGAAGGTATGAGCACTTACCTTTACATGTATCTGGTGCAGACGGACCTAGTCTTTGGGCCTGTGGACTGCTCTGTGTGTATGACTGGATATGAAACGGTGGGTTGCACAGGTGTGCTGGACCCCAATGTTTCCACCCCAGAAGCCCAGGAGCACAACTTTCGTCGCTTAACTTTACTGGCAGTGCAATGTCATCGAATCCAGCCGCTTCCTGGATTGTCGCCTGTCATTGTGGTGAATTTGTCAGTGATTTGGAGTGAAGTATGACTAAGGCTAGCTGATGCTGTTGGTAGCAGCCGCTTTTGTCGTGGACCAAGGGTTCCTTACTGGATTAATAGTGGGGCTCAGGAAAGCATTGTTGCCATCGTGGGTGGGGTCTCCCATAGACTTTGTATATAGGGCTTGTAGTGCCGTGCCATCGTTAAAGGGAATGTGGCACCTTGGTCGAATCCTGGAATTTAGTGCAATTAGGCGTACTTTTAGCCGAAAATAATGAAACCACTCATGATTTCTCTGAAAAATGTACAATAAGCTCAATATTTTGATTTTTAAAATACTCCTCTAGAAAAAAGAAATAAATATCAGCCTGTGGATGATGGCATGATCTGGCAACCACTACCATACTTGAAACGCTTCAAGGGCTTCGATTGGCTGGTGCTCATCGTGACGTCAGCATAAGTCATCACACCAGCAGCTCACAACAATGGCCGCCCGGCGACGGGCTGATGAGAGGGCTGATGTCAGGTAGGTTTTGGCTTTTTTCTACGGAAATATCGAGGTCCAAGACAAATTATATATGGAGTACCGGGTTTTCTGACTTGCTTTACAACTTGGCTATCTCAGTTAAAATCACGTTATGAAGGTGCCACATTCCCTTTAAGCAATCTAGGACTCCCGGGTCGAGAAGAGATTTCTAGCCTTGGTTTCGACCCCTCCTCCCCAACCGCGGGCCAGTATTTCATCAGCCACGAGGTTCACTTACCATGGGCGCCCCTGATGATTTTCTTGGCTGTCCGAAGAAGATAACAGCCCTCCATAGGTACAGTAGTAATCAACCTGTGTGTCAAGTGATGGTTTAAAAGGAATGTGTCACCTTGGTGCAAATTTAGAATGTGGTGGTTTTAGGGACAATCTATGTTGAAAATAAACGATTCGGCTTTATTTGTGCTGAAATTTTTTCATATGCCCAATATTCATTGTATTTCATTTTCCTTTGTTAGCAATAAAAAGTCTCCAAATTAGCGTGACACCAAATTGGCGTATAAGCTGGTAATGTTTTGTCCCGGTTTATCATTTTCCTGTTTTATATTTTAAAACATAATTCAGGTAATTAAACTAGTTAATAAACCAAGTTAAACTCTACTCATCCATACTTCAAAGTAACTAACTCACGGGGTTTTAAAGCTGTCATAGCGAAAACATTTGTCCTGCTGCATGCGCAGCGGGGTTCGAGCTCATGCTCAGTGAGCATGACGTCACTTTCCTGATATCGCTTCATAGCACGTTAACACCCGGGGTGGACAGGGTCAGTGGGGCGGGGAGGTTACCTTTTTCTGCGAACGGCAAGTTCTGGGACATATGAAATATCGATCAAGCGGTTTCCCGGCATGTTCTATCACATTTTTTCCGGTGACGGCCTAGGCGCTGTATTTGATTCACATATCATTATTGTATCATAAGCCCTCACCAATGTTCTATCACATGGCTATCTCTGTTCGAATCCCTTTATGAAGATTGCATGTTCCCTTTAAATGTGTCACGTAGGTATATGGTAGGCACACAGTGGAGATTTGGTCAAAATATCGACAGGTGCAAGCAATGTTTGAGTACATATGTATATATTGTTCAGGTGCATTTTAAGTACAATATTGTAGCTCAGAATCCTGTGTTAAATTCTGCAGTTGCATAGCTTGTATGCGTATCAAGGATTTTGTGAGAAATATCACAAGCAAATGAAATCCTTGGCGGTTTTTACAAACAGAGCTGTGATCTATCATCCGAAGTATTCCTCGACGGGCCATTGTTCGCCTCAGGGTTCCGAGGGGCCGTATTTTGATGTCGAGAGTACGATAAAACTAGGTGCATGCGCGCCGATCTGCTATACTCATGGCTAGCGAACGCCCGCGCCGGGCAGGCGGGACCCAGAGACGAAGGAAACCTTTGAAAAGTAGCGGAGGCCGACTTTAGAGGGGCCCATCTCAAGGAGGCTCCAGCCGAAAGGGGCCCATAATTATGGGCAGTTTTTAAACCGCTCGTTTGGTGTCAATAAGGCACGCATGCACACCGGCCTACACTAAGTATTTCCATACCTGACTTCTGCAGTTCCGTAGTACGCTCTCTTCAATCCCTGGACGATTAAAAGGCCCAGGCACCTACTACCATAGTGCTTCCAGGTGAACCCCGTATACTGGACCCAATCTAACTCCACACTTCCCACTCTGTTCCCATCCAGGGTTGCCAGGTTTTTGCGGCGGAAAAAAACGTAACCGAGTTAGAGAAAGGGTAAAAAGATGCCAAATTTCATTTTCACTAAAATGGCCGAATAAATACCACAAACACCAGATTAGATACTAAAACGACCCCTAACGGTAGTCATAAACACACAGAAAAACGACTTGTATAACTGTTGAAACATATTTGTTGACAGTTTGATATTGACTTGAAACAATATTTTTTAGCACACTACCCATTGAATAGGAAGCCAGGAGTGCCCTTCCAATCCTGCGTGGCCACCAAATGATTTTATCAACATAACCAGAATATTTGTCAGCATCATCAATTATATTGGCCGCACCACTCCCCGCCAACATTTAATATTTGTCCTGTTTTTCCGTCTGTAAATTTTTTGCTCTTGAACAGTGGCGTATCTAAGATTTTGATAACTGGGCGAGGGCAAAGCCTCAGAGGGCGCACTTTTTCATCAACTTTTCGCCCAAAGAGCACCTATAGTATCTCATCCTTTGCGTCCGGTTTTCGGGGACCATCATTTTTGTGGGTCGTGTTTTTAACAAAGTTCTGGCACTCCCTCCCACCGCCATAACATATTGTCTGCTGCTCTGTTGCTTTTTTGGTGTCAGAACATCTTATTCAAGAGCGAAAAAGGCCAAAAGAAGCAATATTTGTACAAGGGGCAAACAAAAAAATAGCTTAGGTGCCAGCTGCTAGAAAAAGGACCAGAAAAGGTCAGACTCCATGGCAGGGCTAACCGAAGAAATCACAGGGCCAAACACGACAAAAAGACCAAATTCGAGATATTCGGCCAAAAAATGGCCAACCTGGCCCTCCAACAGGAAACGCAGATCATCGGATGTGACGTCATACCTCGTTGCATATAACACAAGGAAATTGAATGATCAAATATTCAATTTTTTGCAAAAACAGGCCCAGAATCGAAGATGAAATTATTATATATTTAATTCGGAATAAACTTGATTGCCGTGTATTCTCACAAATTCGTAAGCGAGCAGTGCCACTAGCAGCACTTTGACACGAGGCCCAAAGGTAAAGGAATTCCTCGCAGAGCACGAATAAACGCCGAACAGCGCCAAACCCACGTGCTAAACATCACCTTGGAACTGTCGGTTATCAATAACTAATTGCAACTTGCTTTATTGACTGTTTTGATTGTGGGAATCATGCTTTTATATATAAAAACGAAATTTATAAATGTCACCTGAGCTCCTAATGGTAACCAGTTTTGGCTAAAAACGCCTCATTTGTGCTCGCATTCATTTCCTAGCGTGATTCATTCATTTCCCCCCGTCTTCTTTCATTGAATAGCTTCGTGGTGTTATTTGTTCCATTTTGCCGTGGAAGACGGCCCCGGCCTTGTCACGCCTGCCTATGTCCGAGAGACAGCTGCTGCTCGGCGTTGTGGATGTCTGTCCGAATTCGTGCTCTGTGCTGGGAATCATCTGGGCTGGAGTTTGATTGGGTCCAGTTTTCGGGGGACTTTTGGACTTTTTACGAAGCGTTCCTCAACCAGGGGACTGAAGAGAGCGTACTTCGGAACTGGTTCCTGTCCTGCTTTAAATGGACTGGAATATTGACTAAAGCCTGGCTCCGTGCTCTCTCCGACGTGGAATACAGATCCGTGATCATCTCTAACGAGATTAACTTTCGTCCTGGAACGACTCAACCCGCGCCGCACTGGGGGTCCGGCGCCACCGTCGCCACACATAATGTGGGGGAACGTGGCTCCGGAATCGTGTAACATAATGACCTCCCGCCAGTGGTTTGACCCCCAGAGGGCACCTCTTCGCCTAACATGACCTGAGGTCACGGAAGGTTAGTAGGGGACCTTGTTGTATATCAAATGAAAGCCAGTGACGAGGAATACACAATCACGTTTAATTCAGTGCTCTAGCTTGATTAGGTCAGACACTATCGTCAAAGTAATATTTTTACCCCTGGTGACCTATGGCGACCTTAGATGGGTCAAAAAGCAAATATTACCCCTGGAATCCGTTAAAGGTTGGCCGATAATGTTTTTTTCTGAAAAAAATCTGAGCATCTGCAGTTTTTTCTAACTTTTAGTTTATAAGACAGCTTTCCCATGCTTTTGCAGTGGGAGAGGTCACCTCGTGAACTGATTTCAGGTCACCAAATCTAAGAATCTCGGATAAACATTTTGCAGACTCTGGAGAGTTCACCAAGTGTTAAAAGTTTAAAATCAATCGGCTGAGAAATATAGCTATGATAGAGCTCAAAAGTAGAAGTGAGGTGACATTGGCTGACCTCGCCTGGTGACCTAACCTAGTGCAGCTCGGGGTAAAAAATTCAGGGATGGTGGAGACATGATGGGGTGAGAGGTAGACACCTCAATCGTGGTGCTGCACCTCGTCGTTTTTCTGTTATTCTGAAAAAATAGGGGGCCATCGATGGCCCTGATGGGGCGAGGGCTAAAAAGCAGAGTCTGACATAACAGTCACACACGACATATATCAGTGCAAAGTGTTCTGACTGAAAGTACTTGACAGGCAAAGACGTTGAGACTGGTTACACTTCCTGTAAAGATATTTCAGGCTCTATGTCGTGAGCTAGAAGTCTGAATCCAGGAAAACCCATAGTTACTAGCAGGGCATTGCTATAGCTATACCTGGTCTTGAAGTGAGCCAAGGTCAATGACAGATTGAGTCAATAGGGTGGATGAGTCAAAAGGTGACCCTTTATGGCTGGATAGCTCAGACTGAAGGGAGCCAGGATCTCTGCTCTGGCGTAGAGGCTTATTAGGCCCTTTATAGGCCAGTTAACCCTCACCCCACCGGGGCCATCGATGGCCCCCTAAGGTTTTTTTCGGAATAACAGAAAGACAATGAGGCGCAACACCGCGTTTGAGGGGTCTACTTCAAACCCCATTAATTTTCTTATCCCTGAATTTTTAGTTCGGGTCACACTAGGTCAGGTCACCAAGCGAGGTCAAACAAGGTCACCTCATTTCAATTGTGAGCTCTACCATAGCCATGGGCGTAGGAACTGGTTGAAAAGTGGGGGGCCAACCCCAGAGGGGCCCTACTCAAGGGGGACCCCAGCCCAAGGGGCCCATAATTATGAGCAGTTTTAAAACTGTTCATTTGGCGTCGATAATACACGCATACACACGGGCCTACACTAAGTATTTCCGTACATTACTTGTTAGTTACGTCTTTTCCAATAGTTCACTCGCATCGAATAGCTCTGTGGTGATGTATTTTCACTTCGTAGTGGAAGACGGCCTGTAGACGGCTCTTCACGCCCGTTGATGACCGCGGGACGGCTGCTGTTCGGCTTGTGGTGCGGGTTGCGTGTCCGAATTAGCGCTCTGTGTTGGGAGCGGTCTGGGCTAGATTTTGATAGGGCCCAGTTTTCGGGGTCCATCTGGGAGCACTCGGGTAGTAGGTGCCTTGGCCTTTTTCATGAAGCGCTTTCGGTCCAGGGGTTTGCAGAGGGCATACGCCAAAACTGGAACTTTTCCAGACAAGCTGTCGTGCCCGCCCGGGTTTCTTGTTTTATATTGCAGTTGCGGATATTTGTATATGCGTTGCGGCGGTCCACCACAGAACAGTGGAGGGCTAGTGGCTCCCCTGGCCCGCCACTCTCTCGTTTCCTATGCATAGGCATAGCGGCATAGGCCGCTCAGAAGCCGCCAAGTCATCATAGAGGCCCCCCAGTGTCCAAACCATGGCTCAGGAACCAAATCAGTCAGCTCTGGGGGCCCCAAACCTGCTCATGGGCTAAAGGGACCGGCTCATGGGACCACCTTATTAAGGGACCCCACATAAGCACAGAGCCCTAAAAGCTCCGAACAGGGCGCCCATATTATGTCAGGAAGCCAGGCTAGCTTAGGGGCCCGGCTCAGCTCAGGGACCCCAGGTTGGCTTATATAGGGTCTCAGAACAGCTCAAGGGACCCGTTTAAGCCTACGGATCCCAGCTCAGTGACCCTAGCAGGGTTCAAGGGGGCTAGACCAGCTGGGGACCCCAGTTCAGCACAGGGGCCACATATTAGCTGTGGGAGACAAGCTCAGCTCAGGGGCCCAGGTCGGCTGATATAGGGTATCAAACCAGCTCAATGGGCCATTCAAGGTATCGGCCCCCAGCTTAGCTCAGGGACGCTAGAACTGTGCAAGGGCTCCAGACCAGCTCAGAGGCCCCATATAAGCACCGGGGGCCTCAGCTTAGCTTAGGGCTCGAATTAGCTGTGGGGCCAGCACAGCTCAGGGGCCCCCAAGTTGACTGATATAGGGTCTCAGAACAGCTCAATGGACCAACTCAAGCTCATGGTCCCCAGCTTAGCTCAGCGGGTCCTATAACTGTGCAGGGGGCCCCAGACCAGCTCAGGGACTGCTCAGTTCAGCAGAGGGGCCTCATATTAATTTAGAGCCCAAACTAGCTTTGGGGCCTAGCTCAGCTCAGGGACCCCAGGTCGGCTGGTGTAGGGCTCAGAACAGCTCAAGAGGCCCATTCAAGCTCATCGACCCTAGATCAGCTCAGCGGACTTAATAACAGTGCAGGTGCCCCAGACCAGCTCAGGGGTTGTTTAGTTCATCACAGGGCGCCTGAGATTAGCTAAGGGCCCAAATTAGCTTTTAGAGGTCTAGCTAAGCGCAGGGTCCCAAGTCGGCTGATGTAGGGTCTCAGAATAGCTCAACGGTTCCAGCTCAGTGACTCTAAAGTATTCAGGGATCCCAGACCATCTCGGGGTCCCCAGTTCAGCACAGCGGGCCCCAGATTAGCTCAGATGACCAGATCAGCTTAGGAGCCCGGCTCAGCTAAGGGGCCCCAGGTCGGCCTATATAGGGTCTCAGAACAGCTTAAGGAGGCCACTTTAAGCTCATGGCCCCCAGCTCAACTCAGGGGCCGTATAAGTGAGCCCCAGATAAGCTCAGGATTCCCAGTTTAGCTCTGAGGCCCTCCTAAGACCAACACTTAGCGGCACTCGCGAGGCTAATTTTCGGCCCCTCCCCCGATTAGCTGTCAGGGGCCCCTGGGCCTTATTACCGGGGCCTCTTAGACCAAAACCGAGGGGGCCCCTGAGTATATCTCGGAGTTCCTAAGATAAATTCTCGGCAGCACCTCTGAGACTACCTATCGGACCCCCAGATTTGCTCTCGGGTGGCCCCAGACATAGAGTCTCGCGGGGCATCCAGGTTAGCTCTTGGGGTCCCCTGAGACTGACTTTCGTGGGCCCCTGGGACTGACTCCCGATAGCAATCTGAGACTAACACTGGGGCGCCCCTGAGACTAACACTCGGGGGTGTCCCTGAGACTGAGCAATTGGCGCTTCTGAGACCTACTCTAGGAGGCCCCAGATTAGCCCTCAGGGGTCTAAGGCCAACTTGGAGCCCGTGAGATCAAAACTCGGGAGAACTTCTTGGGATTACTCTCAGAGCCACAACATTAGCTCTCGGATGCCCGTGAGACTGACTTCGGGGGGAGGGGCCTCTGAGACTAGCTTTTGAGCGCTCCCCGAGGCTGATTCTTGGGGCCCCGTAGACAAAAACTCGGGGGGGACAACCTGAGGCTAATTCTCGAGGGCATCCAAGATCACCTCTCCACGGCCCCCTGAGACAATCACTCTGCTGCACAAATGAGACTAACTCTCAGGACTCCAGATGATCACTCAGGGGCCCCCTGAAAGTAAATATTGTCTCCTGAGAGAGGCACCCTTGAGACTATGAGGGGCCCCTGAGACCAGCACTTGGCGGCACTCATGACGCTAATTCTCGGGCCCCATATTATGTATCAGGGCCCTTGAGAGAAGGTCCCCTTAGACCAACACTGATGGGGTATCTGATAATAACTTATCCCGAGATTAGTTCCCAGGGACCCCTGAGACTGACTCCCAGGGGCCCCCTGAAAACGACTCTCGAGGGACCCCTTAGACCGATTCTCAGGGGGGCAAGGCTTCTGAGGCTGACTCTCGGGGGCCCTGAGACCAACTCTCGGGGCCCCCCTGAGATCAACTCTTGGGATCCTCTGAGACTGACTCAGGGACCCCTGAAACCGACTTCTGGGGGCCCTGGGATAGACTTTTGGCCCTGAGACTAACTCTCGGGCCCTCTGAGACTATATCTTGTGGCCCCCCTGAGCTCGACTCTCGGAGGCCCCCTGAGACCGACTCTTGGGGTCCCCTGAGATTGACTTCCAGGAGCCCCCTGAAACCGACTTTGGGGGTCTGAGACTTAATCTCGGTGGGTGGGAGGCTGAGACCGACTCTCGGACCCTCTGAGACCGACTTTCGGGAGTCCCTTGCGTCCAACTCTCAGGGGCCCTGGAAACCAACTTTCGGGGGCCCCTGAGACCACCTCTCGGGGGCCCGTAAGACCAACTCTTGGGGCCCCTAATGCTAACTCGGGGCGGAGGGCCCTGAGACCGACTCAGGGCCCCTATGAACAAATCTCGGGGGCCCCTGAGACTGACTCTGGGGGCCCCCTGATCAGAGAATCCTTTAGAGTACTTACGATCGGCCCAAGGGCGGGGAGGCGTCCGCGAACCCCTTGGACTCTCCTTGGCTACTCTACTGGTCCCAGTCCATCTCAGGGGGTGGGGGGGGGGGTGGGCAGTTGTGCACAGTGGGTCACAGATTAGCTCAGATGACCAGATCTGCTTAGGAGCCCGGCTCAGCTCAGGGGTCCCAGATCGGCTTATATAGCGTCTCAGAACAGCTCAAGGAGGCCACTTCAAGCTCAGCTCAGGGGCCCTATAACTCTGCGTGAGCCCCAGATAAGCTCAGGAGCCCCAGTTTAGCACAGGGGGCATCAGATTAGCTTTGGGGGCCGAGATCAGCACAGGGGCCCCCAGATCGGCTTGTATAGAGTCTTTGACTAGCTCAAGGGGTCCACTCAGGCTGATGGCTCCCAGTTCAGCTTAGGGACTATGCAACAGTTCAGAGGGGCATAAACCAGCTCGAGGGACCATAGATTAGCTCAAGGAGCCCCAGGTTAGCTCATAGGACATCAGAGGTTAATTCAGGGGCCCCTGAACAGCTCAGGGGCCCCAGGCCGACTCATAAGACCTCAGATCAGCTCAGGGGTCCAGGCCAGCTTTATAAGAGGCTTTCCGAGCAAGCTATAGGGTCCGTTTGGGTTTCTTGTTTTATGTTACAGTTACTGGTATTTTCATATCGATTGCGGGGCCCTCACAGAAAAGTGGGGGGGCAGTGGCCCCCTGGCCCCCCCGGTTCCTACGCCTATGACCATAGCTACATTTTTAACCCATCGATTTGGAACTTTCTACACTTTATGATAATTTCAGGGACTATCAACTTTATATCCGGGATTTTTAGTTTTTGTGACCTCTCCCATAGAAAAAGGGTGGGAAAAGCTATCTTATGTTTCAAAAGTCACAAAAAAATGATTAAAAAATGCTCAGATTGCACAGAAAATTGTTCTTGGAAACCATTTCATGGATTTCAGGGCCAACATTTTCCCTTTGACTTATCTAAGGTCATCACAGGTCACTAGGGGCAAAATACGGTATTTTGACGATACCTTTTGACCTAATCAAGCTAGAGCACTGAATTTAACGCCTTCGTGTTTGCCTCGTCACTGGATTTCATTTGGTATACGACAAGGTCACTTTCTGACCTTTCGTAACCTCAGGACATATTAGGTCACGAGGTGACCTCTGTAGATCAAACCTCTGGCTGGATGTCATTATATTTCACATGGCGGAAAAAGCCCTGACATTTTCATCTCAGTTTTTTACCAGATCTCAATAGTTCGAATGGCATGAGAGCTATGCCCAGGTTTCTTAAGCATTGCATATTTAAACGGAATTAGCCTATCGTGACTTAACTTGACCTGTGGAGGTCAAACCATTGACCTGAGCACTGAAACACGTGGAGTAAAATCGTACTGAAGTCACACGAGCTATTTGATTTACTTTGCAGATTTGCGCTAACTCCCTTATTTTCGGACTTAGAGAGGGGCCATCGATGCCCCCGGTGGAGCGACGGTGGCGCTGGACCCCCGGTGGGGTGCGGGTTAAAGAGAGCATTTCATTTTTATGATAGGTTTTGAACTGAGATAGTGGTTCTGTAGTCCATGTCGGAGAACTGCTGTTGATTCATTCAATTTCCCTCAAAGCTCTCTGAATTAAATTTTCGCACTATTTAAACCTCAAAATAAAGGCCCATAACCTTAGCCCCGGTGAGAGGTGTTTGAATACCACCCTCCCTCGGGTTTTCCGGCGGCACGAAAAAGACAGCAGCGCGAAGCGCTGCTGTACTTGACACACCATATCCTTGATCAATTCCACAACTTTTCCCAAAATTTTAGGTTATCTCTGGTCAGGTCACCAGTACAGTTCAAGTGACATCACCTCCAAAAAAGTGTAAGGTGGCATGAGTGAGAAATGGGGAATCTATCGGTTTGAAACTTATGCTACATAATGGGCCTACCGTGTGCTACAAAATGTATTCCGAGATTTTACATATCGATGACCTAGGGTCAGGTACGAACTGTGACATCTCCGTTGAAAATGCCTGGGGAAAACTGGAATTGGGCTGTATTTGTTGTAGGTATCAGCTGATGATGCTTTCCTATTCTCCAAATCGTAGTACCCTGAGCCCCTTTTAAGGTTAATGTTGCAATTTTTGAGCTGTGACCTCTGCGAGGTCATCTGGGGCCACTTAAGCAATTTTTAACTTGGCTAAATAACTTTGCAGAAAATGTTGATACAGCTTGTATTTTGATACCATTACATTTGAATTGCAGTTGCGAGTCGATCGAGTCGACATTGACTACGTTAAGTTGAACCTAAAATGACCTGACCTGAGGTCAGGTCAGTTTTTGTTTTGACCGAGTATGTTCGATAGATTGTTTGAAAAGAATAAAGAAACTTTAACTCAAATTAACTCTTCAACCTTTCGCCGCCTGGGAGTCCCCTCGATTTTTTCGCTAATGATTCCGAGGCAATTTAAATGAGAGGCACGTTACTTTTGCACACCTCTAGGGTGATCCATTTTACAAGTTATGACCAAAATTAACATCAGGTCAAGGCAGGTCAACGAGTTATGGCGTCATTTCTAAACCCATGTAAGACGATTGTGGTATTCTAAAATGAAGCTGACAAAACCAGGACGTAATTTGGCTTCTAGAAGAGCTATATCAAGTTTCTTGACGTCAATTGAAGGCTCTTGAAAGGAAAAATATGCACCATCCAATTTGAGGTCAGGTCGATAGCAAGGGCACCAGAGATCACCAAAGTTCACTTTTTTAATTGCTTGTATCTATAAATTTTGAATTGAATAAGGTACAGCAACACATCGTGTATCATAGTGATGAACATGACCGATGGGCTTTAATGATGTGCAACATGACCCTGAAAGGTCTTACTTGACCTTGTCTTGGGGTCAAGGTTATGATGTAGCTTTTCAAGATTATGTTGCATATTAGGTATGTTGCCTATTAGAATTCTTAGGTCAAAGCAAACACATTAATTCCTTTGGTTTTTTAGGTCTACTGGTCTTAGAGGTATAAAGAAATTCCTAAATGGATCAAAATTTGGCCCATTCTGGCTCTCCGTGACATTACGGGTCAACGGATATGCTTTAAATTCGGTCTGAGAGTGAAAGACGACAATGCGCTTCCAGCGCCGTTTCCTACATTACCCCCAGTTCTTGTTAAGGTGTAGGGGGTCCGATCGGACCCCAGGCAATGGTAGGTGCGAAAAAGATCAGACGGTGCCGGGTCAACTAATTCGATTCGCAAAAAATTACCTACCAAAAACAGAAAAATGCACCCCGACGTGACCTGAAAATGGTGCCATCGACCATGAAAGTGGCGGCCCCCAGCACTGTGGGCCCCCCTTGGGAAAATTCTTAAATCCGCTCCTGGGCCAATTACGTGCAATTTCAAGGTTTCCTCCCTTATTGGATTCACAACGTATCTCCACAAGATACATGCCATCAGCTTGCACAAGACATCGGAACAGTTTGCAAAATGTTGACAGTCTCGCCCTTCTGCGGCACTGCCAACAAAGCACAAACATCCTGGTATATCACCCAAAATATGACCTTGCCTCCTCCCTGTTCGGATTTTAAATTGCTGCCTTGAAAAGCCAGGAACTGAGCCCACGCCTCAATAAAAAAATGGAGCCCTCTGTTAGTCTCTGGTTCTATTTTTAAGGCCAGATTTCCAATCCCTCTTACGAGAGGACATTAAAATGCCTTCGGTGATAAAAGGAAGCCCTCTTAGTAAAAAAAAACAGCAATATTTGAGAGAATTCAACAGCACGTCGATCGGTGAAAGAATTTTGAAAATCGCTCGAATTTGTTTGACTTCTAGGCTTTCAAAGTCAGACCTGCATTTGGAGATCGCCACAATCGCGCGGCCGGACCAGTTTGCTTGCATTGGACACCGAGTGATGACGTCACAACGCCATATAAACGGGATGATACGTCAAGGTCATCGCACATGAAAGTCAAGATTAAAGGTCCCAGTGCTTCCAGTCAAATGACGTGACCCAGTCTGACGTATGTTATGTTATGACGTCATAGTTAACACGCGCCCCGCTGGGGTCCCTGGCATGACGCGCCCGCTGGGGGCGTTTTTCACCCCCTCCGTATCTCATTCCCCATGAAAGCTAAAGAAAAATTACAGGCAGTGTTCAGAAAGCTCTTGACAAGACGAAGAGATTTTACATGAAATATTTTTATGTCAGGTCAATATTGAGGTCAGCATAGGCCAAAGAAGGTTCCATAGGCTTACAACAGAGCAGTGTACGTTTCGCTCTCTAGATCTGCCCTCAGGGGAGCTAGAGCAAATATTGATGCATCATTTGGTTCCTCTCACCGCAGCAAATCTAATGATGTATAGTATGACCTTGCTAGGTCAAATATTGAAAATGACCTGACCTCGAGCTAAGTCAGGGTCACAGAGTAGCCTGGTATGGTCATGCTGCATATCAATCGACTCCCCGTGACAATATAAGATCAATGCAATCAAAATGGGAGCTTTATCTCAATTCAGTGAGAAGTTATTGGCAAAACCATCACTCTATGCTCCCGTGACCTGACATGACCTTTGAGAGGTCAGATGCTCAAAAACTCAATTCCATGGTCAAGATCGTGGTAAGAATAGACGGTTTGAGGATTTTCAGCTTTATCTATCTAGTATTTACTGAAAATGAGCCCATTGTATTTTTCACCATAGACTTATAACGGGGTGACCAAAAAATTAACCCCACCTTAGGTCAATAATATCAAAATTCCGAGAATGTAGATTTGTAGACCCTAATTACCTTATCATATTGTGGAAGTTTCAAACTGATCGGTTTGCTGATGTTTCCTGGCGCAGCTTCAAACTCGTGATTTTCGGTTTTGAGGTCGGGTCACTTGACCTTAAATAGCTCCTTGACCTGACATGACCATTACTCAAAAATTTGGTCAGATGTATAACATCAATTAGGGATAAGGTACAGTAAGTTTCGTTGTTCTGCGTTTCTTCGTTTTTGAGCTATCTGGGGAAAACCAGGACATGTCTGACATGTTTGCCGGTGACATGTTTGCCCTTTGACATGTTTGAGGTCATCACAGGTCACCAGGGCTCAAAAACAGTTCTTCACGATAACTTTTGACCTAATCAAGCTAGGGCGCTGAAATAAACGTCATCGTGTATGTCTTGGCACTGGCTTTCATTTGAAATATGGCAAGGTCACTTTCTGACCTTTCGTGACCTCAGGTCATCTTAGGTCACGAGGTGACCTCTGGAGGTCAAACCACTGGCGGGAGGTCAATACGTTTCACATAGCGGAAAAAGTACTGACAATTTCCTATCAAATGTACTTTACCAGACCTCAATAGCTGTAATGGCATAAGAGTTATGCCCAGTTTGCTTAAGCATTGCATATTTGAATGAAAATAGCCGATCTTGACCTAATTTGGCCTCTGGAGGTCAAACCATTGACCTGAGCACTAAAACATGTAATGCAATTTCTTACTGAATTCACGCGAGCCTGCTATTGCAGTTTGCAGATTTGCGCTAACGCCCATATTTTCGGAGGTTAGAGGGGGGGCCATCGATGGCCCCCGTGGGGCGAAGGTGGCGCTGGCCCCCGGTGGGGCGCGGGTTATGATCTAAAAGTCACAAAAACGATTGAAAATGCTCGGTTGGATCAGAAAAGCGTTCTTTGACACTATTTCTCGGATTCCAGGGGCCATATTTGCCCTTTCACCTGTCTAAGGTCATGTAAGGTCACCAGGGATCAAAAACAGTATTTTGACAATAACTTTTGACCTATATAGACTAGAGCGCTGAATCAAACACCATCGTGTCTGTCTTGTCACTGGCTTTCGTTTGATATACGGCAAAGTCACCTTCTGACCTTTTGTGATCTCAGGTCATATTAGGTCACGAGGTGACCTCTGAAGGTCAAACCACTGGCGGGAGGTCATTACGTTCCACATAACGTATTAACCTTCGCCCGGGTGGGGGTCTTTTTAGACCCCCCCTCTCGGGTTTTTCCGACGTAACCAAAAAACGGCGGCGCGCAGCGCCGCCAAACTTGGTCTAGCTGTTCCTTCATCATTTTTACATCTTTCCTGAAAATTTTGGCTCAAGGTCATATCAGGTCAGGTCACCAGGCCAGGTGAAGTGACCTCACCTCAAAAAATACTTAGGACCGCATAACTAAAAGAAGGGTTAATCGATCAAGTTGAAACTCATACCACATATTGGGCCCACCAGGAGCTACAACATTTGTTCTGGGATTTTTGATATTGGTGACCTAAGGTCATGTGCAGAGCATGACCTCCCCATTGTCAATACATGGGGAAAATCACGAAATGAGCTTTTCTCAGTAAGTATGGATGGAATCAACTTCAAATATCGGTTGCGACTTGCTCTTAGCCCATTTCTGAAGCTGATGCCAAAGTTTTTGACTTGTGACCTTTAAAAAGGTCACCTTAGGTCAAATAAGCATTTTTTGTGTTTTTCTCTATAAATTTTGAATAAAATAAGATAGAGCTTTTATTTTGTCACCTAAGTGTTTGTATAGTCACTGGAAGTCAAATGATATACATCATGACTATACCAGGTCAAGTTGGGTCAGACCGTTGACCTGGGTCAGGTCAAATTCTTAAATTTGACCTGGCATAGCAATATCATATATCATTCGATTCGTATTGACGAGAGGATTGCAATGGTGCATAAACTATGGCTGTATCTTGTTTGGTTTGGAAGAAGCTATCAGCGAAAAAGTAAACGCCATTATGCATGGGTGGCTATGGACATTCCCAAGAATATGCCCAATATTTTGTGACCTGTAGCTCTTTAGGCTTTGACCTGACACGAGAATGAATGCCACTGTTATGAAAGCGCATCTCAGGAGCTTTCGAATGGTGTTAGAAAAATGTTTTTAGCTATCATAGTTTCTGAGATATATGAGGTTTTCTTAGTACATCTCATATTAGCGATTTTGACCTATTTTGACCTCTAGTGACCTTGATATTGATCTGACAAGAAAAATGACTGAAGTATTTTCGATATAATTTTCAAAGAGCTTTCGATTGCCGTTTTGCGCTTTTTTCTAGCTCTCTTAGTTTTTGAGATCGTGGGGTCTTTTTTTAGCCCCCCCCACCAGGGCGAAGGTGGCTCGTACCCGCCACCGGGGCAAGGGTTAAGTTCTGACCTTTTCCTATCCAATGGACTTTACCACATCTCAATAGCTCTAATAGCATAAGAGTTATGCCCAGTTTGCTTAAGAATTGCATATTTGAGTGAAAATAGCCGATCTTGACCTAATTTGACCTCTGGAGTTCAAACCATTGACCTGAGCGCTAAAACATGCAAAGTAATTTCTTGATGAATTCATGCGAGCTCTCTAATGCACTTTGCAGATTTGCGCTAGCCGCCATATTTTCGGAGTTAGAGGGGGGCCATCAATGCCCCCCGGTGGAGCGAAGGTGGCGCCGGACCCTCGGTGGGGCGCGGGTTAAAGTGCAATCCCTCTGGTTTGCATGGTGTCCTCTAATTGGATGTTTTCCCCCGGTCGGAAGTCCTTGATCCGCTTATGTTCTAACCTGGATTGTCCCCACTGTGGCGACGGTTTCTGAAGGCTTGCAACAGCCCGCGATGAACGGCTAAAGGTTTCTTGGACATTTTCTAGAGGTTTATGTTTCAAACTATTTGGAGATATTAGAGTTTTATCCTACAGGTATGCGCCACCTAGTACAGTGATGAATGAATGAATAAAATTGAGCATACAATTGTTGTGTTTTTCTAATAATCACTGTGCTGCTCTCCGCTGCTTGCGGTGGTGGGAGAAAAGCAAGATACCGGAGGTAAGATATTTGGTGAGAGACACAGGGGAATGTTGTAAGCAAGGGCATACATCCGTCCTGTATTTACTACCCTGATCCATACCATTGTGAGAGACAACTGTATAGCGTTTGAAGTGTTGCTTATACCTTTTGTTAAACAAACTTCAACACCTTCGTATGACGCTTATGTTGCCTGTGATGTGATTGAGGGGTGGTGTTGAGTTTCGCCTCTGCTCTTTATGAGAGGCCAAGTGCAGTGAGCCTGGATAGAAGGAAGCGGATAGCACATAGCCTGGGTATTATCGCAGTAGGTGGATCACATCTCGCGGTTCAAAAGGATCACATCAGAAGGTCCACAGTTCATATGTTCTACCGCTCAAAATGTCTAACTTAAAAAAGTCAAACATTCAAAAGGTCAAAAGAGGCGTGCTCAGATGCATGAGAGTGGGGTGCATGATAACGCAGAGGCGTGCTAAGGCACCTGATAATAGGAGGCTATGAGGTTTAGGTTAGGTTAGGTTAGGTTAGGTTAGGTTAGGTTAGGTTAGATTAGGTTGGGTTAGGTTAGGTTGGGTCAAGTCAGGTCAGGTCAGGTCAGGTTTAGGTCAGGTCAGGTCAGTTCAATTGTGTATGCCCTTGGACCCTATTTCCTAGTCTGGGGATATCACCCCTCTTTCCTGAATCTGAGTGCACCTCTGGTCTGGGTACCACTTAACACTACTCAAACTTCCCCTCCTTCCGTCTGTTTCATCTCTAGGGATTTTCTTGCAGAATTTCGGGATATTTCTATGACATTTCGAAAAGTGGTACCCAGACCAGAGGCGCACTCAGATTCTGGAAAGAGGGTTGATATCCCCAGACTAGGAAATAGGGACTTAGGGCATACACACCTGACCTGACCTGACCTGAACTGACCTGACCTGACCTGACCTGACCTGACCTAACCTGACATAACGCAACCTGACCTGACCTGACCTGACCTGACCTGACCTGACCTAACCTAACCTAACCTAACCTAACCTAACCTAACCTAACCTAACCTAACCTAACCTAACCTAACCTAACCTAACCTAACCTAACCTAACCTAACCTAACCTAACCTAACCCTCATAGCCTCCTATTATCAGGTGCCTTAGCACGCCTCTGCGTTATCATGCACCCCACTCTCACGCATCTGAGCACGCCTCTTTGGACCTTTTGAATGTTTGACTTTAAGTAAGACATTTTGAGCGGTAGAACATATGACCTGTGGACCTTCTGATGTGATCTTTTGAACCGCGAGATGTGATCCACCTACTGCGATAATACCCATAGCCTGGGCAGAAGGAAGGAGACAGAGCATACTTTTTCACTCTTTCACAGTTAATGAATTAGTTTTCATTGCGAAATTGTGACCTAGATTGCAATTTGGCAGTGGAAAGTTGAACTAAGCCAATGTGTCATTAGGGTGGCATGAGGGATGCATTGAGGAACACCAGTGTGCAAAATATGGCATTTTCAACGAGATCCCGTCGGTGCAAGTGCCCCTGGAGACAAGCCAGTGGTGCAAATTTTATCAACCTAGTGCAAATTTGAGAGGCTGGTGTGAGGAAGGTGACACTTAAACCAAACAAATAATGGCTGAATGGTTATAAAGACATAGGAGGGAGCCTTATAAAGTCCTCAACTAACTACTAACTAATAAGAGAGGTAGCATTGCATTGTGTGGGTGGGAATGAGTGTGTTTTTCTCCCTGGTATATGGCAGATTGGTGTGAATTTTTGGAGGCTGATGGTGCAATAATTTTAGATGGCTGGTGTGACTCATCTGGCCTGCTGCCATACTTTGCAGATTGGGAGAAACAGAAGTTTGGGAAATGTTGTAAACATTGCCTGGAGTTTGCTTCATAAGTGTGAACCAGTGAGCAAAATGTATGTTTTCACCAGATGTTTTGCCTATCACTGTTTGAATAAAATGGTCATACTCTAGTATTGTATAATGGTGACAGGCCAGACAAGTCACACCAGCTTCATGGAATTCTCACACCAATTCTTGGCATGAGCCACCAAAGATTGCACCTACTAAACCTAGGAGAAAACATGCACCAACCCCTCACCAATGTGTGTTTCATAAAGTCTGCTCAAAATCTGAGGTAATCTAAGATAAAAAATGGATAAGTTAGATGGGTTTCCATGGTGTGCAAAAGTCCACTGGCCTGTCAATCATGATGCACCATGGAGTCATCTTGAATTTCAATAAAGCAAAAAAATATTTTTGCCAACTTATTGGTTTCTTTTGGTCAATAAATCTGGTATGCTAATCCAGTGTCCCAAAATAAGTTATGTGCTTTGGTACTGCATATAAAATTATAATTGGGAAATATGGTCAGCAAATGAAAATGCAGAAATTATAGATTTGTAGGAGTAAAATAACAATTATTTTAACATTTTTCAAGACCATTATTTAAACTTTACAAATAAACTTGTTGACAAATGTCCTCACTGCTTTACTTTTGATGAGTTTTTTTAGTCCTGTTCTGTGGTCTATGCCACTGTGCCTTTTCCTCATCCATGCATTAGCTTTGCAGATTTTTTAAAATGTTTTTGTGTTTGTGTTAATTAGAATGGATGGTACCTTCACCTTGATTTTTCAATTTTCCTGTAAAGATTCCATGTGAAAATTGAATTTGAAACTGCTATTGCAAAATTTTTTAATTGGATTTCTGAAAATTGAACTTGAGTGAAACTAACTTGAAAAAAGTGAAAATATCAGCCTACAAGAGTGTTGCTCTCCACTCCACCCACCACACTGTAATTTGGAACATTGTGCTAACCTCAACCTGCTTTCATTCAAACAAGTTATATTTTCTTCCGATAGCTGGTTTCTACTAATAGGAAAACCATAACACTGATGCTTGCTGTATCAGTTTTCACCATCTGCATCTACCTTACAAAGATGGTGTGCCTGTATAGAATGATTAGCCTACTACCAAAAGCTGTGTATACAACAAATGTGGTGTGCTCAGCCTAACTGGCACAGTTGCCCTGGTATTTTACAATTCTTTAGCCTTTTTTCTTTTCTTAGAGAAAATGTTGCAATATATTTCTTAATTTGCCTATAATAAAAGGATGCATCACCAGAATATGCAGGATCTTCTGTATCTGCCTATACCTAAATTCAAATGGTACTCCAAAAGAAAGGCACATATTTAGCCCTCGCCCCGCTAGGGGCCATCGATGGCCCCCCGAAAGTTTTCGCGGGATAGCACAAAAACGACGAGGCGCAGCACAGCGGTTGAGGGCTCTATCTTTCACCCCATAATTTTCCCACCATCCATGAAATTTTTATCCCCGGGTCACTCAAGGTCAGGTCACCAGGTGAGGTCAACCAGTCACCTCACTTCAACTTTTGAGCTCTACCATAGTAACATTTCTAAGCTGATCGATTTGAAATTTCCTTCGCTTCATGACCCTCCAGGGTCTAAAAATTTACATTCAGGATTTTTCGATTTCGTGAGCTGAGATTGGGTCACGGATAACCTCTCCCATTGAAAAAGCATGGAGAAAAGTTGTCTGAAGACCCAAAAGTCACAAGAAATGATTGCAAATGCTCAGATTGCTCAGTAAAGCGTTCTTGGACACCCTTTCAGGATCCCAGGGGCGATCTTTGCCCTTTGACATATCTGAGGTCATCACTGGTCACCAGGGCTCCAAAACAGTTTTTCACGATAAATTTTGACCCAATCAAGCCAGAGCGCTGAAATAAACGTCATCATGTATGTCTTGGCACTGGCTTTCATTTGATATATGGCAAGGTCACTTTCTGACCTTTAGTTAGCTCAGGTCATATCAGGTTATGAGGTGACCTCTGGAGGTGAAACCACTGGCGGGAGGTCATTTTGTTCCACATAGCGGAAAAGGTCTGAAATTTTCCCATCAAATTTACTTTACCAGATCGCATTGATTAGACCGCTTATTAGATACTTTATTACCGCTATACTTACTTTATTAGATCGCTCTAATGGCATGAGAGCTATGCCCAGTTTGCTTAAGCATTGCATATTTTCGTGGAAATAGCCTATCGTGTCCTAAGTTGGCCTCTGGAGCTCAAACAATTAACCTGAGTGCCTAAACTTGCAGAGTAATTTCTTACCTGATTCACACGAGCTTTCTAATGCACTGCAGATTTGCGCTAACCCCCTATTTTCGGAGTTAGAGGGGGCCATCGATGTCCCCTCCCGGTGGAGCGAAGGTGGTGTTTTTATCCGCGAAAGGTAGGGTCTGGGGCAAATGGAATTACGATCAAGTGGTTTCTCGGCATGCTCTGTCACATGGCCATCCCAGTTCAAATATCATTATAAAGGTGCCACATTTCCGTTAATACCGCACTTAAGTAGAAGGTATGGGATGAAGGGTTAGGTTGGGCAAAGTATGAACCTGGACATGATTATTGGACTGACGCTTCACGCTGCGCGGGTGACCAGTTAATACAACAGCTGACAGCCCACAGCAGCCCAGCGCCCACTGAGGCAGCAGCAACAATCGCTCATTTCATAGTGATCCAACTGTTGAACACAGTCGCTGAAGTTGTTTCTTAAGCTGGAGGGCTTAGTCTTCTTAGGAACAGTTTATAAGGTGATATAGGCTTCTAGACTTTCGGACATGTCCTAAAACTAAATTTAGCAGATTCTGTGAAAGTTCTGAGATAATTTCTATAACATGGGTGGAGCTTTAAGTCGGTATTTTGGAAATATCTATTCGCAAACCGTATATACCAAGTACAACAACTTGTGGTAATGCCATTGCTTAATATCGATGGCCTGAGGTCAGCTCAGAGTTGTAAACCCTGCGCTGGAAATCCATGGCGAAATTGGTGTAAGCCTTATAAGTACGCAGAGGGTGCCGATAGAGGCCTTATTTTGAAGCCGTCGTGTTTAGCTTACCACTACGGTTCCAATGATGTGCCCCGCGACATAGATTTCCGTTGACCTCACCTTAGGTCAGGTCAGTTTTAGGGTTTGACCTGACAAGGTCATAAGATACATAATCCGATTGGCCTTGGGGAGTAAATATTCCAATTGTGATTATATATATTCCATAGCCTTACTCTGTCAGCCATTATGACACAACACGTAGTTTTTCCTGGTATTCGTTTAAGAACACCCCTAGTGACCTCAAGTGACCTCACCCAAAAGTTACCTATATATTATAACGTTGTCGGTAGAAATCGAGACTGGCTTTGCAACGCGTTTTGCGGTTTGCGCTTTTTACTACGTACCGAGCATGATTGCTGAGATCGTGGGAAGGCGCCGCCTCCCCCCCCCCGTATCGAAAAAAGTAAAAAGTTGCGTGAACTCCCGTGGCGTGTATTTCTGTTTAGTTTGCGCTTGTGAAATTATTTATAAGGAGGAAGTGTCATAATTTAGTCACGTGTCAAATTTGGAAGGTTAGCTTGCTGTTTTTTGTTGTTTTTGTTTACTCGTACATCTAGTCGCGGTTTTAATGATCGTCTTTAAATTTCATTCATATAAAATTATCAATAATTTCGCAGTTTCAAATTTCTTATTTTGTTTCCTTCAGAATAATTTACTTTGACTCCAAATATGTATCTACAGATAGTTAATGCTGATCAGTTTTCGAGCAGCACGCATGTATCGTCGATTCAATCAGTTCAACACATCCCGGCTGAAGTTCAACAAAACTGTTTGAAGGTATTCATTGGTATTGAGCTTTAAGGTTACTCTCAAATTCTATTAACCTTTTTAGTTTTAGCCTACGGTCTTCAGAACTGCTTAACTTAGTGCGAGGCTTGGATTTATACGGCCCTCGATCGTATTAAATAATCTGTATCATCGTGCGTTAACTTAGAATAATTTATTGATGACTATTGACTTGATGTATTGTGTTTGCTCGATCGCTGTTGCCTACATGAAATACTGGCACAGTCTGTGGTGCTGTAAGGGCTCCCAGCTCGGGTTCCGATGGCCTGTCTAGGTGCCCATTCACACGTGGAAGAATTTGCCGACCTAGTCTGCCATTATTTTATGTCGGCTATCTTTTCACGTGCTTTGTGGCCTCAACCGGCAGACGTCTGGACAGAGTAAGCCAGGTGTGAATGGGCCATGATAAGATTTGATTGGATTCCCTGAAATAGTGACCAACAGGGTGGAGGTGTGACCACGTGACCCTAACTGCTGTTGTGATATAAAACTCAATTGCCGTCGTATTTTACTTTGCAGATTATTTTGAGAGAAGTTCCTGAGAAATGAGCCAGCCGTACCAGGGCTACGGGGGCGGAGGCAATCCTCCGCCTTATCCCGGCGGCGTGCCGGGACCGGCCGGCTACAGCCAGCCCAACTACCCCCCACAGCAGGGCGGCTACCCCCCCACAGCAGGGCGGATACCCCCCACAGCAAGGCGGCTATCCTCCCCAAGGCGGATACCCTCCACAACAAGGCGGATACCCTCCTCAACAAGGCGGCTATCCTCCACAACAAGGCGGATACCCACCACAACAAGGCGGATTCGGCCAACCAGGCTTCGGCCCATTTGTGCCAAGGGTAAGCATTGTTGTATGAATAGTTGAGAGATATGTATATTTTAGCTCAGTAGGGTATGTCTCATGTTATTGGGAACAGAATAAAAATGGCCTAAGAACACTTTCGCGTTAGAGACCGGCTGGAAGTGCTGTTTGCCCATACGTTTTCTCCTGCGCGTGCCAGCTATTGAAACGGGATCCAACTCCTGAAATGTCCACATACTGTAGTTTAAATCCTGCCATTGCGTTCCTTGACTCGCCAAGTGACAAATCCGCTCCGTATCCCTCCCACACTCCTCTATTTTCCACTTGCAGCAAAGCGGATACCCCGCGCAGCCGGCTGGAGCTGGGCAGGCCGGGTTTCGTTCCGCCCCATCAACGGTGAGACAGTGTTTGTGAAGGCACCCACTGCGTATTGTTTAAGATTCTAAATTATGTTTGTACCTAACATGAATAAGTTTGGGAGCAAAACAATAAATTGCTACAACCGTACAAAAAGTAATATTGGGGTGTGAGAAATCAGCAAGACTTTTAACGTCACTAGGATTAACGTAATGGTTGCTTTCAATGATGACCTGAAGGCAATGATAGGATGAAATTTGGCATGCTGTCACTTTTACGGAGAGCTCTTCTCATATTTATAATGTTCCTGTTTATATTTTGATCGTCACATCACTTTGCTCCTTTAATATCTCTTTTAGTTTTACGTTTGCACTGTGCTAACTCATGTTTTTTCTCCAATGAGTAAGAATTGTATATGCTGGGTGCCGTATTACTCGTGTGATACTTTTAGATTTATGCAGTTGCTGTGTAATATCCGTTGATGCAGAATTTATCTGCATTTAGATCTACCACTTATTGGTCACAATATTGTTTATTAGGTCAGTTTGGGCGCCCGAAGTTCACCAATCACAGCGGGAAAGATTTTACAAGATACACACGGTAAATCTGTGATGGATAACTATATTTGTGCAGCCATGGTTACGAAAGATTTCAGGGACACACCTTCAGCAGCTTCTTCCTTGAGAATGTTCTTATCCTTTATAGTTTTTTTTTGTTGGTGTAAGAAATGTGTTCAAATATTCTGTTGTGCTGCGAGGTGTTAAAAACTGTTGGCTATGTCCTCAACATGACCGTTCTGTGATTGACTTCAGTTTACTTTTTATTCTTTCCAGTCACCATCTTATGGCCTTTAGTAGAGCAGTGTTAGTCGAGCTACTTACCGTCTCTTCTCGAGAGATTGCCACTTGAGGTTCTTCAATAGTTGAAACGCGTGCTGCTCTTCGCTGAGGGGATTAAAGTCGATTTATGTGTTATTTTTGGCGGATATATCAGATGACGCTGACATTTTAAGATATGAGACGCACATAATTTTAATATGCAATGTCGCTTATTTTTCAAGAACGGATTTTGAGCTCCTCAGGAATTCAAGTTTGTTTTTTTTGCTTTGGAACAAGCAAGCTCAATGTGCTGGTTCCAGCTGGTGTCCTTGTTGGTGACTTCATTGGAATTTAGCATTTCTGAGCGTATTCAGTGTTGACGGTGCGATAGGTATTGTCACGTGGGGGCTTCCCAACCTCGGGCTACAGGAAATGGGACACACTTCTGGGGGAATTGCGTACCCCACTTGCCTTCCCACATTGCCAGCGCTTTCGTCTTTGTGTTGGCTGAACTGGTCTGATGAGTCATGTACGGCGCTCTAGGTTTCATTGAAGAGTAGGTGTCTTGTGTGATCAGAACGCCGTCACTTGTGTCCCCGACGTCCTCTCCACGCTAGTCTGCGCACCCCGTTGTGAATGGCTGGGCGTTTAACGCTCCATCACGTCCCTCAGATGGATCCCAGCCAGCACGATGTGCTGGTCAACACCAACGACGGCCCCAAGGACGACGACGTGGCCGGCTTCGGCTCCTCCTTCTCCAACAAGGCCATCCGCCACGCCTTCATCAGGAAGGTGTACATGGTGCTCACCCTGCAGCTGAGCTTCACGCTGGCCATCGTCGCGCTCTTCACACTGCAGTGAGTACGACCAGTGATGCCTCCCATAGGCGGGGAGGAGGGGGCACTGCACCCCCGTGGACGGGCTAGGGGTCACCACCCCTGCACCCACCCTTCCTTTCGATTTAAGATTCGCGACTTGAACCGGCCAAGATGCAGTGAAGTGACTTGTCTTGTTTTCAGGGGTGGAGGGGGGGGACTACGCTTTTGAACAATTGTTCAAACTTACAAAATATCATAGTGCACCTGCACTGATGGCCCTCTCCAGATGTTATATTTATCACGTGATGCCTGTAATTTGGTTGTGTAGCCTTTTCCATCAATATTGTGCTGCGGCGGCTGCACGCAGCATGATTGGCGTTGACGAATTCCTGCAGATATTGACGGGCCATGCAGTCTTAATACGCGCCCCGCTGGGGGGCGAAATTCGCCCCCTCCTGGTTTTTCCCAGATAACGCAAGATTAAGAGGCGCAGAACAACGAAACTTCCAGTACCTTATCCCTGATCAATTTTACGCATCTGACCAATTTTTTTAGGTTAGATCATGTCAGTTCAAGGAGTTATTCAAGGTCAAGTGACCCGACCTCAAAATCCAAAATTACGAGTTTGAAGCAGTGCCTAAGGAACATCTGTCAACCGATCAGTTTGAAACTTTCAAAATATGATTAGGTCATTAGGATCTACGAATCTGCTATCTCAGAATTTTGATACTGTTGACCTAAAGTGGGGTCAATTTTTGGTCACCCCATTATAAGTCTTTGGTGAAAAATTAAAAGGGCTCGTTTTCAGTAAATACCGGATAGATAAAGCTAAAAATGCTCAAACCGTGTATTCTTACTGCATTATTGACCCTAAAGTTGAGTTTTTGACTATCTGACCTCTCAGAGGTCATGTCAGGTCACAGGAGCATACAGCGTTTGTTTTGCCAATAAGTTTTCACTTAATTGAGATAAAGTTCCTATTTTGCGTACATTGTGCTTATATTGTCACGGGAAGTCGATTGATATGCAACATGACCATACCAGGTCACCAGGTGACCTTGACCTAGCCCGATGTGAGGTCATTTTCAAAATTTGACCTAGCAAGGTCATATTGTACATCATTCGATTCGCCACGATGAGAGAAATCCAATGATGCATAAATTTGTGTCTAGCTCCACTGAGTAAAAATCTTAAGAGGTAAACGTACACCGCCCTGTTGTAAGCCTATGGAACCCTCTTTGACCTTTGCTGACCTCAATATTGGCCTGAAATAAAAATGATTAGCATAATTTATATTTGTATCGTCAAGAGCTTTCGGACGCCCTCCTTAATTTTCCTTCAGCTGTCCTGGGAAATGAGATACGGAGGAGGGGGGGCGAAAAACGCCCCCCCCCAGCGGGGCGCCTCATGCCAGGGACCCCAGCGGGGCGCGTGTTAAGTAAATAGCCTAGTCCGATGTGGAAGGTGATTCCCACTAACCTCAGAGTTGTACCAACGTGAACTTTCAGTAACAAGGTTAGAGGAAAAGGGCAAAGTTTCAAGCATGTTTAAAGAAACCGTTTTTACTAAGTAGGTCAGCTGTTTATTTTATTCTTGTTAGATATGGGCATTGAGTGTCTCTGCGATCCGTTTCTATAAACAGTTTTCGTGAAAGGTACCTATTTATTGAAAGTGTGAAGTTCAGTTAACTGTTTGTCTGCGAAGATGCTGTCGTTTTACGTACAAATGGAAGAAATAAATTGCCTGTTTTGATTTTTATGGAGAATATTACTCATGTAGAGAGTATCTGCCCAGATTATTCAACAACCCCCCGGTTTCATATTCCGTTTGCAAATAGGTACGTGTCCGCTCCGCTCGTCTCCGCTCCCCACCGGGTCGTGGTTTCTAATCCGACCGCGTAATCGGGCAAAACTAGGACTGAACAACGCTCTGAAGACGTTCATTGCTCCACGAAGGACCTGTTTTGGGACTGATAAGAAGTGAAGGATATTGAGCATGCTCTGCATGACTTATTTTTAGGATTCACAGTGTTATTTCCGATTTTCCTGGCAAACATTCACTTCCAAAGTTGCTGGATTGCAATGTTTCCGCCTTGTTCTTTCATAGCAGTCTCATCCTGATTGCTCCTTCTTTCTTTCTATTTTCTCCGTTGGATTCTGTTCCTGTCGGATTAATTTCAGTCGTTCGTATTTGTGGACGGTGTGGCTGCCGTCCGATCCTGCTCAGGTTTGTGGCAGCTTTGGTCTCATAGCGCCGTTAGTAATACCCTGAAGTATACGATTGGATATCACTAGTCGGCCACTGCGACTACGTGCGGCCGGGACCTGGCTGTGAACCCAGCCGCTCCGTGGCATACGTAAATGGACACTGTGACCGCTACTGGAGGCGCCCCTCAGCTCAGCGGGCTGTGATGGCTGGTACGGACTCGCCTTCTGAGGCGCTGCGGCGGGGCTGGTTTGGTGACGCGGTGCCGACGTCGGCTGCGGGGACTCCCCGCCCACAGCCCGCACCCATGTGGAGCAATAATGGGGCGACTGCGTCACTGAGTCGTGACCTCACCAGCCTGTGATGCGGCGGCCGCTGCAAAATGGCTGCCACGTCTGAGTCACCGAAGGCGGCCTGTGCGGCGCTGAATCATCGCCGTCTGAGATCCTGGAAGCCGGTAGCGTAGTGGCGTGGGAACCAGGGAAGCTGAGGCGGCAGTCCCCCAATTTTGCGGGCGGGGAGGGGGACCCGCCGTCTGACTGCTCCGACCCCACTTCCCGAACGAGCAACTCCCACAATGAAGGGTTAATTTTGAAGTCAAAAATGTATCGTCTCATAAAGCACAGGGACGGCCGCCTCGCTCAGGTCACCCTCTCGCCAGTCTGTTGCCAGCCGGCCTACGTCGGGTAAATATTGAGCGCCGGAGCGTCTCAGGGGAATCGATCCCAAGCCTGTACGCCACGCGTAGCAAAGTCGCACAGGGCAGTGACGGACTTAGTAGTGCGGTAAGGCGATAAAACCCCTGGGGACAGCCCATATGGAGGGTATTTTTGTGCATTCCGGCAGGCGCTCTGCCGACGCGTTTTGGTTTAATGGATGGAGAACGTGTTTAACACTTTAATGGAGTGGGTGTTGTAGATATTTAACCAAAAAGTACCGGAGCCAGTTTGGCCAGAAGTGTGCCGCTGTTGGGGGCGGTGGCAGTGGCAGTATTCGAACGGAAATGTGCGGCTGCCAATGAATGGACGGCAAATAGTGAAAAACACCGGAAAACGGGACGCCTCGGCCAAGGCCACCTTGTAGGGCATGTATTATTTTCCTGAACACGTCTGCTGTATGAGGCCTTATGTTTGCTTGGATACTTTTGAGGAGGAGGAAGCAGAGACAAAGCTGAGGAACACGTAATGGAATGAATAAGAAAACAGGCTATCGAAGAAAGGGGCCAAAATAGAAGTGACACGGCCGTGAATAAGATGCTATTTTGGATAAAAGAGTTACAGAAAGAGACAGGGGATGTTGGGTTAAAAGGAGAAGTACTAGAAATGGAACGAGAAAAGTCAGATGCAGTTTTCAGTAGCCTGATTTTCTCCACACAGCGTGATGCTGCTGATGAGTATGGGGTTTCCACGGTACGCTACGCCTTTTCTCCCACCGCACGTTTGTTTAGAGTGAAGAACGATCAGGAGGAGTAAGAAAGCAGTCCTGCTCTCCAAATGGCCCGAAGCTCAAAGACGACAAAAGAAAGGTAAGACGGCAGACCCAACAGAGCCGTGCCCATATCGTGTGTGGATGAAGAGAAACTCTGGGAGCATGGGCTGGTTGGGGTCCTGCAGTCCTATAACACTGATTGGGACCATATGGTACCTTTTTAGCCTAGGCTTTGGACTGAGAGGGCGCCACGGAGCCAGAAAGATGAGGAGGGACGACGTAAGACTAAAGAAGGGCAGCGATGGAAACCGAATGCCGCGAGCTAACGGAGCGTCTCACCAAAACCTGCGATGGAAGTGAAACTGCTGGGTCGAGAGCTTTCCATCCTAAGGCATTCGCATATTCCAACAAAGCCCGATTTCCGGGCGAGCTTTGCAGGAATTACGCCAAACGACGGCCAGCGGAGATCAACACGCCTGACGGTCCGTTCTTCCAGGCTACCGATCACCGTCGAAGAGAAGACGCAGTTTAGCAGTGCGCCAGTAGGTAAAGTCAGCCCCAATGCCTCTCAGGACCGGGTGTGAAGGAGCTGATGTAACAGGGAAAGCCACCAACCACTGCGCCAAAACCGACTGTGAAACGCGCACTATAGCCCGGATGCCCAGCTGAGGACACGACCCAACTTACTGAGCACAAGCACGTTTCGAACCTAAAGGTCTACGCCGAAGCCTGTGTGGAAGTCCAGAACAAGATGGTTACCCCGTCATGGAGGGGGCAGAGTTCGAGACTGGTGCCGGTGCAAGTTCATCCAGCTCTTCCAACAGGTCCAACCATGTGAAATTGTGTTTCATAACTGCTCAGGGATCGCCACCAACACGACTAAGTAATAGACTGAACGTGTTCTGTTTGTTTTCATTCTTATTGTTGTTTATAAGACAGTAATCTGACATTGGGAAACAAATGATTGTTCGATAAATGCTGCGTTGCTATGCAGATGTTAGGGATTGTGGTTGGTGGCACAGCGGTCCGACCGCTGCAGGCTCCCGCCGGGCCTGCGGGCGGTGGTGTCGGGTCGGTCACGTGGTGGTACCACGTCCGTATGTAAGGCGGTGACCTCGGGTCGGGGCAGTCGGTGGCCAGGCGGTCCAGCGGCGGGTAGCCCAGGCTGTTGACACGGAGCAGGCAGCGCCGTGTCAGGCACCTCTGCGCGTCAGTCGGCATTGGCGGGCAGTCAGGCTGACAGGTGAGGCGTTATCGGTGAGTTGGCGGTCAGCCTAGCCGGGGGAGGTATCTCCGTTACGGTATTATTGTAGTGGAGTTACTTTAGTCAGTGTTACGTCACGTCTGTTGTAACTCATATGTTAATGGATGGTCAGATGTAAGTCTGGGCAAATAACAGATCTTCCCGGTACTTTAGCATTTCCCTGGACGGTAGACGTTGGTGGCGTTAACATTTCCGGCGCAGCCGGCAGGGTTTGGCGCGGTCGGGTAGGGCCATTGGAACCTAATGCAGTTTTTAAGTAAACTGTGCCCCGAAACAGTGTAGTGTCGTCAGGTGTCTCTGATATTCCCTATAGGGCCCATGTGCTTTGAACGTCGCTCACCGTTTTTAACATCAGGCTTAAGCGGACTTATGCGTGGGAAAACACAGGGCTGGTGACTGGCGGTCAGGAGGGGGGAATACGACTTTCAGAGATCCAAAAGAAAAATAGACTGGAAAGGATTGGGGGCGTGTCCAGGCCGGGAGGTTGGCAATGAAGATTCCTGCTCGTAGCTTGTGGGGAGGGACGGTGGGGAGGGGAGTAACTCAGAGGAATCCAGGCAAGGGCGGACGCAGACCCGAGTTTTGGGGAGGGCCAAACCCATGTCTGCCTCTCTTCCTGGGGGGGGTGGGAGCGAATATTTTTTTGCTCTATAAACCTAGTGTAAACACCTTTTTCAGTGCTCGACAGACCTAGTATAAGCTACCTCTCCAAGTACATAATCGCTCTCCGGGGAGGGGGTGGGAGCGAAGATTTTTTGCTCTACAGACCTAGTGTAAACACCTTTTTTCGAAAAATTTTCCGGCGTTTGGGGGGCCAAAAGATAGTTTGGGCCCCCCTTCCCCTTCCAGCACTTTGGGGGGGCCATGGCCGGAATGGCCCCCCCTGCGTCTGCCAATGAATCCAGGGATGTGTCAAGGGGCGCCCACCATTTCAGGCGACTTCGAGGCTCGACTAGGGGGAAGGGCGCGTGCCTTCTTGCCCCCTGGATCGGCCCATGGGCAAGGTCCCACCTCCTTCAACTTTGGCGGATCTCGTGGGTAACCTGGGAGTAGACTGTCGCGTTTCCCGATCAAGCCCTGGCGCCCTCTGAAGCCTCCTCGGTACTGTCCTCAAATACCACACCCAGTGGCGGATCCAGGCTGATGGTTTGGGGGGCTGCGGTGTCCAGAATCGTGAAAAAAACGTATGTTTCTAAACAAAATTAGCGAAAATCGAGCAGGACTGAGGGGCAAATGCATTTGTTAATCCCCACCCAGGGATCTGCTACTGGTCCATTTCTATATAGATCGGTATAGACTTATAAATACATACATATCTCAATACATCTATATATGTATAGATACATATATCATCGGATCCAGATGTTGACACCCCCATAACCTCATTTAGTACCGCCCCCTTATAGATTAGAAATTGTATTTCGGGAGGTAACAACTCTGGGAAATGAGTGCCACTTTCCACCCAAAACTGGGAATTTTCGGACACAGATACGCAGCGGCAGTGTGCAGAGGCAGTGACCCCTGAGCAGGGGCGCCGGTGGGGCCAGTGTAAGGCGACGCACGCGGTGCACAGAACGCGCACCGTCCGCAGCCCGCTGCCTCGGCAGCAACTGGTCATCGGCACGCGCCGCGCCCCCTAGCCTACCAGCACCTAATTGTCACAAGCTGTGGATGTGCCGTTTTTGTCGTTATTGACCTGGCGGCGTAGCTGACGCGAGTGCGGACTGGCAGCGTGTGGCCGGCACCTTAATCAGCCTTCCCTCCGTTCGTCAGGTGTCGCTAATGAGGAGTGTTGGACTGACTGTCGCCTATGGCCTTCTGCTGCCAGATGGGAGATGGTCTCTAACCAGTTGTACCGTGTGAAATTCAACCGTAAATTCCGTTGGAAATACACAGTGCGGAGACTTTGAGGAATGTCGATTGCAAGGGGAAGACTAAAGTTGTGGGCCTCGCCTTTTTCCATAGCTGGGAATGGTATCGGAGCCTGACAGTGCCCGTTTTGTTGTGCAGCAAATTTTGTCTCTGTTTAAAAATGAAGACTTGTATCTCTGTAACGTCGACCCTATACGTATCAAGTCAAAGAAGATGGGTTCCAGGTCGGCAGTATGCACGTCCCCGTAATTCGTAAACGGATCTCGCGTCAAACCACGCTGATCCAGGTCCTGCACACATTTCTTTACGGGATTTTCAAGGCTCTTGGGATGGTCTGGTGGAATCGGGGATGTAGTTCGAAAGTTCGCCGGAGGCCTAGAACCTCTTGTCTTCTTTGGTGCAGCTGAATATATTCAGAATAAGGTGATTCGTGTGTGCGTAATGTGAAGTGAAAAATGTTCTCACCCTCCGCAATAGGACGCGCTGTGTGCAGGTTGTTCAACAGAGGCCCTAGCCTAGTGTCATCTCCTAATCAGTTATACCTCTCCCTCAGCAGAGGCTGACCACTCCCCATCCCTGTCAGCAGTAGGTGGCATTTGCTGCCGGTGTCAGACCCCTCTCCCTCAGTAGTCTGCCAATTCCTCATTCCCCCCAGCAGAGTCGGACCACTCCCCTTAGCATAGTCTGGTCTCTCCTTCAGCAGACTTCGACCTCTTGACCTCTCCCTCAGCAGAGTCCGACCTCTCCCTCAGCAGAGTCTGACGTCTCCCTCAGCAGAGTCTGACATCTCCCTCAGCAGAGTCTGACGTCTCCCTCAGCAGAGTCCGACCTCTCCCTCAGCAGAGTCTGACGTCTCCCTCAGCAGAGTCTGACATCTCCCTCAGCAGAGTCTGACGTCTCCCTCAGCAGAGTCCGACCTCTCCCTCAGCAGAGTCTGACCTCTCCCTCAGCAGCAGAGTCCGACCTCTCCCTCAGCAGAGTCTAGTCTCTCCCTCAGCATAGGCTGACCTCTCCCTAAGCAGAGTGTGACCTCTCCCTCAGCAGAGTCTGCCCTCTCCCTCAGCAGAGTCTGACGTCTCCCTCAGCAGAGTCTGACGTCTCCCTCAGCAGAGTCCGACGTCTCCCTCAGCAGAGTCTGACGTCTCCCTCAGCAGAGTCTGACATCTCCCTCAGCAGAGTCTGATGTCTCCCTCAGCATAGTCCGACCTCTCCCTCAGCAGAGTCTAGTCTCTCCCTCAGTAGAGTCTGACCTCTCCCTCAGCAGCAGGCAGACCTCTCCCTCAGCAGAGTCTGACGTCTCCCTCAGCAGAGTCTGACGTCTCCCTCAGTAGAGTCCGACCTCTCCTTCAGCAGAGTGTGACCTCTCCCTCAGAAGAGTCCGACCTCTCCCTCAGCCGAGTGTGACCAGAGCTGTGTCTGTGCCACAGCGACGACGTGAAGCTGTTCGTGCGTCAGCACTCGTACATCTACTGGATCTCCTACGGCGTGTTCCTGGTCACCTATCTGGTGCTGATGTGCTGCGGCAGTGTGCGCAGGAAACACCCCTGGAACATCATCCTGCTCTGCCTCTTCGTGAGTGCTGGCCCGCTCCCGCTGTCCAGCAGATACGGGGGCCTTTTTAACACACATCATTCATGTTGTAGCTGGTGCACTTTATGTTGCAGGTCAGCCTTTTTTGGCTGGATGGCATAAACACCTTTTTCGAATCGTTTCGAAAGTGTAAAGTAGAAAAGTTTGCCAATTCGGGGTGTCTTTCGTGCATTTTTATTGGAAAAATGGCTTGTGCACAAGGCATTGCATGTGCTGGGAGTGTCATGGGAACACGTAAGTATTCTAATTTTTCATTTTCTTTTTGAGCCCAAATAATATGAGCAGGGAGAAACTAACATTGAGGCTCAAAACTGGATCAAAACGGATTTTCCGTGAAGGAGATAGGTAAAAATGGGACGCCGTGTAAAGCTTGTTTCGGTCCAGGAGGTACCGACGCGTGACGTTTTTTTTTGCATTTCCGTGATTTTGTATTGCTTTATATGTGATAACGTTCAGTCTAATGTCCGTCAATATGACATCAGATAGAAGCAGTTTGAACCCGTTGGCCGTGAGCCTTCTTCAATATCATGTTCTGTTCATTTTACGGGTATTTTCGTGCATACTGACGAAGTACGATAACTTGTCTCTTATCACGCATTTATAATCTGTGAATGAGTTTTCAGCATCCTTTGTGGAGCAGAACGGAGGGGCTGTTCACCATGGACGTGTCTGGTGCCGTGTCTCGGTTTTCCTTTTGTAATGCAGTCGCATGGTGTACGTTGCCCGTGCGAGGTCAGCGAAGGTCTGACTCAGTGTTGGCGCTGCGGCAGACGGCAGCCTTCACATACATGGCGGCCATGATCGCCTCCTTCTACTCCACCAACATCGTGCTGCTGGCCGTCGGCCTCACCACCGGCATCTGCCTGCTGCTGACGCTCTTCGCCGTGCAGACCAAGTGGGACTTCTCCGGCTGCCACATGTTCATGTGCGTGGCCACCCTGGTGGTCTTCCTCTTTGGACTGGCCGCCTTCATCGTCTCCATGTTCACCCACATCCCGATCCTGCAGCTCGTCTACGCCGGTCTGATCGCCCTGCTATTCTCTATGGTAAGTCTAGCCGGTCTTATCGCCCTGCTCTTCTCGATGGTAAGTCTACGCCGGTCTGATCGCCCTGCTATTCTCGATGGTGAGTCTATGCCGGTCTGATCGCCCTGCTCTTCTCGATGGTAAGTGTATGCCGGTCTGATCGCCCTGCTCTTCTCGATGGTAAGTCTATGCCGGTCTGATCGCGCTGCTCTTCTCGATGGTGAGTCTATGCCAGTCTGATCGCTCTGCTCTTCCCGATGGTAAGTCTACGCCGGTCTGATCGCTCTGCTCTTCCCGATGGTAAGTCTACGCCGGTCTGATCGCTCTGCTCTTCCCGATGGTAAGTCTACGCCGGTCTGATCGCCCTGCTCTTCCCGATGGTGAGTCTATGCTGGTCTGTTCGCCCTGCTCTTCCCGATGGTAAGTCTATGCCGGTCTGATCGCCCTGCTCTTCCGATGGTGGGTCTATGCCGGATGTCCAGGAGAGTCTGCTCCGCCGATTATTGTCTATGGTTTGGTGTGAGCAGGTGAAGGAGCGGACCACTGGATGCAAGTGATGCGTTCTAAGTGACAGTGTCTTGGAATTGTGAGTTGAACCACGGTGTCTGTCACTTGATGATAATCGCCGCCGATCACTGTGCTGCTGCCGTACTTGTGTCATTGTGTTGCTGCTGCTTCTGACTGCTGGGTAAAATTGCATGTCAGGGGCGCCAGAGATGCCCTTCTCACCTCAGTCCAGTCCATAGCTCAGTCATTTAGGCAGGCTTGAGATCAAGTGGAGATGCTTAGGCGCTGCGGTGGCCGTTTGATTGGCCGGCTATTGGATTGCTGGTTTAGTTGGACCAGCCGTTCCAGACCGTGGTGTGAAATGAAAGCGGCCGCCATCGGCTAAACGGCACTGATATTTCGTCTGCTTTTTGTATTGGTCTAGAGTTTCGTGACATCATGCTATGGCAAATCGAGTTGAGGTAAAAAGAAACGATATTGGACTTTGGTCTGGCGATGAGGTTTGTAACGTGGAATTATATTCTAGACTTCCGATTAAAAACTATCGTCATATACTAAGTTCGGTAAGTATCTTCATAAATTGCACTCCTGTTGGTGGTTGGCCAGAGTTCAAGGGCTATGCTTCTGTTCAAGCTGAGCAGGCGACTTCGCACGCAAACACAATGTGCGAAATTTGGACCGGAGGGAAACTTGTGGAAAATTTGTGCATGCCAACTTTCGAATCGAATTTCCCACAAGAAAATTGAATTGTCAAACATAAATGCAAAATGTTTTTCTACCCTCCGTAATGCACATGTTCAATTTTTTCGTTTTGGTAGCATCAGACATTTAGAAAATGCGTGTTCTTGGTTAGTTTTATTCTTAAAGAAAGTGTCCGGGCTACCAATGATGAGTTCTAGACCTGCCCTCGGAAACCGGTAATGTTTATAATAATTAAGGACAAAATAACGAAAAAGGATAATCTGGAATACAAAAATTAAAGGTTTAGAAATTTCCTTGCGGTGATACCTCGAAACTGGGGCGACAGTCGGGCTAGGAAGAAGGTGAGGACGAGCCTGGGAACCTGAGGCAGCGCCAATCAGCAGGCTCGGTGCCTCAGCGTCAATGCCAGATCCTGCACCAAACGTCGATGCCGAGCCAGGTTTGCCACTGGCCCCAGCCCCTCGTCTGTACCGAGACTCAGTTCTATTCAAAACGCAGACATGCCCATCGGGTTAATCGACGCTTCCTTTAAATCTAGTGGGTACCTACCATCTGGTGTTTCTGCGTGGCAAATGTATCCACCCCGTCACCGGACGCCTTGCAGAGCCAGTTCATGGCGCCTGAGCCGGCGTTGAATGTGTCCAGTAACTGAGGCAGCGGGCGGCTGCTAATGGTTAGGGTTTAACTACGCGCCAACTGCCGAGACTGTGCGGCGTCGCCAACTCTCAGCTGGTTGGGAGGGATTTGGGGGATCAGATACACTCATTCAGAGGCTCCGCCGGGAGCTTGTGGTCGCCAGAACCGCTGCTGGCCTGGCCCTGTGTGGGCTGCAGAGTACCCCTCTCCCCCTCCCAGAGAGCGCCACTGATCCCCGCTGCCGCCAGCTCGGTTACTTGATGGCATTGCAAGTGTTGCAATTATGCAATGCGTAGTATAAAGTACCCGAGCTGGGGCCAGTGGGGAATTGGCAGCTTCACTTAGAACAAATAAATCGTCCAGTGAGCGGGGCTATGAATAGAAAAAGAAGGGAAAAAAGAGAGAGAGAGAGAGAGAGAGAGAGAGAGAGAGAGAGAGAGAGAGAGAGAGAGAGAGAGAGAGAGAGAGAGAGAGAGAGAGAGAGAGAGAGAGAGAGAGAGAGAGAGAGAGAGAGAGAGAGAGAGAGAGAGAGAGAGAGAGAGAGAGAGAGAGAGAGAGAGAGAGAGAGAGAGAGAGAGAGAGATTCTTGTATTTACAGACTCGGGGTCCAGTTACTAATGCCAAAAATAGCATTTCCATCTGTACACACACACATTACGATCCTTCAATGGAGAGCCCTATACCAGGCCTTTCTGATTTGCGAAGTGAAAGCCAAATCACTATGGAACAAGCCATTCAGGATGCGATTATCAGAGTCACATATCCTATTAACTCTCGCCCCACGGGGGCCATCGATGCCCCCTCTAAGGTTTTTTTCGGGATAGCAGAAAAACGCGGAAACGCAGGACCGCGGTTGAGGGATCTATCTCTCACCCCATCATTTTCCCACCATCTCTGAAATTGTTTACCCCGGGTCACACAAGGCCAGGTCACAAGGCGAGGTCAACCAAGGTCACCTCACTTCAACTTTTTAGCTCTATAAGAGCTACGTTTCTTAGCCGATCGATTTGAAACTTCCTACACTTCATGACCCCACCAGGGTCTACAAGGCATACATCCGGGATTTTTCAATTTCGTGACCTGAGGTCAGGTCACGAGGTGACCTTCCCCATTGAAAAAGCATGGGAAAAAGCTGTCTTATGATCTAAAAGCCACAAAAACGATTGAAAATGCTCGGCTTGTTCAGAAAAGCGTTCTTGGACACCCTTTCACGGATGCCATGGGTCATATTTGCCCTTTGATCTCTCCGAGGTCATCCAAGGTCACCAGGGGTCAAAAACAGTATTTTGGCCATAACTTTTGACCTAATTAAGCTGGAGCGCTGAATCAAACACCATCGTGTATGTCTCGTCACTGGCTTTCATTTCATATACAGCAAGGTCACTTTTTTACCTTTTGTGACCTCAGGTCATATGAGGTCACGAGGTGACCTCTGGAGGTCAAACCACTGGCGGGAGGTCATTACTTTCTACATAGCGGAAAAATGTCTGGAATTTTCCTATCTAATGTAGTTTACCAAATCTCAATAGCTCTAATGGCCTAAGAGTTATGCCCAGTTTTCTTAAACATTGCACATTTGAGTGAAAATAGCCTATCGTCACCTAACTTGACCCCTGGAGGTCAAACCATTGACCTGAGCGCTTAAACATACGAATTAATTTCTTACTGAATTCACACGAGCTTTCTAATACACTTTGCAGATTTGCGCTAGCCCCCATATTGTCGGAGTTAGAGGGGGGCAATCGATGGCCCCCGGTGGGGCGAAGGTGGCGCCGGACCCCCGGTGGGGCGCGGGTTAACAAAACCCCACGCCGCTTTCCTGTAACAAACATCAAAATTATCGATTCTTTCCCTCACAAACGTGCCAGATACGCTGCAAAACATTTCATAGCCAAAGAAAATTCTAGCAGCATTATTAACCCGCGCCCCACCGGGGCTTGGCGCCACCTTCGCCCTACCGGGGGGCATCGATGCCCCTCTAACTCCAAACATATGGGGGTTAGCGCAAATCTGCAGAAGTGCATTAGAAAGCTCGCGTGAATTCAGTAAGAAATTACTTCATATGTTTACGCGCTCAGGTCAATGGTTTGACCTCCAGAGGTCAAGTTAGGTCAAGATCGGCTATTTTCACTCAAATATGCAATGCTTAAGCAAACTGAGCATAACTCTTATGCCATTAGAGCTATTGAGATCTGGTAAAGTACATTTGATAGGAAAATGTCATACCTTTTTCCGCTATGTGGAACGTAATGACCTCCCGCCAGTGGTTCTACTTCCAGAGGTCACCTGGTGACCTAATATGACCTGAGGTTACGAAAGGTCAGAAATTGACCTTGCCGTATATCAAATGAAAGCCAGTGACGAGACATACACGATGGTGTTTGATTCAGCGCTCTAGCGTAGTTAGGTCAAAGGTTATTGTCAAAATACTGTTTTTGATCCCTGGTGACCTTGGATGACCTCGGAGAGATCAAAGGGAAAATATGGCGCCATGGGATCCTTGAAAGGGTGTCCAAGAACGCTTTTCTGAGCAAGCTGAGCATTTGCAATCATTCTTTGTGACTTTTACATCATAAGACAGCTTTTCCCCATGTTTCTTCAATGGGGGAGGTCACGTGACCTGACCTCAGGTCACGAAATCTAAAAATTCCAGCTATACACCTTGTAGACCCTGGAGATGTCATGAAGTGTAGGAAGTTTCAAATCGATCGACTTAGAAATGTAGCTCTTATAGAGCTCAAAAGTTGCAGTGAGGTGACCTTGGTTGACCTCGCCTGGTGACCTGACCTTGGGAGACATTTGGTGAAAAATTTCAGGGATGGTGGGAAAACGATGGGGTGAGAGGTAGAGCCCTCAACCGCGGTGCGGCGCCTCGTCGTTTTCCTGCTATTCCGGAAAAAACCTTAGGGAGGGCCATCGATGCCCCCCCTCCCGGTGGGGCGAGGGTTAAATCATTCCTTGAACCTTTTCAGCACAGAGGAGCGAAATGAGTGCCATAGATGTACGCAGCTTATAGTCGAGCAGTACGCATTATACAGAAAACTTTTGGCAACATACGAACACATTGAGAATTTTCGGAATAAGTGAATTGCCACGACAGAATAACTGCCGAAACTGGTACTGCACCTCGCTATTATCAGATCGGACATGTGCGTTCATTAGAATAGTTTGAATGGTTTGAATGGCGAATAGTTTGAATGAAAATCAGGTTAACTTCCGTATGAGCTCTTTATCTAAAAAAAACTGCATAAAAGTTTGATCAAAATGGACAGTAGCTATTATTGGTATCAGATCATTATCATCGCTTCGTGTTTTTGGCCGGCCCGACTGCTCAGGTCATTTTGCGCCCATATCGTATATATTGATATTAGAAGTGCCAGATGTGGCTCTGGTCGAACAAAGTCGTGTGCGGCGTTGTTGAATAGATATCGATGCTGCATGCTCGTGCTTAACGTGGAAAGTAGTTCAGTGGTTTGTATTAAGAGTTTTGAAAATGCAGCAAGACAAAAGTTGTATCGGGATCCCGCTGAGCTCTCAGATGGCTGTTGTTCACAGTTAATGATCATGGGTGCCAGCTCCTGTTGGACAAACAAATGTGGATGGAGCCGCGCGTGCGTTCGCATTAAGAAATGTCTCGATATCCGTCGACTTCTCCAGTCATCCGTAGCCATGGTAGCGGAGCTCACGTGGCAGTTCTGAGCGGGCACTGCTCGCGGTAAACACAGAGAGGGCAGACGCCCCTGCCGGCTGACCCAGAGGGCAGACGGTCCTGTCGGCTGACCCAGAGGGCAGACGGCCCTGCCGGCTGACCCAGAGGGCAGACGCTCCTGTCGGCTGACCTAGAAGGCAGACGCCCCTGCCGGCTGACCCAGAGGGCAGACGGCCCTGTCGGCTGACCCAGAGGGCAGACGGCCCTGTCGGCTGACCCAGAGGGCAGACGGCCCTGTCGGCTGACCCAGAGGGCAGACGCCCCTGTCGGCTGACCCAGAGGGCAGACGGCCCTGTCGGCTGACCCAGAGGGCAGACGCCCCTGTCGGCTGACCCAGAGGGCAGACGCCCCTGTCGGCTGACCCGGCATCGCCAGACGCAGGCGCACCACTGCTGCTGTTCCTTAACACGTGTGGCGACCACTGTGTGAGCCTTAGTGTGTCCTTACCAGACAAGGAAGGGAGCACCACATCTGTTGTGAGCGAATCTCTTTTAAGGGTACGGGACACCCGGCGAGGGCAGGAGCGCCGACCGGTACTGTAGTGCTCCAACCAGTACACATACGGAGCACTGCAACTGAACACTGCGAATACCGCTGAAAAGGCCTGGCGGGTCCTTTTGTGCATTGGATACTGTTATTTAAGTGATATTCAGATCGATAAGCTTATGTTGTTCCCAGTTGTGAAATATGAGTGGAAAATAGGGTTTAGTGCCTAGCATCTTTATTTGATACTCTTCGTGAACCACCCTGTCAGTCTTTCCATTTCGTGTGTGTGACTTCCTTCTGTTGTGTCTGCGCTGGTTTTATTCCGTTTGCAAATCATTCGCCTCATTTGCACCCTGAGACACCTGCTTGTGATTCAGCTCGGAGAGTTGTGTCGTCCTTCGCGCTCTGTCCTCGGTGTGACGCGCCGCTGTACTCCACAGTACCTGGTCTACGACACGCAGCAGATCGTGGGCGGCCGCAAATGCGAGATCAGCCCAGAAGAGTACATCTACGGCGCCATCCAGCTCTACATGGACATCATGCAGATCTTCCTGGCCATTCTGCAGCTGGTTGGCTCCTCAGACAACTAGCCGGTCGGACGCGCTGTGCGCAGGTATAACCCGCGTCTGTTCCGCAGCCGTGCCGTCGCGAGGTCGCCGTCACCGGGCCACTCTGTTTCCCAGTACCTGGTGTACGACACGCAGCAGATCGTCGGAGGCCGCAGAGTGGAGATCGGCGTCGACGAGGCTGTCTACGGCGCCATCGTGCTCTACACAGACGTCATGCTGATCTTCACCTCCGTGCTGACGCTGGCCGGCTACTCGCCGCTGAGCTGCCACCTGGCGGCGGCCACGGGAAGCTGCAGTGCGCGCTGAAGCGGTAGAGTTCGCTGTTGGCCTTAAGGTTTGCGTTGCTTCTAACTTCGGTCCTAGATACTCGCGGGTTTTGTTTGACGTATCCTAAGGAAAGGACGACGGTACTTTGCTTGTGTTAACGTTCTGTGTTGAATCTGTGAGTGGGTTTGCGCCGTTCTGCTTGGGCAGAACGGACGAATCAGTAGGCTGTAATCTGACCGACATTGTATTTTATTGGTTACTAAAAAATAAATGTATTTTCCCTCTCTCTATGTCCGTCCTTTTCTTTGCTTCATACCTGTTGTTGAAGAAGCAAAGTTCAGCATTTATTTTTACGATGTCCTACCGTGGAGCCACGGAACTGATTCTTTCTGGTAAGGGTTCTTATTTATGTGGTCGGAAGATGTTTAGTGTCTGCTTCACTCATGCCGAACCACATTTACATAAAGCTTTGTCGTGCCGCATTGTGCAGATCCAAAGCCTCGTGCATAAGCGGTGTGACGTGTCGTCAGAAGATAGCGTTTATTTTGCTTTGTGCTGTTTGTGTAGTCTAGCGTAGTGTGTAAGAATAACTAGCCGTTACAATAAGTCGTTGTCGTCAATTACTATCCGACCGGAAATAGATCGTTGGAATTGTTCCAGTAGTACGAGGTATATAGCTCCCTAACACACATAGCGGATAAAATTGAGACAAGGATTCGCTCTTCAGGGCGACACTGCAATGGACTAGGATCAGGTCGAGGTCCAATATACTGGTCACAAACGAACTCTGCTGCCGTATTCTCGAGTTTGTTGTCAAGTCAGAATACTTGCAGTGGTCCTTCTGTCAAGCTTGTTATGAGCTATTTGTGCTTGGTATTCTGCGGCAAGTTGGCGTTGAACGTGTAAACAATATGTCTGGTAAATGAGCCAGAGCGAGAAAATCTGTGCATCTGTTACGAACGGCGTTCCTTTCGGCTAGGCGGATAGAACCCATGCATTGATTTGTCCCGATACATTCAAGAGCTGCGTGCGCCGCGTGCCTGCCATTGCGACAGCGCCGTCGCTGATTGGTGGCGGGTATGGACCGGCGCAGCTGATTGGCTGATGGAGTAGGCTTGGCTGCTGTTGGCTTTGCTGGTTCGCTGTGCGACAGTGGCCGCTGCTCTGTCGTGCGCAGCAGTGGTTCCTGTGAGGCCGCCGCGGCACTGGTGTGCGACAGTGGCCGCTGCTCTGTCGTGCGCAGCAGTGGTTCGTGTGAGGCCGCCGCGGCACTGCTGTGCGGCAGTGGCCGCTGCTCTGTCGTGCGCAGCAGTGGTTCCTGTGAGGCCGCCGCGGCACTGGTGTGCGACAGTGGCCGCTGCTCTGTCGTGCGCAGCAGTGGTTCCTGTGAGGCCGCCGCGGCACTGCTGTGCGACAGTGGCCGCTGCTCTGTCGTGCGCAGCAGTGGTTCCTGTGAGGCCGCTGCTGTGCGACAGTGGCCGCTGCTCTGTCGTGCGCAGCAGTGGTTCGTGTGAGGCCGCTGCTGTGCGACAGTGGCCGCTGCTCTGTCGTGCACAGCAGTGGTTCGTGTGAGGCCGCCGCGGCACTGCTGTGCGGCAGTGGCCGCTGCTCTGTCGTGCGCAGCAGTGGTTCCTGTGAGGCCGCTGCTGTGCGACTGTCTCCTGTCGTGCGCCATGGTTCGGTGAGGCCGCTGCTGTGCGACAGTGGCCGCTGCTCTGTCGTGCGCAGCAGTGGTTCCTGTGAGGCCGCCGCGGCACTGGTGTGCGACAGTGGCCGCTGCTCTGTCGTGCGCAGCAGTGGTTCGTGTGAGGCCGCTGCTGTGCGACAGTGGCCGCTGCTCTGTCGTGCGCAGCAGTGGTTCGTGTGAGGCCGCTGCTGTGCGACAGTGGTCGCTGCTCTGTCGTGCGCAGCAGTGGTTCGTGTGAGGCCGCTGCTGTCGACGTGGCCGTCTCTGTCGTGCGCAGCAGTGGTTGTGAGGCTCTGCTGTGCGACAGTGGCCGCCGCTCTGTCGTGCGCAGCAGTGGTTCGTGTGAGGCCGCCGCGGCTCTGCTGTGCGACAGTGGCCGCTGCTCTGTCGTGCGCAGCAGTGGTTCGTGTGAGGCCGCCGCGGCGCTGGTGTGCGACAGCGCAGCCGTTTCACAGAGTGACTTATATTGCATTTGATCTACACTCACAGCCCTCGGAAGCAGCCCTGGCTGATGACATTTACCGCGGGAGTCTCTCAGTTCAGGTCTCGTGGACTGGTGTGTCGGGTGTAAGTGTTGCGCCGACAACGCTCGGTCACGATCACCCAACTATTTGACGCTTAAACGGTACTTATAGGCACTCTTTCCATTATTTTAATCCGCTCTTTCACTTACCTCGACTATTTGCAGTGTTGTTGCCCAGCGTGTGGGGGCTGCGGTTCTTCGCTGACGCGCCAGTGCTTAGTTTCTGTGGTTGGAAGCGCAGGGTCGGCGCCGGCGTGGGGTGCTCGTGAGGCCGTCCGCCACAGGCATTCTCACGGTATCACATCTGCACTCCGCCTGCCTTAACCATCCGGGTAATGGAACGTCCTTGCAAAACTGTGTTCAAGCACGGACCAAGGTGTCTCCGTGTCTGTTTAGTAGCTGTTATCGTGATGGTTACTAAGTCGTCGATAAGCAGGAATCTGCTTCATCGGAACGACCGTGCCCCTGAAAGATCAACAAACGAGCTAGAGGCCGGTGACCTTTGCACACTTCTTATTCCCATGTTTTATTTGTATTACTGCTCGTGGCGTGATTATCATTATATTTAAATTGATATTTTAATGGAAAATTTTCAGTCGTATCGGTTGGAAATCTTCGCAATGTTTCCTGGATTTGTCGACTGTGTTGGAGTGGTCAGTGTATTCTGGTGTGCTGACAGGATTCGGTGTTGTCTACTTTCTGCGTAATCTGGTTTGTGTATGGCACCTGGCGCATTTACTGCATAGAAATAAACATTTAACCATGCTGAGACGGACTTCATAAAGAAGTTACAACCAGGTGGTATCGTGCACCAGGTGGTACAACCTGGTGTCACCTGATTTCGGCATGCACGGGGCACTACCGCTTTGCGTGCGACCTTGAGTCAATTGAACCTGAAAGCACATGCCCTTAGACGGCTCACATGTCTTCAAAGGGGCCACTGAACGTTCGCGGCCTAAACCAACACAGACAATTCCCAAGTTACCGAAGTGTTGTTTATAGGTACACCCAAAACGCCTAGAATCCACGTGAACTCCGATGCCTGGATTTACCGAACACCATTTCGATTGTGATGAAAATGAACAAGGTAAGAATTAAGGGGTTGATGACGCGCATCATCAAGACAAGAATCAGGTTCGGATCCAGGGGGAAGGCATTTGTTCCCCCAGACTTCCCGATTTGCTATTTTTCGAGAGGGTTGTTTTCACCATGTGCCGTGGCGCCCCAACCGCGGCCCTGATTTAGAAGAGACTGGGACAGAACATGTCCTTTCGTGATTTTGGTGCGATAGAGTGACGAACTGTTCGGTAATCGCAACACAACACGTTGATTGATCAGTATCAGTCGGTATATTTGAAATGGTGCATAGTCCGTTTGATTTGAGAAAAGTCATCGCCAAAAGTGTTGTGAGCGCTAATGCCGGGGTTTTGGTTGTAATTCTCAAACCGCCCGAATTTTCCCTTGGATTTCCGTTCCTTGTACTTTTCTTAGCCACTCCCTAACCTAGAAAATAGGTGAGCGGAAAAATCAAAGTGCAATCGCGACTAGCGCTACTTGGGACGCTGCTCTCTTACTAGATTAAACGGACTAGAGTACGGCGCAAAACCGCCTTTTGATTTGATTAATTGATGTCATGACTTATTATTGATTTGCCATAAAATGCACCAGAATTATATGTTTAAAATCGTGGTCATTATCTGCAACCAAAAGGCGAAATAAGTTTCTGGTCTTGAAATAAGCCAATAATAGAATGAGGTATTTCCTAAATGGTACCTATCCATCTTTTCACCAGCTGTTCAATATGACTAAATATTTCTAAAGCCGACAAAACAAAAGACGCTCGTGATTGCCCCAGCGATTTGCGTTTTCCGTGCTATGTTTGCGTGTTCCAGGGTGTGGGTCTCTTATCTTTGATTATTTTGTTCCGTTCCGTCAACCTCTTCGGTTTTATCTTCCTAACGAGGTTTTGCGAGAATCCCCACGCTCCCGTGGACCATACCGAATACATTTCAGTCTCGAGTCTTGCATTTTTATCGTATTTCGGTAGTTCCGAAAATGTGCCCACGAGAAGTACTGGGAACGACCATGACTTGCGCGTTCGTGAACAAAGCCGGACGGAGGTCACTGGCGGCGGAACTAGGGGGGGGGGGGCACCGGGCTACAGGGCCCCCTTAAATAATAAATTTCAACACTAACCCTATGGCGTTGACTGGAACTGAATGAGTTGAAAAGCCCATGGTGCCCCCCCCTTAAATGGGGGGGGCACCATGCACCGAGTAGACAGCACGGGTTAGACAGGTCGATGAGGGATGCTCACTATGCCCCTCTCCCTGAATCCGCCTATGAACCCAGGGGTGATTCCCGTCTGTCGGCAAGCAGTAAATGCTCCATTGTATGTACATTCCTGAATGTTTCGCTTCAACGGACTTATCCATCAGTATCAAATGTATTTACTCGTATATAAATGTTTTGTACATGCGCAACGTGGGATGCCATCCCATTTCAACATAACATTAACATCTGGCCTGCGCACCCGGTCAGGCCGCTTGACTACAGCGAGTAAGAGTGTTGTCGGTGCTAGCTGCCATGAACGCCTCGCTCAGCCCTGCCCTCTCACGCCAAGGCACCGCCACGGAAGCACGGGTCTCCTCAAAGCCTCAACATCGCGATAGGCGCCCATCACAGGCGCTACACAGCCACAGACAATCCCAACAACGGAGCGGCGCGCCCGGCCGCCGCACCACGCTTTAACAAGTGAGTGAAAGGCGCCACCTATAGCCTGCGCCGTGACGTCGCCCTCGCAATAGATTTAGTGCTGCCACCTATACAGCCGGCGCTGGTGGCGCACTCTATACCAGGGGAGGGTCGCCTGCAAGTCTGACTAGTGGCGTCACCGAGGCGGCTCGGTGGGCAGTGAGAAGCACAGTTCCATCCAGCACGGACACTCGGTAGGACTCCGGCGCGTATATTTTGGTCCCCATCCCTTGACGAAGCTGACGGTGACGCTGGCCGGGTCTCTGGGTCCGTCGCGCGCGTCGGGCGGTCTCCGGCGCCGTCCGACCGGCGGCACGTACACCAGCACCGAGTAGCCGGGGGCAGCTTGTGGACGGCCTCCGCCGGCGCTCCGCTGGGAGGGTCCAGCGTCGGCGACGAGACGAACAGCGCCCTCTCGCTCCGGTTGTACAGCCACACGCCGTACAGCTCCAGGGTGAGCGTCAGACCTGGCGACGACAGGCGGCGGTCAGAGCGCTGCTGGCCCCCAGCTCGGCACCGTTGGAAAGAGGGAATCACACGCGTTGACTGAAACTGGTGATGCCTGGCTTGGGTTCTGATCAAGAACGGATTGATCGGGTCACATTATGGTCGCAGTGTCATCTGACAAGATAATGAAAAATCGGTTTACATATAAATTAGGTGAGAGAGATTGGCAAGGCCAACCTAAAGGTCATAAGCGCCCATGTCACTGCCAGTAAAAACAACGAAAAAACACGGAACCCACCTTTTCTTATGCCTTATGCCTTGTTATCCTTATTCCTTGCAGTTAGTTGTGTCTGTAAACAAAATACTAAAATAAGGTTCACATCAGTCCAATCGGTTCTCAGAAAGTGGTAACAAAAGGGGATTTCCAAAAAGCGGAACCAACACAGTTCGTAGAAAAAGCTCACATTCACATTGACACTCCTATCAAAGCACAAGTCCTCAGCCCGGGTCAAATACAGTCACGAAATCGGTTGCTCTGAGATAATCTAGCACTTTCTCAATCATGTCCGAGTCTGGGCCAATCAGATGAGACAGTGTGAAAGACGTGAACCGAAATGTGAAAGCCTGAGATTATCATACTCCGGACACGACACCAGGACGTGCCGCACCGACAAGGGTCGCGCATCGCCGACAATAAGGCCTGGCTCGCCACAAAGCAGATATCGGTGAGTGGCCAGACAATGGCCAGTTCGCAAACGGCGAGAGCCACCTCCTCACGGCGATAATTAGGTACTCATCATAAATATGTAGAGCTGGCTTAAGAATTAAAAATGTTTCGAACTACTGTTACATATTTACCATACGGTTCCCTAGCAAGAGGGGCGGGAGAGACCCCCTTAGCTCCCACTCCCCACTTATTGGCTACGTCTAGGAAGCACACGCCGATGTTGTGACCAATTTTGTCAGCAGTCATGGCAGCAATTCAACACTACCGTCGGTGATCCGCGAAAGCAAAGACCGGCATGCGGGGGCAAGAAGCAGCCGGCGCCAATCTTCCTCCATTTGCCCCGAGAACGTTTTCACTCTGTTCACAAGTATTTTGTAGTCGGGCGTGGTCTTTTTCGGGATTACAAGGTATACTCGCGGCGGCAGTAAAATTGGTGAAGAAATCATGCCTGCCAATAGGTATATACTGGCATGTTGGCTAGTGTGTCAAGTTTGAAGGGTCCATGGACGCGCGCCGTCTAGAATTGAGTGCAATGAGTGTTAAGTGCGGAGAAATGGCGTGAGGCGGGTTGTAACGGGCGGCGGCCGGGCGTCGGCCGAGGGTGGCCCGCAAAAATGGTGGGCCAGCACGGAAGGAGAGCGCCGCCTCGGTGTTTGCGCCGCCGGAATTCTGGGAATGCTCTGACAGCCAGCGCCGGCGGCCGGGCCGGCACCAATGCACCACTACCAGTGCTGACTCAAATGTGGACTCATTGCCACAAGGGCTGGGAATTGAGTACCTCCTAATCGCCTCGAAAGCCCTGCTCTCTCCTCACCCGTTGTTGGTGGAGTTCCCTAAAGATTGTTTCATACTTCACTTCGATGCCGTTTTAGTGGTTGACCAGAGCCTGTCTGTCTAAAAAAGGAACAAAGACTATTCTCGGCTTTAGAAAAAGAGACCTTCGAACCCGCTATACCCCAGGCATAAGCTGGGCCCAAGAACTGAGCCATCCGACCTAAAGGTCGGAAAATATTTTGTCTCCCACACTCACCGACCAATTTTTCGAGGAAAAAATCATCCAAAAGACATATTTCGGAGAATGTGAAGCATATGATGAGCTAACATGATAAATATGTCGCAGCAGGATCCCGGGCGAAGTTTTATAAACTGCCCAGACAAGACTTCACGTGCACCGTGTGATTCTAAGTCAATACCCACATGCGTAATTTTGAGCCGGTATAACCAAACTACCACAGGCGCAGTTCCGATCCACCAGGAGAGGACACTCACCGCCAGGAGCAGTTCCGATCCACCAGGAGAGGACACTCACCGCCAGGAGCAGTCCGATCCACCGGGAGAGGACACTCACCGCCAGGAGCAGGTCCGATCCACCGGGAGGACACTCACCGCCAGGAGCAGGTCCGATCCACCAGGAGAGGACACTCACCGCCAGGAGCAGGTCCGATCCACCAGGAGAGGACACTCACCGCCAGGAGCAGGTCCGATCGACCAGGAGAGGACACTCACCGCCAGGAGCAGGTCCGATCCACCAGGAGAGGACACTCACCGCCAGGAGCAGGTCCGATCCACCAGGAGAGGACACTCACCGCCAGGAGCCGGTCCGATCCACCAGGACAGGACACTCACCGCCAGGAGCAGGTCCGATCCACCAGGACAGGACACTCACCGCCAGGAGCAGGTCCGATCCACCAGGAGAGGACACTCACCGCCAGGAGCAGGTCCGATCCACCAGGACAGGACACTCACCGCCAGGAGCAGGTCCGATCCACCAGGACAGGACACTCACCGCCAGGAGCAGGTCAGATCCACCGGGAGAGGACACTCACCGCCAGGAGCAGGTCAGATCCACCAGGAGAGGACACTCACCGTCAGGAGCAGGTCCGATCCACCAGGACAGGACACTCACCGCCAGGAGCAGGTCCGATCCACCAGGACAGGACACTCACCGCCAGGAGCAGGTCCGATCCACCAGGAGAGGACACTCACCGTCAGGAGCAGGTCCGATCCACCAGGAGAGGACACTCACCGCCAGGAGCAGGTCCGATCCACCAGGAGAGGACACTCACCGCCAGGAGCAGTCCGATCCACCGGGAGAGGACACTCACCGCCAGGAGCAGGTCCAATCCACCAGGAGAGGACACTCACCGCCAGGAGCAGGTCCGGTCCACCAGGAGAGGACACTCACCGCCGCTGTCAGCATTCACGGACGCTGCTCTGAGCCATCACATGACTCTCCCCGGTGTCGTTCTGAACCAGCAGGGCGCAGAAGAGCACTGTCCATTTTACATGTTATCACCAGTTTCAAGAAATAGTACACCTGATTCCTATTAATTAGCCTAAATACAACATAGGACTCTTAAATTCACCATGCACAGCGGCTGTGAGGATCTATTTACCGCAACAACGCTCCAAGCCGCGCCGTTATGCCGGGAACCAACGAACCGTCCGCAGCGAACTTACCATCGTTTTTATGGACATTTTTCCCGTTTATGGACATTGTTTTCCCCGTTCAGCTGCGATATGACCCTATGTAATTGGTACCATGTACGTTGATAAGTTTTGAAGTGCTGCGGCTAGGAGCATGATGATGAGTTACTAAGATGTTCCCTGGCCTCTCCCCTCGAATCCGGAAATGCAAAAAACACTGAAGATTATATATTCGGGCACAGCCCTTCATCAGAATCGTGGAGTAAATATCAATAATTCTCAGTCCAAGTATAGCCAGACCTCGAATTGAGCTTCACACAAAAATGCCTTTTAGAATGAATCGTTAAAAATAAGATTGGATGTCGTGACAACAACGATATTGGTACCTCTAACCTAAAAGCAATGCCGACAATACGACAAACCTAGACCAGTATTTGTGACAGACTTTTCTATTATTTCAGCCAAACACCAGCTTTTGATTAACAATGAAAAACTCGCTGAAGTACCTTAATCTGTTATTTGAATATTTCTGTTCTTCTTATTTACTTTTTTCCCGTCGACTGCAGCCAAAATGCTAACCAAAAACTACCTATTTAGCACTAGTAGACGTGATACTAGATCGGTGTAAAGACTGCATACTTTCCTCTTTAACATGATGCTATATTTCTACAATAAAAGCCTCCCTCGAATTATTTAGTTAAGATTGTACCTAGTGGTCAAGGTCAACTTTTTGGAGTTGATAAACCCATTTTCCACAGCCTGCTCCTCTGACCCAACGTTAAGCGTCGAAAGAGTATACGTGTGGCTGCAAAAAAACACATTATAAATTTTTATTATACTTATTCAACAACCCTTGCCCATAGTATGTACCTCTTAAACAAATGCAACTTTTATAGCTAGTTAATGTGATTGGTGAATACTTTTCTCAGCCTGTACCTCTAGCCCAACGTTAAGTGTCGAATGGGTATACGTCTAGCTGCAGAAAAGTATTATCAATAATTAGTTGCATATTTCAAAAACCTCAACCCCAGTACGTACCCCTAAAATCAAACCATCTCTTTGAGCTAGTTAATCTGATCAATCATTAATAAACCCTTTTTCCCAGCCTGTACCTCTGGCCCAACGTTAAGCGTTGAATGAGTATACATCTGGTTGCAGAAAAGCACCATCAACGATAAATTACCTAAAAAAAAACCAGAGCCTTACCTGTGACCTAAGTCCATCACTTCTGACTAGTTAAACTAATTCAACCATCATAGCCCTTTTTTCCAGCCTGTAAATCGGGCCCAAAGTTAAACTTCAAAAGCATTTACGTCTAGCATCAATAACACTATCAATAATGTAAGGAAGTCCTACCCCAGAACACATATACTTACGCTGTTCCCTCCCTTACCTCTTAAGCCACTGCTGTTAAGTGATAGCCTATCCTAGACCCGCATAATAGGCCAGGACGTTCCTTGTACGTTAAGGCTGGGATGACGATCCTGAATGATTATGGATTCGGCTATCTTTCTATCTGGATGATCACGTGCCCGATGAACTACTTTTAGCTCAAGAGGTTCTGATATAGCCTGAGTGTCCTGTGCTGCATGTTTCTCGAAGAAATGATCTCCTAGAGGTGTGTTCCTAGTTTTATTTTTCGCGTCCCGCAAATGTTCGTTAAATCGCAATCGGACGGGCCTCATCGACTCCCCTACGTATTGAGCCCTGTTTTGATCCTGGTTACACAGTCTACAGTCTATTTGATACACTAAATTTTTCTGTGTGCAGTCGCCTTTAAAACCTGACTTGCATAAATGACACCTCTGACCCCCAGGACATTTTGGCTTAGAAATGGCCGACCTAACCAATGACGACTTAAGTTTCTTGTTATTCTTCCAGGCTATATGTACTTTCAGGTTAGATTTCTTTACGACCTTTTTTATTTTACAGAGTAGCTGTTCGTCTACGTACGGCAAAGTCAAGAACCCATCATAAGAATCTGAGCCTTCTTTCTTTTTCTTGCACCTTCCGTTACCTGTCCTAGCTAGTCTAACCTCCCTCAACAAACGCCTGAGAAGCCCTGCATGATACCCATTTTTAGAAGCAGATTCCAAATCTTATCTACACTTTTTCTCTCTTTCTCTGGGCCCGATGAGTTATCCATAGCCCTGTGGAACATGTTTCGGATAATATTGTGTTTCGTAGACGTGGGATGGGCAGATGTACTATGGAGGATGATTCCCGAGTTGGTTGGTTTGATGTAGAGCTCTGTCTCTATCTTAGTGTTTTGGCCGTGTGTTTCTGCTGTGACTAACGTATCCAAATAGGGCACCCCACTCCCACTACCCGTGTGCTCCATGGTAAATTTTAGGTGTGGATGTCTACTGTTCATGTAGCTAAGGAAGTCATCCAAAGCTTCCTGCCCATGCGAGAAGATACCCGCATAATCGTCAATGTACCTTACCAAGAACTCTGGTTTGACAGGACATGTAGCTAACGTATTGGTTTCAAACATATCTAAGAACAGAATGGCCAAGGCAGGTGCACAAGGATTCCCCATAGCTAACCCTAATTTTTGTCGGTAGTACTGATCCCCAAATGAGAAAACATTGTCCACTCAGACACTGGTCGAGAAGTTTAGAAATGTCGTCTTTGGTCAGGCCAAAAGTATCAATATTCTGTGAATGATTGTCTAGCTTTGCTTCTACCGCTTTGATAGCCTCAGGAACGGGTATGTTTCCATACAAATTGACAACGTCTATGCTGAAGAAAATACTACCTGCTGGTATGCCTTCCGATTGAGTGTGATTTGAGAGTCTCCTCAAAAAGTCTTTGGTATCCCAAATATGCGTAGGCACAAACTGGAGAAGTTGATTAAGTATTCTCTCAAGCAAACATGACGTTTTCTCTGTGGGCCCTCCACAGGCAGATATGACTGGTCTGAGAGGGACTAATGGTTTATGATCCTTCGGTAAGCCATAAAATACTGGGGTTCTACTATGCGCGGGGGTTAGATCTGTTACTGTCCTATCCGGCAGTTTTCCCCTCGCAACGCTTTTGAGCGTACGTTTGGTTTTGGCTTCCACATTCTGAACAGGATTCTTTCTTAACTTTTCATAGCTCTCCGGGTCATCTAAGATAGTGTTAACCTTGTTTATATAGGCATCTTTGTCTAGAATTACAAAACCCTTACATTTGTCGCTCTGTTTAACTATGACATTTTCGTTGAACTCGCAAGAAACGAAAATGTCATAGTTAAACAGAGCGACAAATGTAAGGGGTTTTCTTATTCTAGACAAAGATGCCTTATAAACAAGGTTAACACTATCTTAGATGACCTGGAGAGCTATGAAAGTTAAGAAAGAATCCTGTTCAGAAATGTGGAAGCGAAACCATACCGTTAGCAGGAACGTTATCTATTAGAATATTGATACGTTTGGCCTGACCAAAGACGACATCTTCTACTACCGACCAGTGTCTGAGTGACAATGTTTTCTCATTTGGGGATCAGTACCGACAAAAAATTAGGGTTAGCTATGGGGAATGCTCGCCTGCACCTGCCATTGGCCTTTGTTCTTAGATATGTTTAAAACCAATACGTTAGTTACATGTCCTGTCAAACCAGAGTTCTTGGTAAGGTACATTGACGATTATGCGGGTATCTTCTTCTGGGCATGGGCAGGAAGCTTTGGATGACTTCCTTAGCTACATGAACATGTAACATCCACACCTAAAAATTACCATGGAGCACACGGGGTGGAGTGGGGTGCCCTATTTGGATACGTTAGTCACAGCAGAAACACACGGCCAAAACACTAAGATAGAGACAGAGCTCTACATCAAACCAACCAACTCGGGAATCATCCTCCATAGTACATCTGCCCATCCCACGTCTACGAAACACAATATTATCCGAAACATGTTCCACAGGGCTATGGATAACTCATCGGGCCCAGAGAAAGAGAGAAAAAGTGTAGATAAGATTTGGAATCTGCTTCTAAAAAATGGGTATCATGCAGGGCTTCTCAGGCGTTTGTTGAGGGAGGTTAGACTAGCTAGGACAGGTAACGGAAGGTGCAAGAAAAAGAAAGAAGGCTCAGATTCTTATGATGGGTTCTTGACTTTGCCGTACGTAGACGAACAGCTACTCTGTAAAATAAAAAAGGTCGTAAAGAAATCTAACCTGAAAGTACATATAGCCTGGAAGAATAACAAGAAACTTAAGTCGTCATTGGTTAGGTCGGCCATTTCTAAGCCAAAATGTCCTGGGGGTCAGAGGTGTCATTTATGCAAGTCAGGTTTTAAAGGCGACTGCACACAGAAAAATTTAGTGTATCAAATAGACTGTAGACTGTGTAACCAGGATCAAAACAGGGCTCAATACGTAGGGGAGTCGATGAGGCCCGTCCGATTGCGATTTAACGAACATTTGCGGGACGCGAAAAATAAAACTAGGAACACACCTCTAGGAGATCATTTCTTCGAGAAACATGCAGCACAGGACACTCAGGCTATATCAGAACCTCTTGAGCTAAAAGTAGTTCATCGGGCACGTGATCATCCAGATAGAAAGATAGCCGAATCCATAATCATTCAGGATCGTCATCCCAGCCTTAACGTACAAGGAACGTCCTGGCCTATTATGCGGGTCTAGGATAGGCTATCACTTAACAGCAGTGGCTTAAGAGGTAAGGGAGGGAACAGCGTAAGTATATGTGTTCTGGGGTAGGACTTCCTTACATTATTGATAGTGTTATTGATGCTAGACGTAAATGCTTTTGAAGTTTAACTTTGGGCCCGATTTACAGGCTGGAAAAAAGGGCTATGATGGTTGAATTAGTTTAACTAGTCAGAAGTGATGGACTTAGGTCACAGGTAAGGCTCTGGTTTTTTTTAGGTAATTTATCGTTGATGGTGCTTTTCTGCAACCAGATGTATACTCATTCAACGCTTAACGTTGGGCCAGAGGTACAGGCTGGGAAAAAGGGTTTATTAATGATTGATCAGATTAACTAGCTCAAAGAGATGGTTTGATTTTAGGGGTACGTACTGGGGTTGAGGTTTTTGAAATATGCAACTAATTATTGATAATACTTTTCTGCAGCTAGACGTATACCCATTCGACACTTAACGTTGGGCTAGAGGTACAGGCTGAGAAAAGTATTCACCAATCACATTAACTAGCTATAAAAGTTGCATTTGTTTAAGAGGTACATACTATGGGCAAGGGTTGTTGAATAAGTATAATAAAAATTTATAATGTGTTTTTTTTGCAGCCACACGTATACTCTTTCGACGCTTAACGTTGGGTCAGAAGAGCAGGCTGTGGAAAATGGGTTTATCAACTCCAAAAAGTTGACCTTGACCACTAGGTACAATCTTAACTAAATAATTCGAGGGAGGCTTTTATTGTAGAAATATAGCATCATGTTAAAGGGGAAAGTATGCAGTCTTTACACCGATCTAGTATCACGTCTACTAGTGCTAAATAGGTAGTTTTTGGTTAGCATTTTGGCTGCAGTCGACGGGAAAAAAGTAAATAAGAAGAACAGAAATATTCAAATAACAGATTAAGGTACTTCAGCGAGTTTTTCATTGTTAATCAAAAGCTGGTGTTTGGCTGAAATAATAGAAAAGTCTGTCACAAATACTGGTCTAGGTTTGTCGTATTGTCGGCATTGCTTTTAGGTTAGAGGTACCAATATCGTTGTTGTCACGACATCCAATCTTATTTTTAACGATTCATTCTAAAAGGCATTTTTGTGTGAAGCTCAATTCGAGGTCTGGCTATATTTGGACTGAGAATTATTGATATTTACTCCACGATTCTGATGAAGGGCTGTGCCCGAATATATAATCTTCAGTGTTTTTTGCATTTCCGGATTCGAGGGGAGAGGCCAGGGAACATCTTGGTACCATGTACCTATTAAATGTGTGTTTTCTGTCTTGCTGTTCACTTCTGTCTGTTTTCCTGATATAATGTAAAAAATGAAATAAGAAATTGGTCGAAAAAAATTATCATTTATAATCTTCATAGCAGTAGAAATGTGGATAGGAGCTTGACTATTATTATCGAAACAAAATTCCAAGCCATAATAACAATATGCATCAAATATTGTCCGTCGTGGCCTTACCAGGCCGCACCTGCCACAAATGTCCTTTTCCCGTGATAGTCAGTTTTATAACCGGATTCAAACGTTTTTGATATATATGAAACATAGGGGCAGATCCAAAGGGGTAGTGGGGGTGACCGCCCCTCCCCCTTTTGGCTGAGCTTACGCACTGCAAAGGGACCCCGCAGTACGCCCACAGCGATGTCTGATCGGCGTTTCCAAAGTTGATTTGGGGAACCCAAGCACCTCCCGAATATTGGTATCGGGGGCTCCCAAGAGTTTGCCTGGGGTACCTCAAGAGTTGGTCTCGGGAAGTCCCCAGGAACTGGTCTTAGATGGGGACCCAATAGTTGGTCTCAGGGCACCTAAAAGTAGGTCCCAGAAGCCCCCAAATTTTGGTCTTGGGGTTCCAGCCGGGGGCCCCCGAGACGTACATCGACCACCTCTTGAGGAAATCATGAATCCATCCCTGAAGTCTAGAATCAGTGACGGCGAAACTTTCGAATTTAAGGGGGCACCATGGGCTTGACAAACTATTTCTTTCCAGTCAACAGCATAGGGTTAGTGTTCGAAGTTCTGCTTTAAGGGGGGCACCGTGCCCCGGTGCCCCCCCAGTTCTACCGCCAGTGTCTGGAATCGTGTTCGATAAGTGTCTAGTAAGCTGCTATTATGCGCGGGCGATTCAAAGTATTATTGCAAAATCGCATTACTGGGGAACCACAGAAGTTACTTTAGTTCAACTGAGCAGGCTAGTCTTTGCGAACCCCGACACCAACTCTTGGAGGCCCTCGATATCAACATAGGGGTTGCGTTTGAGTTCCCATAATGAACTTTCCGAACACCCATTAGTCATTACTGGGGTCACCCTGCGCGGGTCCTTTGCAGTTCTTAAGCTTGGCCCAAAGGGGGGGCGGCCATCCCCACCAGCTCCTCCTCCAATTTCTATAAAAACGATAACTCCTTCTAAGAAGCGAAATAAATAATGAATTTCCGTACAAAAATGATGGTCATTTTGCCAAAGACGGTTAGTTGGCTGCCGGCGCAATGGCGTAGCTTGGGTCTTTGGTGAGATATATGCAACATCTTCACAGCCGCCGCGCATGGACAATTCAAGACTGTCCGTCAGGCAAATCAATGAGAATCTGTTGAAACATTGCACGAAGCTGGTGGTAGCAGGTGAACTGGGCAGCCCTGGGCGGAGCACTCACCCGGCGGTCTGAGACAGAAGGGCGTCACGTTCCCCGGCGGCGTTCTGGACTACCACGTACCCCCACGGCTCCGAGTCGGCAGGGTACCGCACACGCCGGCGCGGCTCTGAGCCGGCTCCACGCAGTACTCACAGGCGCTGGTCCGAGCCAGCAGGGTAAAGACTGGAGCATGGTTCGGCCTGCCACCTACCGGCGTTCTCAGAGTTAAGACTGGAGTACGGTTCGGCCTGCCACCTACCGGCGTTCTCAGAGTAAAGACCGGAGCACGGTTCGGCCTGCCACCTACCGGCGTTCTCAGAGTAAAGACCGGAGCACGGCTCGGCCTGCCACCTACCGGCGCCAATCTGCGGTCGCGTCCTGAGCACGTCCGGCTCCGGCTGCGGGTTCTGCTCGGCCACGGAGCTGAGAGAAAGGCCGTCGCCGTGCGGCAGACTGTAGAAGACGTGCTGCTGGCGGCGGCGCGCCGGCCACCCACCCAGCTGTCCCACGCGTCGGCGCCGCTCAAAGTAGAAGAGCCGGCACCAGGTGGGCAGTCCGCCTGCGGACAGGGCAGACAGCAGGGTTAGACAGTGGCTCCGAACCGGGCAGACAGCAGGGGTTAGACAGTGGCTCCGAACCGGGCAGACAGCAGGGGTTAGACAGTGGCTACGAGCCGGGCAGACAGCAGGGGTTAGACAGTGGCTCCGAACCGGGCAGACAGCAGGGGTTAGACAGTGGCTCCGAACAGGGCAGACAGCACGGGTTAGACGGGTGCCTCCCACGTCAACAGACAGCACGGGTTAGACAGTGGCTCCGAACCGGGCAGACAGCACGGGTTAGACGGGTGCCTCCCAGCCGGGCAGCCAGCAGGGGTTATACGGCTGTCTCTGAGCCGGGCACCCGTCTAACACGGGTTAGACAGCTGACGACGCTGGTGTGGCCTGCCAGCTGACCGGGCGGAAGGTACAGCTGGTTAGACGGCTGAGTGTGCCCAGCCAGCGCGTTTGCGGCATGAGGCAACCTTATTTTAGAGACTGTGTCCAAGAGATGAAAGATGGAGAATGGCTTGAGACTGATAATAACTCGCCAGCTGTATTCGTATTGTTGCCGTTTGTAAGCTGTTTTGACTCTCCTGTAGTCTATTCTATTCTAGTGTCTAATTTCGCGTTTCATTATTTCCAGCTCCGTCACTAAGCGCGCGAATTCCATTGGCGCGGGATGTCGCAGGCAACGTCACGGCATGACACGAGAATTATGGTGCATTGCCCACGTAAGTGTTTGCCAAACAAGAGCATGGCTCCGAGGGCCGGTGCAATTCTGTGAGAGGTCGTTAATCACGACCCACGTCGGACGACAGCAGCGAAGCCGTCGAGCGGTGGCGCACCGCCCCGTCCCGTCACCAGCCCCCCGAAGCTAGCACAACAAATATCCGCCAAAGATGACAGACACTGGCGGCCAGAATTACTGGCCAAGGATAGACAATGACATAGTGGTCGACGTCAGACCAGGCGCCGCACGGGGCCCCAGTGACGTCACAGCCGTCTGCCACGGCTTTGGAAGCAGTCGCCCACTTCGAAGAGCCGAAGATAGCTCATCATGAACCCGATCTGAAGTCAAAATTTGAAACCACAATTATACAAGCGATGTCCATATAGCGGGGAATGTCTTCAGACGTGGTAAGGCAAACCATTGTGAAGTTGATCGTGGTCTCCTATGTTGTTTATTGTAATTCTCAACATGTTGATAAGCCAAAAAGAGGCGGTCATCCCGTTCAGGACAGGTTTTTTATTCACGACAGGAGGTGCAACTCTCAACTATTCCCTACTGTTATGGATGTTCAAAACTGTAATGAACAACCACAGGCTCCATCGTGGGTTTCAAGCCAAGGGGGACGAATTTAAGGGGCGCCTCTACTTGAGGGGGTCCTGTTGCTCAGAACTGGATCTAAGGCTGGATTTTATTCAGGTAAATTGTTATTTCAGGGGGTTCCATGATAATTCCAGCAGCCTCTTCTGATTGATGGGTGAACGTATCTGGTACGGAGCTATTGTATCAGCTCCGTGACACTACGCTAGCCCAGGTACCTCCTGCGAGATCAGGTAAGCAAAGGCAAACCGAATAGAATCTGTTTCCGGGAACGAATGCAATGTCTTTAACCAAAACCCATTATTCCATAGAAAATCGTTGGTATAGCGAATAAGAGCTCCATCATTGCCTTGTTCAGCATGGGTGGTGCAAACTGTATTCAAATACTTCTAAAGTCAACTTTCCTTTAGACTAATCTATCACCGTTTCACGTTTAGTAGTAAGATAAAGGCAGCATCGCGCTGTCACGAGCACTCTGCACCCAGTAGCTTTCAACACCCTAATGATGGGACTCCATCCCCACCCCGTCCCAGACACCCTTCCCTTTACCCAGGCAATCGTGCGCACCATCAGGTCGGCGGCTCCTTTCGCGGAAGCAACAGCAAGAATCCATGCAACACCTCTACAGCTAATAGTATGGATAAGATTGTTTGTACAGGACGAATCGGTCCGTAACTTTGATCCCATCCCAATAAAAAAACGTTTGCCAAAGGCAGAATATTCTAAATGACGGCAGTCGGACCAGTCCAACTATATCCATTTTTGGATGCTAATTTCCAAGAAAATCAAATCCAGTAAGTAAACAAATTGTGTTTTTGGTGTCCTGAAGTTCATGGCGTCCTGACGCTCTAACCTATATCCATTGTTAGATTTTAAATTCCACGAAAATCAAATCCAGAGAGTAAAAGATTGCGCATTTTTGGATGTCCTGAAGTTCATGGTGACTGCAGCATGCAAACCTCCTCAGCATCGGTAATGACCGAGGCTCTTCTCCAAGGACAGAACAAGTATCGACGAGCTCCGCTATTATCGTCCGTGACATCATTGTATGGGCTCCCCACCATTTTGCGCAGTTCCAGTATCAATGGTAGCCTTCTGCGATGGCCTCTCAGCTACGAACCCTATGTCAGAGCAAAAAAGATACGCGAGTCCAGTAGTAAAGCCTGCGGACTTGCCCGTTATGGTCCTGATTGACGTCATAGCTCCGGTCCTGACGTGGCACGTTTTTATTTTTATTTTTTGCAAAATATTAAAAACGAATTCCCCTTAAGCTAGTACCCTTTAAATTAAGAGTTGACAGCTTGTGGAGTATATGCATACCTACCTTGCAGTAACTTATTTTGACAGAGCTGCATATTTTCAGCATAAGCTGCAGGGGCTTAAAAAATAGACGCGAAACCAGCCTTTGCCTTTTTCCTTTTATTTGCCTCGTGGTTTACAAATAATCCATCCGATCCAAATCTCAACGAAGTCGCCAGCCTGAAGAGATTTTGATGTTAAATCTGTTCTTCCTCAAAGTGGCAAGTAAGCATCAAAACAAGCACACATGACGAGAAAGATAGGTCAAGCAGCACTTGGCATTACCCCGATCATCATCCTGGTTAAATTTCTGACCAATTCTGAAGAGCGTCAACGCAGAATTACGAATTGCACGATTCCTATTCTCCTCGGGCGGCAGCGGCATAAGCATTATGGCTAGTTACGGATCAACACCCGTGCGTTTAACAGTCTGAGAAGAACACCTCTGCCTGATTTTTGGGTAATATCCTATATTCTGAAAGATTCGTTGCAAAAACTCAGACTGCAGGTCCAGTGATGTACCCTAGCATAGCGGAGAGCAAGGCTCGGTTTGCAAAGGACGAAGATTGTGAATCTACGAGACCCGATTTTGAATCATATTTTCGGTTTGAGCAGCCGTGGCCAAGTCTTCCGGAACAGAACCATAGACTAAGTTCTCAGGCTGAGCAAAGAATAACTCAGTGCATATCAGCGTCGCTCCAGACAAGAAAAATTTCGCGTATCAGTTTTGAAACAAATGACGAGAGACTATCTGACTTCCATGCTAACGGACGATTAGTATCTCCTCACACAGAGCTACAAACGATGTCGTTAAGCTGACCCCAGGCAATTAATTAGCCCTTCAGAGCTGGCTGTAGCAGCGCTCGGCCCGCTGCGTCCCCCACTCAGACTGGCCCGGCGCGCATCTCACGGCCGGGGACGCCCGGCGCCGTCATTCATATCGTCGGCTGCCGCGTCGGCGCCGGCGGCCGCCAGATGAGTGGCCGCCGCGCTGCTCTTTGTGTGGCGTCGGCGGCGCGACACAAGCGGTGGGGGCCGAGACGGCGCCGGCCCGGCCCCTTCATCTGCTGCGGCCGGCGGCGCCGCGTCGGCACCGGCAGAGGAGCTGTCGGCGCCGGCCCGACAGTCAGGGCGCCGCCGCGTCCCGACCCCGCGGCGCCTGCCGGCCGCGTCGGCGCCGACGGGAGCTGGCAAACAGCAGCGTCTCATAGCCTCCCGATTACAGCCGCCACTGTTGGCCATTAGAGGCGGCCGGCTCCCGCCCCGAGACGCTGGTCTGATCCGCGCCGGACGGATGGCGCCTCTCCTCGGTGCAGCCAACATCACTGCTTTCCCACATACCTACACCTAGGCTTTTGCATAAGTAGGTCTTTATTTCCGATTGGCCATAGTACAGAGGTGGCAGCTCCATTCCAGTGGGTCTTTCTATGATCCTGATGGGTACGATGGACTATGAAAGGCGAAACAGACCTAGAATTTGTACTGCACTAATATCGGAGCGAATAATCAATCTCTCCCTGAAGCCGTGCTATTCTACCACTTTATACAGGCAGATAAAACAAACCAAGGCCCCATATACTAAACAAACTACTCCAGGCAGTAGGCAGCATCTCTCTTATCCGATTCAAACGAGAACAGGGAAAGCTGTTTAGCACTCCTCTACTTCTCGTATCGTTCTATTTCATTGGGAACATATAGCACCCGATCATGGAGACGTTTTACATACAAACTCCGTGAGGTTTAGACCTCGACTCACACTGGTGTGCGCTACAAAGACCTGATCCCTCGTGCAGATATGGTGTCTCCGCTAACACAAGTGGCGGATCCAGGACTTAAATTTCGGGGGATGGGAACTAGGGGGCTCAAGCTGCCATCAGCAATGCTTTGGAGCGGCCTCCAGCTATGCATAACTATAGCCACTCGGATATTTCGGGGATAGGCTTGAGACCCACCTCCCCCCCTTATAATCGCCACTGAACACAACCGTCCAATTGATCACCCCACGTGACCTGCATTTGGGGACCGTCACACCCTGGTCCGAGGCCCCCTCAGCTGATACCTGCCTGGCCATCCCACGTGACCTGCATTTGGGGACCGTCACAACCTGGTCCGAGGCCCCCTCAGCTGATACCTGCCTGGCCATCCCACGTGACCTTCATTTTGGGACCGTCACACCCTGGTCCCGAGGCCCCCTCAGCTGATACCTGCCTGGCCAGCCCACGTGCCCTGCGTTTTGGGACCGTGCTTAATGGGCTGAGACATCGTAAAGGCTAAGAGAAGAGCGCTCACATCCATGAACCTAGATACATTTGAGTTGCCCAATGGCAGCCATTCGGCAACTGGCACCTGTTCCAGCTGCAGACGGCGGCGCTATCCGAGTCGCCGTCCCGGAAAAGGCTATTGCGTTACCGTTACTGGCGTCGCGACGAAATTATCGAGTGCCCACCACACTGGTAGTAGAGAGCCCACAATCTGGGCAGATACAAACTCCCGCGCTTCTCAACTGTCTGCTTTGAGATCCATCCGTGCTGAGACCAAATCAACAGCCATTGACGAAACTCCTCCCAGGCCGACCAAATCCATCCCATTGTTAGCCTAGCTCCAGCAAGTCTGGAGTAAAAGCAAGTCTGGTAAACGTCGGAGTAAACAGTCTGGAGCTCCAGCTTCGACTGGGGTAAAAAGGGTGCACACCTCTTTATGACTGGTCCGATAATAACTTCTCAGACATCAAAGTAACAGAAATAAAACTCCATCCGCCTACTCGGAATAGGACCGTTTCAGCTCCGTGGAACTGAATAGCACGGTCCGTAGACTAGCTTTGTGTGATAGAAGTGTCTCTAAAACTCAGGTAAAAAATGCGGCCAGCGAATGAAAATTGAATCCAAAGCATGGTCAGAATAAACTGAAACCGGCAAAAATCGTTTCGCCCAGAGTTTACGCTTTGATGTGTTCATATACAACAGGACTGTTGAATTGTGCTAAGCTCCATTCGCAAAGTGAGGCGACAATTGAGGAAAATTAACACCGATGTGTATGGAAAATTCAGTTCTGCCGGGTGCCGCTCTCCAGCCAACACCCTGGGACCTGGTACACTGCTGGACAGTGGTTTGGTTGAGGCTCCGAACCAGGCAGCTCTGCCTGCCTGGCCTGCCATCTGTGAACAGGTGAACGAAGCTGCGCAGGCCGGCTGGGAGCCGATCTGATATGAGTGACGGTCCGCCTGACGACCAGCGTGGAGTGCGGAAGGTCGCGTCTGGCGGCGACGCAGGCCCACATTCCAGCCAGGGTGAGGCGGCGCACCCTCCAGCCGCCTCCGGCCGCGGAGCCAGCCCGCTCCGCCGTCCAGGCGAGCTGCGCCGGGCTCTCCCAGCGCTTCACCACAGCCACTCTGGACTGGAGACCGCAAAGAGCATAGCATCACGGTGTGCAGCAAGCAAAAACAAAATTAAACCATTTAGTTCGTAAGACGGAATGCAAAAAATGGCTCATGCTCTTTCAATTGGTAATGTATTTGCCCGCAAAACTATATATATATATATATATATATATATATATATATATATATATATATATATATATATATATATATACCCTCTCCTGTTAGGGGTCGTTCATAAATTACGTCAAATTTTTTATGTTTTCGACCCCCTCCCCACGTCACGGCACGTCACGTTCGGCCAGCCCTCTCCCTCCCGCCTCGGAGGGTGACGTTATGTATGAACAAACATTTCATACATTAGAGGACTTCACGATACAAAAGGTGCAGTGTGCCTAATTTTTCCAATAAATGTGGATACTTTACCAAACCACAACCTAACAGTAATAAGAAATTCTGGCGGGAAACGACCAACCCGTGTAATAGCACACCGCCTTTGGCCAATCCCCTCTCTCCCCCTCGGAGCACGACGTAATTTATGCACGGCCCCTTAAGCTTGATAACCCTGTGGCTGCCCCCCCCACATGCGTCACCTAATTTGTGGATGGCCCCTCAACGCCACCACCAAGGACAGATATTAAGCTGACTTGAAAAAATCCAGTTTGCCTGGATGGAGCTACGGGGGATGTATTACCCGATAAGAAGATTACATATTTGGACCGAAGGATTTGCTCAAATTCTAAATGGGCTATCTATGAAAAATCTTACCACGTGGGTGAGAGTTGCTATGCCACATGACTTCAGAGTTAGATAAGTGGTAGAAACTAAACCACCATGAGTACGTCCACAAGTATCAAACCCCGTACGTCTCATTATAATGACAGATGCAAGGAAGATTGGCGCAGTAGGTACTTATCGAGGTCTATCAGCACACCAATTCGGGATCTTTATGATCTGAATGATATTTGTCCAGAGTTTCTGTAAATTTATAACTCCTTCGCTGATTTTAGGTAGCTGATCCGTGACACAACAGCAGCTTTCAGATATAAACAAGCCAATGTTTAAAATATATAGGATCCCTCGCTATGACATTTGGAGAGGGAATCTGGTCAAAACTATTTTTAAATCGGTTGGCAGGACCAATCTTATACATAACTATTTCCGATACCCAGACAAAGTTCTGCATTCAGTATGGTGGTTGAAGTGCGTCCCCTCGAGATCTTTGCTTGCACACTGTCGGGACCACGGTTTAGACTATGAACGCGATAAATATACGACGATCATATTTTCACTCGGCGTTAGCAAGTAGTTTACATGAAATCTCTGGCACCATCAAGCTCACCTCGTAACTCTGGAAAACGAGGACAAATGACGTGGCTGTTTGGTGTCAGCGCCAGTGCCGGTGGTGGATCAAAGCTGGGCTAAGTGGGTGATCCTTTTCCCTGCACCAGCCTGGTCTAGTCAAACAGTGGGTATAAGGGAGGCTGGCAACGCTGGTAATAATTCAACATTCCTTTGCATAGTAGAGAATGTTTGTTGCGCAATACAGAACTGGTTCTTGAAATATATGCGAGGACATATCCATACTGTATCTTATCTCAGTGCTGGATTTGAGCCCGAGACAAAATATTCAAATAAATGATGCAAATACTGATATACTGTGCCATACCGTGCTCTCATGTACCCATTCCAGTCGGTGGTACTATCTTGGTGGCGAAGACATGTCGACAGGTGGGGGGGGATTTTGATATATGAGAGCCGATAAACTAACCCCTTAAGTGGGGAAAAACGAAAAAAGATAAATTTCCAGAGAGGTTTCATATGTGGCCAGTAATAGCAATACATGAACATGTCTATAGTTCTGAGATTTTTAGACCATTGAACGAACAAACACGTGGATGCACAGAAGCGATCAGTGCTGTTGAGCAGAGCCGCCATAGTTTGCGGCCGAGCTCTCCATCAGCGGGGTGGGTGTGACGCCTGCCGTGGCCGCCATGAGCGGCGACTCGGCTAGGTCGGTGGTGGGCGTGCGTCACTGCCCCCGTCGCCTGGCAGCAGCCGACGACGATGGTCACACGGCGGTAACAGCGGCGGCCCGCCAACAGCACCGCGCACCCACACTCCCAACTCCTCCACTCCTGTGGTAGATTTGGTGATCGCTCAGTCGCGATGCTAATTCAGAGTCGATTCTGACTCACGGCCCTTTTGCTAGAATCGGCTCCCTTTCGAGTTTGCGCTGCGTCAGAGTCGACTCAACTCTTCAAACGTGTGAGTTGAGGAATCAGAGTCAGCTGCAAATCTCACTCAGAATTGAGACGACACACAAAATAGTGAGTCATCAGCAGGTATACTTGTAACGAGCAGGGACTTTTACACCAACATGCTGTCTTTTTTCATCACACTTTCGCTGGAACAAAACGGCATTTGATCCCAAGTGCCGAGCTCAATTTGAACATCTACTCAAAATGTTGAATATTCAAGGTTGCACCACTCCACTTTTTTTAACTAAGATTAGCAATCTGGCGGGCTTTGATCAGCCTTTGGCTGCTGATGTGTCCTAAAACCCGGCTTTGTACTCCCTGAATTTGCTATCGGAGTTGCAGTACCAGCGATACGCACCTGTGGGAAACAGGTCTGCTGCTGGCGATGTGAGGTCAGCAGGGACGAGGTTGGAGGCACGTGAGAACAGGCGGAGCCACTGACGGCGGCGCCATCGGCGAGATCACACTGCTCAGGGAAAGGCTCCTCCATCGCTGGCATACAAACCAGAAATGTTGCATCACTGGCTCACATTCATCATTTCCAATAACAAATACCCCGAACACACACGATTTATTTACATGAGGTTGGCCCATTTAAAGGAATTCCTTCACCAGGGTGACGTCACACAGCGATATGACTGCCATATGGCTGCAGTAACCAATGTAGAACCCTTGTGGAGGCTGCAGAACTTACTTTAGACGCGCATTATTTTAAAGGGAAGGTGGCACCTTCATAACGTGATTTTAATTGAGACAGCCAAGTTGAAAAACAAGTAAGAAAACCCGGTACTCAATATATCATTTGTCTTGGAACTCGAGATTTCCGTAGGAAAAAACTAAAACCTACCTGCAATGTACCCCTCATGTACCCCTAGCACCATGCCACAGTTGTCATGGCTGTTGGTGTGACGACATATGCTGACGTCACGATGAGCATCAGCCAATCAAAGCCCTTGAAGCTTTTTGAGTACGGTAGTGGTTGCCAGATCATGACATCATCCATAGACAGATATTTATTTCTTTTCTTAGAGGAGTATTTTAAAATTCAAAATATTGAGCTTATTGTACATTTTTCAGAGAAATCATGAGTGGTTTCATTATTTTCGGCAAAAAGGTACGCCTAATTACACTAAATTCCAGGATTCGACCAAGGTGCCACATTCCCTTCAACGAAGTGTAATTAAGTCCCCTTGAGGGCGAAACATTAATGGAATCAAATTGAAAGTAAGATTATGCTGAAGGAAATATCGAATCCGTCTAAGGCATACTGTACTTGTCGAAGACGCTTTAAGCTGATCGATTTTAGCGTGAGACCCTATGGGCAAAGGAAAATTTCGTCGCCAGAGTGACGTCATAGTAAAGGCGGCTCCAGATTGGATGTGGAGGTTTGGGGCTGTATTATATCACCCAGGCTAAAATTGCACCAAGGTGCCGCATTCCCTTTAAAATTGGCGACCTCCAGTATTGGAGCAAGAGCTCAATTCAAGCGCCTGTCCACTCTACAAACTGGGCGAACAAAGACGGGAGTGGCATGCTTCTACTTCAGTGTGTGCCGAAACCAAACCGTTAATCCAACAACTCAGAATAGTAGTAAAAGAGTGGGACTGCATTGATCCATGCGCGTGCAACATTTGTGCGGTCGTGGAGGCAGCTGTTTTACCGAAACGTACTGATTCAGCCGTACAGTTGACGGACTTGACAGTGCTACAACGCGATAGTGTACGGTGGAGCGTGGCACAGTCACCCGCATGTTAAACATACGCACTCGCATGAATCGCACCCTGCTGATAGTATGCCTAACCAATGTATTATCACTATGGTACTATCCGGCATCACTTCAGCTTCACTAAAAGTTTTGGCCTACGACATGTCCTCGAAAACTTGCGTACATACATAGGTACATAGACTTCCGTGTCCATCGCTTTTTGGACTACGGCTTTGCACCTTCGGCCTTCAGCATCCATCTTACGAATCTCCGAAAATTTGGAAGGAGCAGATGCCTCAAAACATAAAGACCTTTAAGGGAATATAGCACCCTCGCGAGTGCTATCAAGCGCAGAGTACACCGGAAACCCCTCAGCGGCATATTTTTGTTTTGTTTTGAAACTCAACTTTTACCGAGCGGCGGCTCATCATCAGAGTACTTTTTAGCGCATTGTTCTCACGAATGCCCTCCCTTGCTCTCCATGAGCTTAACGGCCGCGCAAAGCTGTTTGTTGGTAACTGCAGTCACCGGGGACGAAGTAGGCTATAATAAAATTATATATCCCCACACATGAGGAGTTCTAGGGCATATAAAATAATACATCATTCTCTATGTTTTTTCCACCTGGCTATTTCATTTCAAATGCCATTAGAAAGGTGTCGCTTCCCTTTAAAATGAGACACCAGACGCTTACCGGCCATCTCTTCAAGCATAAGCACCAATGCACCCTTCCTGACGCAACGCTTTGAAGTCAAAATGGAAAACATTACAACCAGGAACCAGTTTTGAGACACCAATATTCACTTTTCTCACAGCAATGTTTGTCCCTCTTCCAAAGCATTTCGCAATTCAAGTAGCATACAATCAGCATTATTCTTTAAAAGATGATTGATTCTATCCAACCTTACAACTGATGGAAGATTTCAAGTGTTGCAAAAATTATACAATCCAAGCATCAAACACGATGTCACAGCCAGAAAGGGTAATCGGCAGATGATCTGCCCTCGGGCATTTTTCCAGGATGGCGACGGACGGCGTTATCAAGCTGAGCATCACTCCACAGCTTCCACAACAACTGAGCCTAAGACATGGTGTAACCGGATCCTAACTGTTGGAGACCCGATGGCGCAGGAGTGCTCTGTCCGAAATGTTGATCAGATGATTAGTTTTGATCCCATTTTTGTATGGTTGCTTTTGAAATAAAAAGGCCCGCGAAATCGCTGGAAAAAAGCTATAAAAACAAGTGTAAAGGCTAAACAGATTTTATACGGGGTGATTACAAGGACTTGAGAGTAAAGAGTGGTTCACAGCAAATCATCTACAGCGCTGAAACAGCAATGAAGAGCAATGAACGGGAATTTTCCCAAGAATCACGGGGCTTGGGACTTTGTATCATTGCAGGCAGGGGGTTGCGCTCCGGCCTTTTAGCATATGCCAAAAATGGCAACCGCAAATCTGGCATTCACCACGGCGATGACGTCAGCAATCGCCTAGAAATGCTTAGCAACGCAGTGCCGCTGTGTATTGTAGAAGACGGGGCTCAGCAGATAGGTTGCGTGTTAGGGGCAATAATACTGCTTTTTGTGGACGTGGGGTAATGAATCCTGGGTCTGCCGCCTCGCCAGATGCATCTTGAAACCGTTATACGAACATCCCACGAGCCGTAGCCTATTTAAATTGAATAAATGGGCGGCTCCACCTCGAGAGCAATTGCTGACGTCACAAACGCAAAAGTCTCTTGAAACAGAGGTTGCCATTTTTTTGAGAGCGGAGCGTTCTACCTCTACATTTAAAGGCCTTAGCCGTTCAGCTGTCAGCACGTTTTCACACCAACAGCGGCCGCGTTGCCCACGCACAAGACGTAGCCTCCCCCGGGAACTAGTTCTAGAGGTTTTACGGGCTGATGGCCTGCTGTTGCGCTGATAAAATAGTAAGTGCACGAATTGGCAGCCTAATATTTTTAATGGCATAAAGGTTTAATTTTCCTTGCTTAGCACAAACAAGAGGCGATTATGGCGCTGATGTTTCTTTTCTGGAGGAGAGGTTAGAGGTCCCGCTGACAAAACTGTGCTGAAAGCTGGAACAGGGCTCCTGATTGCAGGCGAACTGGCAGCTCTGAAACTCATCCTTCAGAGGCCGATGACGAGCGAAGAAAGAAACGGCTTTTCTCGTGGCGGTGACGAAATTTCGCCTGAAGCTTTTGTAGGCTTTTATGTGTCCCTGCCCTCAAGTATATTGCGCTCAGTGCTTATTCCTTGGAGCAATAACATTTGGCGTAGAATGCTGCAAAAGCCAGTCTTGTCCAATGGGTGGGGTAAGATGGGCTTTTGCATGTAGTATATCTTATGTAATGATTTTTTACTAAAACATAGCTGTGTTCACCGGCCCGAGGGCCGGGGCGCCACCGCCAGGGGCGCCACAACCGCAAAACCACAGGCGCCAAATCCTATCGGTGGGCGCCGACTCGATCCTGGGGGGGAACACATTTCGGGGGCGCCATCGACCTTCACGGGGGCGCCTAGGCACGGGGGCACGCCCCCGCCCCCCGGATCCGCCTATGGCTGTGTTCACCGCAAACGAGGGTTGAAACATTTAACGAGGCATTATTTGAATAAAGTGACCAAAATAAAGGCAATTATTTTGGTTTGTTTTATGTAAAGTTTATTTTTTCGCTCAAATCGAACAAATTATATACCTGCAATTCCCTACACCGACCTGTGACAATCTCTTACAGATGTATTTTAATGATGCAAAAACACAAACAATCGAGATGGTGATTTTTACAGTGGTGTAATTTTTCACTCCGTGTCCGTCTTGCCCCATATCACCATATGGTGATATGGGGGCAATGTGGCTGTGAAGCGCCATGAAACGTTCAAATAGTTCCAAAACGATGGAAACTATATTTGTGTACGAGCTGAACGTTGTTCTCAACTATTTGCGACTGTGTCTCTGTGAGCCTAAACGGGAACCTCGAAAGCAGAAAACCTGCTAATATAGCTCAAAGAAGAGAAAAATGGCATCGATGACATACCGAAGGTTTTGAAGTATGTCCCTAATAGGTACATGTCCCATGCCCCACACTCAGCCCTAGAGAATGCACCTATAAACCAATAGGTACCATGCATAATCACCAGTGCCACCGTATTACCCGTCCCCACGTCTCCCCTCCCCACCGACGCTGCCGCCCCGATTAAAGGGAAGGTGGCACCTTTATAACGTGATTTTAACTAAGATTGTCAACAGCCAAATTGTAAAGCAAGTCGGAAAACCCGGTACTCTATATATCATTTGTCTTGGAACTCGATATTTCCGTAGAAAAAAGCTAAAACCTACCTGCAATGTACCCCTCATGTACCCCTAGCAGCAGGCCACAGTAGTCATGGCTGTTGGTGTGACGACATATGCTGACGTCACGATGAGCATCAGCCAATCGAAGCCCTTGAAGCTTTTCGAGTATGGTAGTGGTTGCCAGATCATAACATCATCCACAGGCAGATATTTATTTATTTTCCTAGAGGAGTATTTTAAAAATAAAAATATTGAGCTTATTGTAAATTTTTCAGAGAGATCATGAGTGGTTTCATTATTTTCGGCTAAAAGTACGCCTAATTACACAAAATTCCAGGATTCGACCAATGTGCCACATTCCTTTTAAGGGCGCGCGACCCGCTATCGTGACCTCTACCACTTCTGTGCCCTGCGGGCACGCGTCAGCATGCGGATGGCGGCCGCTGATTGGTGCAGGCGCGTTCACCCGCTTAGAAAGAGATTTAGCACACACATTTAGGTTAATCAAGTGGTGCCGTTAAGGGGAAGATTCACATAAAATATCAATTTCAGGCATTTCTAGTGATAATTTGTTGATAATCGGCCTGAATATCTGTCTTCACCGCTCAAGACTGTTTTCGGCACAGGCCAGATGACTACCGAGTTTACTGAGGGCAGAAGCGTCGACCAGGGGCGTTGCCGTATAATTTCCCCAGGGGGACGTACTATGACCTGACGACCACGCCGCGGTGGTGAAGCGGTAAGGAAGCGAAGCAAAAACTTAGAGGTCGTCTGAGATGGCGGTACCGAAGCCCGTCGCCCGTAAACAACTTTTCGAACATTTACTTCACGTATGCCCACGTCGATTTTCAAGTTAAACTGTCTAGGCACTGGTACAAATTCAATTTAAGAGGCCGACACAATTGCATATTAAAAACCATTTTCCGTCACCAAAATCTTCTGATTCAGCTCTGTAGTAGTTCGGTACATTGTTTTCGTCTTCGAATACGCGGACTCAAGCCCACCCCATTCTGATCCAGTGAATCCATTTGCCCGGTGCCAGGGAAGAGGCCGCAGACACCAGGGCTGTGTCTGCTGCCTGCTGCCGTTTGGCACCGGCTGGTCGTCGCCAGCAGCTACGGCGCCCATCCACAGGCCTCAACGATGCGCCGACCCAGGCGCGGCACCGAAGAACCTCCTCAGACGGCTGTTTCAGGGGGCCAGCAGGCGGTGGCGATGGTCTCCAGCGCCAGAGATGACGGTCTGGCGGGCGCAGATGCAGCTCCGCGACCCCATCACAGGCAATCTGCCCACCACCCGGCCCGCGCCCAATCACAGGCTCGGAGGGCGGCTGGCAGATCTGCCCGAACAGCCCAGCCCGCAGCCCAATCACACTCGAGGGCGGCAAATCCCCACCAGCGCCGGCCCGCGCAGCCCAATCCAGGCTCGAGGGCGTCGGCGATCTCCCAACAGCGCCACCCCAGCCCAATCTAGGCTCGGAGGGCGGCTGGCGATCTGCCCGACCAGCGCCGGCCCGCAGCCCAATCATAGGCTCCGAGGGCGGCTGGCAGATCTGCCCGACCAGCGCCGGCCCGCAGCCCAATCCAGCTCGGAGGAGGCGCAACCCCACCAGCACCGCCCGCGGCCCCATCGCACTCGGGGCGGCAAATCTCCCACCAGCGCCGGCCCGCGCAGCCCACCACTCGAGGGCTCTGGCGCTGCCCAACAGCGCCAGCCCGCAGCCCAATCATAGGCTCGGAGGGCGGCTGGCAGATCTGCCCGACCACGCCGGCCCGCAGCCCAATCAAAGGCTCGGAGGGCGGCTGGCAGATCGCCCAACAGCCCAGCCCGCAGCCCAACACAGCTCGGGGAGGCTGGCAATCCCCACCAGCGCCGGCCCGCGCAGCCCAATCACAGCCGGCGCCCCCACCGCGCCGGCCCCAGCCCAATCCAGGCTCGAGGGCGGCTGGCAGATCTGCCCGAACAGCGCCAGCCCGCAGCCCAATCACAGGCTCGGAGGAGGCTGGCAAATCTGCCCGACCAGCGCCGGCCCGCGCAGCCCAATCCAGGCTCGGAGGGCGTCTGGCGATCTGCCCGAACAGCGCCAGCCCGCAGCCCAATCATAGGCTCGGAGCTGGCAGATCTGCCCGACCAGCGCCGGCCCGCAGCCCAATCACAGGCTCGGAGGGCGGCTGGCAGATCTGCCCGAACAGCGCCAGCCCGCAGCCCAATCACAGGCTCGGAGGGCGGCTGGCAGATCTGCCCGACCAGCGCCGGCCCGCGGCCCCATCACAGGCTCGGAGGGAGGCTGGGAGCGGCGCTGACACCGCTGGTATGGCATCGAAATCGCACAATCTGGTCTCAGCGCCGCCTGTTGTGCTGCCCGCTGATAACGCCGGCTCAGCCCAGACCTCGGCTACGCGCTCCTACCAGCACTGAATACAGGCCTGCCACCGACGCCGACCATACTGGGCACAGTCGCACTGAACAGGGCTCCAACTCTCACCTGCACTGAAAGCTGGTTAATAAGTGATGCGAGGTACAAAGCATCACCCCCTCAGACCTCAGAAAATTAAATGGTTGGGCAAAAAACTGCTCGCAATCTTGTGGAGACTCCAATTATCCACAATATAGCAAAGATTTGCTGACCAAGGCCAATGTGTTCAAGGGGTACTTCATACCTTTACATTCCACTTATTATGGTGGCACTTTAGGGCCCTTTCAGCACGGGTGTTAGACATCCGATGCTCTTAAAGCCGCACGCTTTGAAGCAATGCAGCAGCATTCGTAACAGAATAAGCACAAATATGACAGAATGTTGGGAGCTTCGGCAACAGCCAAAATGAGTTCACCCTCATGGCACCTATTTCAAGTCAGCAGGCGCATAAACGCACTCGTGAACGCACCGTGAAGATCTTGACTGAAGTCCTGCTTGATCTTCTAATCTCTAATTCAAGTCCGATCTTATCAAAATTAGCGTGCCTTGCTTTGAATTCTTGGTAAATAATTGATGACTCGCATGTACCCCTGCCTAGAAGCTTCCATAATACATTATACCAGTGTTTTCCTTCTTTAGCAAACAATTTAACATTTGTGGTACAACTTTGCAGCCTTGTCGATTGTTTAGCATTCATAAATATTGCACAGATGTGCGCCGATACGTAATCAATATTGACGTTGGAAAGGAACAGATTCTGTAACACATTTTCCGAGGTCTAAATTAAGCGTTCGTGAAGAATAAGAGTGGAAAATACAGTTAAAACACATTCGGCACAGTTTGACGCAGAGTATTGTTGAATATTGCGGGGCTATTTTTGATGGGTATAACTTGAGCTATAGACAGCATTATACCTACTGTTATCTATGCTCGGGCACATAAGTCTTGCTGGATATTGCAGGGCTATTTGTAATCCATCGCTGCTATATTTTTCTTGGGACACTGTGATTTTTATCCTCTGGCAAACTCGACATATAAGGCAAAAATAACTGGTATGTTACGATTTACAACTATACCGTGTTTGGCTTCCTTTGCTTTGGCAGACGCCAATCAGCAGAGTCCCAAATGGCACGTGATTAGCATTGATGAGCTTTCTACCCAGTGCACCTCCGTTTACACCAGCCCCCTCCAACATCCAGCGCAGATACCAGATGTGACGTCACACCTAGTAGTATATAACATGGGAAAATTAAATGATTAGATATCCAAATTTTTGCAAAAGAGGCCCAGAATCGAAAAAATGTTTATTTATTGCATTTGAATAAATTTTATCATCGTGCATTCTCCCAAATTCGTAAACGGGCAGTGTCATTAGCAGCAGTTTGAGACATGTCCCATTGGTGAAGGAATTCCTCCACGCCCATGTGACGTCACCCGGGCGTGAAGGAATCTCCTTGAACGTACCTTTAGGTAAAGGTATCTTGCGTTTACACGAGTCTTTTAATTGGCAACCTATCCGGCACTGAATTCGGACTATTGAACAATTCTCTCCGCGAGCGCCTCAGGAATGTAAACAGGAGGCAAGTGGGCAACGCCCATTGCCCTCCCTCAAAATGTCGCGTATTTTAGCATGTAATCCACGGCGTGCACGTCGTATGACGCTGGCAGTTGGTGCGTCGTTAAACCCCCATGATGTTGCATGGCAACAGTCAGGTTAACAGTTAACATATCAGTTCGCCTAAACCCATCCTATTGCCTCAGAGACGAATCCGGGAGAGCAATCAGATGTGCCTCTTCAAACTAGACAAATTTCCACCGTTTTTTTTCATTTCTATTAAATAACAAACAACTTCTCACGTTTCCAGCCTTTTTGCTACCCTACCCCAAAACCCAATCGCATCCGCCTTCGACCCCACCCGACAGTTGGACTGAGACCGCCTCTGCCGCGCCCCCATACCGCCCGGCATTATGCCGTTAATGTCCAGCCCTGGAAATCCCTGGGCCGGTGCGAGCGCTCTTCACCGACGCCGTTTCCATTAGCTATATTCTAGCATTCTTTCGACGCATACTGAGGGGAATCCCTGGACCTGTGCGGGCGCTATACACTAACGCCGCTTCCATTAGCTATATCCAAACATTCTTTCGACGCATACTATGACACTAACGCTAAAAACTTGTGATTTCCGACTGGTACGCCATAAGCCCCACACCCCGGGGGATGAGTGACTCAGCTCCGGAGGATCTGCCTCCTAGGCCGAAGTCCCGTTGATAAGTCTCACCGGGTTCTCGGAGGAAAAGTAACTGGATTCCAAAATCCCTTTAACGGTGCTTGTACGTGTGTGTGTGTATGTGTATGTATGTGTATGTGTGAAAGCGACGGTGTTTGCCCACAGCAGTAGGAATGTTAATCATGTATGCTTAGGTGTATTAAGAAAAACATGATGTGATCGCTACCATGCCATGATCTATTTTCGAGAATTTAAATTAGGTACAAAGTAAAATAGGACGACGTATTTCATTTACACGGTCACGATAAGGCCTGATAGTAGCCCTGTAACTGAAACGCGTTACTATAGTTTGACATTTTCATATATTCTGGGACGTTAACGATCCATACCGCCAATTAACCAAACATGTTACCGCTATTTTGTTCGCACATGAACAACAGTAGACAGATGTATGATCCACCATTTATGGCGGGGTCTAACTGTGCTACACCCCGCGATAGCGGAGCTCACTTAGTTGCCAGAGGGCGACACCGTCTCCCAGACGGCGGAGCTGGCCGGCGGCGCAGCGCCCCTGTCTATTGTGTAAGCCGCCACTAATTCACCTGGGCCGGTCGGCGCGCGTGGCTCCAGCATCCGGTCCGGAGTCGAGGTCAGCAGAGGCTGCCGGCGCTGGGATGGCGCCTCAGCCTCAGCCTCCCCTCCCCTCCCCCGGCCCCCGCGGGACAGCGCCGCAGCCTCCCCTACCCCTCCCCCGGCCCCCGCGGGACAGCGCCGCAGCTCCGCTGATGGAGCTGCGAGACCCACGGCAATTCTCCAGCCGGGCCCAGCCACATAGCACCCGCTTACACCACGTCCCTGGGTCTGCTGCAATTCCCCGTGATACCAGCCCTGCAACTGCACACACACACACACACACACACACACACACACACACACAGCCGGAGAGCAAACCAGCAATGCAATGTAAAATAGATGGCACTCGGCCGTTTGCATCTCGGCATTATTAAGCCTCAACAATTTTCATTAAGTATGACCAGGCGTTCTAAAAACCAGTACAGCAAGCAAAAGCCGCTCCATCTCTTCATCTTTAACACTGCATAACTGAAGAATCGGCAAGGTAAGCCGGCCCCGCGTGGAATGGGAGGCTTAGTGGATAGCATCAAAATCTCCTGAGTCACCAGACCCGCGTACGGGACATCGCGGAGCCTCTGAACAAGTTGATCTGACCCAACCAATCCCTTCCAACATAGTGCGAGCTGGTAACGCAGTAAAGCCTTGGCAGTTAGAGCGTCATTAAACCCCAACAATTATTACTATGAATCCGGCTCCGCAGGAGATATTTGGATTTTTCACAGCACAGCTGGTGCTGCAGCGGACCGACCGGCGAGCCAGTCCCGTTGCGACGGCACCCGACACCGGCGGCGTCGGTGGCCGTCCAGGTCAGAGGTCACCCTAGCCGCCGGAAGCCCATCCCCGGTGGTGCGCCGTTAGTGGCGGCCGGGCGCGGCCGCTTCAAACCGGGCGTCGACGGCTCTACAGGGCCGCGGCGGCAGTGGGTCCTCCGCACCCCCGCCCCCACATACACACGCACACCCACGGCAGCAGCTCACCGATATAACATCAGCATGGCTGTGCATCATGCGAAATTGCACGTTTGAAATTAGCTTTGCTACTTGTGGTCCGTCAGGCGCCGTGGATATCAGCTGGCTGGATGCACTGCAGCGTGCAATACATCTCATTAAAAGCAACAATGTTTTTTAGTCCCTAATAATATCATAATGTTCTAAAAACCTCCAGTGAAAAGAACCATATCTCGCTCCCCTACATCCACTTGTTACGCGCACTCAACTGTCCAAGCCCGTTAACTGATTGAATGACGAAGAATGTTGGTGGTGAGGTGATTTTGCAGCGAAGCCAGTCACACTAAAGTCAGTTTCTGAATTAAAATCATAGCCGTAGGAACATTCCGAATATGGGGGACCAGGCTGTATTTATATGTAATTTTTCCAATCAACGCCATAAAAGGTTTACGGGTAGAAAATCTTGAATAGAGGAGGAGATGGCCTCCATTCCTCCTATGTTCCTACGCCTATGATTGAAATAAGATCCGCCGAACGTCTGAAGGATAAACCATCTGGCGGTAACAGTGCATGTGAATGAATGCATTCATCAATGGAGCTGTCTACTATCTCCATATCTGCGCGCCGTGGACACGACGGCAGAAGCGGCAGTACAGAAACCTGAATGTGACGTCAGTAGCAGCAGTACATAAGCCTGAATGTGACGTCAGTAACAGCAGTACATAAGCCTGAATGTGACGTCAGTAGCAGCGGTACATAAGCCTGAATATGAAGTCAGTAGCAGCAGTACATACGCCTGAATGTGACGGCAGTAGCGGCAGTACAGAAACCTGAATATGACGGCAGTAGCAGCAGTACATAAGCCTGAATGTGACGTCAGTAGCAGCAGTACATACGCCTGAATGTGACGTCAGTAGCAGCAGTACAGAAGCCTGAGTGTGACGTCAGTAGCGGTAGTACAGAAACCTGAATATGACTTCAGAAGCAGCAGTACAGAAACCTGAATGTGACGTCAGTAGCGGTAGTACAGAAGCCTGAATATGACGTCAGTAGCAGCAGTACAGAAACCTGAATGTGACATCAGTAGCGGCAGTACAGAAGCCTGAATGTGACGTCAGTAGCGGCAGTACAGAAACCTAAATATGACGTCAGTAGCAGCAGTACAGAAGTCTGAATGTGACGTCAGTAGCAGCAGTACATAAGCCTGAATGTGAGGTCAGTAGCAGCAGTACAGAAACCTGAATGTGACGGCAGAAGCGGCAGTACAGAAACCTGAATATGACGGCAGTAGCAGCAGTATATAAGCCTGAATGTGACGGCAGTAGCGGCAGTACAGAAACCTGAATGTGACGTCAGTAGCGGCAGTACAGAAGCCTGAATGTGACGGCAGTAGCGGCAGTACAGAAGCCTGAATGTGACGGCAGTAGCGGCAGTACAGATGGCTGTATATGACGGCAGTAACGGCAGTACAGAAGCCTGAATGTGACGGCAGTAGCGGCAGTACAGAATCCTGAAGGTGACGGCAGTAGCGGCAGTACAGAATTCTGAATATGACGGCAGTAGCGGCAGTACAGATGGCTAGATGTGACAGTAGCAGCGGCAATACAGATGGCTAGATGTGACGGTAGTAGCGGCAGTACGCATGGCTAGATGTGACGGCTGCGACTGCAACAGGACTGGCAGCCACTTGTTTGGTGGACACAGCCCGATGAAAACCCACACCAAGTCTTGTCGCGGAAACCAATATCGGCGCCACCGGCGGGGGCGGGCAGCCGCCAGCTGTGCGCCTTCGTCGGCTGCGGTGCGACGGCGGCGACAGACGGGCTGCGTTTTGCGCCTCTGCTGGCGGTCCGGAGCGGTGACATCAGGCGCGTCTCTGCCGGCGCCGCTCAGACGGCCCGGTCTGGCATCGCGCCAGCCGCCGATCTGGCATCGCGCCAGCCGCCGGCGGCCGCCACTACCGTCGCCGCCGCAGCCGCACGGCGCTGCCAGCCTCATCCCTGGCCGCCACGGCCCGGTCACGGCCACACTCTCCCCAATATCACACCATGCAGCGCAGTGCCCCCCCCTGCTTCCCCGGTAAATGAACCGAAGTATCGCCCGATGAAATACAAAGTAAGAGGCTAATTCAAAGAGCAATAAGCTCATCCCTCTCATGATCTACCCCAACCCTCAGTGCACTGCCACACCAGCTTTGCGTCCTGCACCGTAACGACCCCAGGACAGTCAAAGCCTCATTTGGGAGCCTGTCTCAGAAGCACTCTGACGTTTCCCCTTACAAACAACATGCGTGGGCGCTGCTGACCTGGCAGAACACTGACCCGTAGCAACTCTACACAGGACATATTCGAGCCATCGCTCAACCGATATCACGCCATACCAAAATACTGACTTTGCAAATCAAGAACCGGTGGCAAATAAATACTCTTAACTCAAAACTGACTGCACGGTCATCGCACCTGTGCAGGTGGCGCGGGCTAGCACACTCGACAAAAACGACGCTTACTCTGCAAGGCAGCACGTGCGACCCTGGGCAAGGCCGGACGGCCGCTGCGCCGTCGCCGCCTGGCCGCCTCCTGTTTGCCACCGCAAACACCGCTAGCCGGCTACCGACACGAGTGGGCTGTGTTGGCTGACTCAGCTCAGCCCACCAGCGGTAGTTCGCGCTCCCTCCTCCGACTCAGCACACGTACACACACACACAGCCAAGCTGCCGAGACGGCGCTTCTCAGCGCGCGCTGGACCAGCAGGACCAGTGAAATGAAGAAAAGCAAGGGCGGGAGCCAACGTCAGGCTGCACAAGACTGGTGTTTGTGTGCGTGTTTGTGGTTTGTTTTTTTAGCATGACATCAAGCTGCATGACGGCAGCTACTGGCAACGAACATGGCACAGCTCGGGAGTGCAAGTCATGCCTGAATGTTGTGCGGGCAGCCGCATGGTATCTCGAAAAGCCAACGCAGAAATTCTGCGGGCGGAGGAGGATCAGGGCACGAAACATGACAGGACCCACGATGCTCCGGCTCGGAGGGCTTTAGTTAGCAGCACAAGCAGAAGGGACTGCAGCCGGGGTACATACAGCGCGGAGCGCAAACACTTCGCTGCACTCCGGGGATTTAACAACGGACAACTTTCCATGTGTACTATTTTATTCTTTTAAAAAGGGGGGCGATTGGTTAGGTACAAACCAGTCAAAATCAATAGCTTTCTGGCTGTACCGATCTCTCTCTCTCTCTCTCTCTCTCTCTCTCTCTCTCTCTCTCTCTCTCTCTCTCTCTCTCTCTCTCTCTCTCTCTCTCTCTCTCTCTCTCTCTCTCTCTATCTCTATCTCTATCTCTATCTCTATCTCTATCTCTATCTCTATCTCTATCTCTATCTCTATCTCTATCTCTATCTCTATCTCTATCTCTATCTCTATCTCTATCTCTATCTCTATCTCTATCTCTATCTCTATCTCTCTCTCTCTCTCTCTCTCTCTCTCTCTCTCTCTCTCGCTCTCGCTCTCGCTCTCTGGTGTAAGTGTTTCCGGGAGGTCAAAGAGCTCCTTGCTCAGGGATAACACCGGGCCTTGAACCCGGGCCACCCGCTTGCAGAGCCAGCACGCTGACGACCACGTTACCACGCCCTGCCATCACTCGACAGTCTCTATCACACCAGTGCCCGCGCAGCAAACAGGAGTGCGTTTGCGCCACGCTGGCTCTGCTTCATGCAGCGCTGCGCCCCGAAGGCGGTGGGCAGCGTGGCGACGCGACGGCGCCGCGGCTCGGCGCACTCGGCAGATTCCTGGGTGTCGGAGAGTGCGGCTGGCCGATACCTGAGCCTCCCTGAACAGCGCGCGTGCCGCCGCCGGCGTGCCGCAAGGTTGCCAGCTCTTCCTCCAAGGCTGCCGTGTCAGGCGCCCACACCGGCGCCTGTTGCTCAGGTTGCAGAGTGGAAATGGGGTGGAATGGGGTGCAAGGTCTGACATTGGCCGGTAGGGAATGTATTGCTGGAGGTGATTTAAAACAGCATATCAAATGCTTTTTGGCCTCAGTGGCTTAGACTTTCTTCGAAGCACTGGTTGTGGCTTCACCAACATCAGAAATTTTCAGGTAAACCATGACACCTGAAATGTACCAAGATGCACATGCAACGCAAGAACCTGTGTGAACCTTAAATCACCAATACGTCTGAATGATCAGGTCTAGGTGTGGGTCTATGGTGGGGTCAATGATGATGTCTAGGTGGGAATGTTTTGTGAAGTAGCATCTCCTGGTTTGTGTGTTGTGATGTTTCCTCTCTTTCTAAAATTATGCTACATATTGCCCAATAAGCATACTTCGCTCGTTGACTCAAGGACGCTGGTAGAATAAATCGATCTGAATGGCCTCACAAAATTATAAGATAAACACTAAGCCTTACCATCACTTCTGCTTTATCTAAAAACGTTGTAAGACATCGATGGAATGAAAACTAAAATTAGTATCACGCTAGAAATTAAGACATCCCCGTTGGTACGTTTCCGTTCACGTTCCGCTTTCTCGAGCAATTACACCACGACAATAACATAGAGTCAGTTGTATGGTGCACCTTCATCGATGACTTCATTTTGGGCAAACCAGCTGAAAACTTCCAAGTTACAAGTTCCTAAAATTTTGCCAGTGTATGCAACAAAACGGACGAAGAATAACCTCTACGCCTCAACTTGGCCTCTCGGCGAAAGGTTTTTGGAAACGTCCTCGGCTAGTTGCAACCAAATATGTCAGTTATTTGGTGTTTGGGTTTAGGGGTGCGTCACCCATTCTTGCCATAAAGCGCCCCAGATATGCCAGTTACGATCAAACCAACCAGGAATGATGTCAGGTTTTGGGTAGACCATACGAACCATGTAAGCCTGAGTGATTATAAGGGTATAAGCAGAGGATGGCTATGTCACACGCTTTCGCACGAGACTCGTTTCAGTAGGTGCTACAGCACATGTATTAGTGCACTGAATTCGATTCGGGTTTTCTCAAATTCGCGAGAAAAAAATCACTCAGCTTTCTTCATACATCATCGTAGCAAAATGAATCATAAAGCAAAACTACATAAGTGTAAGTATCAACATGCTACATCTTAAAGTGAAGTCTAGTGTTGATAAAAGCTAAAAGCTTGTTAAATGTTCTAGAAACAAATATATACTAGCAGAAAGAGGGTCAAGGTAGAAATCAGCCAAAAAGTACGCGGAGAGACAGCACAGAAGTATCAAATTACAGTTGGAAATGTCTTCTTTCTGCGAAAAATAGATATATTTTTACGAGCTTCGAGCGAAAAGGACGACGTAGTTGATAGTTTACGTAGTAGCCGAGGTTTGTTGATAGCGCTTCATCATTAACAACAAAGAAGCTGTAATAAGATAAAATGTAATCTCGCGTTCTAGGTTTCAGCGAGTAAATGGGAGCAAAAACCTGAACAATTTAGAAAAAAATCGTTCAGCGTGCAAACATTATGCAATGGGCCACATCGTAAGGTTATCAAAAAAGCTTACCTACAGCATGTCAGGGAGCATGACCACCACTGGTCCCAGTTTCCCGGCTTTGACACAATGATTGCTTTATGTAAATATGCTGATGCAAATATTCCATGACAATGGAATTCATTATTTTGCCAAATGTTTTCTGGTATAGATTTTAAAAACAAGGTTGGTTACGGATAAACGGGGTGGTAGTAAAAAGGGGAAAATAATACGCAAAAATCGAGCTTCAGGCACCCTAGCTTTTTGCTACCAAGCCGTGGTAAGTCTCGGACGTTTGTTTAGCAGAGGTCGCTCAACATTTTCTACAAAACGGTTCCGCTCCCATTAACTTATTGTCTGCACTTTCCATCATTGGTTCACGAGTCTCGGTAATTTGTGTCAGTTGTATTGACCTGCTGCGAGACAATTACCGAACCCCCGACCACCGGCGACTGCAGACGGGCAGCCTCAGACGCAGCGCCGCCAGTCCGGGTTAACCAGCTCCGCCCGCTACAGGATGCCCCGAGAAATCAGAGCGCTGGGCTGACCAACTGGTGGCCTGGTGCCGGCCGCCGAGGTGCGCTCACCTGGCGCCTGCTCCGGGGGCTCGCGTCGGCGCGCACGTGGCCCGACAGGACGGCGCCGTCGCTCCCCGCCGGCCGCCCCTCCCCTCCGCCGCCGCCGCCGCCGCCGCCCCCGGCCGCCGTGCCGGCACCTTGTCCTTCGCCGGCCACTCCCAGCTCGCTCGCGCGGCGGCGGCGGCGGCGGCCGCAGGCGCAACCACCGCCGCATATGGATGCACACTCTGGAAAATGGCTTCACCACGCGCATGGGAAGACCTGGAGCTCCAATCCCTGTAAAGAGGGCACCCACCGGCCGTTCATATTCTCACCTATCTCGGGGACTCGAATGACGTGGCAAAAGAAACGGGTTTGTCGCATAGGCGGCGGCACTGCGTGGGCACCGTAGCCTGCCCCCTTCTTGGGCGGACAAGAGGACAAAGCCCTCCTTAAATCGGCGAAGACAGCCTTGTCCGGGGCTTTCCGAAAGAAACTCTGACTTTCCAAGATTGTTCGTAGACCCACAGAGCATGGCAGCAGACCCACTCTCTGTTGGTTTTCCGCAGATATAATGTTTTACGCACAGCATTTACAATATAATCGTGTAAGCTCTCCCTTGATCTGACGTGGACCGGGATTTCCCTTGTTTTCCCTTGTTTTCGCTTGACCTTGATTACCCTTGTTTTCCCTTGACTTTGATTTCCCTTGTTTTCCCTTGACCTTGATTTCCCTTGTTTTCCCTTGACCTTGATTTCCCTTGTTTTCCCTTGTTTTCCCTTGTTTTCTCTTGTTTTCCATTGACCTTGATTTCCCTTGCTGACAAGCTATGCAGTCTAAAGTGGATAGCTTTGCCCGGTGCAAAAATGGCAGAGTTACTAACGCAACTGTTTCCGATGTAACGCTTCGGCACGACGGCTAGAGCAAAACCCGTTCAAAAGGAAAAAACGCTTTAAAGAAGAGCACCAAATAAAATGTTTAAATAAATGGATATTTTTCAACGTCGTTTCGGCTGGATATTATGTTCACAGAAGGTATTGTGATGAATATCACCGCCATAGAGATCTACTATAACTAGAAGGAACATCCTGTACAAAACGGCAATACCCCGACGTCAAAATTTAAAGCTTTGTTAGTACGAATCCTGGCCAGGTTAATTGGAGAACCGCGTACTAATTTCAACGAGAGCTTCTTCATTTAGCTCACCACTAAATAGTTTTCGCAGGGAAAGACATTATTCATTACGATGATTCGTGGCACATTAACCGTTGTCATGAAAACCTCTTGTTGAATCAATCGAAATGGAATTAAATTGAATACGATTAGCAGAGAGGTGTTTCCAGTAAACAGCCACGAGCTTCCCCACCGAGGTCCAGGTTTGTACTAACGAAACATTCAATTTTGAAGACCACACACAGGTGTGCTGTCCTCTCTAGTTATAGTAGATCTCCACTATGATCACCACTATCAGTTTCTGGAAACATTTTCTTTCAAAATGCATGTATATTTGTGTGAGCTGTTCCTCTGTGTGAAAATGCTGCCGGTTTGTTTAAAATTCAAGGAATAAAGCACCCTCATATGATTTCGATTGAAATATTAGTCCCGTAGAGAATACTTACCCAACAACCCCTGGTTTCACATTTCGTTCAGCAAAAACCAGGCAGTTTGCAGGTACATAAGCGCCCCATGAGCGGAAAGCAGCCCTCCCGCGGCTCTGTTCTTTCCGTGAAGTGGAGTCTAGGCTGAACGCGTAGTGGATATGAATTCCGGCCAAATTCCACCCTGAAAACGTTCACTTCCCCAAAAACGACAGGTTTGGGACAGACGAGATATTAAATCGAGGATATTCGTCACACTCTACAAAGTCTATGATTTCCTATCATATTTCCAGTTTTTTTTGGTATACCTTGAAGGACATAGACCACTTTGTCGAAATTATAAAGATTACAATTTATGGAAAAAAGGTCTGCAATTCAGGAAACCACATAATATTTCCACCTCCAATCGCTCCAAACAAAGAGATCGCCTTTTGTCTTACTGCACGGGGTAAATAATGTTTATCGACGCACCAACTGCAAGGGTCATATGGCATCACCAACTCTTTCCCTGTTGGAAGGGTTTCTCGGGAGCCAGTTTGATGATTCTGACGAAAGGCTGCGGCCGAAATATCATCTCTGCCAATCTTCAACATCGAGGACTCGGCGCGAAAGGCCAACAAACATGTTATCAACTTTACAGAAACAAGTTTGATGTAGTGATCCCACTATAAATTTCAGTACTTGGGGATCCCCCGAAAGCAGCATCTGTTACCAATTTCAGTACTTTGGGTCCCCGAGACCAGCATAGAGGGTACCCTGAGACTGTCTTTTGAGCCCTTCTGGAACTTTCTCTCGCGAGACTATCAGGCTAACTCTCGGGGAGAGAGGAAGGGGGTTGGTACTCAGGGGTGCTCACTGAGACTAGCTCTCGGGGCCCCTACACTAACACTCGGGGACACACCTGAGATTGATTCTCGGAAGGCCCCTGAGACTCAACCACAACGGCTCCTGAGAATAATAATCGGGGGGCTCCAGATTAGCACTCCAGGGCCTTCAGGGCCTAATGGTTATCTCGGAGGCCCCGGAGACGGACTCTCGGGGGCCCTGCTAGCTCTCGGGAAGCCCCGCCACTGATTCCCGGACACCATCTGAGGCTAACTTCTGAGCGCTCCCTGAAACTGACTTTCGGGGGCGCCCGCAGAGCTCAGGGGAACCCCCCTGAGACCGACTCTCTGGCGCTCCTGAGACTAACTCTCGGGCGCCAGATTAGCCCCTCGGGGCCTAAGGCTAACTCGGGGCCCCTTTCACGGTGACCTGCAAGACCAAATTTCGGGAGCACCTCTGAAAAGAACTCTCAAGGGACCACAAGATTAGCTCTCGGATGCCCCTGAGACTGATTCAGAGGCTCTGAGACAAACTTTTTTGTGCCCCATGAGACTAACTCTCGCCCCCCTTAGACCAAAACTCGGGGGGGCACCACCTGAGGCACTAACTCTCGAGGGCCACAAAGACGCCTCAGGTACTCCCAGATACTAACACTGAGGCACACATAGACTCACTCTCATCCTCCCCCTAGACTGGCTCCTGGAGAGTCGCTAAAAATAACTCGGGGCTCCTGAGATTAGTTATCGGGGCCCCTGAGAATAACTCTGGGTCCCCTAAGACCAACACACTGTGACAGCCATTAAACGAAACTCTCAGCCCGCCCCCCTCCCCAGATTGTATTACGGGGGCCCTGAGACTGACTCTCAGTGGTCCCCTTAGACCAAAATTGAGGGACTACTGCCAATACCTTGGGGTTCCCGAGATAAGTTCTCAGGGAATGAAACTAGCCAACACTCGGAGGTTTCAATGAAACTAACTCTCGGGTCCTCAGATTAGCTCTTGGGGGGCCCTGAGACTAACTCTTGAACTTGCTTTGCTTGCTTCAACCATTGAATGAGCACACCGAGCTCTATCAGGTAAACTCAGCTGTCGTTTTGGGTCATCATAGCAGGTAGCTTATGTATTTACCAGCACGCCTGCCTCCAATGGTCTCAAAGTTTTAATCCCGTATTATCTGAGCCGTATAATACTCGTATATGATAATCATCTAAAACCGAGCAATTCATAGGGTGCATGTACTGTTTGGTTTTTTTAACCACACTTACAACTTCCTAAGGGTCATACACATCGGTATATGGGGGCTCTTACCCCCAACCCTTTCATAACAAGATTCCTTGTTTTAGTTAAATTGGGAATAGCTATTACTTTTTAAACATCCGGGGCAAAAGGACACACTAAGCCGCAATGCAATAACATATTTGTTCTAGAGGGAAAGTTCTAGCAGCAGGCCGAAGATTGACTGGCCGAATCACTATTTTGTCAGTGGCGGAGCTTCTATTAAGGGCTTTATCTCGCTAACAAGTCTCGCAATTTCCACAAATTCATTTTCTGCGAAGTGTACAATGCTAGACACATCGGAAATAAGGCATAATTTTGTGGCCATCCTGATGGAATCACAGACAATTCCACCCTATTCAGCTACTGTATTCACTAGTTATTGTATCAAGCTATCCACCTTTCAACGCCCCTGTCGACAGCGCGAATCCAGCCCCACGCTTGATATTGTGACAAAGCACTCCGGAATCAGAGCCGATACGTTTGCATTGCTAGACGAAATGTATGCTGTATTTATGACAGAGCTGTGAGCTTGTGTTCGACTCGTTGTGCTCTAAAGCAGGGAGATGGAGCTTTCGCGAAGCTCACATCTGACATCGGTCGGCAGACCCACATACAGCATAGGCGGCACTCATACAGACAAATACACTCACACATACAGCAGACCCACATACAGCAGCGGCGGCACTCATACAGACACATACATTCATACAGACACTCACACATACAGCAGACCCACATACAGCAGCAGCGGCACTCATTCAGACACAAACACTCATGCAGACACTCACACATACAGCAGACCCACATGCAGCAGCGGCGGCACTCATACAGACACAAACACTCCTGCAGACACTCACACATACAGCAGACCCACATACAGCAGCGGCGGCACTCATACAGACACAACACTCATACAGACACTCACACATACAGCAGACCCACATACAGCAGCGGCGGCACTCATACAGACACATACATTCATACAGACACTCACACATACAGCAGACCCAGATACAGCAGCGGCGGCACTCACACAGACACACACACTCATACAGACACTCACACATACAGCAGACCCACATACAGCAGCGGCGGCACCATGCAACATACACTCACACATACAGCAGACCCACATACAGCAGCGGCGGCACTCATACAGACACACACACTCATACAGACACTCACACATACAGGAGACACACATACAGTAGCGGCGGCACTCACCATCTGCTGAGGTAGTCGCGTACTGTTCCGTGCCTCCCGTCGTCTGCGACTCCGGCGCAAGCGTCGACTCCGACGAACCTGCGGCACCACGGCAACAACACGTCACGTGCATTGTAGCTATCAAATCACAGCGTAGACAAGAGCCAGCAGGCCTGCCGGGTTTTTGTGTGGAAAAGAGCAAAAAACGAGACTGGGAAAACAAAAGGAGTAAACTTTGTTTACAAATAGAGCCAAATTTGCATAAAAGGACTTTATGTTGGAATGACCGTTCACCATGCTCATAAAAAAACAGAAAAACAGTAAGCATTGTTTAATTGCTGTTTAAATTTAAGTGTTGACAATCTGAAAGTGACTTCAAGCAGTATTCTGTCTGATAGTCACACAGTCTCAGCATTGGTTGTCCCTTGCCTCATCAGAAAAAAGGCTTGGATTTCTCACTCAACGGAAAATCATTTTCCCATGTTTTCCATACTATAAATATGTGAATTTGTATGGTTTAAAAAACAAAAAAACAAAAACAAATATATTGCAACATTGACAGTGGCTTATTTCAACATAAAAACGCAAAAGAACACTATTTCAACAGCGCTTCTAACAATACCAGGGACGTAGTGTCGGTTCCGTTGAGCCCGGAAGACCACTTGGACAGAAGATATCATATTGAGTTATCACTTTACAGTGAAATTCGATACTCATTACTCAGTCACATTCTGCTGGCTCCATATCCTGCACATTCCTAGGTGGCTGGAGAACCACTTATAGTCGAGAAACATTACTTGGTCACATTTGAGAGATTTTAACGGCGCGTCGGTTGATACATTGAACTGGGAAATGGGTAAAGAATTGAAGTATTTAAATGCTTTCAAAATCAGACCTATGGTTTGAGATCACCACAAGCGCGCGGTCACACTTTAGTTCGCCTGCATTGGGGACAACGTGGTGATGTCATCACGACATATAAACGAGATTATATGTCAGAGTCAACTCACATAAAGGTCGGGTCAAGGTCAAAGGTCATTTGCCAAGGTCATACCAGCATTTTCGAGGTCACTGGTCCCAGTTCTTCTTGTCAAATGGCGTTACCCAATGTGCCACATAATATGCTATGTCCTTATGATTAAGGTCATTGTAAAGTCTGAGGTGAAAGGTGAATTTCAAAGGTCATGGATCGAGGTTAATCCTTATTTCCCGCCCAACGGTTGTTATAGTGCTAGTTTTAGTGTAAATTATAGGACATATAGCATATTGTGACGTCATAGGTTAATGACCTTGCATAATCTTAAACCCAACATTTAAGGAAAGGTTCCTTGGGACCTTTCCTCTATGACCTCAGTCCATTTAGAGTATTCTAAATCCCCCACGAAATTTCCAAGTAAGTCCCAGCGCGTACTAAATTTGACCTTTATGACCTCGTTTAACATAAGATATTGACCTAGTTTAATGCAAGTTAGCTATAGTGTAGATTACCATAGCCTCCACAGACGCCCAAATGGCCGTTTTTCTACGTCTCTTATTTTTTAGATATCAAGGGCAAACTCGTTGATGACTCAAATATTTTTAGGGTCGAATCAACTCTGACTCACAGCTTAAAGGCTGACTCTGATTCTGACTCGACTCGATGTGTTACAAATGGTGAGCCGACTCGACTGAACCCAAATTCAGAAGTGAGCCGACTCAACTCTCACTCAAATAAGCATTGAGTCAGAGTCGACTCCGACTCAGAATGGTGGCCAAGTATCTACACAGAAAAATGCACATTTCCTTTAATAGTACACAAATTCCAGTACATTTATTCATGGGATCAACTATTTAATAACAGCACATTGCTTCCAATAAAATGTCAATTGCAATGCATTAATCCATGACATAAATTATGTCTGCATAGGAATGAAGATAGGTGCTAAATGCGAACACGTGAGTGAGATGAAGGGCCTGAGGGCTTTTCATTTTTAAGGTATGTCCTTCATGAGTAAAGTCAGAATTGAGGCAATAAGCGAGGTTTTAAACACAAAGAACAGGACCCAATATTTTAACATTTGACAATTTTGAGTGGCAATTCCTGCCCCAGTGCATTCTGAACAATCCTTTGACAAATTAAGCTTAGAAATGAACACTAAGCCGCGTCGAACCGAACCCGTGCACCACCTCAATCAAAAACAAAACAATGGACGCTCGCTTCGTCCTCCCGAAAAAGCTGTAGTAAATACTAAAGATGGCGCACTGAAGACATTACGCGAACCTAACCTCCGATGACACAAAAGGTAAATAGTACTTCAGATGTCACGTGACTTAAAAATCTGCATTCTTAGTAAAAGTGATCTTGCCCTCAGGCTACAAAGCAAAGCTAAGCTAATATATTGTGGCGCACAATGATGGTTTTGTGACTGGCGTGGCGCGCGTGGGGCGCAGGGGGTACAGTGGCATGTTGTGCAGGGACTGCTAAATAGGTAAATAATAATCAACATAATTTAAAGAATGGTGGTTTGTGAGAGACTTGACCTTCGCCCGGGTGGGGGTCTTTTAGACCCCCTCGGGTTTTTCCAAAGTGACCAAAAACGCGGCGCGCAGCCCATACTGGTCTAGCTGTTCCTTCATCATTTTTACATCTTTCCTGAAAATTTTAGCTCAAGGTCATATCAGGTCAGGTCACCAGGCCAGGTGAAGTGACCTCACCTCAAAAATGCTTAGGACCGCATAACTAAAAGAAGGGTTAATTGATCAAGTTGAAACTTATACCACATATTGGGCCCACCAGGAGCTACAACATTTGTTCCGGGATTTTTATATTGGTGACCTAAGGTCATGTGCAGAGCATGACCTCCCCATTGTAAATACATGGGGAAAATCACGAAATGAGCTTTTCTCAATAAGTATGGATGGAATCAACTTCAAACATCGGTTACGACTTGCTCTTAGACCATTTCTGAAGTTGATGCCAAAATTTTGAATTGTGACCTTTAAAGGTCACCTTAGGTCAAATAAGCATTTTTGGTGTTTTGCTCTATAAATTTTGACTAAAGTAAGATAAAAATTTTTATTTTGTCACCAAAGTGTTTGTATAGTCACTGCAAGTCAAATGATATACATCATGACTATACCAGGTCAAGTTGGGTCAGACCGTTCACCTGGGTCAGGTCAAATTCTTACATTTGACCTGGGATGGCAATATTATATTTCATTCGATTCCTATTGACGAGAGGATGCAATGGTGCATCAACTATGGCTGTATCTTGTTTGGTTTGGAAGTTATTAGCGAAAAAGGAAACGCCCTTATGCATGGGTGGCTATGGACATTCCCAAGAATATGCCCAATATTCAGTGACCTGTAGCTCCCTAGGCTTTGACCTGACACGAAAGTGAATGCCACTGTAATGAAGGAGTAGCTCAAGAGCTTTCGAATGGCGTTGAAAAATGTTTCTAGCTATCACAGTTTCTGAGGTATATGAGGTTTTCTTAGTACACCTCATCTTAGCGATTTTGACCTATTTTGACCTCTGGTGACCTTGATATTGACCTGACAAGAAAAATGACCGAATTATTTTCGATATCATTTTTGAAGAGCTTTCGATTGCCGTTTTGCGCTTTTTCTAGCTCTCTCAGTTTTTGAGATCGTGGGGTCTTTTAGCCCCCTCCCCCCACCAGGGCGAAGGTGGCTCGTACCCGCCACCGGGGCAAGGGTTGATGCGTAGGGAATGCCAGAGATAGGACTGAGTTTTACTTTCCTTATAGAGAGAACAGTAGGTACAGTGCTGTGTCGTCGGCGTTTATATTATCTACTAGGGGATGTCCTCAAACCATGACAAATGAAAAAATTACTTTGAAAAAGCAGCTAATTGAAGCTTTTAGTTTCCGTTTTGACCCATTTCAAGGCTCATGTGCAAAACAAGATTTTTGGTACCCTCTATCTGGCGTTTATATTACTTAGTTTTTTTAGTGTTTTCAGTCAACCAAAGGAAGAAAATAGAAAATAAAGATGTGTCTTCCTAAGAGTGAATTATTGCATGATTACCAGCTTAGGCCTTGTATGGTGTGCACCCTCAAAGTCAAAAAGTCTGAATGTGTGCCAAATCGCATTTGTCTGTATGATTTTGCATGCTATTGCTAATATCAAATGGAATATAACTAGAAAATGTGTGTGCTTTTGAAACTGTATATCTTACACAACTTATTTTTGTCAATGACAGATCCCGGGATGGGCGTAGTGTGGATATGAAAACAATAAGGTACCTATTAGCAAATTGCACTATGAAATCCTTCAAAACTAGTTGCGAACATTGCTAAGATGTCAGGAGTGCTGAGTCGATTCGACTCCCGACTCACATCTTAGAGGCTGGCACTGATTCTGACTCGACTCAACTGGTCGAGCAGTTGAGTCGACTCAGATTCAACCAAAATCTGGAAGTGAGTCGACTCAACTCTGACTCAAGGAAAATTTGAGCCGACTCAGAGTCGACCGACTCAACAAGTCTGATCAAGGGGCCTACCAGGCCCCTTCAAGTGCACGTTAGTGCAAGACTCTTTTCCAGTGCGGGTGTTAAATAAAGGGTCAAGTGACATACGTTCCCAAAGAATAACTCGACGTAAGATATGCAGAAAGCATGATGGTTGTCACAAACCTCATCTGGTGTACGCCTGCTCTGTCACACGGACCTGGGAAGTGTAATAGTATGCTTGCATGCTATTTCCAAACAAAATATTACGGTCATGGGTAATGGTTGATCCAGGGGAGCAAAGAAACATTTGGCCCCCACAAAGAAAAGCTCGAGCAAAAAATATTCCACCAACCTATCAAAAACTTTGAAAATTTAGCTGTTTAAGCAAGGTCTGTGAAGTTAAAAACTTCAACTCTCCCCAGGAGAGTAATTGCATATTCAGACAAAGTTAGGTCTACCGCGCTGAAAAACTTCAGCCCCCGATTTCATGGTGTGATAATTGCTCTCCTGAAAAATAGGTTGAATGTGCTTTACCTGTCTTTTCCTTTTCGCGGCAGACTTGGTTTAAACACCATGGCATCACAGCAGGGAAGGACTACGAGATGTATTTCGATTTTGGAAGGTGTTCCCATTTTTGGAAGGAGAGTTTAAAATTGGTCATTGTTCTCAGTATTGGAAACGTAACTAATATTGGAAACCGTGACCACCGTTTCCCGCACTGACATGCATTTCCATTTTTCGAACGAGTTTCCACTTTAAAGTCCGTGGAGTATCCCTCAACGTCAGAAAACAACCCGCAAGCTTCTAAGCCAAAGCCACATCTGAGTTGGACCTACTAGTATGGCTCAGAGTGAAGTACAGCGTATGCACATACTGGACATGTCCCAGACACATGGTTCCCCGTAGATATTCCCAGTGTTAGCGGAAAATTATCCTAATCCCCCCCCAACATCCCCACTCAGCGAAATTTGCAGCAGCTAGTCTGAATATGCCCCCTAAAATTCTAACCTTGGTTCCAATTGCCCACCCTTGAGTGTTTAGGTATTTTCAGATCTAAATGTGGATTTGGATTCCTACTTTGGTCAGTTTAGTCGAATTTTTATACTTTTTCGATTTAGTAGTATTCTTAGATTTGAAATGGAAGTCGTGGCGTCCAAACAGAGGGGCTAGTCAGGTCCACCTCAGACATGTGAGCGGATTGGACTGGATTTGGCCTTTCTTGGCCATGCCGCACTTTTCTTCCGGGAACCCAGCAATACCTACACCCTTCGTGTTGTTATGCTATATTATCGCGAATAGGGCTGACTTCGTTGGAGCAGCGCTTTGCTCTGACGAAGCCTCTGTAGGTGATATGAATTCACCGCATCCCTTGCGTCCATCGTGATGTGTGGTTCGGGTTTAAGAAGAGAGTCCCCACCACCGAAATGGCTACATCTCGGTAGAGCAGTTAGATGATGAAGCTGGGCTGAATTCGACTGAGCCGAAATGCGCACATCGATGGGCTAGGTGGGAGCTCTCAAGGTCGTTGTGAAGTTTTTGCCTGTCTATTCCTCTTGAAGTACATCTCAATACGAAGCTAGCATGTTGTCAGCGTTACGAACAAATGAACTCTCCCAAAACAACTGTCATTTACGAAAACTAGCCTGAAAGAAGGTAAAACTGCACGTGGTTATGAGATCCTATTCACTTGCCCACCGAACGGTCACCTAGTATCACTTACTCGTCGGTTCTCTTGAAGGAACAAAAATAACGAAGAAGCCAAGAACTAAAAATAGACCTCGTTTTACGGATGAAACAAGAACTTATTGCTGCACAAATTATTCTACAATCATCAATTTCGTCACGCACAGCATTAAGCAGGTGCTGGACCAGAGCGCAGCTCTGGCAGCAGCTCCTCCACAGCACAGTACCGGGCTGGAGGGAGGCGCGTCAGCAGCTCCTCCGCGGCGCAGCAACGGGCTGGAGGGAGGCGCGTCAGCAGCTCCTCCGCGGCGCAGCACCCGGCTGGAGGGGGCGGCGCTACTTGAAATTCAGAACAAGCCGCCGGAATTCACCGCGCTGGCCTTCAGACCTCTATCAGACGCTATTTAACTATACAAATTCGGGAAGCCGCAGGCGGCAGGCCGCACTGGAGCGTTTGGGAAGGCTCAGAACGTGCCCTTTGCGACTGAGCTAAGTCCCATGGAATAACGCTCAAGGATAGGCCTTCTTTAGCTACATTGTCCCCCTTTAGCACGTCTCTGAATACGTCACTGGAGGGGCTGATGTCATGCGCAGACGATGATGTGGTTGGACGACAGAATGACTTCTCACCTGTCGAAGCAGAGCGCAGCGGGGTCACCGGACTGCTGCGTTTGGCACTGACGGAGCCAGCCGGCGGCGGACTATCTGAAACTGCACCAGTGACGTCAGAGTCTGAACACCGCGGCCTCAGAGCCAGTCACAAATTACAACGGACTATCTGAAACTGCACCAGTGACGTCAGAGTCTGAACACCGCGGCCTCAGAGCCAGTCACAAATTACAACGGACTATCTGAAACTGCACCAGTGACGTCAGAGTCTGAACACCGCGGCCTCAGAGTCAGTCACAAATTACAACGGACTATCTGAAACTGCACCAGTGACGTCAGAGTCTGAACACCGCAGCCTCAGAGCCAGTCACAAATTACAACAGACTATCTGAAACTGCACCAGTGACGCCAGAGTCTGAACACCGCAGCCTCAGAGCCAGTCACAAATTACAACGGACTATCTGAAACTGCACCAGTGACTTCAGAGTCTGAACACCGCAGCCTCAGAGCCAGTCACAAATTACAACGGACTATCTGAAACTGCACCAGTGACGTCAGAGTCTGAACACCGCGGCCTCAGAGTCAGTCACAAATTACAACGGACTATCTGAAACTGCACCAGTGACGTCAGAGTCTGAACACCGCAGCCTCAGAGCCAGTCACAAATTACAACAGACTATCTGAAACTGCACCAGTGACGCCAGAGTCTGAACACCGCAGCCTCAGAGCCAGTAACAAATTACAACAGACTATCTGAAACTGCACCAGTGACTTCAGAGTCTGAACACCGCAGCCTCAGAGCCAGTCAAAAATTACAACGGACTATCTGAAACTGCACCAGTGACGTCAGATTCTGAACACCGCAGCCTCAGAGCCAGTCACAAATTACAACGGACTATCTGAAACTGCACCAGTGACGTCAGATTCTGAACACCATGGCTTCAGAGCCAGTCACAAAATACAACGGACCATCTGAAACTGCACCAGTGACTTCAGAGTCTGAATACCACGGTCTCAAAGTCAGTCACAAATTACAACGGACTATCTGAAACTGCACCAGTGACGTCAGAGTCTGAACACCGCGGCCTCAGAGCCAATCACAAATTACAACGGACTATCTGAAACTGCACCAGTGACGTCAGAGTCTGAACACCGCGGCCTCAGAGCCAATCACAAATTACAACGGACTATCTGAAACTGCACCAGTGACGTCAGAGTCTGAACACCGCGGCCTCAGAGCCAGTCACAAATTACAACGGACTATCTGAAACTGCACCAGTGACGTCAGAGTCTGAACACCGCAGCCTCAGAGCCAGTCACAAATTACAACGGACAATCTGAAACTGCACCAGTGACGTCAGAGTCTGAACACCGCAGCCTCAGAGCCAGTCACAAATTACAACAGACTATCTGAAACTGCACCAGTGATGTCAGATTCTGAACACCGCAGCCTCAGAGCCAGTCACAAATTACAACGGACTATCTGAAACTGCATCAGTGACGTCAGAGTCTGAACACCGCAGCCTCAGAGCCAGTCACAAATTACAACGGACTATCTGAAACTGCACCAGTGACGTCAGAGTCTGAACACCGCGGCCTCAGAGCCAATCACAAATTACAACGGACTATCTGAAACTGCACCAGTGACGTCCGATTCTGAACACCGCAGCCGCAGAGCCAGTCACAAATCACAACGTGGCTACTGGTTTGACACTGCGATTCTCAGCTAACCGGAGTGCACCACACCTTTGGCCAACAGTGACAGGCGGATACGACAATGAGCACACATGCCGCGGTGTATATGCCTCACCAAGGGTCAAAATGTGGTGGTCAATTCATTTTTTGGGGTAAATCAAATCATGGCAGGTTTGTCTCTGTTTATTATGATTAGAACCCCTATGTGGTCTGGACGGTCAGGAATATTCATGGTTAGTTGCATACGGTAGGTAGTGATTCAGTTTTTATAAGTTGGTCATAAATCAAAGGCTATGCAAATATTCAAATGGTTCATTCCACGAGTGGTTAAATGTACAAAATGCAAGAACGCCTGACTATAGATTGATTGATTGATTATTGGTGCTTAAGGGCGCACCAACCTTAGTGGTCATATAGCGCCCATGCCTGACTATAGAAAAAAATGTGTATTAATAATAATCACGCGGTCGGGTGCAGAAATGGAACGACCATCTGAGCACTGTCCATAAATACAGCTTCTAGCCTTACCCACATCCAGGCTGTAACAAACTATGTGTGCCTTGCATGGCCTCTCAGCAACCTGATGAACAACAGCGGCCTGAACGCTGAAAGCTCGCTATGGAGGCGCCGAGCTCACCGATGGCTTGCGGACAGACCAGAAGCTGTTCTAGGTTGGAAGCGCACCTCACCCAGCCGGTGATATGTCCAGGGGCATTTCACTCTGAGCCAATCACAAGCCAGGATTTCCTACGTTGTCAAACTACTAGGGAACGAGTATAAAATCAAGGTGACGTCATTTGCATAAGAAATAGATGACTGAACATGTTCCCACGAAATGAATCATTTAAACATCTTCCCTCGTGTGCAAAAAGTCCTAATGTGAATCCCAAACAAAACAGTTCCTTCGCCTGCCTCAAAAATGGATGACCATAAATTTGAGTTTGTCCCCTCCACCAACTTTCTTTCAGGTTTGCAGAAGTGACACTTTCTCGTACGTTTCGAATTCGCAAGTGAAACACTCGTGAAGATGACTTCTTTATGCCTTCGACATAATGTTTCTTCCAGCAAAGCCCGCGTAGCAGTCACAGCGTCAGCTCGAGCCTTCGCATGGGCCGCCTGGAGACAACCGCAACTTCTGCTCCACAGTTGCACCATATAGGTAGAGATGTGACGAGGAGACCAACACCACTGGCGAACACGCCAGGTGGGGTATAGCAAATCGGTGTATCACGACCCGTCGATAGGAATTTACCCATCGTGTTGAGTCTGTGGTCTGCCTGTTGAGCTTACGGACAACTCAGCTACAACCGTCTGGTCTCTTAGCAATAATTGATTCAAGCATGATGTTGTGGTCTGACCAGAATGAATATATTTGAAATGAGCCGATTATAGGAGTATTTTTATAGTTATATTTACAAACTACATGTCAGTGTTCTAACAGTCATCATCTCCTCCCTCAGTGGAGATAAAGGTGATGAGGTTTTTGGTGCGGAGAGCTGCAGTGTTAACAGCCTCTGTGCAGCCATGGTTTACGCTGGAGCACCGCGCCCAGACAGGTTCCCAATGCTATGGCTGTTTTAAGCCTTATCAAGAGACTCGAGATGACCGGAAAAGTCCACCCTGAGGAGCCCCTGGAGAGTCCCTGGGCTATGTTTTTTTTAATATAAATTTTGTCCAAGTTGTTCCTAGTACGGCTGCTGGAGTCGGAGTCTCACTCAAGTCATGAAGGGACTTGTCACGGAGACCTCGACCCCACCACCCGAACGAGCAACTTCCACAACGAAGGGTTAATTTAGAAGCCAAAGTTTAGCGTCCCACAAAGCACAGGGATGGCCGCCTTACTCAGGTCACCCTCTCACCATCTGTCAGTTGCCATCCGACCTATGTCGGGTAAACTATTAGGCGCCGGAGCGTCTCAGGGGAACCGATCCCAGGCCTGGATATGCACTGCCACTGCATGTTTCTGAGCAGCGGGCCGGAGCCCAACGCTCAACCAACTGAACTGCCGGGGCGGCATTCTGTGATTGTTATTACCCCGAGGAGTATTGCTAGCGTGAACTGGATTAGGCAGCAGGAGAGCCCCCTCAAACCGGCAGGTCAGCGCTCAGGCGGACGTGCTTCAGGCCTGGACGCAGACCTGGTGTCAGGTCACGTGACCTGGACGCAGACCCGGTGTCAGGTCGCGTGACCTGGACGCAGACCCGGTGTCAGGTCGCGTGACCTGGACGCAGACCCGGCGTCAGGTCGCGTGACCTGGACGCGACCGGAGTCAGGTCGCGTGACCTGGACGCAAACCCGGCGTCAGGTCGCGTGACCTGGACGCAGACCCGGTGTCAGGTCGCGTGACCTGGACGCGACCCGGCGTCAGGTCGCGTGACCTGGACGCAGACCCGGAGTCAGGTCGCGTGACCTGGACGCAAACCCGGCGTCAGGTCGCGTGACCTGGACGCAGACCCGGTGTCAGGTCGCGTGACCTGGACGCAGACCCGGCGTTAGGTCGCGTGACCTGGACGCAGACCCGGAGTCAGGTCGCGTGACCTGGACGCAAACCCGGCGTCAGGTCGCGTGACCTGGACGCAAACCCGGCGTCAGGTCGCGTGACCTGGACGCAGACCCGGTGTCAGGTCGCGTAACCTGGACGCAAACCCGGCGTCAGGTCGCGTGACCTGGACGCAGACCCGGCGTCAGGTCGCGTGACCTGGACGCAAACCCGGCGTCAGGTCGCGTGACCTGGACGCAGACCCGGTGTCAGGTCGCGTGACCTGGACGCAAACCCGGCGTCAGGTCCCCAGCCAGTCTGGCGGCTGTACAAGACGGAGCCACCTTCCACACCATCACCTCTGGTCCAAGTTGCGGGAGCGGTTGTGGGAGCAATTCACTACAGGGTCATCTCCAGGCTCACTGCCCGACTCCCTAGGCTCTCCCTGCGGCCTTCCGGTTCTGGTCTGTGTGAGTAGGGACGTGCCGAGCTTCCCCCGCCCACCTCCGGGGCCTACAGACTGTCACGTGACGCATTCCAACAATCTGAACAGTCAGAACAGAACAGAGAACAAGCTGAACGAGGAGGAGGCGACCACTGCAGGCGCTGGCATCCTCCCGGCTCTGGGCCCTACATAAAATGAGTGGTGACCCATCTGAGACCCAATAAGGTGACCCACTAAAGGAAACGAAGCGCATCCCTTGTTTTTCGTTGTTTCAGTAAATGTTCAAGTATTTAGCGCCAGTTCGAGTAGATTTTTGCCCTAATAATGATGGAATTATAGTCTAGTGTACATTTAGAAAATCAAAGAAGTTAAGAATCACCCTGTAGATAAAATCGTAGACCCAAACCACATGTAGAGAAGATTGGGTTATTTACCTACCAATTATCAAAAACACAACGGTGAACCTGAGGACAATCTGGCAGCCTTGGTAGTAAACAGTTTTTGGTCTTTTCGAATTTCTTTTATACTCCATTACCGAATATTCCTATTTCTAAATGGGCTCTTCATTTGATGAGGCACAACGCAAGCTTCCTTTTGAGCAAACATTTTTATTTTCTTCAGTTACTTCCCATTGAAATCGACTATCGCCACGGGATAGGACGGCCGAGCGGGCCATTGCATTGGGAGCAGTCGGCACCGGGTTGCACGGTCCAGCCCGCGGGCGGCCGTCCGCACACTCCCGAGCCCCGTCTGCCAGCCAAGCCGGCAGAGGCGCCGCCGCACCTGACGTCAGCTCAGGGGGAGGGGTCGGCCGGCGCGCGCCCGGCATCAAACGGCGCGGCCCCCGCCTCAATGGCCGGATTACTGCCAATCTCCAGCGGCATTGTTGCTGCGGAAGGACTCCTGCCTAATGGTAACAATTGCGTCATATCTATCATATATAATAATGCGGCGCATGGGCCAACGGGAGCTATTGAGGTTTGATCTCATTCAGGGGCGTAACCAAGGGGGGCGGCAGGGAGAGCCGCCCCCCTGGCCCAAAGGGCCCTCCTGAGGACACGATTCTGTAACAAGAAGGGCACTTTTTTACCCATTAGGGCCCTTTTGGCGCTGTCGCAGGGGACCTTTTTCGGGGTGCCGCGTCCCCCTGAGCGAAATCCTGGCTACGCCCCTGATGTCATTTGTGCACCGTGTCGCAAGTACCCGACCACCCATCCACAGCGTGAACGCTACCGACAAGAAAGGAACCAGTGCACCGTTAGCATCTCTCCGAAACTCCTTCGACTCGGTTTGGAGAGGAGGACAGCGTTGGAGTGACGTCTCCAGGGCGCGGGAACATCCAGGGGCATCCACCCCAAATTTACGAGTGAGGGCACTTGCCTCTATGTCTGAATTTCACTCGGCTGTTTTCCTCACACATCCGCATGGGGTTTTAACATTCGTTCAGATGTGAACCGAAAAAAGGCGGTTTTACGCCAAGGATTTCGAAAGCAAATGTTGTCTAACACCAAAGATTGTACCCAATGAATTTGCTTTCTGTCCCATGCCCTTTCTGGTGTGAAATTTACGGCTATTTGAAAGTTACAATTATAATATCATATTATATTATCATTATAATTATCATATCTTTTCATTTTTATCATTATCATATTTCTATCTATTACATAATTAAAAGTTATATTACTCCCACATACAGGCTCCCATTTGCAGGGGTGTAATTTTCCCAAAATCGTTGGGGGTGCTCAGCCGGTGGTGGGCGGCACCCCATAGGGACGACCGTGTTTCAGGGGCGGCACCCGTCATTGTACCAAATCTGTTATTTATCGGTTTTTAGCGCCTTTTACAGCAGAGGGGACATTCTATTTTAATAGTAGACAGGTATTATACGCAGTGGCGGATCGAAGAATTCACTTCGGGGGAGGGTGGGTTTAGGGGACTCGAGTCTCACCCGCCAGCACATCGGGCAGCCCCTCGCCTATATATTTACTATTGGGGCTCGTACATTTCGGAGGGCACGAACCCCTAGCCCCCCCTTGGATCCATCACTGTTTCTACAACATTTTCCAAACATATTTACTTTTTAGGCGACATCCCAAAGCTACATACAGGTATTAAACGAATCTAGTCTGAATTGCAAATTTATCCACGATTGACGTAGATCGGGTTTTTGGTTAACTTCGGAATAACAGAGGGAATGAAAGGTGAAAAGAAAGCCAAAGACTTAACAATTTCGTGAAAAGGTACCCGAAAGAGTTCCAAATAGTGTGTGTTTGGAAATAAATAAATCTCACAACTTCGCTGTACCCGCACATGCTCTTTATTTTTTCACAAACACCCTTTATTTTTTGCGCTAACACACAGCAGTGGCAAGAATCAGAGCGGCAGTGATGAATCAGGGGCGGCACGAATCAGGGCAGAACGGATGAGCCGAAAGCGGCAGTGATGAGCCTGGGGCGGCAATTATGCACTAGGTCTGGCACAGATTAGGGCGGAAGTGACAAGCTGGGGGCGACAGGGATTGCTCAGGCGACAAGAAACAGGGCAAAAGGCATAAGTTGAGGGTGGCAGTGATGAGCCAGGGCAATAGCCATGAGCTAAGGACGGCACGAATCGCGGTAGAAGGGATAGGGCGAGGTCGGCAGTGAGGACCCGGGGGCGGCAGTTATGAACTAGGGGCGGCACGAATCAGAGTGGAGGTGACAAGTTGGGGGGGGCGGCAGTGATTAGCCGGGACGACACTGATAGCCAGGGACGGTACAAGTTAGGTTGGCAGTGATAAATCGGGGGGGCATATGAGTCAAGGCGGCAGTGATGAGCCAGGGGCGGCATGAATCAGGGTAACTGGTAAGACGAGGACGGCATGAATTTGGGCAGTAATGCTGAGCTGGGGGCGACACGCGTATTGGGAATGTTCAAAACAGGATTGGGGTGCTCAAATTAGGATTGGGGTGCTCGGGCACCCCTCAAGAAATATAAAATTACACCACTGTCCATTTGAACCTCCATTCACAACATTACTCACAATAGGTATGCGAGGGGTGCTCGGCAAGGGCCGAGGAACATTTTTGGTCCCCACCTTTCCATTGGTCACTAGCTCTTCCGATTTGTCTTCACGGGATGCAACAACCTCGTCGTACGAAACAATGGCGGACCTGTTCCTCGTTCGGCAGACGTTGTTTACCCTTTCAAGGGCGTCGAAAGCGGGGGGTGGGGAGGACGTGTCCCTGCAACTCGCAGATCAGGGGGATGTCCCCCTTAAATATCGAGACTTGACCCAGGTTTCGTTTTGTATTTGCTCCTTATTAGTAGCGTGGACCTACATAGATGCTTTGGTGAAGTGCGTCACTGATAGGGTTTCAGAGACGGCCAATGCTTAGAAATTCGTGTCCCACCCACCCGCTCCCCCAACGCTCATCGTCAGTCCAGGGTCCACTCCCCCCGCCCCAGCAAAATTTAAATGGCGATCCTGATCTGACCCCAATTGGGAAAAACTACGAATGCACTGTCACTAGCGTGGGCCCATATCACAACATGATATCAAAAGACTCCACTCCGAACATATATCGGTTTTAGAGAGACAGTAGTTTTCTGTCGGCCGGAGGAGTTGGACATTGTCTGGCACCCTCCCACCCCGACTGGTGGTGACCATGTTGGACAGCGTCCACGGAGCTCGCGCTCACAACCTATTTCCCAGGCGCGCTGCGCTGGTTTGGCGGCGGCTTTCTTCGGTCGGCGGTTTGTGGTGGCGCTGCGGTGCGTTCACGTTGCTGGCCGGCAGAGACAGTCGTCGCCCGCCAGAGCACCAGCAGGGCTGGCCGCGACCTCTGCGTAAACACAGCGAGCGGCGGACTCTCGGACGGACGCGGCCGCCGCTGTAAATACAGCGCCGCGCTGGCACCAAGCTCAGCTCTCCGCGTGCAGAGCGGCGCAGAGCCTCCGCAGCTTCTGAGTACATCGACGCTACTGACCAGAGCAGAGCGGCGCGGAGCCTCTGTGGCTTCTGAGTACATCGACGCTACTGACCAGAGCAGAGCGGCGCGGAGCCCTGTCTTCTGAGTACATAGATCGGCGCTACTGACCAGAGCAGAGTTGCGCGGAGCCTCTGTAGCTTCTGAGTACATCGACGCTACTGACCAGAGCAGAGCGGCGCGGAGCCACTGTAGCTTCTGAGTACATCGGTGCTACTGACCACAGCAGAGCGGCGCGGAGCCTCCATAGCTTCTGAGTACAACGGCGCTACTGACCAATGCAGAGCGGCGCGGAGCCTCTGTGGCTTCTGAGTACATCGACGCTACTGACCAGAGCAGAGCGGCGCGGAGCCTCTGTGGCTTCTGAGTACATCGACGCTACTGACCAGAGCAGAGCGGCGCGGAGCCTCTGTGGCTTCTGAGTACATCGACGGTACTGACCAGAGCAGAAAGGCGTGGAGCCTCTGTGGCTTCTGAGTACATCGACGCTACTGACCAGAGCAGAGCGGCGCGGAGCCTCTGTGGCTTCTGAGTACATCGACGCTACTGACCAGAGCAGAAGGCGTGGAGCCTCTGTGGCTTCTGAGTACATCGACGCTACTGACCAGAGCAGAGCGGCGCGGAGCTTCTGTGGCTTCTGAGTACATCGACGCTACTGACCAGAGCAGAAAGGCGTGGAGCCTCTGTGGCTTCTGAGTACATCGACGCTACTGACCAGAGCAGAGCGGCGCGGAGCCTCTGTGGCTTCTGAGTACATCGACGCTACTGACCAGAGCAGAGCGGCGCGGAGCCTCTGTAGCTTCTGAGTACATCGACGCTACTGACCAGAGCAGAGCGGCGCGGAGCCTCTGTAGATTCTGAGTACATCGAAGCTACTGACCAGAGCAGAGCGGCGCGGAGCCTCTGTAGATTCTAAGAACATCGACGCTACTGACCCGAGCAGAGCGGCGCGGAGCCTCTGTAGCTTCTGAGTACATCGACGCTACTGACCCGAGCAGAGCGGCGCGGAGCCTCTGTGCTATTCTGAGTACATCGACGCTACTGACCAGAGCAGAGCGGCGCGAGCCTCTGTAGCTTCTGAGTACATCAACGCTACTGACCAGAGCAGAAAGCCGCGGAGCCTCTGTAGATTCTAAGAACATCGACGCTACTGACCAATGCAGAGCGGAGCGGAGCCTCTGTAGCTTCTGAGTACATCGACGCTGCTCACCGGTCTGTTTTGGTCGGTGCGACCGTCCGGGCCGCGCAATATATCGCACTGCATCGAAGGACCCGACGAGACTAACGTAGCCCTAGTTGTACCGACCCTACAGAATAACATACAGCCCCGAATAAGCCGACCCCACTGTAGCCCGAAGTAGACTGGCCACGGTATTTCTGGTTGTCCCCACTTGAAGAGAAGGTGGCACCGTTGTGCAAGTTTAGACCGGAGTGGCTTTAGGGTAATTTTTATTGAAAGTAATGAGTTTGACCTTATTTCTGCCTCTTATGCAATCTTAAGTATTATTTGAACTTATTGTGCGATATTTTGTGTTGCATAATTATAATTTGCTAGAGGGAAAAGTAGTTTCCGTGTTTCGTCAGAATAAGGCTAACGTTTTATGCCAGATTGAACTTCATCTATTTGCGACAAAATTGAATAGGAACACGAATGAATCGATTCCATCTAAAAGAGGCTATTATTATTATGACCCAACGTGACACTTACAAATTTCAGTTAGTTTTTATTAAAACATATTTCAGGTTTCAAACTAGTCATTGAGGAAATCACCGGAGCACCGAGATGAGCTCGGTCCCGGTTCTGACACCAGCGTAGCCTCCCCAGGCCCGAATCAGAGATCCGCTGACCATTCCACAATCACCAGTGTAGTATTTACCCCATACTTTCCAGCACCTGTCTTCACAATGGGGCGGACAGCCAGTCACAGCCAGGCTGTCGGATTTCTCATATGATGTTAATAACGTTGATAACGCTAGTCCACCATAGCCGGAAGTACAACAGATTCACATTCATGTCCTGCTGATTTTTCGTGACCACCTGCTGACATCACTTCAAAATAAGCATTCACTGTTGGACGAGATTTAATTATGTCTTTCAGTTGACCCCAAACCACGGCTTCTCAGCCGATGTAAGAAATAATCCGTGTTAAAAGAGCTGTTTAGAAACATGGATCCGAGGTGAGCTCGCATAACTTTGCTTATGAGATAAAGCTTCCACGTTGGTGACATTGAGCCTGATGATGCCATCGAGGAGCTTGACAGAATTATATGCAGGGCATACTGTAAAAAACTGGGACTGGTGGGCACTCCGCTGAAGAGGCACACATTTCCAGTAAAAGGGCACTTCCAAGTCACCGGAAGGGCACATAAAAGACGCAAATTGTTTGCATCCTGCGTAGACTTTTTGTCAACATGTATGCCACACCTCACAAATATGGAAATAGAGATATAACTTTAGTTTTCTGAATCATTCAGGCGCATTTTGGCTCGGTTTACGGGATACTCTAACAAAGACGCCTCTGTGGGAAATCGACGGCGGGGAGCATTCTCTATGTTGCCATCGATCCCCGTTAAACAGCTTCTGTCTTCTCCTGGGTCTTTTGGGGAGAACAAAACTACGACGTTTTCTTCTGCAGTTTGAGGCCATCTTCTACCTGGACGCTATTTCGTCCCTGGGCAGCATAGTTTACAGGTCCTTCAGAACTTAACCCTCGCCCCACCGGGGGTCCGGCGCCACCTTCGCCCCAACGGGGGGCCATCGATGCCCCCTCTAACTCCGAAAATATGGGGGTTAGCAAAAATCTGCAAAATGCATTAAAAAGCTCGCATGAATTCAGTAAGAAATTATTTCACATGTCACACTGGTCAAACATTTGCGCTCAGGTCAAAGGTTTGACCTCCATAGGTCAAGTTAGGTCACGATAGGCTATTTTCACTCAAATATGCAATGATTAAGCAAACTGGGCATAACTCTCGTGCAATTCAAGCTATTGAGATCTGGTAAAGTACATTTGATAGGAAATTGGCAGACCTTTTTTGCTATGTGGAACGTTATGACCTCCGGGCAGTGGTTAGTGACCTTGCCGTATATCACATGAAAGCCAGTGACCAGACATACACGATGGTGTTTGATTCGTTGCTCTAGCTTAATTAGGTCAAAAGTTATTGTAAAAATACTGTTTTTGACCCCTGGTGACCTTGGATGACCTTGAAGAGGTCAAAGGGCAAATATGGCCCCTGCTGGGATCCGTGAAAGAGTGTCCAAGAACGCTTTTCTGAGCACGCTGAGCATTTTCAATCATTTTTGTGACTTTTAGATAATAAGACAACTTTTCCCATGCTTTTCAATGGGGAGTTCACCTCATGACCTGACCTCAGGTCACAAAATAGAAAAATCCCGGATATACATCGTGTAGAACCTGGAGGGTCATGAAGTGTGGCAAGTTTCAAATTGATCGACTAAGAAATGTAGCTCTTATAGAACTCAAAAGTTGAAGTGAGGTGACCTTGGTTGACCTCGCCTGGTGACCTGACCTTGAGTGACCCGGGATAAAAAATCTGGGATGATGAGAAAATGATGGCATCAGAGATACAGCCCTCAACCGCGATGCTGCGCCTCGTCGTTTTTCTGCCATCCCAAAAAACCTTAGGGGGCCATCGATGCCCCCGGTGGGGCGAGGGTTAAACCAAACGAAACAATGAAATAAAGTCGATAAGATTAAATTATACGACCGGGAAGCTACATATACAGAGCTAGTACAATTCCGGAGTGGGCACAATGGAAAACGGGAGCATGCGTCACTGGCTGGACATCTATGTGCGCCCCACTGGGGCGGGAGGCGGGTAAAATTCCTCTGCCTCCCCCCCCCTCCAGGTCTTCCGAGAACAAGGCAAACACGAAGAGACCTAGAAAAACAAAACTTACAGTACCTTAACCATGATCAGTTTACACATGTGACGTTAAGTTTCCAAACAGGATAGGGTCATTGGAGTCTAAATATATGTTATCTCATTTGTCGTTGACCTAAGACGAGATCAATTTTTAGTCACCCCATTATGGCTTATAGGGACCCCATTATGGCTTATACGGACCCCATTATGTCATGGGGAAAAAGAAAGGGTTAATTTTGAGAAATATGAGATTGATTAAGCTGGCATTTCTCATACCGGGACTTTTAAACTCAAGTTGAGCTTTTAGCATCTGACATCTAAGAGGTCATCTAAGGTCACCTGAGCAGGCAGTGATGCTTTTGGCAATAATTCGCATAACAATGAGATAAAGCTTCCACTTTGGTGAAATTGTGCCTGTCTTGCCATTGGGAATCTATTGATATACAATGTCACCATACCAGGTCAGTATGTAACCATGACCTCGCTTGAGGTCATACAATTTTTACCATTTGGCCTAGCATAGTCACATTATACAAAATTCGATTCGATACGATGGGAGGAGTCAAAATGATACCAACAGATTGGTCTCTAGTCCAACTCAGTAAAAAGTTAAATGGGAAATCAGCAATGCCCTCTTGTAAGCCCATGGAACCTTCTCTGTCGTCTGGTGCGCTAACACCCGCCCCCGCCCCGGTGGGCCTCCGAGCCACCTTTGCCATGGTGTGGGGGTGTTCGAACACCCCCCCCTCAAACTCGGCACCTATGCGGGATAGCGAAAGACGCGAAGGCTGTTGGATAGCTCATACAAATTCATGAACAAACTACATCAGCTACTCTTGGGCTCAGGTCAATATTGAGGTCAAGACAGGTCAAAGGAGGTTGCATGTTAGGATAGTGTTTTTGGGCTCTCGCGTCTGACAGAGTTTAGTTAGAATTATTTTGAAGGCACCTTCGCTTCCTCTCGTTCCGGAAAATCAAATGATGTATGATATGACTAAACTAGGTCAAAACACAAAAATGGCCTGACCTCAAGTCAGGTCAAGGTCACTACCCAAACTAACATAGTCAATATGCATATCAAACGACTCGAAAAATCAATCCAAACGTAATGGTATCAAAATATAAGCTCTACCATCATTTTCTGCAAGTTATTGACCCAAGTCTGAAAACTGGTTAAATAACCCCAGATGGTCTCTCAGAATTCATAGGTCAAACATTGCAATATGAACCTGGAAAGGGGTCCAGAATACTACGATTGGGAGATTACGAAGGCATTATCAGCTGTGTCAACAGAAATACAGCCCATTTCCTGTTTTCCCATGTATTTCCAATGGAGAGGTCATGATCCGTACCTGACCCTAGGTCATCGATATGAAAAAAACCCGGAATATATGTTGTAACACTCGATGGCCCATTATGTGGTATAAGCTTCAATTCGATAGATTCACCATTTCTTACTTATCCTACCTTAAAAATTTTTGGATGTAAGGTCACTTGACCCGCACTGGTGACCTGACCTAAGATGACCCAACCTTAAAATTTTGGAAAAGTTGCGGAATTGATCATGGATAATGTGTTCCAAGTACGACGGCGCTCAGCGTCGCCGTTTTTTGTGTCGCCGGAAAAACCAGAGAGGGGTGTGCAAACACCCCCACTGGGGCGAAGGTTAAAAAGCTCTCACAAGCTTAGCGCTCAGACCAGCTCAGGAACCCCCAGGGCCCATACCAGGGAAGGGCACCCCCAGAGCCCAGATCCACTCTTGGGCCCCAGATCTGCTCTTGAGCCTCAGATCAGTTCAGGGGCCTCGGCCAAGGGGCAAGATCAAATCAGGGACACTAAATCAGCTCAGGGATCCCTAGCCAGGCCGGCCCCATTCAGTTCAGGAGCCCAAGAACTGACCAGGGGACACCAGATCGGCCCATGGGGCACCAGATCAGCTTCAGGGACAAGGAATCAGATCAGTGGTCCCCAACCAACACGCGACCCAGATCAGCTCGGGGTACCAGATCAAGTTAGGAGGCACTTAATCAGCTCAGGAGACCCATACCAGCTCAGGGGCCCTTATCAGCCACTGTGGGCCCAGCTCAGTTCAGGGCCTTAGAGCTGCTCAGGAAATCACGTAATCAACCCAGGAGGCCCAGGTAAGCTTAAAGGGCACCATATTAGCCCAGGGGCCACCACACCAGCTCAGAGGGCATCAGATGGGTTCAGGAGGCAAAATGTGATTCATGAGGCGCCACAGATCAATCAAGGGGGCATTAGTTCAGATCAGGGAGGAGTATATCTGCTCAGGGGGCACCAGATCGCTCAGAGACCAGAGCGGTTGTCTAGATCAGCTCAGGGAGCACCATATCAGCTCAGAGGACAAGGGATCAGCTCAGTCTTCCCTGACCAGCTAGGGGCCCAGATCAGCTCGGGGGTAACATCAAATCAGCAGGCACTTAATCAGCCCAGGAGCCCCATACCAACTCAGGGGTCCTCATCAACCTCAGTGGGCCCATCTCAGCTCAGGGCGCCAGAGCTGCTGAGGAAGTTACTTAATCAACTCAGGAGGCCCAGACCAGCTTAAAGGGCACCAGATTGGCTTAGGGGACACCAAACTAGCTCAAGGGGCGCCAGACTAGCTCAGAGCGTTTGAGATTGGCTCAGGAGGCACAATGAGGGCTCAGGAGGGACCAGATCGCCTCAGGGGGCATTAGTTTAGCTAAGGAGGCAACATATCTGCTAAGAGGGCACCAGGTCGATCAGCCCAGGGGCCCAGATCAGCTTTTAGCCCCCAGACCAGAGCAGGGGCATAGATCAGCTCAGGGAACACAAGATCAGCTCAGGGTGCACCAGATCATCTAAGGAGAAATCAATAACCAGCTCAGGAGGCACCTGATCAGCTCAAGAGGCACCATATTGGCTCAGGGGACAGTAGATCAACTCCAGGAGGCGTGAGACCAGGCCAGGAGGACCATATCAGCTCAAGGGGCACTAAAACAGCTAATAGGGCACCAGGCAAGCTCGGAGGCATCAGACTAGCTCAGAGAGAATAATATAGGTTCAATAGGCACAATAATTTTCCAAGCGGGCACCAGGTTGACTCTGGGGGGCACCAGATTAGCTTAAAGGGCACGTGATCAGCTCAAGGGGCCAAAACCAGCTCAGTGGGCACGAGATGAGCTCAAGGGGCACTAAAACAGCTAATAGGGCATCAGGCAAGCTCGGAGGCATCAGACTAGCTCAGAGAGCATAATATAAGTTCAAGAGGCACAATAATTTTCTCAGGGGGCACCAGATTGACTCAGGGGGCATCAGATTAGCTAAGAGGGCACGTGATCAGCTCAAGGGGCCAAGACCAGTTCAGTGGGCACCAGACGAGCTCAAGGGCCACCAGATTAGCTCCGCCCGTACGATTATGAGCGACGATGAGGCAATAGCTGGAAACGGATTACGTACCCATACTCTTCCCGGGTGCTTGGAAAGGTGACAGAATGCCCTAGCTGACCAAAAAGGGCACCTAACTGTCAAACAACATTTTTTATCGCTAAATGCAGTTTAGTTGCATTAAGGTTCAATGGCACAGGGCACTAAATTTCAAGCGGTACGGCCCAAAAGGGGTACAGATCCTGGCAAAAAGGGCACCCCGGCACCGATGGAGGCACGTGCCCCCTGTGCCCCCTGGTCCGCTACCCGCCGTCCCGCTACTTTTTGGTTGCAGAAACCCATACCGCTACTCCGCTACTGTTTGGGAGCCAGTGCCGGAGAAGCGGAGCAGCGGAACAATGCGGCGGAGCGCCAGGCTACGTTCTTTACATAATGGAAATAAGAAGAGCTCATCGGCACTTCTTTGCTGACAAAACCCATCGAAACTGCCGAATGTTTTAAAGCGATGATTTTATGCCACGAATCACATACCTACCGAAGGTTTTCTCGCCCATGTAAGGTGACTTGAGGCGAGTATATGTAAACATTAGGGGAAAATTTGGCAAGTACAGTGCAAACCTAAGCAATCATGAGGCTACAAGATTCATTTTGGATTCTGCAGTTCTGGAAATATATTCCATGTTCAAAATATCTAAGGGCCTTCTGCTCACGCACGTCCCCAGGTCCGGCGGCCGCTCACAACTTGGCCGTGAAAAGGACAATTTGATGGACAATGATCCAATGTGATCTGGACAAACCAGATCCCCCGGGCTCCCATGCGACTGCGCAGTGTTGCCCCGTCAGCTACGGCCTTCGCCCCTGGCCCGAGTTAAATCCCTGGTTAAAGTAAATTAGTTAAAGTACCCTGGTTAAATCAGTCTGCCTTGAGCCGCACCTGTTCAGTTGTCCCCTCCAGTCCAACTTCTGGCAGAAACTGAGTGAAAACGAAATGTCATTGCCTTAAAAATTTAGCCGATTATTATCTATGGTAGCACATCACTTACACAGTTTAGCAGCGTAATTAGCAAAGAACATAATGCATTGAGGTAAGTATCTGAAGACCGAACCCGCAAAAGGTAGCGGGATCAGCAAGGTACTTATATTCTCTTCATGGTTCCATTCTTACCAGGCGTGTAGACAAGACTCCAATGATATGGGTTGATGCATTGATGCCACTCATCCTCGCCACAGTTGCAGTGATACAGCCGCCTGAGTCGCAGCGCATCCTCCACCTCCGGCCACCGGAAATAACGACAAAACACCACAACCGCGGCGCAACACGACGGCCCCGGCGCCGCCACCTGGTTCGGCACCCTCACACAGGCCCCAGTCACGCCTCCCCGGCTCTCAATCACCTCGCACAACATTTTCAGGCTGTCGTGGTCCAGCGTATCGAGCAGCCCTCTCACCAGACGCCGGTCCTGGTCGGGCGCCGTGGCCTGCGGCGACCCCGCAGTCTGCCCCTGCGTGTCACTGCCGCCATCGCACGCAGGTAGCCTCAACAGACGCTGAATGCGTTTCTGCTTATGAAGCGGGAGCATGAATTTCTTCCACATGGGCGTCGCACATACTGCCTGATGGAGAAGCAGACGCCCCGTCACACCCACCTCACGCCACCAGCTAGCCCCACTGTTGTGCTCGACGGCGGCGCCGGCCAGATTCCTCGTGTTGCTTACCAGACGGGGCTCGGGAGGCGGCGGCGGTCCGCGCGCCGTCGTCCGCGGCCGGCTGGCGCCACGGACTGAAACAATGAGCGCTCATCAATAACGACCCATGACCAGCGGCGGCCGTGAAAAGTGGCTGCCACGCCGCCGCTGGTGGCCGAGGCCGTGCAGCACTGTGGATGTGTAGAGTGCCATTGAAAGATCAATTAAATGTGCACGGGCGCCGACAAGGGGAATTACAAGCATGTGTGTCGAAAGCGGGGAGACGGGGAGACCCGTCCCTTACTCGTGAATGAGGGGGACTCCACACAAAATTTTGGACCTCAATTTATTTGCAGCATTATCTCCGTTACCTGCGAGAATCTGCATAAAGGTAGGTCATTTCTTAACATGTTAACCTTCACCCTACCGGGGTCATTGATGGCCCCCTAAAAAAGGTTTTTCGGGATAGCAAAAAAACGAGATACAGCACCGCGGTTGAAGGCTCTATTCTCTCACCCCATCATTTTCCCACTATCTCTGAAATTTTTCACCCCAGGTCACTCAAGGTCAGGTCACCGGACAAGGTCACCTCACTCCAACTTTTGAGCTCTATTAGAGCTACATTTCTTGTCGATCGATTTTAAACTACCTACACTTCATGGCCCCTCCAGGGTCTACTAGGTGTATATCCGGGATTTCTCGATTTTTACTTGAGGTCAGGTCATGAGGTGACCTCTCTCATTGAAAAAGCATGGTAAAAAGCAATCTTATGACCTCAAAGTCATAAAAATGATTGCAAATGCTCAGCTTGCTCAGAAAAACATTCTTGGGCACACTTTCACGGATCCCAGGTGCCATCTTTTCCCTTTTACCTCTCCGAGGTCATCCAAAGTCACCAGGGGTCAAAAAAGTATTTTGACAATAGCTGTTTACCTGATTAAGCTAGAGCGCTGAATCAAACGTCATCGTGTATGTCTCGTCACTGGCTCTCAATTCTGCTATCTCTTCACGCTTGTTAGGGCTTGGTGGGGCTGCAGCTATCTACATTCTACATAAAAACCAATTTTCACTGATCTAGGTAAATATCGTCAAGGCAAACGAGGTCATTAAGGTCAAATCTTGGTCGCGCTGAGGACCTATTGGAAATACAAAAATGCGCAGGAAAAGGTCGGAAATATGTTAAAGGGAGATACGCGAAAAAATTATTATTGTGGTTTCTTGCTATTTGAAAAATCCTGATAACGAAACTATCAATTATTTTTGTATCTTCGGCAAAATTTTGGGAGGCCACTCACTTATGATCGAAATAGGTTAACAGTTTCGATAAAATGCCCATCACTTACCCATGCTCATAGCCATCACTTACTTTTGGAAAACTATTTAAAGTTCAAAAATAATGTTTTTAATAATACAAATATTTGCCCTCCTGTATTTGTATTTGAATTAATTTTAAAAATCTTTAAAAAACTACAAAATGAATTAGTTTGCCCTAAAAACAGAAAAACATAATTACTCAAGTCTTCAGCGGTTTCGTACCTTGGGTCTTGAGCCATTTTCTGCTTCCGCCCCAGGATGACAAAACTTTTGCGTCAGATAGGTCACGTGATTCCTAGGCTTCTGATTGGTTAATTGTGATTTCTTTTAAGCCCTATATTTCTGTTTCAAAACAGTTTTGGAATGCTGTTTTCCTTAAGTAATTTTTTTCTCGAGTAGTCCAAAGTTCTACATCACTGTTAAGGATAGATATGACCTAATTCTTAGAGAAATTGATAGCCTTAGCCGTGTGTACGTCATACACTGATATGAGGTGTACCGGTAAAGTCGTCTAGAAATGTTGACTTTGAGAGCAATTTTAAGGCATTTGCAGGCCGAATTCGCAAAAATGAGAAAAAGAGTTCTGAAACAACTTTTTGTAACCTTTTGATATAGCCAATAAATTTTTTCGCGTATCTCCCTTTAAAGACGGACCAGGGGAATAAGGGAAAGGTCTCAAACATTCTTTCCTAAAATATTTGTTTAACACGTGCATTGACGGGGCCGTTACCCCCCCCTCTCGGCCTCTTTAGTGATAGCACAAAAACGGCGGCGCGTTGCGCATTACCCTGCGTAGGGCCTCCGTACTTCCGTACTTGGCATACCCCTTTTCCCTTATCCTTTTTACAACTTTTACCAAATTTTAAGGTTAGGTCATCTCAGGTCAGGTCATCAGTACAGGTCAAGTGACCTGACCTAAAAAAAGTTTAAGACAACATAACACGCGCATTGACGGGGGTCTGAGCCACCTTCGCTTTGACGGGGGGCGGGTACCCCCTAAGATCTCGAGAACCACGGTAGATAGCGAAGAACAGTAAACGGTGTTGGGAAGCCCATGCACTTTTCCGTCGAAAATATTTAAACCATTTTTTAGATCATATTTAAGGTCATGAGAAGTCAAAACATGCCGTCATAGGGATAACATTTAAATTAAGGTTTTCAGTTATTACATCTAAACAAGTAAAGGTAGAGCAAAACGGCTTGAACTATATGAATCCTCGCAGCAAGTCAAATCAAATGATATATAATTTGACCTTGCTAGGTCAAATTAAGGATTTGACCTGACCTGAGATCATGTAAAGGTCAAATTATATAAAGTGCATATCATTAGAACTGTAAAGACAAGGCGAGTCTAATGAAGCTAAAATAAACGCTTTATCACCATCCGTTACTGAGTTATTTAGTAAAAACAATTTTCCCATGTATTTCCAATGGAGAGGTCATGCCTCGTACCTGACCTTAGGTCATCGATATAAAAATACGGGAACATATTTTAGAGAGCTCGGTGGGCCCATTATGTGATATGAGTTTCAATGGGATAAGTTCACCCTGTTCCGACTTATGCTATCTTAAACTTTTTTTGAGTTCAGGTCACTTGACTTGTACTGGTGACCTGACCTGAGATGACCTAACCTTAAAGTTCTCACAGAAGTTGTAAAAATGATGAGGGAAAAGGTATGCTAAGTACGGCGGCGCTACGCGCCGCCGTTTTTCTGCTGTCTCCGAAGAACTCGAGGGGCGGGTACCCGCCCCCCGTCAATGCGCGTGATAAGTCAGAACAGGGTAAACGTATGCCTTTGAAACACATATCCCATAATGGGCCTATGAAGTGCTCTAAAATATGTTCTGGTATTTCTATATCGATGACCTAAGATCAGATACGAGCCATGACCTCTCCATTGCAAATACATGGGAAAATGGTTTTAACTTAATAACTTAATAATGTATGGTGATAGAGCGTTTATATTAACGGCATTATATTTGCCTTGTCTTTGCGGTTCTAATGATATTAATTTCACCTAATTTGACCTTGACCAGACCTCAGGTCAGGTCAAATTCCCTATGTGACCTGATTTGACCTAAACAGGTCATATTATATATTATTTGATTCGGCATGCTGCGAGGATTCCAATGGTCTAAATTGTTTTGTTCTATATACACTTGTTCACCAAAAACTAAATTTACATGTTATCCCTATGAAGGCATGTATTGACCTCTGTGACCTTTATAGATCTGACCTGACAAAAAATGGTTCAAATATTTTCGATAAAAAATTTGATGGGCTACCCAACGCCGTTTACCGTTTCTTTGCTTTCTAGTGTAGTTCTCGTGATATTAGGGGGGCGGGTACTCGCCCCCTGTCAAAGCGAAGGTGGCTCAGACTCCCGTCAATGCGCGTGTTAAGGTCATTGGCCCATGACTTAAAATATGTTATACTCCCTATAGTGTAAACTATACCTAGCACTAAAGCATCTCTGGGCGGGAAATGAGAATTAACCTCTACCCATCACTTTTAACCTTGACCTTTACATTGAGTTGTATTAACCCTCGCCCTGGTGGGGGTAATTGAAGACCCCTTCGGGTTGTTCCGGCGGCATGAAAAAACGGCGGTGCGAAGCGCTGACGTACTTGACACACCTTATCCTTGATTGATTCCGCAACTTTACCCAAAATTTTAAGTTTGGGTCATTTCAGGTCAGGTCAAGTGCAGGTCAAGTGACTTCACCTAAAAAAATGTTTAAGGTGGCATAAGCAAGAAATGGGTGATTATATCTGATTGAAACTTTAAGCACATAATAGCCCCACCGAGTTCTATAAGACTTTTTCCGGGATTTTTCATATGCATGACCTAAGATAAAATACGGAGCATGACCTTTCCATTGGAAATACACGGGAAAAACATAAATTGGGCTGTATTTGTGTAGATAAAGCGGATGATAGGTCCTTCATATTCTCAAAATCAAAGTATCATGGGCCCCTTTCTAGGTTCCTGTTCAAATTTTTGACCTGTGACCTCTGAGAGGTCATCTGGAGCTACTTAAGCAGTTCTCAGACCTAGATCAATACCTTAGCATGGAATGATGACACAGTTTTTATTATCCTTGCGTTTGGATTGCTATTGAGAGTCGATTGATATGCATATTGACTATGCTTGAACAAAAAATGATCTTGACCTGACCTGAGGTCAGGAACTTTTTGTGTTTTGACCTAGTATGGTCATATTTGTACATCATTCGATTCGCAGTGACGAGAGGAAGTGAATGGTGGCTACAAAATTATTCTAACTTAACTCTGGCAGATGCTAGAGCCCAACAACTTTGCTCAAAATGCCAACTTATTTGACCTGTCATGATCTCAATATAAATCTGAGCCAAAAAGTGACTGATTATAGTTTCTTCATGAATTTTTATGAGCTATCCACCAGCATTCGCGTTTTTTCGCTATCCCGCATAGGGGCCTAGTTCGAGGGGGTGTTCAAAGACCCCCACCAGGGCGAAGGTGGTTCGGAGGCCCACTGGGGCGCGGGTTGACTATGACGACATAGCACAATATACATCCGACTGGGTCACACTATTTGACCGGAAGCACTGGAGCCAATGACCTTGAAAATTCTGTCATGACCTTTACCTGTGACCTTTACCTTGACCCTCATGTGAGATGACCTCGGCATATCCCGTGTATAAGGCATTGGGACGTCACCACTTGGCGTGCAAGTAAATTGGTCCCACCATGTGGCGATCTCAAAATGTAGGTCTGACTTTGAAAACCTATTAGTGTAAAATGATTACCACCGATTTTCGAAATTCGTTCACCAACCGACGCTTTGTTGAATTCTCTCAAATGCGACTGACCATAGGCGTAGGAATGGGGGGCCAGGGGTGCCACTGGTCCCCCCCACATTTCTGTGGTGGGCCCCCGCAACAGATACAAATATATCAGCAACTGTAATATAAACCAAAACCAAATGGGCTCGATAGCTTGTCTGGCAAACCTCTTCAGCTGATCTAGGCCACCGAGCTTATCTGAGGTCACATGAGTCAATATGGGGCCCCCTAGAGCTGTTCAGGGGGCCCCTGTAGCATATGATGCCCGGTAGGCTACTCTGGACCCCTATGCTGATCTGGGGGTCCCTGTAATGCTTTAGAGGCATCGGGCTGAGCTGGGGGCCGCGAGCTTGGATGGGCCCTTGCGTTATTCTGAGACCCTATGTCAATCGATATGGAGCATCTGAGCTGAGCTGGGCCCTCAAAAGCTAATTTGGGCCCTAAGCTAGATCTTGGGGCCCCATGCGCTTTGTCGGGCAGCCTCTCAGCTGCTATGGGGTCCCTGCACTGTTATAGAACCCCTGAGGTAAGCTTGAAGCCATAAGTTTGAATGGCCCCTTGAACTTTTCTTAGACCAGTGGCGTAGCCAAAAGGGGTCATAGGGGCCTGCGGAAACCCCGTTGGGCCGATATTAAGCGCTGCAAAGGATTCTCTGATCTGGGGACCCCCAGGGTTAGTCCTGAGGTTTGTTCATAGGCCGCCAGAAAGTCGGTTTCAGGGAGCCCCCTGAGCGTCACTCTCAGGGGACCCAAAGAGTCGGTCTCAGAGGCCACCCTAGAGTCGGTCTCAACGAGACCTGAGAGTCAGTCTAAGAAGCCACTCCCCCCGAGAGTCGGTCTAAGGGGTTCTCGAAATTCGTTCTCAGCGGGCCCCGAGAGTCGGTCTCAGGGGGCCCCTGAAAACTAATCTCGAGAGACCCAAGTTATAATCAGGTGCCCGATCAGTGATCAGTTTGGTCTATGGGGACCTACTCTCAGGGGGCCCCTAAAGTCAATACGGGGACCTGTGAATAAGTATCATGTGTGCTGCTAAGTTTTGGTCTCAGGGGTCCCATAGTCTCAAGGGTGCCTCTTTCAGATCCCAATATTTACTTTCAGGGACCTCGAGAGTTAATCTGGGGTCCGAGAGTTAGTTTCATTTGCGCCGCAGAGTGTTAGTCTAAGTAGACCCCTGAGAGGTAATCTTGGGGAGCCCTCGAGAGTTAGCCTCAGGTTGTGCCCTCCTCTCTCGAATTTTGGTCTAAGGGGTCCCGAGAATCAGTCATCTCGGGTCGCGCCCGAAAGCCCGGGAGTCGGTCTCAGGGGCATCCAAGAGCTAAGCTTGGGACTGTTAGAGTAATTTCCAGAGGTCCTTCTGAGTTTTGGTCTCATGGGCCCGAGGGCCCTTCTCAAAGGGCCCCAAATTAGCCCTAGGCCCCTGACGGAAAATTAGGGACATCCGCTGCCCTCGTACGAGGTAAAGGTATCTTGAGCCTCAAACTCTCACAACATAGGTGGATCCAGGATTGCCGACCGAGGGGGCACCTTCCAGGGGAGGCGCCGTACGTCCAGACCAGGGGGCACCCCTTTTGACCGAAAAAACCCATCCGGTGGGCACAAAATCCTATCGGTTGGCGTCGATTTTCTGATCCTGGGGAGGGGGGGGTGGGAAGCGACATTTCAGGGGGCGCCATCGACCTTTCAGGGGGGCCACCGAGGGTCGATCGGGGGCACGTGCCCCCTTTGCTCCCCCTGGATCTGCCCAGGGGTTCTTACTGTCGCGACCTTACTCTACGCGTCTGGATCTTACTCTATTGCCTTGGATCTGCCTATGTCTGATAATTGTATTCCAAATGAAAATTCAATAATTGTACATTTCCTAAAAAAATTGAAGCGGAAGAAATTAGAAACGTTTCCAAGGGAGTTTTTGGAGGATTGTTGAAGGTATATTTGTATAGTCTCATGCCAATACAAGTTTTCTTCGAGAAACAGCGAAAATCTCAAATCCTCCGTATTCGCATCCGGGGGCGGGGTGACGGGCGGCGGCTGTGGCGCTCTCCTCTCTGTCTTTCTGTGTGGTGGGATTAATTATAACTTGTTGTATTCGGCAGGGGTGCTCGGAATCAATGAATTAAGTCATTATTGATTCGTTTTCGAGAGAGACTGCTGAATCATCAGGCGCCTTCTGTTGTTTGCAACGCCAGAACTATATCGCAGAGCATCTTTGATAGGAAGCTCAAGTTGAAGAAGGAATCTGGCGACGACTAGGTTCTTCCTTTTTTAGCTTGCGGGCGAGCTGTTTTCAAGACGATAAAGCCTGTTGCAAATTATTTGTAGTCCCGCCTTTGGTTACCATGGATAAACGAAAAATGTCGTAAGTATAAGTCATCATGTAGCATATTTTTTTCTGCCTATAGCTTATGTTAAAGGGAGATACTAAAAAAATGATTGTTGTGGTTTCTTGCTACTTGAAAAATCCTGATAACGAAACTGTCAATTATTTTTGTATCATTGGCAAAATTTTGGGAGGCCACTCACTTATTATCGAAATAAGTTAACAGATCCGATGAAATGCTGAAACCTTCACCCATCTCTTACTTTTCGAAAACTATTAAAAGTTGAAAGGTAATGTTTTTTGTGTGATAAAAATGTCTGTACTCCTGTATTTGTAGTTGAATTAATTTTACAAAGCCTTTGAAAAGTACAAAATGAATTAGTTTGCCCTAGAAACGGAAAAAATATAATTACTCAAGTCTTCAGCCATTTTTGTACCTCGGGTCCTGAGTCGTTTTCTGCTCGGCTCCAGGATGACGAAAGTTTTGCATCAGAAAGTTCATGTGACTTTCCTATGAGGTGGCTGTGCATTCTGATTGTTCAATTGTGATTTTTAAAAGTCCTATATTTTTGTTTTAATATTATTTTTAGCTGAAGCCTTTTCAAATAAATTTTTATTTAATAGTTTTAAACTTTCAAGTCACTGCTTAGGAAAATGGGACTATTTTCTTAAATAATTTGATAGCCTTAGCCCTGGGTACATCACTTACGTCGATAAGAGGTGTATTGGTAAAGTCATCCAGAAATGTTGACTTTGAGAGCAATTTTAAGACATTTGCAGGCCGAATTTGCAAAAATGAGAATAGGACTTCTGAAACAACTTTTTGTGACCTTTTGACTAGCCCATAAATTTTTTCGTGTATCTCCCTTTAAACATTTTGTATTCAATGCAATTGATTTATGTTTGTGTACTTATGTTAACAATCAATTGTGCCTAAAGGGAATGTGGTAACTGCATAATGGGATTTGAACTGGGATACTTATGTGATAGAGCATGATGCACACCACTTATCCTATTTCATTTGTTGCATAACTCATTGTTTGCAGCGAGGAAAAGGTAAAATTTGCCCTCCTACTGACTCTGTGCTCTCAGGACATGATGTTGTGTTTGTTGTGCATTAGTAAAATGACATCTCGTTCAAGCCCTGCTGTGCATGCTACATGAAAAATTAATTGCTTGTACCACTTTAAAACTGATTTGCTAAACATGACAAGCACAACCGATTATAAATGCATGTAACCTACTTTATTGACAAGTGGGAGAGGTGAAATACATTCCAATAGGTCAAGAAAATTAGGAGAAATCAATTAATGATTTTTTGGTTTCTTATGGTAACTTCTTTTGGCTAAAAAATGATTCAGTAGTATTTGTATTCACTTTTTGTGCAACTCAAGCAGGCTCAATCGGACAGAAACCATTATTAGTTGATACACCAATCTGACATCACACCAATATGGAGACTTTATTTTTATCTGAAGAAAGTTAAATAAAAATGATTATAGCCATTTTCAGCAGAAATAAAGCCAAATTCATTATTTTCAACATATATTGCCTCTAATACTACCACTGTATGGAATTGCACCAAGGTGCCATATTGAATGAAATGTTTTCTCTCTAGGAAAAAAAACTGTGGAATTTTTTGACGGATTTCTTCCAATATATTCCTGTGTTGGGTAAGTATTCAGAATTGAGGAAGAAATGTTTGTAACATCTAAGGTTTTCATTTTGCAAGCCTACTAAAACATCAAAATGTATTTTGAAAAATACATTTGAGTTAAGCCTTGCCATGTACCTTTATATGCCAAGATTACATAAATACCCCGTGGTGCTCAACACCAGTTTCATCATATAACATTGATGTCAAAAAGACCCCCACCCGTCTTCCCCAGCGCCCGCGGCAGGGCAGCCCCCCCCCACCACATAACACATTCATAGGGGGACCACAGCACAAGGCCGTGTCCAGCAGGCATACCCCCCCCCGAGATGGTAAAAGCCCCTGTGGGGGGGGGGCCATACCCAAACTGCATGACCAGACAAATCTAAGCAAACCGGGCCGGGGCCCGGAAATTATATATATATATATATATATATATATATATATATATATATATATATATATATATATATATAATATAGGTATATTTATAATAAGGAAACAAACCCAAACTCAGACGGACCTCCCCGGACCCCCAGTGTATTCGTCTCATCCATATATATATATATATATATATATATAAAAAACATTACTCATCCAACATTAACATTAATATATTCATTAAATATATTTATTTATACATAAACATTGTCCATCCATATATATATAAAAAGACAAAACCAAAGCACAAGGCACAGAGGAAGGTCCCACATACACAAACACAAGGTCACAGGAAGGCCCACAACACGAAGCACTAAGGTCATCAGAGGGAAGGTCCCACACAATGTCTTCTGAAAGTTTGAGGTTTGGATCACTACCCTGTGACATATTCCCAATAATGTACAACATAACGAGCACTATAGCAGCTTTTGTGCGGGAAACGAGGATATGACCCTGACAACAGACATTTGACCTTGAACTTGTACCTTGATGTTGACCTTTGCAAAGTGGTACCTTAACTATGAAGCCATAGCGTAACATATGCCATTCTGAGTAATGTCATCTGACCCGAAAACTGGGGTCAATAACCTTAACCTGCGACCTTTGAGGCTGATTATTATTCCACCACTCGGTCTATATTGCAGGCAATCTGGTGTGACCGTGCAACTGTGAGTCTCAAAATATTGATCTGACTTTGAAAACCCGCAGGTAAAAAAATAATTGACCAATTTCCAAATTCTCGCCAATTGACGTGGTCGTGAATGTTCCCGCAGATGTAGGCAAGTAGCGTTTTACGGCTGTGGATGGTTCTTCGGTCACCTTGGAAAAATGGGAGGGGGCACCCTAGGGCCCTTCCACTGCACATGTTAACCCTCGCCCTGATGGGGGGTGTTTGAAAACCCCTCGAATTTTCTCCGGTAGCGGGAAGAACGGCGGCGCGTAGCGCCGTCGTACTTTGCGCACCTTATCCCTGATCAATTTCGCAACTTTCCCAAACAACTTGGGGCTGGGTCATCGCAGGTCAGGTCACGAGTGCAGGTCAAACGACCTCACATTACCAAAAAATGTTTAAGGTGGCAAAAGTAGGAAAGGGCGAATTTATCGAAGTTAAACTTATATCACATAATGGGCCCATCGAGTACTAAAATTGGTTTTCAATCATGAACAGGGTCAGTGCGGATCGTGACCCAATGCAAATGCAGGGGAAAACGGAAATGACGAAAAATGTTCATTTCTATAGAACCGCCTGAACCCGTTTTCCCAAATGCAGATCCTTGGCCCTTAAAGGTCATGCTGTAAGTTGGACCGACCCGAGAGGTCATCTCGGGTCCACAAGCAGGTTTCAGAATTGGGTCAATAATATGCAGAAATAATGATGAAGCTTATTTTGATGCCATTGCGTTTGGATTGTCATGAGAGTCGATTGATATCCATATTGACCAATTGCTAGGTTAGATGGTGACCTTGGCCTGACCTTAGGTCAGGTAGTTTTTACCTTGTATAGTCATATTATACATCATTCAATTCACCATAACAAGAGGAAGTAAATGGGTCTAAAATGATTTTAACCTAACTCTGTTAGACGCTAGAGCGCAGAAACTCTTCCCAACATGCCACCTTCTTGACCTGTCTGACCCAATATTGACCTGAGCCAAAAGACGATATAGTTTGCATGAATTTTATGAGCTATCCGCCAGCTTCGCGTTTTTCGCTTTTCCGCATAGGAGCCGAATTCGAGGGGGTGTTGAACACCCCCACCAAGGCAAGGTCTTGGAGGGTGTTAAGAATGATCTAATCAGGATTGGTGGATGAGCACCCAGTGCAAGCATCCCACCAGTACCCTGGTGTATATGCAATGCATAACTGGTAACTCCCGCTTATTGGCCCATAAAATGTATTTCTCACTTTCTCCTTGTCTCTTGAAAGTAATGTGGTGTTCTGTGCATTTTCTATCTTGTTTAGACTGGTGTCGTTAGAAAATCAAATGTTCCAGTGTGTATGAGACAACATGCACCGGGGATTGGGGTAGGTATCCGAAATCCTGCCTGAAATGGGGCAGAAATTGCATTGTTGGACCACACTTGTCCTTCAATTGATGCATAGCTATTCCCCAATGGCATGTTTGTTTTGCGTCAGACTAAAATATATGTGGAAACTTTATTATTGGCATTATAGCTCACGTCATTTGGTATCATACTTTGCCCCAAGCTTCTGTGTCAGCCTCAATCTCTCCCCACTGCCCCTGACGGGAACGAGCGGCCCCAAAGGAATCTACCTTGTGTTGAGTACAGTTTAAGTGCCTAGAGACGATTCCCATCGCTGAAACTCTCGAGACGGTCGACACGTTTAATCTGCTTTCTCGTGACATTCTCTGGAAGGCGAATGTCTTGCTTGTAGCTGTGTTCCATAGACATCAACAATACTCGCCACCCCCGTGGCACAGCTGGCAGAGGCGCCATGCTAGTGTGGAAGCTCTGATCAAGGCTGACCTGTGACAGCCTTTTCCGCGGCCGCCTCCTACCCAGGAGATAGCAGTACACTGGGAGTGCGCGCCGCAGCAGTGGAATCAACGCCGTGCCAGCCGGTGTCCCTGTTTGTGGTCACGGGCCTGATCGGCCTTTAAAGTGATCCACCGGTCCGGTCTCGCCCGCGGCCCTCATGCGAGGGCTCGGCCTGTGCCGGGCGCTGCGGCTTGGGAGACTGGAGCAGCCTATGGCCTGCCGAGTGCGGTGCCGCTGTCCCGCAAGGGTACCGGCAAATGGAAACTTTCGCTCTGTACATAGTTGAGTGTGTTGTAGAATGATACTACCAACTAACACAAAATGTTCCCGGAAAGGGAACGCAAAAATAATTATAAAAAGACATCAGCATTACTCAATGATTAGCCTGATCTTCGCGGTAACGAGGAAGAGTGTGGACTCGGGCGGACGGTCGATTTCAAGAAGTTCTGTGCCAGACGCTTTTTTGCTCTCCACTGCACGAATGTGTACATGGATTTTGAGCTCTGTGTAAATGAGCGCACCCAGGTCTGAATAAGAGACAACACATGTGACGTACTCCCATTTAATTGATGTCTTGCAGGGATCCTTTTTCTAGACGGAAGAGCAAAAACTAGGCACGGCACATTTTTTACTCTTCATATGAAGACTCCAGGAACTTGCTGTAGCGTAAATATTATCATTATCACCTTGCAGTTTGGGTATTGAATGAGGTTTCTGCTCGTTGGAATAGTGTTTCATACAACTATACATTTTGGATCGTCAGCAAAGATCTTGTGGAATGAAGTTAAGCTGTAGTCAATACTATTGACATATATCAGGAAGAACAAGGGCCCTAGCACCGAGTCCTGTGGGACCCCTCTCAGGACCTCTCGTGATTGATAGTAAAACCTTTCACGCTGACTTTCCGTAACCCATTTTTAGATTTCCTGAACGAGGAGGAATGTGGCTCCTGAGAAACTCTTCCAACAGGGAAAGAGCTGGCGACGCCATATGGCCCGATGAGTGATTCATTTGTGTTTGATGCACCGTAATTTTGAATAACTTTGTAACTTTGAATTCTCCGGACTCCTTTGACTGTCATCTCTTTGTTCACCTCGTTTTCTGTTTTCTTCCAGCACTGATGGGTCATCTTTATATTTACTACTGGATCTACCTAAAACAGCAACGCCAGAAGAAATTAAGAAGACCTACAGGAAGCTAGCGCTGAAATATCACCCAGACAAGAATCCCGATAACCCAGAAGCAGCAGAAAAGGTAGGCTCTTGGACCGGGGAATTCCAGACGCGGGTGGATTTATACGCGCGTTACTCAATAGGCGCGCGTGTCGACTACTGCCCGTGCAAAGTTTCTCGCGGCTGGGGGTCTCCAGCCTCAATTATCTAAAATTTCGATAATTTGTCTGAATGTCGGTGTCCAGAGTTACGACGCATGCAGACGTCGGAAATCCTGTTTCCAGACCGTTTTTGGCATGACACTGAGCGGAAATTGGGTTTAATGGGTATCAAACTGAGATCGGAATATTAAGGGCCTTCCGGAAACCAATGGATTTATATTTTGCTCTTGCCAGAACGTAACGTTTGTCTATGAATTGGCGGTTTTTCAGAGCGGGATACTGCCTCTATCATACCCGCACCCACAATCCGATACGCCACGACGCACCGCTCTGAAGGGGAGGGGAGGGAAACCGGGGGGACGCGCTTACACCTGTCCTCCCAAGAAACGTGTGTCTCTCCTTGGTTTTTGTGGCTAAGGAAATAATGCATAAAAATGGTCATGTTTACAAGACTGAATTATATTTTAGAATGCCGCGACGGTACCACATCCCCGTCAGTTGTAGTAATTACCGCACACTTAGACAACTTCTGTTTGGGTAGGGGAATCCAAGAAAATGACCACTTTTGAATCGTGTCAGGAATTCTTGCCTCTTGAGCTAATGGTGTAAAACAGATTCAGGCGCTGAGTGCCCGGAGAGAGCCGGTGGAGATAATGTATAAATAATGCGCATTCATAATGGAGAGACAGCGTGTGGTAGCACTTGGATTTAATCCACCTTTTCAAGCCCATGTTGGCTTCCCGAAATGGCGTGCTAATAAGAGACTGCCAGTGGGGTTAGCTTCGCCAAATAACCTGCTAGTAAAAGACTGCCACTGTGGGTAGCTTCGCAAAATGGCGTGCTAATAAGAGACTGCTACTGGTGGTAGCCTCCCCAAATGGCGTGTTAATAAGAGACTGCCAATGGGGATAGCCTCCCCAAATGGCGTGCTAATAAGAGACTGCCACTGGGGCCCCCCAATTGGCTCTAAAAGAGACTCATGAGCCCCCCAATTGTCGTCTAATAAGAGCGCCACGGGGTAACCTCCCAAATGGCGTCTAATAAGAGACGCCACTGGGGTAACCTCCCCAAATGGCGTGCTGATAAGAGACTGCCACCGACGTCAGCCGTCGTAGCGCTGTCACCCATCACCTTCTCCCCAGTTCAAGGAGATCAACCGGGCCCATTCCACGCTGTCCGACCCTGTGAAGAGGAACATCTACGACAACTACGGCAGCCTCGGCCTCTACATCGCCGAACAGTTCGGTGAGGAGAACGTCAACGCCTATTTCCTGGTGACGTCCGGCTGGTGTCGCGCCCTCTTCGTCTGCTGCGGCCTCATCACCGGTTGTTACTTCGGCTGCTGTTGCTGTTGCTGCTGCTTCAACTTCTGCTGCGGAAAGTGCCGGCCCGCTCCCCCAGAAGAGTGTGGCGACTACCATAACTTGGATGTGAGTACGATGTAGTGTAGAGCTGGTAGTGCAGTCGCTCGGCTCTAGACTTTCGGTTGGTCCGTTGAAATGTAGAATCGTAGCAAAAGCATTAGCTACCCCATGTAAGTCTCTCTCTCACTCTCTCTCTCACTCTCTCTCCACCCCCTCTCTCCTTCGACTGGAAGAGATTGTGTTTGAGGTATGCTCATATGTCATGGTATGCACATGGACGTTCTTGTTTCTATTCGTTTTCACGTGGCGCATGCGAGATAATCGTGATCTGGGATGGCCTCCGCTTCCGCCACACTGCACAGATACACTATAACCAACTACACACAGCGAGCCCAAGTTACACTGCCGGATCGCGGCACTCGGTTTTTGGCTGCTGTGCTACAACGTAACGTAAGCCGTGACTACAGTATAAAGCCTTCATGCTGCGATCTTGTGGTGAAGTCCGGGACGGGGTCAGCATGCTGAGCAGCTGAAGGAAACCAAATGTCCAGATGACTAGTCATGGAGCTAACCAGCGGTCCCTGTTCGGAAGCGATTCGACGCTGGTTGTTGGAGAAGCAGGCTTTAGCTCTTGCTGAGGGCTTTCACTGAGGAGGGAGTACATCAGTACCTTACATAGCGCGCTACTGCACCAAGCCCTGTTCTCTTGAGACAAGATGCAGATAGGAAATTGTGTGACTTAAAAACGTTAAATTGTCGGTATGTGTTATGAAACCTGTTATAGAGCTACCATATTCACGAAAAGCAAACGGAGATAGTTGTATACTGGAATCCTGTCTTGCTTATATTTCTCTGTTCATTGAAGGAAACGTGACACCTAATGGTACAATTTCAGAATGGAGCGGTTTTTGGCCTTTTTTAATTACGAACTCACCCTTATTTCTCTGCTGAAAAACATTGAATAACCCAATGTTTTCTTTTATTTACTTTTCCTTTGTTAGACCTAAAAAGTATCCATATCCGCGTACTGGCATGATCTGGCGATGCTTTTTACCGGATTGAACCCTATTAATATGAGTCACAAATTAATACGAACACAAATGAGCGTTTTTTTAGCTGTAAGACGCGGTTATTAGTCACCCAAAATTGACCATTTCAGTTTATTCTATTCTTTCTTGACATATTAAAACACATTTCACGTGTCAACACAGTTATAAAAGCTATACGAACTCGTCGCTAGTACCAAGGTCACGCTTTGTCTGCGCAGCGGGGTTTGGGCATTACGTCACGTTTCCAATGTCACCTCACACCACCACCTCGTGACCACCCGGAGAGGACGGGGTCGATAGGAGGTGAACTTTTACCATTTTTCTCCGCGATCGGTGAGTTTCGGCACAAAATAATTATCGATCCAGTGGTTTCTCGGCCAGATCTATCGCAGGGTTATCGCAGTTCAAAACCCATTCTGAAGCTGCCATATTCCCTTTAACTGTTCGCGGGAATGTGATATCGGGAAAACACAGCGTCCTCATGTACAAAGGCTGAATGTCGGGAGACCGAACGCCCTGTGTTTTTGCCACATTAATCGGGTGTTTTTGTTACCAATCCCCTGAAAAGAAAGGCTTCTCCAAACATGTATGACTTTTGTGTTTTTATATTTCACAGAAAGCGAGATTGAATTGAGCGGCAAAAAAGAGCACTGTTGCAAAACTAGGTGTTGCTTATAAAACGCTCAGCGCTCATTACTTTTCGTTGTGCGTTGCGCTGGGTCGAAAATGAGAAGTACATCACTTGGCAGCAACACTGCGCTGCGTTAAAGCTTCGAGTTTATGATTACCTAAATCCATTTTGTAGCCCAACAGACCATCGCTGATTACGGCATTGGGGGATGGTCAGAGGCATGTGGAGGAAAATATGCTTGTTCTGTTCTTTTCTCACTGAGTATTCTCGTTCTTTCTTTTGTGAATCCTTTCATTTGGTAGATTTACAAAAACACGTCCCAGATTCCTTGTCGTGGATACACTTTTAATCGTACCTCCACATCGAGGCCAGTTTATTTGCTTTTATTTAGGCCAGCTGCATGCCTTATTGCAATTGCTCGTTGGTTACCTGCTACTCAATTTTCAATATCATGAGATGCTTCTTGCAAGATACGTTTGTAGCTCCTCAAGTGTCCAGGAAAGACTGTTGTTTGTGTCTTGAATTGTACGGACTGTATGTCACATTTGTGATATTTTATGATAGCAACTATCTTTTCAGTATTCCGAAACCAGCCTCGTTTATAACTGCCTTCATTTCGATGTTTTGCTTTACGGCCAGATTTCCTACTGTAGTTGTTTTTCTTTTCTTAATGCTTGTTTCAGCATAGTATTTCGGACCTATCTTTCGATGTTGTGCTGCACAGTAGAATGGCTGGTGTTTTGACTCGGTCTCAGTCGCTGCTGGCCGGGGCGCGGGGGCTGGCGGCTGCATCTGTGCTCCGCCCACGTCTAGACCCCGCACTGTGGTGTCGAGCGCAGCAGAAGCCTCCCCCCTCCCTCCCCGGCCGGCTGCCGGCTGTACCCTTTATGACCGGTCGCGCCACACTGATCGCTGTTGTGTCGTTAGAGTGAGGAGCAAAGAGTGATCAACCAGCAGCCGGGCTCCTCCGGGTTCAAGCAGGTGAGACGGCGCGCCGGGCCGGGCCCGCCGGTCGGCTGTAGTGCCTCCCGGCTAGTGCCAGCTGATCGATACTGTCGCCCCTCACCAGCCTGCCGCTTGTCTGTTGAAGGCATAGTGTCGCTTTCTAGTATCTTTGACTTTTTCGTAGATTATTTCGTTTTCTGCTCATTGTTGTGTCACATTGGAGGTAGCATGATACCTGATTGAATCCGTTATGTGTCGTTACTTTTTTAACGAGCTGTAAAGTTTCAGTGCTGGTAAACCCGGTATTGTGTTGTGTTTGAAATAATGGACATTGTGGCCAAGGGAGTGGTAACTTCTATTGGTTTTTTACGTACCGACCAATTTTTCATTTTCTTCGCCCCCACCATCTTTATGAAATGGGCTCCTGCTAATTTCTATAACTTCGTTCAGTTTCTGATCCTCAAAACTATTCTGTTTTTAACCCTGTATGATGCGTTCTAGACTTGGATCTCCCCTGACAACTCGGTGTATTTCTGAGTCGCTAGGTGGCGGTGTCCGTGCCGCAGCTGCCCCCCTCTCCCGACCGTGCCCCGCTGGTGGCGCCGCGTGTGACGGCGCTCCCCGTCTGTACGGCAGGGCGACGACGACGACGCCGAGCTAGAGGCGGGCTCGCCGCAGGGGACGCCGCCTCGGGTGAGCCGGTCACCAACCAGCCGGCAGCCTTCGCCATGCCGCCGCCGCCGCAGCAGCACACATCAGCCAACCCCAACAACCCGTTCGCCATGCCGCCGCCGACCGAGAGCACGGGACTGAAGCCGGCGGAGCAGACTACCTACACTCCCGGTAGGGCAGCGGCCGCCCCCCCCCGCTGTAGCCGGTCATATGCACACGTGTTGTTCAAAGCAGAAACACAGTTTGGTATTTTGTCGCCCAGAATTAAGCACCGTTTTCGTCTTTAGTTTGTCTGCCTGTCTTGTAGTTTGGCGTTACAGCTTTAATTTACGTTGCACTTTTCTCTTATTGATTCGTGGTCGTCCTCTTAGTCTTTCTGATTCCCAGTTATGCTTAGACAGTAAATGTTTGTGTAAAGAAATGCGTACAAATCCCTGGCTACTTAAGAAGGGTCTGGTGATGGGAAAGGCAAATCGTCAGATTCCACGTGCAGAACTTATGGCCAGATGTAGAGATGGCAATGTCTTAGGCGCATGTTCAACATATATGAATTTCCTGATCTTATAAGTAGGATATGTAAAGATCACAATGTTACGGGACATTCTATCGTTACCGAATTACTACGTTTTGGATTATTGTAAATGTTGAGCGTCGGCTGTCAAACTATTGTTGGTCGCTACTCCGGGACAATTGTTTACAACTTGAACTTGTGGAATACCTGATGCAAAGGAAACAAATTCATTCCAGTAAATATTGTTCAACATTGTCTTTTCTTAACTCTTCTTTAATGGAGTTGGCCAGCGTGACGTCATCACGGGAGCCGGCGAGCGCATTAATGTGTCGCTCGGAATTGGCGTGTTGTATAAAAGTTAGAAAGAGGGCTCATCTCTGGACGATGTATGCTGGTTGGTATCCAGCCTTGTGACTGGTTCGCCCCTTCCGCCCTAATGCGAGATTTAAGCATGAAAAGTGCTGATACTGCATGATGCACCAGAGAATGATGTATTTGTTTAACGTCGTTGTGTAGGCACATCATCATCCAGATTACTACTGCAATTTATAAGAATGGCCTTATGTGTAAAAATAAAAACCACATTTTTTACTTAGACGTTACGACGACAACAGTCAAATTGCACCAAAGGGTAGATATCGGTGAATATAGAATGAGAACACGAATTTAGAAGTAGAACGCATAATTATCCACGCCACCGTAAATTACCAATGCAAAAATGTTGCGTGCAAATTTTACACAAGTTTTGATCACTTGTGAAGAGCCTGGAAACTCAAACCCAAAAAACCCAAAACCCAAAGGAATTGAGCGAAAACTCTGTACTGCAGTAGAAAGGCAATCAGCGGATCCACAGCGTTGGAAAATGCCAGCATTCTTCGTTGATCATATCTGGTTTTCTGGTTTGAAACTTCCTTCAGTTTGAAATAATGAGGTTGCGCGATTGCATGATAGGGTAGGGCTGTGCTGCGTAATTTCCCTGCATCAGATTTTCACATGAATGAGGTATCTATTGGAGGAGTTTCTCTTACTGCAGGGAAGCGTTTTTCTTCCGAGTGATCAATATCTTTTGGATAAGTGATTGAAACTTCTATATTCGTCACAAATTATGCGGAATGATATCTGTGCATACCAAAAATATTGTACATAGAATATCCTGTTCCGTCTGCCTCATGCTGTAACTATCTTAAATCTTCAATCTAAAACCAACTGTCTAGTATATTAAAGCTTGGGACCAATGTGCGACATTAGCCGGTGTCGGAGTGGGACCAATGTCCTACGTTAGCCGGCCTCGGAGTGGGACCATTGATGGGCATCGCTCCCAAAACGCTCATTTATACTCAAACAGTGACTTGTTGAATGAAGGAAGTATGAAAACTAGAACGATCCGGTATGTTCTATGAGTTTATCTCATTACAAATTCCGTTATAATGACACCATATAATCTTCAATTACTTAAATTACTTTAATTACTTATTCAATTACTTATACAAATAATTACTACAATTACTTATTATTTAATTACTTAATACTTCTTCGACTTCTCAGCTGCGTTTTATTGGTGGTTTTACTAGCTTTATTTTCATTATTTTGTCAGAGATCTGTATCCAATTTTTGTTGTCCGGAATCATGTTTATGGTATATTTTTGTGAAAAGAATTTCTGGATTGCGCTCTAAAAGTTTTCGTTCTACCCAAAGTTGTTGATTTTGCGCCTGAGACCCTGAAAATTTTTCCTGATGAGCAGGCATGTTCAGAACAAAGGCTAGAGTTTTCTTTTGGTGAAACAACGGTTTGAGTTTATTTGTCAAGTCAAGTACTTCACCTTAGCTATGAACTTTCTTTTCAGCGTGTTAGGTTTATTGTTGTTTTTGTTTCACCAGCACATGCGAATCAAACGGGATTTTCTCTGATGGAATATCGCCTCCATTGCATCATTTTGCAAGGGTTTGGGAAGTAAGACTAAAGTCGTTTGATTGCCGACAGGAGGGTTTGGGTTATACTCAGGGTGCTTCAGCTGCCAGGATCAGATCGTTAGGTATACCGGGCGTAACTTCAGGTCGGGGCTGCGGCGCGGGGGTGGTCTGACCCCGGTCTGTTGGCCTGTACGCGTCTGTGCCCAATAGAAGCCAGTGTCAGACAGCCAGAGGTGGGACTGGGCTGAGATCGTGTGTAGCCAGCGCCCCAGCTCAACAAACAGCCGGGCCCTTGTCACGTCGGGGAACGGGGTCCAAAACTGCTGAAAACGCCCAACCGAACGCCCGAGTGACTTCGAAGCTGGGCATTCCACGACATTTCAGCACACGCGGTGGTCGATTTTACACCCTCATCTCTTCGATTTTCTTCAAATTTTGTCCGTGGGGTTATCGGCAGCCCAGAACACGCATGTGACATTTTTTAGGTCGCTAGGTACGATTGTTCAGGACTTATAGCCTCCGGCAATTTTACCCTTTGCCGGCGCAGCAGTTTCTTATACAGCTATCAGAGCCGCATGACGAAATCCATGGAGCGCAGCGGATTGAGATTTCTCAAGCGGCTCTATTCTGGCCGCTTGGCGGTTCTAAAAGTTGATGCAAGGTCTCTGCAATTGCGTAGGGTGATAGCCCTTTTACGCTAGACGCCCAAACTAAGGCTGCCGAATCTAAATTCAAAACAGTTTTTGAGAAATGTTGGAACAAATGTTTTCAATTTTGCATTTTTCTCATTTTTATTTCTCAAGCGGCGAACTTAAAATTTATCTCCTTTTGAATATGCAACAGGTGCCACCTAAGAAAAAATTTCGAACTGGTCCGGCAATATGTATTACGCCAAAACGCAGTATTTCTGATACAAGCAAAAAAGCTATTGAAATTTGACGGCTGACTTATAAACTCGAAATATCAGAAGGCACGCTTCACTTAGTTTAAAGACAGACACCTGGAGGCAGCTAGGTCAATTTTATTGTGCTTAGGCATAGTTTCCAGTGGAAAACTCAAAATTATTACCTGGTTTTTGCCATTCTGCCGGAGGACTGCATTTTTGCTCATTTCATTCAAATCTTAATATCTCGCGATCTAATGCGCCGATTTGACTTTTCATTTCAGGTAATGAAAGAACATTGCTTACGCCTGATAATATTTGGAGATGTATATGGTGATATTTAAAATCATTGTTTTATATGTATAAATATAATTTTAGAAGAAAATCTTTTATTTGTAGCTTCTTGGCTCCGAGCACATGTCACTCACAAGCTCAGAATTACCATGGCTGAATAAGAAAATCGATTGCAGTCATTTCATTAATTTACACTACCCACTTTTCTCCAGCGGCTTTCGAGTAATTCGTCCGAAAGAGTATTTCAAGGAGCTAAATTTCTCGGAACTTGTTTGCTTCTCGCCATGGTTTTAAATTCTTAAAATAAATGGAAGTGCATGAAATTTGGCATGAAGCTAGCTTAGGGTCCTGGGTTGCCGATACAAGTGATTCTAGGCCAATATAATGTTTAGTTCGTCTTCTAGGAACAACTTCAAGAACATGCCTTTTCTGTACGAACACAGCACCTGGCGCCACGATCACGGCATCGTTTTGGTTGAGCGATACCGGCCAGTGACCTCCTGACGGGTCACTGGGCTAGTGTAGAGCTAGCTAGTGTAGGGCCAGTGGGGGTCGGTTGATCATGGGGCAGTGGTCTAGAGGTTAGAGGCCATGACTCGTGATCAGGGGTGCCCGGTTCGCATCCGCGGTTGACCGTGAGCTATTTATTAGTTATTTCAAAGAAAAGAATGACAACTCTGACCTACAGGCTTATGAAGAGATACATTGAAAACGAAGGATGGTTTGATTTCAGAACATAGTCATGCGGCTCTCCTGCGCCGGTGGGGCGTTAGCCCAGGTCGCAGACCGGGGTTTCATCTGGTTAGAACAATTATAAAAAAATTGCATATCAAAATCTTTGGAATGAGCCAATAAACACAAACGGCGGCAATTTCAAGATATTGTATTTTTATTGAAAAAGTTGTAAATATTAAAAGATTAAGTTGTTTTTAGAAAATACGTTCTTCGGCGTCGATTTGAAAACTGACCATGGCGCGTAAAAGAGCACGTCACAAAGTGTTCAGTTCAAGAGTAAAAACCGTGCTTATTTGCTTCTAAACATGAAAAAAGACTACCAAAATATATCATGAGCACGTGTAGTCAGCGCACCCCGCGCGGTGCGCATGGCACGTTTGCTTCCCCTATACGCTAAATGCCGTGGCATTGACCTCAAGATAATTGCCGGTGGAGCAAGGGGTGGTGCGGTGAGAGAAGACCTTTGTTTCCAATAATTTCTATCCTTTTTCCTCTTTGTTTCAGCGATTGAAGTTACTGTCTGAAAGTTCGAGGCATGCCGGTTGAGGTATGAAGAGTTCAACCAGTAAATTAGTGAAAACACGTGTTCTTTAGCCTTTATTTGGAACCGGAACGAGGGTGTAAAAGAAAAGATCTCAGAGTGCTGAGATAAAAAATAAAAGCCGCTGTGATTTGCTTTTATGCATAAAAAACCAGCGGCATATGATATGGGTAAGCGCCGTTGGCGAACCATGCGCAATGCGCAGCGCCCGCTCACCTCTTTCCTAGCATGAAGCGCCTTGAACTTGACCTGAAAACGATGGTTGATGGAATAAGTGGATGGTCTGTGACAAATTATAACCGTTTTATCGATCTGAATGGTCTTTTCACTTCTGTTTGAACACTGCACATAACTCACCGTTTTAAAAGCGTTAGGTATTAGATAATGACATAAAACGGATATCGGAATGATTGGCCGTTTGCAGAGGGAGAAAATGACTGCATGCGAGATCAGCCAAGGATCTATCGAAGTGATTACTTGCAACGTTTTATTCAATTTCGACGTGAAACTATTAAAGGGAATGTGGCACCTTCACAACGTGATTTTAACTGAGATAGCCAAGTTGTAAAGCAGGTCGGAAAACCCGGTACTCCATATTTCATTTGTCTTGGAACTCGATATTTCCGTAGAAAAAAGCTAAAACCTACCTGACACCAGCCCCCCTCAGCCCCCCGTCGCCGGCGGCCATTGTTGTGAGCTACTGGTGTGACGACATATGCTGACGTCACAATGAGCATCAGCCAATCGAAGCCATTGAAGCGTTTCAAGTATGGTAGTGGTTGCCAGATCGTGACATCATCCACAGGCTTATATTTATTTCTTTTTCTAGAGGAGTATTTTTAAAAACAAAATATTGAGCTTATTGTACATTTTTTCAGAGAAATCGTGAGTGGTTTCATTGTTTTTTACTAAAAGTACGCCTAATAACACTAAATTTCAGGATTCGACCAAGGTGCCACATTCCCTTTAAGTGATTTTTGATTGTTGTCGCTCGTGAGAAATGCAGTACGCATTAAAGTGTAATGACTTGTGATCATTAAACGCGCAATCACAATCACAGCCAATAAATAAAACCAAGTTATCAATTTATCGGGAGAGTTCTCGTGTACGTTGATTTTTTTTCTTTTATTCTAGTTGGTCCCATTTGCGTGACAAATCACACTTGCCTATTTATATCATTATCTATTTCAACATTAAATCACATGGCCACCACAATTATCTAATCACCTCTCGAAATTGCATGCAAAAGAGCCATTCTCTCTTTCTTAGAAATTGAAAAATATAAATAAAGTACGATGAAAATGCCCACATATTTCATTGTGATATCGTGCCGCTTCGCTTTTCCGGATATCTCCTTGAGTTCGCAATTTGGTTTAAAAACGAATTTTTTTAGGAGCAACTAATCGTGTGGGTTAAAGTCTGGCTTGCACTGCCTACAATGACAAAGCTTCTCCGCTGAGCTAATTTTCCGAGACGGTGGAAAGGCCAGATTCACATTGGCTGCGATTTTTCAATGCGCTCCCACCATTGTCTTATGAATCTTTGCAACGTGGAATGGCAAAATGATGCTTGTCATATTTGATTTTAAAGGAGACGTAACAACCCCTCTTCACAAATAGGAAAAATTATCAGATATGTACTTTAATGTTAGGCTGTTGCATCTTCCCATGTATGTCGCATTTTTCCAGGACCTGGTGGCAGTATACAGTTTTTTTAGAGATGCTGAAGAAAAGTGCGGACTGAACTGTTTAGCACTTCATCGTTTCAAGTATAAATAGGTATCTTACTTTATCCCCCTTCCACCTCAACGCCCAAAGACACATTGTGAGTGCGGCCAAACCTAACTAGGTTGTATCAATGATATCATCGTTTTATAATTAAAATTTGACGTCGCAATCCGCCATGTTGGGAACGGCGAGGTACGGCGGCAAATGTTTCAGATTTGGGAATTCGTACACATGTGTCCTTCGCACGAGGGCATGTGGAATGGAAGTTAGAAACCCAGCCTTCGTCAGCTAAAGGAAAACATAACTGAAAGATAATCACTTGAATCCATTATAAGCACTGCTTTGCGAAACGTGTTGAAGTGCTTCACGAAACATGTGGGTAATTGGCGAGAGAGTGCCTAAACATTTGTTATGGACAGTTATCGTACGTGAGCTATTATGCGCTTGCAAACACATTTCCACAATTATAGGCTTTCATCTAATTATTTCGAGACGTTTTTGTTCACGTGCTGGTGTCAGTTTTCAGATACACGCTGAAGAACATATTTTGAACGAACTTACTGGTTAAACTCTTCTCTATGCCCAGATCTTTAATACAGTAATTCCAATCGCTGAAACAAAGATTTAGAAAACGACAGAAATTATTGGAAAAAGGTCTTCTGTCAACGCACAATCCCTTGCTCCATCGGCAATTATCTTCAGGTCAATGCCACGGCTTTAAAGGTATAGGGGAAGCAAACGTGTCATGCGCCCCATGCGGGGTGCGCTAACGGCACGTGCCCATGCTATATTTTGGTAATTTTTCATGTTTAGAACCAAATACCCACGGTTTTTATTATTGATCTTAACACTTTGAGACCTGCTCTTTTACACGCTATGGTCAGTTGTGAAATCGACGCTGAAGAACATTTTTAAGACTGCTTAATTTTTTTAATTGTTACAACTTTTTTAATTAAAATAAGATATTTTGAAATTACCACTGTTGTGTTCATGGGCTGATCCCAAACATATTGATTTATAATTGTATCCTTTTATTATTATTCTGACTAGATAAAATAGCTGTAGAAGAAACTGCTGCGCCGGCAAAGGGTAAAATTTCCGCAGGCTATAAGTCCTGAACCATCGTACCTAGCGACCTAAAATATGTCACAGGCGTGTTCTGGGCTGCCGATAACCCCTTGGGCAAAGTTTGAAGAAAGTCGGAGATATGAAAGTGTGGGGCCTGTGCTGAAATGTCGCGAATGCCGCAGCTACAGTGCTGACATCTGTCTTTTGGCAGCGCGCCACCGGACGTCAGTACCGCAGGTGGCGCTGTCTGTCACTGCCGCCTCGCCTGATCCCTCCTTTTCTACTGTGTTTGCAGGCATGACTGAAACGGGCGTAAAGTCGCATATTCCATAGGCATTAATTGAAGGCTGTACTCGAATAAGCTAACCGTTCTGGTAAGTCGGCTCCTCTCTTCGCTTCAGGCAATGGGGTGACAAGTAGCGAACTAACCCAGCAGTTCTGATAGCGCTGGCAAGGTGACTAATTCCCGTGCTGCTTACAATGTTTCGCGAGATTGTGCCGCCGTATCTCCCTTTTGGCTAACCTGTTAATGTCGAGTGAGTGGAAGTGCTGCTACATTATGGCCCAGTCGCTCGTCAAGACAGTGGAAAGAATGGCATCGGGATGATTTTTCAGCTGTGTGATGGCTGTTTTGGTGCTAAAGTGAATGGAGCGGGAATCCTGGCCAGCTAAGGGACGGTGGTGCCTATTGTCAGAGTCATTTCAGTGAGGTTGGAAGAGGACAGACTAGCTGTACTCAGTCAGTGTGACACGGGTATCGCCAGAGCTGGAGTTGGGGAGTGATATCCGCTGGCTGTGAGCGGTGCCCTTAGATGTGCCAGCGGGCCCATTTTCAGTGGACGGACTTGCGTTCACTCGTTGCCAGAGCTCTGTCGCGATGTGGTCCCTGCAGCTGAAGCGCTCTGTAACGCTCACGCCGTCCTCGGCGCCGTGCATTCATTCTCCCGGTGTCATTGATAAGCCTCTGAATAGTGGCACATCCTGGACACGGCTCGTATAATGTATGGCATTGAATCTCACCATCTTACCATACTATCTCAATATTAAAATTCAAGAAAGCGACACGTCAAACCCGGGTGACGTAGCCAGAGGTGGGCGCTTAAGAAGCTTCCCTTAGATTTTCGCCTTCGTCAGAAGTACCTAGTGAAGTTTTTGTTGGGTTTTGCCTATGTTTTGCTGTTCCCAGCAGTCTTTCTCCGCCCCACTACGGTTTCCTCGAATTATTTAACAGCGAGGGATACACAACCAAACATGTTGTGACTCCTGAAAGGGATGCTAGAATAAATTTTCAGTGTCGAAAAGTCTGTGGAAAACATAATTGTAGTCATTAAGCCGTGGCCTGACACTTGAATTGCGTGCGACGCTACGAGTGAAAATAAAATTTTGATAGTGCACAGGGTGATACTAGAATCTCCAACTGTGTGTTAGTTTATTGCAAATAATTTCATAACCATCAATTTTGCTACTGCCTAGAAGGCAGGCTTGCGTGACTTGAGCTTTGGTGTGTGTAACAGAGTCACCTTTTTGCTGATGTATGTTCTATGTAACGAGTGAAGATAAGGTGAATTGTAAGTCTCGCCTGGGCATGGTTCAGTCCGAGTGGTTCTGGGACGGGATGGCATGGTGGCGATTGACTGGCTTCAGGCATGGCTTACCCGAGCGCTCGCCCGTGGTTTCGCGTAAATGCACGTTGGCGGCGGAGTTCTAAAGTTGTACTTTGGGAGCGGTCCCTCTCGTTACATGCTCGTGTTGGGTGACGTCGGGAGGGCTTCCACCTTCCTGGCACAGTTGTCCTTAATTGCTGCTATGCTGGGACCTCCTGCTTTTCTCTGCTTGTCTTTACTCAATGTAACCTATATACTGCTTTATTTTCATATTCGTTCCTGTGTGTTCCGTGACCTGACCACTTTATGATTTTGATGTTGGAAGAGGGGGGCTGCCACTGGGTCCGGGGTGGTGGGATTGCGGTGGAGGCGGGCATGGTTAACTGGGTAGTGGGCCTTTTCTCGAAGAGTACCTCTTTGTAGTGAGTCCAGTACTGGCCGAATTTAGCGGTGTGATCTGTGATATGCCGCTGTGCACCGCTTTCAGACCGTTCGGGCCTGCAGTAGCTGCCGTCAGCGACGATCGCCGCTGCTCCGGGCTCCATGTGCACCTACCGGCCGGGTGACAAACTACTGTTTCCGGCCGATGCCGATAGGTGTCACCCGCCTCGCTGATCGGACGCCATATGGACGGCCCGGGACGGCGAGCTATCTGCTAGAGATGTTAGAATGCTAGCACCTATACTTTAACTTCCTCTTAGATATGTATGAGGTGAAAGTGCCGCGACACTGCGGGCTTTTATCCGGTGGATTACTCCAGCGGGATGTGGTAAATAGAGATCCGCCGAGTCAGGGCTATTCTCTCGTTCTGTGCATTACAGGAGACCGCGGTAAATTGGATATGAGAGCGGTCAAAGTTATGTGATTGGTGTGTGTCTGGATGAAAGGGACGTTTGAGAATAGATGTTAATGTTTCTTTTCGTCGCACAAGGCTGCTAAGTCTGATTGCAAGTATGAGTTTCTTCGTTGATACTTTGCTAGCAAATTGTGCTTGTATTTGTTGCCAGGTGTAAGTTTCATCACTGCTCAGGCGAATGTTCTGGCTCTCCGGATTAGTGTTCTTGCAAAAATGCAACCTGGAATTGGAATATTTTCCCTCGATGTTGACTTCTAGTGCTGTCATTTCTGTTCGGGATTGAGCTTAGGTCGGATTGGGAGGCCCAGTGAATTTGAGTGAAAATATCCGCCTGTTTTTTTTCAGCTGAAGAGCAAATAACGCCCTTGATGAAATAGTACGACACAGAGCTTTCAGCTAGCCGGACCCGTTGCTGCAATAGTTGGTACCAGTACCTGAATCAGGCCAAAATCATCTGGAAATGTGGCAGTTTCGATCACGGTTTTGTTCTATATTTACATGATTCTCTGTCTGTTTGCGATGTTTGACCGGTAGTTCAGACATCGGCACGTGGGACGGCTTTCAACAGTAAAACGTGTCGAAGAGCCCAGCTAGCCCTGCTGCGACAGCTGCAAAGTCAGGAATGTGGCTAGGTGGCCACTGGTGCCGCTGCGTGTGTGAACGATCTCCTGCAGATGTACGTCGTGCTGTCGAGTGGACGCCTGCTGGCGGTGCAGGCCTCGGGGGGCCGGCGCGGCCCGTGGCTGGTGTCTGAGCGGAGCCGGCGGCCGCCTGCGTCGATGTTGTCTCGATGATGTGAGTGTCTGGTGTCGCGTCCGGCTGCCCTGTGCTCGGCTCACCACGTTGTGTTGTGATAGCTCGCCGCTCTGGCCAGTGTTGCCGCAGCTCTTTCTGCGGTGTCGTTAGCCGCAGCTGCTGCCGGGGTGCCGGACTGCCCTCCATATTTATGCATGCATGTGCTACTTGTGCTCGTTAGTCGTTGTAGTGTGGCGGTAGATAAAAGAGAGCAGTACTAATATCGGTGCCCCAGCCAGGATGCCAGCTTATCTCTTCAAATATTTAGGTTGGGGCTGAATATACGTAGGAATCGCCCGTTCGGCGGAACACTGTGGTCAGAAATGCATGTGTATCGCCTCTTGTCCACCTATGGAGGCTCAGTGGGACTGGTTAGCGGGTCCGACGCTGGGCTTGCTTGACACTGCCATCCGTGTTGTGCAAGCACTGGAGAGCGGAGGCACGGCGCGGCTATGGCTGCCGGCTCACTGAGAAACGGTGTTGCGGCGCGGCTATGGCTGCGGGCTCACTGAGAAACGGTGTTGCGGCGCGGCTATGGCTGCGGGCTCACTGAGAAACGGTGCTGCGGCGCGGCTATGGCTGCGGGCTCACTGGGAAACGGTGTTGCGGCGCGGCTATGGCTGCGGGCTCACTGAGAAACGGTGCTGCGGCGCGGCTATGGCTGCGGGCTCACTGAGAAACGGTGCTGCGGCGCGGCTTTGGCTGCGGGCTCGCTGGGAAACGGTGCTGCGGCGCGGCTATGGCTGCGGGCTCGCTGGGAAACGGTGCTGCGGCGCGGCTATGGCTGCGGGCTCACTGAGTAACGGTGCTGCGGCGCGGCTATGGCTGCGGGCACACTGAGTAACGGTGCTGCGGCGCGGCTATGGCTGCGGGCTCACTGAGAAACGGTGCTGCGGCGCGGCTATGGCTGCGGGCTCACTGAGAAACGGTGCTGCGGCGCAGCTGTGGCTGCGGGCTCACTGAGTAACGGTGCTGCGGCGCAGCTGTGGCTGCGGGCTCACTGAGAAACGGTGCTGCGGCGCGGCTATGGCTGCGGGCTCACTGAGAAACGGTGTTGCGGCGCGGCTATGGCTGCGGGCTCACTGAGAAACGGTGCTGCGGCGCGGCTATGGCTGCGGGCTCACTGAGAAACGGTGCTGCGGCGCGGCTATGGCTGCGGGCTCACTGGGAAACGGTGCTGCGGCGCGGCTATGGCTGCGGGCTCACTGGGAAACGGTGTGCGGTGCGGCTATGGCTGCGGGCTCACTGAGAAACGGTGTTGCGGCGCGGCTATGGCTGCGGGCTCACTGAGAAACGGTGCTGCGGCGCGGCTATGGCTGCGGGCTCACTGAGAAACGGTGCTGCGGCGCGGCTATGGCTGCGGGCTCACTGAGAAACGGTGCTGCGGCGCGGCTATGGCTGCGGGCTCACTGAGAAACGGTGCTGCGGCGCGGCTATGGCTGCGGGCTCACTGGGAAACGGTGTGCGGTGCGGCTATGGCTGCGGGCTCACTGAGAAACGGTGTTGCGGCGCGGCTATGGCTGCGGGCTCACTGAGAAACGGTGTTGCGGCGCGGCTATGGCTGCGGGCTCACTGAGAAACGGTGCTGCGGCGCGGCTATGGCTGCGGGCTCACTGAGAAACGGTGCTGCGGCGCGGCTATGGCTGCGGGCTCGCTGGGAAACGGTGCTGCGGCTCGGCCATGCTATTTCACCCGGTGCTAGATCGTGCACCGCTCATACACATTCGGCTTTTATTCTAATTCATAAATTAACGCTAGGTGGACTGGGCCGATGTGGGCATCTGACTTGTGGAAATAGACCATTCCTTTCTGGTCGCTTTGGTTCAGAGTAGGTATGAAGTGCGCTATATGGGGTGAATCGCGGGCTCATTTCTGGTGGATTGAGCGCTAACATATGTTATCCTTAATTGTTAATTCCATTTCAACTTATTGCTTCTTCCACTGTCACTTTGCCACATTTCTCTATATTGTCGGCTGTCGGGGCGTGTCGTTTGTGTGCAGCGTAATAAGGGCAAGCCTGAGGACAGGCGCCTTTATCTGGGAGTGCGGAGTCAATGCCGTCCTGCCCGCGGCCTGGCCGTGATCGCCAGACTGCTTTTGTGGGTCTTTATCTTATCATTGGTCGTTGTTCCTTTGTTGTTTGCTGATATGTTGTCAGTGCCGGCGGACGGTCGGCAGTCCGTCTCTGTGGTTTGACGCCGCCCTGGAGGACTGCGTGCCGCGGACATCAGTGCGAGTTCCGCCGTCTCCGCGCCATTAACAGCGTGCAATGGCCTGACCAGTGAGCTGGGTCGTGGCTTCGGAACCGCCAGTCATTAACCTATTTAAATATACGTCTCGGGGCTTTGCATTTGTGTTTGTTAGTCGAGTGTGCAGTCAGTCGACGCCAAAGTGGTAATCGTCGCCGTGTTGTTATCAGCGTCGAGGCGCTGGTGCTATCTCCGCCGCTCCCCGGCGTTTTCATCCCAGTCGGAACGCTGCCGTCCCCCTGCCTCACCCCACCCCACCCCACCCCTCCCGTTAAGCGTCCACCGCGTGACGCGGCCAGTGTCCGACTCCCCCACCACCCCGCGGGGCCCAGCCCCCCCCCTCCCCTCTGCCAAGGGTGGGAGGTAGGGTTACTGGGAGTACAGGCACAGAGCGGTAAACGGTTTGGCGTCGGTCCTTCTTTCTGGCATAGGCGGAGGAATTGCCGGGTTGTTTGGGGGTGGGGTGGGGAAAATGTGTACTGTTCAATCATTTCTCTCCAGTCAACACGATGGGGGTAAAGGACAAGAATATTGAAAATTGAAGGACATGGCATCCCTGCCCCCGTATTTCTACGCTCATGTTTCCTGGAACTGGCAACGCGACGTGTCGCCTGCAGGTTTGGCTCTGGCGCGCTCAGGCTCTGGTAACAGACTCTGGCGGGCTCAGGCTCTGGTAACACGACTGGCGTGCTCAGGCTCTGGTAACAGACTCTGGCGGGCTCAGGCTCTGGTAACAGACTCTGGCGGGCTCAGGCTCTGGTAACAGACTCTGGCGGGCTCAGGCTCTGTAACAGACTCTGGCGGGCTCAGGCTCTGGTAACAGACTCTGGCGGGCTCAGGCTCTGGTAACAGACTCTGGCGGGCTCAGGCTCTGGTAACAGACTCTGGCGGGCTCAGGCTCTGGTAACAGACTCTGGCGGGCTCAGGCTCTGGTAACAGACTCTGGCGGGCTCAGGCTCTGGTAACAGACTCTGGCGGGCTCAGGCTCTGGTAACAGACTCTGGCGGGCTCAGGCTCTGGTAACAGACTCTGGCGGGCTCAGGCTCTGAACAGACTCTGGCGGGCTCAGGCTCTGGTAACAGACTCTGGCGGGCTCAGGCTCTGGTAACAGACTCTGGCGGGCTCAGGCTCTGGTAACAGACTCTGGCGGGCTCAGGCTCTGCAACATGCCCGGGCGGGCTCAGGCTCTGGTAACAGACTCGACTCGGGGCGTGCTCAGACTGATAGAAGGCTCGACTCGGGGCGTCTTCAGACCGATAGAAGGCACGACTCGGGGCGAAAAGAGATATGCAAAATACGGGGCGCAGCCTCGCCGTTTTTCCGCAATCCTTGGAAACCTTATGGAGACCACCGATGCTCCTCTCGGACGGGCGAGGGTTAAGCACAAGCTACGTTTCTCAGATATTGGCCCTGATTTCCCTCCCCTTCTAAACAAGTTTCAATAGATGTACAGCTACCACATGTTGCCTTTTTGACCCTGCTTTAGTACGTATATCAGCTATGGACAGGTCCGATCTACATACAGCCTAAACAAATTCAGAAAGAAATTACAGCATATACCGTGGCGTTTTGGAAAAGAAGTCCAGCAGTGAACTTTTTTCCTTTCTGGAAGACATGATCAAGGACATAGGGATCCAGGATTGCCGATCGGGGGCACCTTCCCGGGGGCGCCATCCGGACGGGGGCGGCGCCATCTGGACCAGGGGCGCCACTATGACCGGCAAAAGCTATCAGGTGGGTGCCAAATCCTATCGGTGGGCGCCGACTTTCGCATCCTGGGGGGGGAAGCGACATTTCAAGGGGGCGCCATCGACCTTCAGGGGCGCCGAGGCGATGGGGGCACGTGCCCCCCTGCCCCCCTGGATCCGCCTATGATCAAGGAAACAGAAACGAATCTAGCTGCACTCGATGGTACTGCTTCTGAGACAGTGGCGACACGGCAATTAACATTGTGGAAAACGCGCTTTTTCGGCTTTGGCTGCAAGTGGCACTTAAGATCAGGTCACTTAAGTAATATTTTAAGCTCAAAATTATCTCTCCAGATGAATGATTACAAGAGAGCTCCGAATATCTGACGCTTTCTCCTTAATGGCTACATAATCCTGGTATTAGGTCCTATCAGAATGTCGCAGAATAGTTTTAGGGGTACTTTTGAACGTTAAGGGGTGCTTTCAAAAGTTTTAGGGTTGTTTGTGTACCCCTAAAAGTATACAAAGTTACGCTCCTGCATCTGCTCACAAGAAGAGACTTGACATAAATCAACCACGGTCAAATTTAGTAGTAGAAGTTATATTTTTATTCGTGTAGGCAAAATAATGAAAACCAAGAAAAAACTATGATACATTAGTATATATGCATATAAAAAATAAAATATATATATATATATATATATATATATATATATATATATATATATATCATAAAAAGTGATGACATAAAAGGCAATAACATTTAAAAAAGCGATGACATATAAAAAACAATGACAAAAAAGCGATGACATAAAAAGCAATGAAATATATGTAGGTCTTGTCATATATAGCTGGAGGAGGATAGAACAAGGGATAGGTCTTGTTTTATCCTCTTCCAGCTCGCGCAACAGACGCTTCTGGGGCGGGAAAATATAAATATCTCAGCATGACTGCTATTCAGGGGAGAAGTAAACAAAAAGGCTTATGAATCCAATAAAACATCAGGACTAGAGCTTAAAAAACGGAAAAAGTGAGCAGTGTTAAAGTTTGGAATTTAACACTGGCACCTGCAAGGTGCCACGAAGCACCGAATTTATAAAGCCGAAGGCAAACTGAATCGAAACCAAAGGATCGAGCACCTTCACCCGTATAATTTTATTTTAATGAATTTTGTCCAAGTTGTCCTCAGTTCGACTGTTGGAGCCGGAGTCTCACTTAAGTCATCAAGGGACTTGTCACGGAGACCCCGACTCCACCACACGAACGAGCAGCTCCCCACAATGAAGGGTTGATTTAGAAGCCAAAGTTTAACGTCCCACAAAGCACAGGGACGGCCGCCCCGCTCAGGCCACCATCTCACCAGTCAGTTGCTAGCGGACCTGTACGTCGGGTAAACTGTAGAGCGCCGGAGCGTCTCAGGGGAACTGATCCCAGCCCGGACATGCACTGCCACTGCATGCTTCTGAGCAGCGAGCTGGAGCCCAACGCTCTACCAACTGAGCTACCGGGGCTACCGGGGCATTTTAGTTTGTATGTTCGAGGTGTGTGTGCGATTGTGTGTTTTGTTTTCGGTAACCATTTGTCCTCGTCCTTACTCTACATGGGGGCTGTGAACCTGTGGCTGCAGCGACCCCTCCGGATGGGATCCGATCCTTTTGATTCTCACATTTCCTCATCCTTGCCGTTTCCTTCCATAGTTCCAATCACGTCATCCCGTCACGACATCAATGGTGTAGAAGTGTGTGTAATATAGGAATATATGAATATAAGAAGTCAGTCACGGTTACTTCAGATGTGCCCATATAGTGACCTCAAGAACCTCTGGAAAATTTGCATGTGAAATCGAGATAAGTCTTGAGCCTCAACGCCATACTTTCTCCCAATCAACTCTCGGTTGATTTCTATTTAAAAGCCCGCTTAGGCGACTGTGCGCGAAATCCAAAATTTTGCAAATTGTTAAATTGCAGCCTGATGACAACAAAAAAGGTCCTCCGGTAAAAAAAATCAGCGCTGTGAACTAAGCTGAGCACGCTCCTTGACATAGGTATCAGACTCAATCTGGCCGTTCAGTGTTATCGTCCGTTTCTTGTTTCATACTGTGCCGTCGTGCTTCACCGGTAGGTATACTGTGCCGCTGCACACAGAGGGGACTGCACAGTGCACGGTGCAAACGAAATGGTATATGGGGCGTTCCAGCACAGATCGACCCCCTACATAGCATAGTCTCGGATTTCGTTCCAATTTCGTATACTGAGTTCTCAGGGGCGTGGAATCATGATCTAAGAATATTTCTTTCCTCAGACGTACGGTTTCGGAGTTATAACTTGAAGAAAGTCGTGAAAATCGCTGATTTCGTCCAAACAGGGTGATATACAACTATTATTTTCAGCCTCAACTTGAATTTCTCAGCTTCAAATGACGTGTCATTAGATTGAGCATGTAACAGCCACAAATGGATCATCTCGTTTCTTATTCGAAATTTTCACAATTCTTAGAAATGTTTTGATCACTTTTTCCAACGATATTTTCAAAGTGTGGCCAGTAATCGGCCTTAAAGGGAAGGTGGCACCTTCATAGCGTGATTTTAACTGAGATAGCCAAGTTGCAACGCAAGTCGGAAAACCCGGTACTCAATATATAATTTGTCTTGGAACTCGAGATTTCCGTAGAAAAAAACTAAAACCTACCTGCAATGTACCCTCTTGTACCCCTAGCAGCAGGCCACAGTTGTCATGGCTGTTGGTGTGACGAAATATGCTGACGTCACGATTGTAACACAAGTCGAAAAACCCGGTACTCAATATATAATTTGTCTTGGAACTCGAGATTTCCGTAGAAAAAAACTAAGACCTACCTGCAATGTACCCCTCTTGTACCCCTAGCAGCAGGCCACAGTTGTCATGGCTGTTGGTGTGACGAAATATGCTGACGTCACGATGAGCATCAGCCAATTAAAGCCCTTGAAGCGTTTCAAGTAAAGTAGTGGTTGCCAGATCATGGCATCATCCACAGGCTGATATTTATTTCTTTTCCTAGTGGAGTATTTTAAAAATCAAAATATTGAGCTTATTGTAAATTTTTTCAGAAAAATCATGAGTGGTTTAATTATTTCCGGCTAAAAGTACGCCTAATTACACTAAATCTCAGGATTCGACCAAGGTGCCACATTTCCTTTAAAGGTATACAGCAAAAATGCGCTCTTATATCTCCTCTGTTTATTGAAGTCAATAATGTTCTATACTTTATCAATGTGCAATTACCCATGAAATAACGCCATGTGCGCAAAAATCGGCCGCCCGGCGCGCCCGGCCGTCGTCGGCGCTGCAGCCGGTGTGTGGGCACGGGCATCAGATTGACTCCGGGAGCGTATGAACTCTTGCAATCATGATTAAATGTGGGAAACAAAAACAGAAATACACGTATTCAACAAATGGGTAAAATCAATGCAATTTTAATTCGAGTAAGGGTGTAGGACTCGCCATATCTTACCGTTGCCCATAAAGTCGATTACGGATTTGAGTCATACATTTGGATTTTGAAAATGAGGAGACTTGTGCATTTGTGCAAGCTTGGACTGTTTTGCGTGTTGAAACGACATCGTATCCAACACGGATGAACCCTGGCCGCTATTGTGTGGTCTCCAAACCCGGTTCGTGCGTCAGTGCATTTGACACGCGCGAGGTGTCAGATGTCCAGTGCGCAGCTCATGAAGCTGGGAGCACATCCTCCACAGTTAGTATGACACAAGGCCCTAAAAGATAAGGTTGGTCCAAGTTTCCTGCCAAACACCTACTAGCACCTCACAGTAAATTGTTTTTATCTTGCTTGAAACAAAAGACTTACAATATTTTATTAATTTAGTTCTACTAAAGAAGAATATTATACACAAATCAAGTCTTTTTTTCTGTATCATAAAGTTTGAATTGAAAATAGTATGTTTTTACAGATCCAGTATGTTCTAGGCTGGTATGATGCTAGATTTGCCAGATTTGTTATTTGTGCGCAACTGAGGCATACTTGTAAGCATCTGATCATGTGTTATTACGGAATTGTAATGAGTGATCGCCTGTGGTTGTGGTTACTGTGCTGACGGTGAGAGGGGGAAATGATACTAATTGGCTGGAAAATTGACTTCGTATCGGGGGCTATATTTTCTTTGTCCTTGGAACTCTGGTATTCATGAGCATAGGGCGCTACTGCGCTGTTCTAGGATGCAGAAATGTCAAGAGCCAAGGCCGAAACACTTGGCTAAACCAAAACGGGAGCATGTATGTTAAAACATGTAAAACATTTAATATAATTGCTGAGTTATATGCCCATTAATGGGCACTGATTTCAAGAGGCAATCATAGTTTAAACTTCAGAGTCTTGCATGTGATGTTAGGTGTGATGATAGGTTAAGCTTTGCAACCACAGAAGATCCCTAATAGGGGAGATTGGAGGTCAAGTCCTTTATATTTTTTCATATTTTTTTCAGAACAGAATTTTTGCATCAATACACATACATTGGCATTGCACACATTACACACATATTACATACACTGATACCAGGACCTACAATTCCTAGTGGGTAGGCTTTAATAGTGCTGCACTAACAAGTATTAAAAGGTGATCAGTTGTTATTTGGCCTTTCCCATTGAACCCTGGATGCAAGTGTAGAAATTTCAATGTGATAACCGAGGCGTTCAGGTATAGCCATCCACCAGAACCTTGACATAAGCAAAAGCTGATAAGAAAATTTGTGTGAGGATTCAAATGTTCTCTTCACAATGTGGCCCGCAACTTGTTGCTCCTCAAACAGTCAGTCCCCATTGAACCCTGGATGGAAGTGTAGAAATTTCAATGTGATAACCAAGGCATTCAGGTATAGCCATGCACCAGAACCTTCGGACAAGCAAAAGCTGATCATAAAATGTGTGAGGATTCGAATGTTCTCTTCACAATGTGGCACGCAACTTGTTGCCCCTCAGACAGTCAGGAAAATTATTTGTCAGAGTGAGCTGCTGCCTACCATCACTCACAATATGACAAATAATTGTTCTGGTCATCTATTGCCAACATGAGGATTGTGATTGACAGCTATGTCAGAATGCATAATCACACTGAATATTTTGGATTCAGGATCTGAATCTGTACTTGTATATTTCACATCATGTAGCACTAATCATAAACTTGTTAAAAATAAACTAAAAAATATAGTCACTGAGAGGACAAGGGGCAGGTGTTCTGTGTTACAGCTGAACATGTCTACTTAACCACACTATAGGGAACAAAGTGCACTCAGGAGCAAAAACCAATGAACAATTTACCAACTTATTGTGAATTCAATTTTATAAACTGAAGCACATCCAAATAGGTTCAAAATCAGAAATACAAATTAAAATAGATAGTTTCTTTGCATTATGATCACCCACAATAAAAGTGAAGCTTTGTATCTTGCCATGTTAAAGTACTTAACATATAAGTTGATGAAGAAAATGCACAATTATGTGACTTAAATGCAATAGCAACATTCATAATATAATTTAGCTTATCCAGATAAAGTCTCCTAGCTGTTGTGGCAAAAATATCAGTTTTGACTATTAGTTTAACAACAGGGGTTTGCCCATTATGCTGAATTGCCATGTGGTATGGATAAGCTTGTGAGGTGAACAAACTTTCAGCCTCCTGCATCCTCTTCTATCATCGGCATCTGTCCTTACCTGTATCTTAGCCTCTATCTCCTGCATTGGCGTCATTCATCTGGATCCAACTTTGTCCCTCTATATGTATCCATCCCTGCATCCGCCTCTGTTCATGCATCTGCCACTGCCCTCTACATCCGCCCCTGCCAGCAGGTCAGTCTCTTATCTTCTGCATCTGCATCTGCCCTTCTATCCGTATCTGCCCCTGCACCAATTCTGCTCCTGCATCCGCTTCTATCCATGCATCTGGCTCTGTCCCTTCATCCTACTCTGTCACTGCATCTGCCTCTACCACTGTATCTGCCTCTGCTACTGCTTCTGCTCCTGAATCCCTCTTTGTCTCCTGCACCCGCCTCTGTTTCCTGCATCTACCTCTATCTCGTGTAACTGCACCTGTCTCCTGCGTCTGCTTCGGTTGTCTGCATCCTCTTGTGCCCCTCCATTCGTATCTGCCCCTGCCTACGCTTCTGTTCGTGCATCTTCATCTGCTCCTCCATCCACCTCTGCCCCTTCATCTGACTGCCACTGCACCCGACGATCACTGCTTCTGCTCCTGAATCTGCCTCTTTGCCCTGCATCCGCCTCTGTCTCTATCTCCTGCATCCGCGTCTATCTCCTGCATCCGCCTCTGTCTCTATCTCCTGCATCCGCGTCTGACTATATCTCCTGCATCTGCCTTTGTGTCTATCCCCTGCATTCGCCTCTATCTCTATCGCCTACATCCGCCTCTGTCTCTATCTCCTGCATCCGCGTATGTCTCTATCTCCTGCATCCGCCTCTGTCTCTATCTCCTGCATCCGTGTCTGCCTCTATATCCTGCATCCGCCTCTGTCTCTATCTCCTGCATCCGCCTCTATCTTTATCTCTCAAACCAGTTCAGAGACTTCTTTAGTTAAAGAGGGTCCTCACAGTCAGAGCAGGCCCTGTCTGTGGTCCCTACTAGCCACAACAGCCTCCTCACTGAAAGTGGACTCAGCTGGTCACTGGTCCCTGGCGGCTATAGACAGGGCTCTGGGAGCCTGCGAGTCGCACTGGGCCCCTGTTGCCCAAATAGTCCTGCTGGCCATCGTGGCTTTATCAGTTAAAGGGAATGTGGCACCTTCGTCGAATCCTGGAATTTAGTGACATTAGGCGTACTTTTAGCCAAAAATAATGAAACCACTCATGATTTCTCTGAAAAATGTACAATAAGCTCAATATTGTTTTTGAAAATACTCCTCTAGAAAAAGAAATAAACATCAGGCTGTGGATGATGTCACGATCTGGCAACCACTACCATACTTGAAACGCTTCAAGGGCTTCGATTGGCTGATGCTCATCGTGACGTCAGCATATGTCGTCACACCAGCAGCTCACAACAATGGCCGCCCGGCGACGGGCTGATGGGGGCTGGTGTCAGGTAGGTTTTAGCTTTTTTCTACGGAAATATCGAGTTCCAAGACAAATGAAATATTGAGTACCGGGTTTTCCGGCATGCTTTACAACTTGGCTATCTCAGTTAAAATCACGTTGTGAAGGTGCCACATTCCCTTTAAAGATCATCCGGCCAGTGACGGATCTAGGATTTCGTTAAGGGGGGCCCAGGCTCGGAGGGCGCCGAACCTGAGGGGCGCCGAACCTGAGGGGCGCCAATTTCAGTCGTGGATCTAGCCGGTCGGTTTGGAAGGGACAAACCACAGTCGAAAAGCAAAAAAAAAAAAACGTCACGCAGTCAAAAGCTGCGCCACCAATATCACTTCCCGGAAGAATTTTGGGGTATTTCAGACGAAAAGCCAAAAAAGGGCTCGAGATACTTCTTCCTATCCAAGGCTGGCTATACTATGGAGGTCTGGCTATACTATAACTGAGAATTATTGTTATTTACTCCATGATTCTGATGAAGGGCTGTGCCCGAATATATAATCTTCAGTGTTTTTTACATTTCCGGATTCGAGGGGACAGACCAGGGAACATCTTATCAACTTATGTTCTGTTTGAAGTTGAGAGTTGAAACACCAAAATCTTGCTTATAAACTAAAAAGGAGTAGGGGAAAAAGGAGGTCGATCGCTTTGGGGGCGAAAACATAGTTTTGTCCCGAGCTTTTCCGTTTGGGGAATGCCATTTTTGCCCCCCCTGAATCCGCCACTGGCCAATTTACCACCCGAAAGGCGGCCAGTTTCAATGAAAAACGCGTTTAAAAAAGGATTTGTAAATGCTTATTTTCATGAAGGCTTCCTCTTAGTGAAGACATCTTCACGTTTACCATCAAGCATATTTCGGGCCAGCTAACGACTGGTACCTTGGTAGAAAATGCTGAAAGCACCCACTGACGCTAACTGAAGCACGATGAGCAAATAATACAGTTATCTTCGGTCATGGCAAAAACTGGGGCGTCGTATCCACCACCTCCACTTATCACAGTTGTCCTGGCTAACGGCTCCATACTGAAATACCCGATTGACGCTAACTTGAGCCTCATAGGCCGCAGAACCTCTGCGGGCCTGGGCCCCTGAGTTTTTGGTGACTTCCCTGAAATTATATCGAGTCCCCTCAGCTGATCTAGAACCGCTTTAGTTAACTAGGCTCTCACACTGAACTTGAAACCTATATGTCGCTGCTGAAGCCTATTAAGCTTTTCGGGGCCCTTTTATTGGTATAGGGCCCCATCAACAGGTCCTGGGCCCTCTGAGCTAAAAACTGGAGCTCTGAGCTCTGAGCCCCAAGCTGGATTAGTGTCCCTTAAGCTGGTCATTGTCCCCTGGGTTGGTATCGTTTTCGTTTAACTGATATAGATCCCTTCAGCTTGTTTGGGGCCCGCTGTGCGTATCTGGACACTAGTTCGGCGAGCCACCCAGCTAGTCTGGCCCTATTAGTTTTATGGGCCTTCTGAGCTTCTGCAGGTTCCCCTCAGAGTGTCTGGGCCCCATGAGTTGAAAATTGAACCCCTGGGTTAGTTTTGGGTCCCTGAGCCTATTTAAAAACCGTTTAGATAGGTAGGCACCCCACGCTGGTCTTGAGAATCCTGTGTTGGCACTGAGGTCAAATGAGCTCGTCGGGCGCCCTTATCTAGGTCCCCTTAACAGGCACGGGCCCCTCAGCTGATTTTGAAGACCCAAAATCCCTCCTACCGGATTCCACCCACACCAGATTTCCTGACTCCCTGAGGGCCCCTGGGGGCCATTGCGGATTTTTCCAGGGATCAGTGCTGGGGTCCCTCCCCCGAGACAAAGCTTACAACATGTCTCTGTCTATATACTCTAGCATCTGCCAGAGTTGAGCTAGAATCATTTTTAGGCACACTTCGCTTCCTCTCGTTACGGCAAACCATCAAATAATGCATAATATGACTATACTAGGTCAAAACATAAAAATGACCTGACCTATGGGTAGGTCAAGGTCACCATCTAGCCTAGCATAGTCAGTATGCATATGAATCAAGTCACAATAGCAATAAAAATGGTATCAAAATACGGGTTTTATCAATATTTCTTGCAAAGCAATTGACCCAAGTCTTAAAACCTGCTTAGGAAGCCCCAGATGAACTCTCAGAGGTAATATGTCTAAACTTGCAACATGAACCGATAAAGAGGCCTAGCATACTATGATTTGGGGAATCCGAAGGTATTCCAAGCGGCGTCTGCAGACATAGAGCAATTTTTCGGCAAATTTCCGTTTTACCCCATGCATTTTCAATGGAGAGGTCATGATTCGTACCTGTCCCTAGGTCATCGATGGGAAAAATCCCGGGATAAATCTATCAGTACTTTTTGGGCCCATTATATGGTACAAGCTTAAATTCGATAGGTTCACCCTTTTCTTACTTACGCCATCTTCAACATTTTTGGGGTGAGGTCACTTGAACTGCGTTGGTGACCTGACCTGAGATGACACAACCTTAAATTTTGAGGGAAAGTTGCGGAATTGATCAATGATAAGGTGTGACAAGTACTGTGTCGCTTCGCGCCGACGTTTTTTCGTGCCACTGGGAGACCTCGAGGGGTGTTCAAGCACCCCCCCCCCAACGGGCCGGAACGGGGCGCGAATACTCTAGAACAGGGCTGAGGCCAAAAGGGAAGGCTCTAAACAATGTCTGCAATTTTTGAGGTCAAGGTCCTTCAAGGTCATTGACCTATTACAGCACAACCCAACAAATTAGGCCTAATTTACGTTATAACTAGCGCTGTGCCCAGGCTTACCAATGACCTTTGATCAAGCATTGATCATCAAGGCCAGTGACCTTTAAAATTGACCTGTAACCTTGATCTAAACACTGAATAACCCTTACTTTGATGTAATAGCATGCGTCATAATAGGTGTCGTAACATTATGCAACGTCATTTAAGGGCTGTCCAGGAGTACCTGTGCTCATCAGGGACACTTATGCTCTCTGGAGGGGCCTTTGCTTCGATGAGGCACCTGTGCCACCCAGGGGCGCCTTCGCTCCCCAATGGACGCAACCTAGCTATCCAGGGGCATCTTTGCTGTTCCGGGGGTGCCTTTGATACCCAGTGCCCAAGGGGAGCTTTTTCTTATCCAGGTTCACCTTGGTATTTAGAGGCGTATTTTTATTCAAGGTAACCTATACTACCCAGTCGCGCCTACCCTATGCAAGGGGCGCTTAGGCTATCCAGGGGGCGGCAATTTGCTATACATAGGGCGCCCTTATGCTCTCCATGGGCACCTCATTCAGAGGGTGCCTCTGATATTCAGGGGCGCTTTTCCTATCAGCAGGGTACCTGTGCCATCTTGGGGCTATTCTTATCAAGGGACGCTGCTGTTATTCAGGAATACCTACACCACTGTCGAGGGTTGCCTTTGCTACCCAGAGGCGCCTTTACTTCTTAGGAAGTTTGGCGCCCGTGCTTTAAGGAATGCTTTGGCATCGATTGATTGCTCTATTATTGGGCTTAGGTGCGCGTGAACCTTGAGCTCATGTAGCGCCCATATTGTTGCTAAGGAACGCTTATGCTATCAAAGGGCGCCTTTACTATCCAGGGCCGCTGTTTTATTCAAGGCAGTCTGCTCTATCCACGGGCATCTGATATTTCGGGGGGCGGTGCCTAGGTTATTCAGGAGGCGGCTTTTTTCTCCACAGGGGCGCACTATTGCTTTCCAGGGACGCCGTTACTGCCCAGGGGTGTCTTTCTATCCAGGGGCGCATATGCTGTCTAGATGTATTTTTCAATCACAGACATGATTGAAATACATGCCCCTACGTTATCCTGGGGTGCTTTTTGTCTCCGGTGAGGCGCTATTTTTCTCTTTCGGCACCAGTTTATTAAAGGGCACCTATGCTGTCCAGAGAACCTTTGTTATCTGGGGCTGCCTTCGCTGTTAAGGGGCGCCTTTGCTACCCAAAGGGAACATTTTACTTTAATGGAGTGCCTATTTCCATCTAAGCGGCGCATATGCTGTCTTGGAGGGCCTTTGCAAACATGGGGCGCACTTTTCTATCCAGGTGCCCCTTGGCACTTGAGGGGCGCCTCTGCAATCCAGGAGGAGCCCAAAATAGATGGAGAATAAAAATTCTGAAATAAGGCGCTCGAACACTGAAATAAGGTGCCTAGTTATCAGAAAAAGGCGCTCATCTGCTTAGCGGGGAGGACTGCTGGTTGGTGAGGGCAGCGCTCTCGGAAGTGGGGCGCACATACTGAAAAAAGACACCCGGTTGCAGCGATGGAGCACTAAGCCTTCAGTTATAGGTTAACGAAATGTGGTTTAAGGCAGTCCATGCTCAAATTGAGCGCTCGAGCCCTGTAACAGAGCGCGCGACTGTCGGACAGGTGTGCCAAACCTTAGACAATAGGGAAACTGAAGATGGAAAGGGACACCTATGATATCCTGGGGGCGCCTGTACTCTCAGGTGAGGCGCTTGTTTTCTTTCTCAGGCGCCTAGTTTATCCATGACCGCCTATGCTGTCCAGATCATCTATTTCAAGAAGGGTTAACTTTGCTGTCCAGGGGCGCCTTTGCTATCCAAGGGCGCATATGATATATGTAGGGCGCTTTATGCAGAGGGCGCCTTGGCTGTCCAAGGGCGCCGTCCTAACCAAAGGCCGCCTTTCACTTCCCTGAAGTGCCTATTTCTATGTAAGGGGTGCATATATTATCTAGGAGTGCCCTTGATATACGGAGACGCCTTTTTGTCCAGCGGCGCCTTTGCTCTTGAGGGACGCTGCTCCAATCCAGGGTAGCTGAAGATGGATAAGGGACATCTATGTTATACAGGGGGAGCCTGTACTTTCCAATAGGGCGCCCATTTTCCTTCTCAAGCACCTAGTTTATTTAGAGAGCGCCTAGGCTATCCAAGGGCGCCTTTACTATCGAAGGGGTGCCTTCCTAGGGGCACCTTTGCTGTCCAAAGCACTTGTGTCCAGGGTTGTCTTTGCTGTCCAGTGGCGCCTCCAAAAGTGCATATGATATCCGTGGGCGCTTTATCCAGTGGGTGTCTGGACTATCAAAGGGCACTTTTTCTATCCAAGGGTTGCATTTATTTTCCTGAAGTGCCTATTTCTATCTAAGGGGCTCCTATTCTGTCCAGGGCACCTATGTTTCCCAGATTTGCCTTTGCTGTCCAGGGACGCCTTTGCTATCCAAGGACACCTTTCTTAACCAAGAGGCGCATTTTGCTTTCCTGGAGCACCTATTTCTATCTAAGGGGCGCATATGTTATCTAGGAGAGCCTTTGATACCAGGAGGTGGCTTTTTGTCCAAGGGCGCCTTTGCTCTTGGGGGCGCTGCTCCAATCCAGGGCAGCTGAAGGTGGATAAGGGACATCTATGTTATACAGAGGGAGCCTGTATTTCCCAGTGGGGCGCTCGTTTTCCTTCTCGGGCTCCTAGTTTATCCAGGGGGCGCCTAGGCTATCCAAAGGCGGCTTTTCTATCGAAGGGGTGCCTTCCTAGGGGCGCCTTTGCTACCCAGGGGCGCCTTTGCCGTCCACAGCACTTGTGTTATCCAGGGTTGTCTTTGCTGTTCAGGGGCGCCTTTGCTATCCAAGGGTGCATATGACATCCGTAGGGCGCTTTTTCCAGTGGGCGCCTAGGCTATCAAAGGGCGCCTTTTTCTGCTCAAGGTGAGCATTTTATTTTCCTAAAGCGCCTACTTCTATCTAAGGGGCGCTTATGCTGTACGGGGTACATATGTTACCAAGATTTGCCTTTGCTGCCCAGGGGCGCCTTTCCTAGCCAAGGGCGCCTATGATATCCGTAGGGCGCTTTTTCCAGTGGGCGCCTAGGCTATCAAAGGCAGAGGTCAAGAACATGTCAGGTTGGCTACCCACATCCCTTGACGCGACCAACATGGCTACCTAAAGCGAAATTAACTTTTGCATGAACTGAGGCTTTAAATGGCTCCCAGAATAACTGTCTTAGTGAGTGAAAAAGTATTCTCAAAAAGTGGAATTATGAAAGTAATTAAATTTACAGTGATTTGGAGACTAATGAATTACATATAGCATACTCTTAGTACCAAACAGCAAAAGGTTAAGTATATGTGCAGTGATTACAAGTTGTGTGTGCTGTAATACAAGCATGCGTCCATTAGCTGAGCATATTAATCAGTTAAAAATGTTATCAAGTACCTAATTAAAAAATACATGAATAATAATATGTGCCGTCAGAGTCTAGTACCCTTACTGCAACTGCTTGCTATGATCAATCATTACTTAGATCATCATTGCTAAGATAGCAGACAACCACCATTTGACTGTAGCAGTCACCATGCTGAGACGTAAGCTACTTGAAGGATACATTCAATTAACACTCTGTTAAAAGAATACATATAATTTAAATATCTCCAATGCATGCAACCAAATATAGGTACTCAGCCAGAGGACAAGTACCTCTTAATACCACAACCATCATCCAGCAAATTCTAGAAATATTGAAGCAGATCAATAAGCAGCACCACATTCACCTGCTGAATGGAAACTTTTGTGGAATCATTACAATTTTGTTAAGTTTGATTTGATAAAATTGACACCAAAACTGCAGGTAGGCACCAAAGAAACCTACCTCCAGTTTACCTGAACTTCATGGGCACCAAACAGCATCTAATTTTCTAGGTGCAAAGCCAAAACTTGCAACTCTCATCTCCACAGGTCTACAGTTTTGATATCTCGCATGCACAGGATTAAAATGTGTGCTCTTATTGACACCCTCAAATCACACTACTCTCCTGGGCTTTTGAGATCTGGCAGAGTTCACTTTGCCCTGCGTTTCTCTGGCTGCGGCATAATATATAAGAATTGGTAGTGTGTTTACCACTGGCAACAAAACCTCCTATTTTGATTTAGGTCAAAATCTACAGCCTCATAGTAAGATACCCAAAAAGCAGCTTCAACAACACATATATCTGACTGCTTTCTTCTCGCTACTTCCGCGCCAGAAACGCAGAACTTTGTGGTTACCCAAGTGGCTACCTGGTGCTCCCTAATCGTAATTTTCGTTGGCGGCCTGGCTACCAGACCATCTCTAATTCCGCAAAACGAGTCCTCAAGTACAACGTAAGCAGTGGATTTACTCTCCTATGCAGAATAATTTCACTATAAATCCTGATATAGATTTTAAATTTTTCTCTTTTTATTCAAAATAAATAGTCAAATTTATACAAAATAATGAATATTACCGTTTTCATGTCATCGCAATTTAGAGTACCTTTTTCTCATGGCTTTATATGGGTCAATTTCGTTGGCGATGTGGTTACCTACCCATCTCTAACTTAGCTGTGAAATAACGCGAGTGAGTAAGGATAAATTATTTGTCACTAATTTGCATCGTCTGTCACTAAAGTTATAATGTTACTTAAAATCAGTCAAGGTAGCATTGCATATTATGGATAGTTCTTTTTACGTGGCGGTAAGATCGTGGAGATACTTGTTTTGTGCTGGTAAGTGCAATTCTTGATCTCTGTCAAATCTCCGTGATTGGCTACCTAAGTTCTGGTCCTTGAACCTCATTTGGCTACCCACGAGCGTGGGCGAGTTGGCGAGATTCTTGACCTCTGATCAAAGGGCGCCTTTTTCTGCCCAAGGTGAGCATTTTATTTTCCTAGGGCGCCTACTTCTATCTAAGGGGCGCTTATGCTGTCCGGGGTACATATGTTACTAAGATTTGCCTTTGCTGCCCAGGGGCGCCTTTCCTAGCCAAGGGCGCATATGATATCCGTAGGGCGCTTTTTCCAGTTGGCGCCTAGGCTATCAAAGGGCGCCTTTTTCTACCCAAGGTGAGCATTTTATTTTCCTAAAGCGCCTACTTCTATCTCAGGGGCGCTTATGCTGTCCGGGGTACATATGCTACCAAGATTTGCCTTTGCTGCCCAGGGGCGCCTTTCCTAGCCAAGGGCGCATATGATATCCGTAGGGCGCTTCATCCAGGGGGCGCCTAGGCTATCCAAAGGCGGGTTTCTATCGAAGGGGGTGCCTTCCTAGGGGCGCATTTGCTACCCAGGGGCGCCTTTGCTGTCCACAGCACTTGTGTTATCCAGGGTTGTCTTTGCTGTCCAGGGGCGCCTTTGCTATCCAAGGGTGCATACGACATCCGTAAGGCGCTTTTTCCAGTGGGCGCCTAGGCTATCAAAGGGCGCCTTTTTCTACCCAAGGTGAGCATTTCATATTCCTAAAGCACCTATTTTTATCTAAGGGGCGCTTATGCTGTCCAGGGCACCTAGGTTACCAAGATTTACCTTTGCTGCCCAGGGGCGCCTTTCCTAGAACAGGGCGCATATGATATCCGTAGGGCGCTTCATCCAGGGGGCGCCTAGGCTATCCAAAGGCGGCTTTTCTATCGAAGGGGTGCCGTCCTAGGGGCGCCTTTGCTACCCAGGGGCGCCTTTGCTGTCCACAGCACTTGTGTTGTCCAGGGTTGTCTTTGCTGTCCAGGGGCGCCTTTGCTATCCAAGGGTGCATATGACATCCGTAGGGCGCTTTTTCCAGTGGGCGCCTAGGCTATCAAAGGGCGCCTTTTTCTACCCAAGGTGAGCATTTTATTTTCCTAAAGCGCCTACTTCTATCTAAGGGACGCTTATGCTGTCCGGGGTACATATGTTACCAAGATTTGCCTTTGCTGCCCAGGGACGCCTTTCCTAGCCAAGGGCGCATATGATATCCGTAGGGCGCTTCATCCAGGGGGCGCCTAGGCTATCCAAAGGCGGGTTTCTATCGAAGGGGTGCCTTCCTAGGGGCGCCTTTGCTACCCAGGGGCGCCTTTGCCGTCCACAGCACTTGTGTTATCCAGGGTTGTCTTTGCTGTCCAGGGGCGCCTTTGCTATCCAAGGATGCATATGGCATCCGTAGGGCGCTTTTTCCACTGGGCGCTTAGGCTATCAAAGGGCGCCTTTTTCTGCCCAAGGTGAGCATTTAATTTTCCTAAAGCGCCTACTTCTATCTCAGGGGCGCTTATGCTGCCCGGGGTACATATGTTACCAAGATTTGCCTTTGCTGCCCAGGGGCGCCTTTCCTAGCCAAGGGCGCATATGATATCCGTAGGGCGCTTCATCCAGGGGGCGTCTAGGCTACCTAGGGGCGCTTCATCCAGGGGGCGCCTAGGCTACTCAGGGGTGTATTAGTTCCCCATGGCGCAATCTTGCTATCTAGTGGCGCCTTTTCTTTGCCGGGGCGCTTTTGTTAGCTTTCTAAATTTCATCTGCAACATTTTACTGGGGCGCAAAAGACCAGTAAAGGCGTCTAATGTTTGGGCAGAGGCGCTTTGCCATGGTTTTAAGGAGTATGTGTTAATTCAAGTGGAATAAGTGGTATCTACCACCTTGGCGCACGAGATGGGTACAGGCGCGCCACTCATATCGGGCGCCTTCGGCGCCCGATATGAGCTAAGCTATACTGGGGCGCTTGGGAGCTAAGGGGGGCCCGGGCCCCCTGGGCCCCCCCCTTGGATCCGTCACTGCATCCGGCTGACCAAAACGGGCCCTACTATGGGCAGGGGGCCTGGCCCCCAGTGGTTCAAAGGGCACCTTTTTACGGACGGTTTTGATGGGTAAAAAAGGCCTGGCACATTAATAGGGTGCTGGAGAGGGCTTAAGAGGGCCCTGTCTGGTATGACGTCCCACATTTGGCCCCAGAGCCTAGTGTGATCGGATCGCGCCTCGCGCGGCCAGTGTCCTTAAGGGGTCCCCGGACCCCCAGGGGGCCCCTTGCCGCCCCCCCTTTGCTACGCCCCTGACGGGAGTTATCGTCCGTTTCGTCTGTCTCATACTGTACCGTCGTGCTTCACTAGTAGATACACTGTGCCGCTGCACACATCGTGGACTGAACTCTACGGTGCATAGATTTAGGATGATTTTTTGGGATCTTTTCACGAAAGTCACACAAATTGTGTCATACCTACCTTTGCGTGAACACATGCAAAGTTATAGCTAAATCAGTGAACCACTAGCATGGGCGCATTAGCGACATTTGAAGTTGTCACGCGCCAACCGGCGTTACAGTCACCACGGCACCGCGCGCCGGCGGCAGAAACGTGGCACTGACGGTGGCGGGCGACGCATTATGAGACAGCTAGAGCAATATAAATTTCCGATGTTTTAGTTTTATGAGTAATAATCATGAAATGTCTCCTACGGACAATTTCGATGGGTATTTGAATCTAGATGTAATCAATGGCTGCTGGTATACACTTTAGGGGTAACACCCATATTTGAACATTGAGCAAGCTTATTTGACACGGACAGGGACGGACACAGACTAGCTCGGCTAGTTAGAGGTTTTGTTATGATAAAACATACCCCCGTCGAGGCACATCACACGTCTTGTTTTTGTCATTATCTCTCCTTATCGTGTGCTGCCGCAGCCGTAGCCACATTGAAGTCGATGAAAGGTAAAACGCAAAATTATCAACAGCCTGCTCCTAAACATGCTCTAGAAACCATACCAAAGTACAACAAGCACAGATAATCGAATTGTGTCACTGACCTAGATTAGCCACTTGAAGAGTCATAAAAAAGACGATACACTTCTGAAGTCATCCAATAGGATCCATCACGATATCGCTAGTTGGTGTGTAATCTACAAAATTGTTTGCAACGCAAGGAACTGTACAAACACACTTGACTGCACAGTGTTCACTCGACCAAAAGGCACATTTGAGAAAGTTGCACAAACATTCCTGGTAGTTCTGGATGGTACATGAAGCGAGAAACCCCAGTCTGCGACCTGGGCTAACACCCCACTGGCGCAGGAGAGCCGCATGACAATGTGCTGAAAGCAAACCATATTTCCTTCGCGATGTATCTCTTCATAAGCCTGTAGGTCAGTGTTATCATTCGTTTCTTTGAAATAACTAATAAAGAGCGCGCAGTCACTCCCGGATTCGAACCGGGCACCCCTGATCAAGAGACAGGGCCCCTAACCACTTCGCCAGTGCGCCACACTCTGCACCCTCCCACTAGCCCTACACCCGTGACCCGTCAGGAGGTCACTGGCCGGTATCACTCAACCCATGATGCCGTGACCCGTGGCGGTGGCACCGGGTGCTGTGTTCGTAAAGAAAAGGCACGGTATGAAGTTGTTTCTAGAAGACGAACCAAACATTGTTTTTCCTGGAATTACTTGTATCGACAGCCCAGGACCATAAGCTAGTTTCATGCCAAATTTCATCTACTTCCTTTTATTTAAAGGACTTGAAACCATGGTGAGAAATAAAGATGGTCCGAGAAATTTAGCACCTTGCACTAAATTTTCGGACTAATTACTCGAAAGCTGTTGAAGATAGGTGGGTAGTGTAAATGAGTGAAATGACTGCAATTAATTTTCCTATTCAGCCATGTCAGTTCTGAGCTTGTGAGTGACATGTGCTCGGAACCGAGAAGCTACAAATGAAAGGTTTTCTACTAAAATTATATTTACACATATAAAACAATGAATTTCAATATCCCGATATCCATCTCCAAATATAATCAGGCAGCAGCAATGTTCTTCATTATCCGAAATGAAAATTCAAATCGGCGCATAATATGGTGAGATATTTAGATTTGAATGAAAAGAGTAAAAATGCGGTCCTGCGGCAGAGTGGTGAAAACTAGGTCAGAATTTTACATTTTCCACTGGAAACTATGCCTAAGCAAAAAAATAACCTAGCTGTCTCCAGGTGGCTGTCTTTAAAGGGAATGTGGCACCTTCATAACGTGATTTCAACTGAGATAGCCAAGTTGTAAAGCAAGTCGGAAAACCCGGTACACCATATATCATTCGTCTTGGAACTCGATATTTCCGTAGAAAAAAGCTAAAACCTACCTGACACCAACCTCTCATCAACCCCTCGCCGGGCGGCCATTGTTGTGAGCTGCTGGTGTGACGACATATGCTGACGTCACGATGCGCATCAGCCAATCGAAGCCCTTGAAGGATTTCAAGTATGGTAGTGGTTGCCAGATCATGACATCATCCACAGGCAGGTATTTACTTATTTTCCTAGAGGAATATTTTTAAAAACAAAATATTGAGCTTATTGAACATTTTTCAGAGAAATCATGAGTGGTTTCATTATTTTTGGCTAAAAGTATGCCTAATTTCACTAAATTGCAGGATTCGACCAAGGTGCCACATTCCCTTTAAACTAACTGAAGCGTGCCTTTTGACATTTCGAGCTTATAAATCATCCGTCAAATTTCAATAACTTTTTTGTTTGTATCATAAATGCTCCGTTTTGGCGTAGTAGATATTGTCGGACCAGTTTGAAATTGTTTTCTTATGTGACCCCTGTTGCTTATTCAAAAGGAGCAAAATTTGAAGTTCGTCGCTTAAGAAATAAAAATGCGAAAAATGCAAACTTGAAAACATTTGTTCCAAAATTTTTCAAAAACTATTTTGAATTTAGATTCAGGGGGCTTAGTTTGGGCGTCTGGCGTAAAAGGCCTATCACCCTACACAACTGCAAAGCCCTGGCATCAACTGTCAGATCCGCCAAGCGGCCAGAATAGAGCCTCTTGAGAAATCTCAATCCGCTTCGCTCCATGGATTTCGTCATGCGGCTCTGACATTTCAAAAGATGAGATAATCCGATGAGACCTCTAAAAACCTTGCATGTGAATAATGTTTCATGTTGTTCACGCCTCGCCAGTAAAGTACGAACACCATAAAGCTTCACCCATTCCTCGTAATCTAATGATAAACAGGCTGGGTCAACATGGTTCGCAAGCCACATCAAAGACTGGTGCTGAATTCTGTCTACATGGTCCAGATGACATTTTGCGGCTCCAGCCCAAATCACTGAGAAATACTCTAAAATCGACCGGACATTGGCATTAAAAGCCGCCACGGCGGCCTTCTTATTGATCTGACATCTAGGGGAGGCCGTCTGGAAGGTTCTGAATAATAAACCGAGTGATCTGATTACTTTGGAAACAATCGAGCTGATATGATCGGGAAATGTAAGCTTTTGGTCAATAATTATTCCCAAATAATTTGTGGAAATGTTTCTCAAAAGTTGCTTCGTTGATTTCATAACTGAACCGGTGAGATCACGTTTTAAAGAGATAGAGAGTTTGAAAGACTTGCATTTTGAGGCATTTAGATTCATTTTCCAGACTCACTTCTTGTGAAGAAATCAACGGATTTAATCCTCTAAGTTAAGAAGCCAAGGCCCCAGCAATAAAAAAAATTCTGGGAGCGACCACTGCTCCCCCCGTTTCTGCATTCTCCTGAATGGGCTGGCTTGGATACCGTCAGGGGCCAGAAAAGTTTTCTGTGTGTCACCATTGAAAATATCAAACCATAAATGTGTCACCAAGCCAGGCTGCAAACTGTGACACGTTTTGCATTAGAAGGTGACAAATGGACACTCCTGGACCAGCCTAGTGTTGAAAAACATTGTGAGGTCAAATTGCAGGAGTCAATTTCGGCGATGTGTTCCTCTATTTGCCTGGAAAAAACATGTCAGCTAATTTTTGTCAGCTTGCTCAGCTTGGGCTGTCACCATTTATAATGGCAAAATGGTAGGTTTTTGACCCCTGGATACCGTAAAACGAGCTCATTGGGAGACTACCAATTCAGCGGCACTGACCTCCGAACTAGAGCTGGGACTTTTGGAAACAAAAACTGATCCCGGCCCCGGCCCCACCAAAAATGTGTGGTCCCGGCCTGACCCGGCGGGAAAGGAAGCAGTCCTGGTCAAGTCCCGGGAGCCTTTTCTCATTTTGGACTGCAATTCTTTGTCTTCTGGTCAATTAAAATCAGCGCATATTACGCAATCCTATATCATCAGTTGGTTTAGACATTAATCAGATAATATAAACTATTATTTCCGGAAGACATTGCCTACAATCATTGAAATGTTTTCAATAGAAATGGGAAGTGAAGCGAAGTAATTCAGTCAAGTGGGCTGGGGAATTTAGATGAGTTTAGGACTCTGTGGTGTGTGTACCCTCAAAGCTAGAAATATTTATTTTGGGCCAAAATGTACTTATCTGCACAATTTTAGACTTAAAATTGCTAAGTTATTTGAAGGAGCTGATAAATGGTGTGCTTTTCAGATTTTTTCAACAGCATAAGGAATGTTTGATCAGTGACCCCGGCATGATCCCGGCCTTTTAGTCCCAGCCCCGGTCTGAGTCCCGCCGGGACCAGCGAGGGTTCCGGCTTCGGGGCTCCGGGAACTAAACAAGTCCCAACATTGGCGGACGCAGGGGCATTCAGCCATGCCCTCCCCAAAGCGCTGGAGAGGGGCCAAACTATCTTTTGACCCTCGCCAAACGCCGGAAATTTTGAAAAATGTGTTTACACTGGGTCTGTAGAGCAAAAAATATTCGCTACCACCCCGGAGAGCGATCATTGCTCTTGGAAAAGTAGCTTATACTAGGTCTGTCAAGCACTGAAAAAGGTGTTTACACTAGGTCTGTAGAGCGAAAAATCTTCGCTTCCACCCCTCCCCCTCCCAGGAGGAGAGGCAGACATGGGTTTGCCCCCGAAACTCGGGTCTGTGTCCGCCCCTGAGTCCCAACTCTGATCTGAACCCTCTGATACTCTGACTGACAGGTTTTTTCCCAGCTTTTGGTCACGGCCATGGGTGTCGAAATCGGGGAAGGGAGAAGCGTTCCCAAAAACTAGTGAAACAGGGCTATGTTCCTCAGAAATATTGGGACTCAGAACTGACGTTCCGCCTTTGTACCTAACCTGCATAAATTATTGCAAATTTTGCAATCCCAGTGTTGGATAAGTGGTAATGTTTTGCAAATACAGTCAGTGTGGTTGAGCTTCCATTACCTCTCTCTCCCCCTCATTATCAGCAGTCTGCGGTCCGTCCCCCCCCAGTAAAAAAACCTGTGGTGACGCTCCTGGTTGCAATGCCGGCAACCCGGTATTTATCCTGGCAAGTTTTCGGTACAGTGCAGATAGCAGGGGCGTGGATATTTTTTAAAGATGGAAGGAGCCCAAATTTGAAACAACGTTAACAACTAAACCAGTTTTGATAAATTTATAATGGGGCCTGGGTGGCCTATTTGCCAGTTTTCGGATCGGATAGCATGGATTAACGTGGGTTCAATCCCCACGGCGGGAAACCGATTTCCGTGTCCGATCTGACCCGGTGAAGAGGATCCTTAAACACGCACGCCAATACTCCCTGTAATTGGGCAAGTGTGGCTGTTGGGAGTGGCCCTAATAAAAAATAATAATAATACTAGCTCGACAGTTCATGGGGTTATGCGGGCAGCCCTAAGGACACAGGAAATGGCATAGATCCTCACCCCAATAAAATGGTAAATAGGACGGTCCCGGAACTAAACGACTATTTCAAAGGAAGGAAGCGGCTTCATTGGAAAATATAATGGATTGCCAAATGCGACGTTGGATGTTGGAGTAAATATTTGAACCTGTGTGGGCATGTAGTACCGAAAAGAGCAGGGTGAGGATCTATGTCTGTCGGCCGGCCCGGATAACCCCAGGAACCGGCGAGCTAGTAGGGAGGGTGGGGTGGGTTGTATCAGTTTTTACTCCAGGTTCATTAATTTCGTAACTACTTGGGATGGCCTCGTGATTTCAATACCATCTCGTAGCTGCATCCGTTGGCTTCCTTTTGCCGATAGATTTGTTTCTTTATCTTTACTGGTTTGTCTCCTACTGCCCGGCGAATGGACCTTTTCACTTGATACAACTTACCCCACCGGTTGGGTGAGTTGTATCACATGGTGGGTTAAGTTGTATCAGTGTGTCACGTTTCGAAGACTGTGCCTGCCACCGATCATGGCCGTGGGAACAACCTTCAACGAATTTAAAATTTAATCATAAACTTAACTTGCAATTTATTGCACCAAACTATGGCCAATGCAGTACGAAATTCATGGCGACAAAAAACGCAAACGAAACATCAACCGTCCAGGTGTAAAGGTGACCCGTTTGGAACAAAGAAGCCAACACAATGCGACGAAACGGGCAAATTCTAGACTAGGTACCAGCAGACTTAAGTCAGGGCTAAAGTCTGTTCAATCTGCAACTGTTCAATCTGAAAAGCCTAAACGTATTAGTTATGGACTTACTAAGTAATCCCCTCACAATAGTTACGGGAAGGGTTGTTTCAGGGATACAGATGAATTGCATGGACGTTTGAAGGAGGAGGCGGTGGGCGAGCAGGGGTGTGCCTCGAATTTGTGAAGCGCAGGTGGGGATGTGGCCATAACTTCTCGGGACTTGTTAGACTTTAATTTTTGCTTTTGCTTTCATTCCATCAGCGCGGCCTGTCTTGCACTTATCCTGGCCTGCACTTTTTGCAGCATAAATATTTGTACCTAATTTTTCGTTGTGGCTACCTGTGATGATATAGTGTTTTGGCAACAATGAATCTGTGGCGACATCCCTAATGAGCTGTATAGGCAGCGTGGGGTGCCTACCCATTTAAACGGGTCCTAAATAAGCTCAGGGGGCCAAAACTAGCTCAGGGGGCCAACCTTCAACTCATGGGGCCTAGACACGCTGAGGGGGCCCCAAAGCAGCTCAGGAGGCCCATACAAAATAAGATGGCCAGACTAGCTGGGTGTCTTGACGAACTCATGGGGCCCAGATACGCACAACGGGCCCCAAACAAGCTGAAGGGGCCTATATCAGTTAAACGAACACGATACCAGCCCAGGGGGCCCTTGCCAGCTCAAGGGAGACTAATCAAGCGAGGGGCCCTATGACCAAACCAGAGGCCCCTTAAGTAAATCCTATCACGGGCCCTAGACCCAGCTCGTGGCTGCCACAATAATTTCACCTACAGGGTTATTTTTAGCTTAGGGGGCCCAAAGCAGCAAAGGATCTAAGGCCAAGCCAGTAAGCTCCTGTGCAATACTCTTTCACGGTCCCAGAACAGCCCAGGGGCAACCTGAAAACTCGCTCTCAGATAGCTCAAAATTAATTCAGAGGGCCCAGGATCTGTTGAGGGGGCCCTTCAGCAGTTAAGGGACCCCGAAAAACTCAGAAGGCTCCAGTGGCGACACATTCAAGTTCAGTGTGAGGGCCTGGTTATCTAAAGCGGTCCCAGATCAACTGAGGGGACTCAGTATCAGCTCAAAGTAGCCACCAAAAACTCAGAGGCCCAGGCCCGCAGAGGCTGTGCGGCCTCTGATGCTTAGTTTAGCGTCAATAGGGGATTTCAGTAGGGACCCAGCGTTAGTCAAGACAACTGTGATATGTGGAGGTGGTCGATACGGCACCTTAGTTTTCGCCAGGACTTAAGTTCACCAAAGTTCTCTGTATTAATTGTTAACTGCGCTTAATGTAGCGTCAATCGGGGTTTCTGTAGGGACCCAGCGTTAGCCAAGACAACTATGATATGTGGATGTGGTCGATACGACACCTCAGTTTTCTTCAAGACCAAAGTTAGCTGTATTCTTTGCTCATGGTGCTTCAGTTAGTCCAGCATTTTCTACCAATGTATACAGTATACCAGTCATTACTTTCTGGGCGAAACCTTGCCGGCCCGAAATATGTTTGATGGTAAACGTGAACATGTTTCACTGAAAGGTTGCTTTCATGAAAATAAGCATTTACAAATACGTTTTTTAAACGCGTTTTTTCTTCGACACTGTCCGCCTATTGGGTGGTAAATTGGCGCCCCTCAGATTCGGCGCCCCCAGGTTCGGCGCCCCCCTCAGAGCCTGCCCCCTAACGAAATCCTAGATTCGACACTGGACTTGTTAGACTTTAATTTTGCTTTTGCTTTCATTCCATCAGCGCGGCCCGTCTTGCACTTATCCTGACCCGCACTTTTTGCATCAAAAATATTTTGCCTAATTTTTCGTTGTGGCTAGATGTGACAATATAGTGTTTTTGGAACAAACGAATCTGTGGCGACACCCCTAATGGGCTGCATGAACATTGGGGTGAGTTGTATCACTGGTACAACATACCCCACCTGGCCTTGATACAACATGTACCACCCTCTCACATTGGAAAAAACGTCCTCGTGCTCAACAACCAGTGGTCAGCCGAGAAAATCCTTCTCACGCACGAAGCCTTAGAATCTACCCTTACCACTGCTATAGCGATCCTTCCGATTCGTGATCATCTGAATGACAAAAACACACATTTCCTTACGACGAAATTTTACAGAATGACACCCCGAAAACACATTTTCTACACTCACCGCGAAACGCGCCAAGCCAAGCAGACGGCAGTATAAAGAAAGATGGCGGACCTCATGCCGCATCATCTGGTCGTGTCGGGAGCGCTATCTCTTGGATAGTTTTGGAAAAAATCGCTCTGATACAACTTGTCCATGATACAACTCTCCCCGCTCTCCCCTATTATAAATTCATTAAGATTGGTTTGGTTATTAACGTTGTTTAAAAACATAGTTAGTGCACTGAAGGGTGAAGACAACCTCTAAAGTTCGTTAGGTCTAAGCAAAACCATCCTCCAAAGTGGCGCGATTTATTAATACACGTAATTTGTGGTCTGTAACCGTTCACACGCCAGATTTTCCTGCTAGAGTTCTGTTTTTTTACCTTGCTTTACGAAACTAAGCATTGAAAATAATCTGAGGCGACAAATTCATGCCCATTTTTGAGTCTTTGGACTTTGGACGATTGTTTGTCTTAAACTAAGCTGATGAAGAATGGGTGAGAAATGGTATGAACCGCTATCAAACAAAGATAATGAGCAGGATCGACACTCACTATCCTGCAAAGCTTTCTGTTATGGGATCAAAACAATAATCACCGATATTCTTGGTGGTCGTCATATCTGTTTATAAAATAATTTGTAATATGTCTCTTTAATTCAGGCTTGTGTAAGGGAGGAGCCCATTAATATTAGGGAATACTGAGGAAATGATATAGTTTCAAATTTTGGGAGCAGTACATGAAACTGCGACAGACTTGTAATTTGTTGAGGCAGAGGGGACCTGAAAATATTGCTCTAGCCTAGTGTTATTCGGACAATGTAGTTGAATAGGGACGAGACAACAACTGAATACGAACTATTTAAACATTTCGAGAATAATACTACTTTCCGTTCAACAATCAAGTCATACAGTTTCAACAAGCCCAGTTCAACAAAGAACTCTTTTGATGAATGGGAAACACTTGTTTAAAACAATTATAATCGTTCTTTTTGGAGCCTAAGCAATTTATTTAATGTAGTTGGGCAATTATTTCTCCAGACAACAGATCTGCCAGTGCTCCAAATGTGTAGGCAGCATCAGAGAAGACACATCTAAGGGGTAAGGGGGCCATTACCTCCTCCCCCTTAGGTCCGCTGGGGCGCTCGCTGTTGGTGTTGGGCGCCCATGTTGCACACTGAAAGAGCCGTAAGTGAACAGCTAAGTGCATTAAAATACTCTGACATTGCGAGAACTGAACCTTAAAACTGACTTTAGCAAGCGGCCCAGGCGGAGATGTCTTGTTTTTGGCTGTCCTTCGTTGGGGCTGCTCTTTCATTCTAAGCTGTAGACTCCTGTGTAGCCAGATGGGAGCTCATTTGGCGAAATTAGCTGTACTTCTTTGTACACTGGCGGAAGCTGAAAGGGGCCAAGGGGCCATGCACCCTAAAATGGTGAAATGTGCGCCGATTTTCTTTAAAAAACACTATGCTTTTACGATTTCTCCCGGGGTGCTCCCTCCCCCCCACAATCACACAAACGCCGCGCCTGTGTCTGTCTCTGACTTTGTTAACAAAATTTGAAACTCCTACCGCCTAAAAACACCTCAAATTGCCGTCGAAATTCAGCACTCATTATGACCAAAAATGACGCTTCCTAGCTGTTGCATTGGTGCCGCCCCCCCCGAGACTTCACCCCTTCCTCCTCCGGGAAAATCCTAGATCCGTCAGTAGAAAGTACGCATGCAGGAGAGAGCGGCAACAACCTCAGAGAAGAGGTGTTTCAAAGCTTAATTAGAGCTTGGCAAATGTGTTCCAAAAAATACCTCCGAAGCCATGAACCGGTTCCCCAAGACGCCCTGGAAGCTCGCAACCATTCTGAATTGCGGTCAAGATAGGGTGGCAGATTCAAAACAGCGTGACACGATGTTTGTGAAAATCTATACCGTCTGATTTATCATCAGAAGACTAAAGCCTCGTATCGTGCGCGAACATCGGCTTGAACGCATGCATAGTCCACTGCGCTCCGCTGAGTAGACAGAATAGTACTAACAAGATTTCAGAAAACTAGTGATGATTCAGATGTGCATAAATATTTCAAACTCCTGACGTTCACCTTGAAGTGAGAAACAACGAGAATGGTGGCTTATCCTTTTTGCAGATTGAGTAACGGGTGTTATATAATAATAATTGTTGGGGCTTATCGACGCACCAACTGCCAGGGTCATATGGCGTCGCCAACTCTTTCCCTGTTGAAAGGGTTTCTCGGGAGCCAGCTTGCTTCTTGTTCAGGGAAGCCGCCGGGCCTTGAACCCGGGTCGGCTGCTTGGAAGCTATGCTGACCACTCCACTACCGCGCCCCTGAGTAACGGGTGTTATTTACGTCCATCACTTCAGGTCATCCTTAGCACGTATACACCAAAATAAGGGAAGGCCAGGGATCTGGCCCCATTTTTTCTAAATAGCTTCCCGATTTTTGCAAGATGGGACACCAACGGAGACTTTTGTACCCAGCTAGTGTGGAAGGCAGCAATGAGCCTGAATCCAGTGAGGTTCTTAGGTTCTAGAGAGAAAAACTTATTGTCAGCGGCATGAGAGCATTGACTGGCCGCCTTGCATTTCTGTTGGTGGCGGTGCTTATGCATTCTTACGCTGGCGGAGTTTTTTTACATTTGCTGTCAGCGGTACCACGTGCATTTCCTTTGACTGCTGGTCCCCGCGCGCGCTGGCTATCTCTGTGCACAAGCACGCGGGCAGTGCGTGTCGCCCAGCCTGTCCACGTGTGGCGGCGCCAGTCAAGCCTGGGATTAGAGCGGCGACCGCCGAAACGGTCGTTTCCGGAATCAACGCCGCCGGGCGGCTCCTCTGGCCGCTGATGGCTATTGTGCCCAGTGTCGGGTGACCGCCCCTCCCCCAGAGCGGCGCCAGCCAGCCGATCCCCTGCCCCCTGCCGAACCACTGGTCAGCGCCGCAGGTGCCGCCGTACATGGGCGGCGCCAGGAAGGATGGGCAGGGGGCAACCTGCCGCCCCCCCTCCCCGAAAAGCTGAGAGATCTCAACAGCAACCATATGGTGTTGATCAGAATAATATGGATTACAATTTCATCTATCCCCCTCAAACTCTAGTGCTTTTCCGCCATTGCCGCCATAACGGGACGCCGCCGTACCCTTGCGCGCAGCGTCTCTCAAGAATGTGGCCGTCCGGCGACTTGTTTGTCGGCCTGCCCGCCGGCCCCACGGTCCCCCTCAACCCTGCTGTCGGGGCGCTGATAACGGACGACCCCCTGATGTGAGGAGGGGGACGGGACCCGTGGGATCGGTCACGCTGCGGTCAGCAAGCACCGCGAGGAGACTCCATGTGGCTGCTGCCTTGTTCCGGGTGCTGGTGAAGCCAAACTGCACAGGCCAGCTCTGATATCATGCCTTTTCATAAATGCTTTTTATTTGAACTTGGCGTATTTACTGGGAGGCCAGGATCCAGTCCATGCATGTGATTGTGCAATTTCATCGCAATATTGGCCTCTTGCTGCAGTTTTAGGGCACTTCAGCTGCAGAGGGTATATGTAGGCCTCTTACAGGGACCCGAAAAATAGTTTCGTTCCCAATGTATGTGCATGGATATGTTTTCAGTCAGATCCCAAATCAAGTAACGTGATCAGAAGAAAAACAGATTTGGAGCAGGTAGCAAAGGACGGAATGACTTGGGGGCGCGGTAGTGGAGTGGTCAGCGTAGCTGTCTGCCACGCAGCCGACCCGGGTTCAAGGCCCGGCGGCTTCCCTGAACAAGGAGCAAGCTGGCTCCCGAGAAACCCTTCCAACAGGGAAAGAGTTGGCGACGCCATATGACCCTGGCAGTTGGTGCGTCGATAAGCCCCAAAAATTATAGACGAAATGACTTGTGAAACAACACGTGAAAAGTACCAGAGCGGGAGATAGATGAAAATATGCGACATGTTCACGCTGTCCTAATCTTCAACAACTGGCACATAGTGCTAAGCGATACATTCAATGTACTGGCTCACCAAACGTGTCCCAATCAATGTCAGCAAGCTTAAATATGTTCTAAGCGCAATGGATTTTCGGGATGATGGCATGGCTTCAATATCCAGACCAATATTCATAGTTTACGCTCTATCTTGGGAAGGGCTTAATCCGGAACGATATAGCTTTAGAATGGACCCGTCGAGAAATTTCAGATGATCTTTGCTCCGTTAGGACTTTGAAGACGGCAGCACTAGCTTGTAAATCCAACCTCCATCCTCGGTTTCCAAAACGATATCTGCCGTCACACTCCCACCCTCCTCAAAACATGCATGACCCGAAAAGCTCTCGGGTAGTGTGCTCCAAAAGTGGCACTCATGCCTACTCCATAGGTAAATCCATGGTGCACGTGCCTCCCCCCGATCGACCCACTCTGCATCCCCACACCACTGCCCGGTGCCCCCTGAAACCTTGCTGTCGCTTCTCACTCCTAACTCCCAGAGTGCAAGCACTGGCACTCGCGCCCCGATGGGTTGCACCTAAAGCCTCTGGCCCAAGTTGCGACTCTCCAGAACAAAGGTGCACCTTTGGCTTGGGAGCATGCTCCCCCTGAGAGAAGTGACTGCTCCCATTGGAAACCCTGCATCCGCCCAAGACCATTCGAACTTGAGCGGTTTACAAAATGGAGCATTAAATGTGAATATCGATTTGAATATTACCTATAGAGAGGACAGCTCACCTGTGTGAAAGTCAAAATTGAACGTTTTGTTAGTACCAATCTGGACCTCTGTGGGGAAGCCCGCGGCTGTTTACTGAAATACCTCTCTGATAATCATATTTAGTTTAATTCAATTAAATTGATTGAACAAAATGTTGTCATGACAATTATTTAACGTGCCACGAATCATCCCAATGAATTATGACTTCCTCTGTCAAAATTATTTTGTCGTGAGCTAAATCAAGAAGGTCTCGTTAAAAACGCGTGATTCTCCAATTAACCTGGCCAAGATTTTTACTAACAAAACTTTCAATTTTGTCGTCGGGGTATTGCCGTTTTGTACATGATGTCCTCTCTAGTTATAGTAGATCTCTGTGGCTGGACCATTTTCAGCACCTTGATGATGCAATTATCCCAACTTGTAAAATGTATGGGGATTTATCAAAAATAGTATTGACTCCCAACTTGTTGATTACACATTTTAAAAGACAAGTCTTCTCGAGCTTTGCAATTCCCAACAAAATTGTGTTTGCTCCCATTTCTTCAAGAATTTCCCAATCTTGGCCCTTGCTTCCGAGAATTTGCCCTAAAAATCCTTTCTAGATATAGATAGCTCACTCACCTCGCTTTTATAGCCACTGCGGTAGGAAGGGCGGCTTTTACTCTGGTACCTCCACGTTAACGGTGGTGTTTTTCTGGGTGTCGCTCAAAGGGACAAATAAAGAGAGGCCTCGCTTACTGCTCAGAAATAGTAAGAGAAATTATGTTCCGAAATATTTTCGCCGCCTTAAATTATATAGTTTTAGGGCTGCTAAAGTAAAGAGGGATTCCTATCGGTCGACATGCAGCTCCAAAACTTTATCAGAGCTCCAAAACTTTATCTTGGTCTGAGGGCATAGAAATGGATTTATGTGTTTTGGGAGTGCCCAGGCACCTTCAATGAAAGATCAAAGCAGCGTTAAATGTCCTGTTAATTTGCGTGTTCTTTATTTTGATCTTGAGGTCTTGACATTCGTTTTATGCGGTTCAACAGGCATGTCAGAACGCCAAAACAGGCCCTTTACTGCATTATCAGCTTTTGAAATAGTGGTTACAGACATTGCTTCAGATTTGGGCACCCCAATATTTGAAAAATATCCTCGCCCCTGTCTGAGGGGCCTCCTGAGGTTTTTTTCAGGAGCCAGTTATATAGGGAACCGTAGATCTAGGACCTCCGACTGAGCAGTGGAGTTTGTAAACGACCACAACAAGTGGTAACTCAAAATTGTATGGGGGAATGTATCTTTATCTGCAGGATCACCCTTAGAATGCAACTAAACAGCTATTCCCAGGAATGTAGATGCACACGTCTACCACCCTATAGGGCGATCGTACACGGCGGCGCGACAGAGGGCTCTGGAGTTGCTGGCTCTAAACAAATGCCGAAACATGTCTTCACATAAATGTGTTTTCCTTTTAAGGACATTTTCCAAGTTACTGTTACACCAGAACACGTTAGGAAAGCCTATCAAATAGGAATATATCATATTTGTCCAGCCTTCATCGTGATAAGAAACATCGAAATTGGGAAATCGGATCGAGGTTGTTTAAAGTCTCCGTGCCTGCCAGCGCGGCTAACCTGTTTCAATAGATGACTACCTACTCCCGCCGTAGTGAATGTAACTGCGATTTGAAAGATTAGTTTTTTCATACAAAATGTTGTTTCTACAGACAGGAGTTCTCAGAGGAGTTAAAACACATGTATTCGGCAAAATTGATTTATAGTCCCCGACTGAAGCCGAGTGATATAAGCCCTATATGACCACACAGGTTGGCGCGCCCCTAAACTCAATAACCAATAGTATAAAGCCTCCAATCAAAGGCTCTATCCATGAACAAGCCAATTTTTCGAATTCTTTGAACTTGTTCTGTGCTAATGTATCTCGCCCCCTCACTTAGGGAAGTTTTAACAAGTGACTGCAAAAAAACCTTAAGTTTTTTCACAATTTTTGCATGCCTTACCCTGTAAGGAAAGCTAATTAATTCGGTCTGCGACTGCTGCAACGTCTATATAATGATGTTCGCAGCCCCCAGAAATTATGTTCAAGTAGGATGCCCTTCATGGTACTGTACAACTTATTTAGCCAGTCAGCCTTTCTAAGATTAAAAATAAATCTCTGCCTGCGGATAACGTCATGATACGGCAACTACTACCATAACCAATAGGCTTCAAGGGCTTCAATTGGCTGATTACTCACCGTGACGTCAGCACTACCGTCACACCAACAGCTGACAACTGTGTCCGCCTGGCTTTGGGCAGATTTGAAGTACATTTCAGGTAGGTTTTTAGCTTTTATCCACGGAAACTTTGAGTTTCAAGACAAATTATATATTGAATACCGGGTTTCCGGCATCCTGTACAAATTAGCTATCTCAGTTGAAATCACGTTATAAAGGTACCACATTCCCTTTAATTGCAGTGCCGATACATATCAGGAGTCATTTTTCTCGCAAATCTCACATGCTATTTTTTCTCGCTCAAATCGGCTGATCTCTCTTTCATCAGTCGACGTTTCCGCAAGACATCCCTCAATGTTGGAAGCTCTGAAACGAGAAGCTCGGCCGATGGGCCAATCAGATCTCTGTCCCATAGTTCTCGCCTGAGTCGTCTACTCCTATTCCTCGGCATTTTCGGTTTTAAATACAGATGCTTAGGAAGTCGAAGAAATACTTCTGTTCTCGTCTTTTTTAGAGCGACGGGACTCAAGTAGCACCTTCCGTGTAGATACAGAAAAGAAGCACACAGATGTCGATTTGCGTTTCCGACGAACTGGTACGCTTAACAAACTGTCTGGACGCAAGATCACTTAATATTGCCTCCCCCGTCTTTTTCCAGTGTTTGGGTGAGTCACAATCCAAACCAGCGAAAATGTTGTAGTGACTAATGTGTTGCGAGCGGTAACTTGTCTCGGCTCCAAGCTTTACCTTTCTCATCTCTCCAATTTGCGGATATCTCGCTAAGGTGTGCACTGAACATGAAAGCTGTGAGCACCTGGTGGCAACTTAAGCTGCCATATCTTCTGGGATAGTGGTCGTTGCTTCGGTGTTATGCCGTGGCAACTCATACCAGCTTCGGGTAACTTAGCCTCAGGCAACTACAGTTGCCATTGGCACTCGCCTTAAAAGAGATTCGTCGATGAGTCTTGCACATGTCTTATACACAACAGAAAAGTGGCAGATCCAGGACCATATTTGGGGGGGCTAGGGGCTCGGGCCACCCCGTCACTATCTCGGACAGCCTCAGCTATGCATCTACTATAGGCACTCAGATATTTCGGGGATAGGGTTTGAGCCCGCTGCCCCCCTCTTGCATCCACCACTGCAGCTGAAATATACCTATCCACTAGCTGGGATCTATTCTCACCTCTTGCATGTGTTTAGGGTGATTCCCACGCTTCAAAACGCACGTAATCTGCTCTAACAACCAGCCCGTAAACCACCGTACGCTAGCACCAAAGTTTTCCAATGGAGACTGCAACGCCAAAGGTTTCTTAAACATCCAGGTATAAATGCTCGATATTGCTCATGTTTCCGTGGTCCAATTTCCAAAATTATTTCACTTCTGAGTTTCATAAAGCCTAGCGAATAGAAAAACAATGCCAAGGAACGATCCAAATAATTTTGATTTTTTCACTCCACCCTAGTGGTCATGCAGATGAGCCGGCTCACCTATTGTCGCAACGTACGCGAGTCGCTCCGAACTAACAATTCTCTCAACAGCCAGAACTGTGATCAGCTGTCGGGCAGAAGGCCATTGCAGGAACTCCATAACGTCTGATACATGGTTATATCGATGTCGGCCCGACACCACATGAGAACAGAAATGTCTACTTTTGAAGACGATGCACCGGAGTTGCCCCACAGGAGCCATACACAGGACGATTGAAATGGCCAAAGGCTACCGTAGGCTACCGTAGGCTACCGTAGAACCTTGATTTTGTATTTGGCCGAACACTCACCGTCTCACGTCCCTCACCGTTGAAATGGCCAAAGGCTACCATAGGCTACCGTAAAACCTTCCTTTTTATTTGCCCGAACACTCTCTGTCTCCGGGTAAAAAACATGTTTCGAGCGTAGAATTCGGCGAGGCTCGAGTTTTCGTCGTCGCTGCATCATCGCTCTCAGGCGTTAAAGGGAATGTGGCACCTTGGTCGAGTCCTGGAATTTAGTGTAATTAGGCGTACTTTTAGCCGAAAATAATGAAACCACTCATGATTGCTCTGAAAAATGTACAATAAGCTCAAAATTTTTATTTTCAAAATACTCCTCTAGGAAAATAAATAAATATCTGCCTGTGGATGATGTCATGATCTGGCAACCACTACCATACTCGAAAAGCTTCAAGGGCTTCGATTGGCTGATGCTCATCGTGACGTCAGCATATGTCGTCAGTGACGACATATGCTGACGTGACGACTCGTCACACCAACAGCCATGACAACTGTGGCCTGTTACTAGGGGTTTATGAGCGGTACATTGCAGGTAGGTTTTAGCTTTTTTCTACGGAAGTCTCGAGTTCCAAGACAAATGATATATTGAGTGCCGGGCTTTCCGACTTGCTTTACAACTTGGCTATCTCAGTAAGAGAAATTATATTCCGAAATATTTTCGCCGCCTTAAATTATATAGTTTTAGGGCTGCTAAAGTAAAGAGGGATTCCTATCGGTCGACATGCAGCTCCAAAACTTTATCAGAGCTCCAAAGCTTTATCTTGGTCTGAGGGCGTAGAAATGGATTTATGTATTTTGGGGTGCCCAGGCACCTTCAATGAAAGATCAAAGCAGCGTTAAAATGTCCTGTTAATTTGCGTGTTCTTTATTTTGATCTTGAGGTCTTGACATTCGTTTTATGCGGTTCAACAGGCCTGTCAGAACGCCAAAACAGACCCCTTACTGCATGGAAGAAGCGAATGTCCCCAAAGGTATAAGGAGTCCGTTATCCGGGCTTACGTACACAGAGCATTGAAAAACCGCTCTTCATGGAGCCTTGTAAATCAAGAGCTAAAGCGAGTCAAGCAAATCAAATGCTTGTCAACTATTTACAAATGCTTGTAAATAGTTGTTTTTCACTATCACTTATCGACACCATAACCAAACACACGCTAACTAAGTACATGAAAGTAAGACAGAACACATCCACAGCAGTAACCACAGATAATAATGGCACACCAGAAACGAATGATAATAATAACCACACAGCAGAGACCACAGAAAATAATGGCACTAAACATAACCTGTTCTATACAAACACCATGTCACCAGGATACAAGGCTGACGAAAAGGCACTCAAGATAACCATCCACAGGAACTGCAAAACCCAGACACCCCAATGACACCATATCGCTTAACATCTACTACAAATCACTAAAAACAGCATCTCTCATCATGAAAAACAACCCAGCACAAGACCAGGGTTGCCAGATGTGGCGAAATTTCGCCAATTTGGCGATTTCGGACCACTGATGGCGATCGTTTTTTCTTGTTTGGCGATTGGCGATAAAAACAGTCAAATTTGGCGATTTTGGACTTCCGTTGGCGATCGGTTTATTCAGTTTGGCGATTGGTGATAAAAGCCGTCAAATTTGGCGATCTCGGACCTCAATTGGCGATCGGCTTTTTTTGTGAATGATTGGTGATAAAATCACACAAATTTAGCAATTTACGCCCGCAAACTTATTGTGCATGTGAAACAGTAGGGGAGGGTGGGGTCGGTTGTATCAGTTTTTACTCCAGGTTCATTAATTTCGTAACTACTTGGGATGGCCCCGTGATTTCAATACCATCTCGTAGCTGCATCCTTTGGCTTCCTTTTGCCGATATATTTTTTTCTTAATCTTTACTGGTTTGTCTCCTACTGCCCGGCGAATGGACCTTTTCACTCGATACAACTTACCCCACCGGTTGGGTGAGTTGTATCACATGGTGGGTTAAGTTGTAACAGTGTGTCACGTTTTGGAGAATGTGCCTGCTACCGATCATGGCCGTGGGAACAACCTACAACGAGTTTATAATTTAATTATAAACTTAACTTGCATTTTATTGAACCCAACTATGGCCAATACAGTACGAAATTCATGGCGACAAAAAGCGCAAACGAAACATCAACCATCCAAGTGTAAAAGTGACCCGTTTGGAAAAAGGAAGCCAACACAATGCGTCGAAACGGGCAAATTCATGACTAGGTACCAGCAGACTTAAGCCAGGGCTAAAGTCTGTTCAATCTGCAACTGTTCAATCTGAAAAGCCTAAACGTATTAGTTATGGACTTACTAAGTAATCATATCACAATAGTTAAGGGTTGTATCAGGGATACGGATGAATTGCATGGGCGTGGGAAGTAGGAGGCGGGGGGGCGAGCAGGGGTGTCCCTCGAATTTGTGAAGCGAAGGTGGGGATGTGGCCATAACTTCTCGGGACTTGTTAGACTTTAATTTTTGTTTTTGCTTTCATTCCATCAGCGCGGTCGGTCTTGTACTTATCCTGGCCCGCACTTTTTGCAGCAAATATATTTTTACCTAATTTTTCGTTGTGGCTACCTGTGATGATATAGTGTTTTTTGGAAAAAATGAATCTGTGGCGACATCCCTAATGAGCTGTATAGGCAGCGTGGGGTGCCTACCCATTTAAACATGTCCCAAATAAGCTCAGGGGCCAAAACTAGCCCAGGGGGCCAACCTTCAACTCATGGGGCCTAGACACGCTGAGGGGGCCCAAAGCAGCTCAGGAGGCCCATACAAGCTAAGATGGCCAGACTACCTGGGTGTCTCGACGAACTCATGGGGCCCAGATACGCACAACGGGCCCCATACAAGCTGAAGTGGTCTATATCAGTTAAACGAACACGATACCAGCCCAGGGGGACCCTTGCCAGCTCAGGGGAGACTAATCCAGCTAGGGGCCCTATGCTCAAACCAGAGGCCCCTTAAGTAAATCCTATCACGGGCCCTAGACCAGCTCATGGCTGCCACAATAATTTCACCTACAGGGTTATTTTTAGCTTAGGGGGCCCAAAGCAGCGAAGGATCTAAGGCCAAGCCAGTAAGCTCCTGTGCAATACTCTTTCACGGTCCCAGAACAGCCCAGGGGGCAACCTGAAAACTGGCTCTCAGATAGCTAACAATTAACTCAGAGGGCCCAGGATCTGTTGAGGGGGGCCTACACCAATTAAGGGACCCCGAAAAGCTCAGAAGGCTCCAGTGGTGACACATTCAAGTTCAGTGTGAGGGCCTGGTTATCTAAAGCGATCCCAGATCAACTGAGGGGACTCAATATCAGCTCAGAGCAGCCACCAAAAACTCAGAGGCCCAGGCCCGCAGAGGCTCTGCGGCCTCTGATGCTTAGGTTAGCGTCAATTGGAGATTTCAGTAGGGACTCAGCGTTAGTCAAAACAACTGTGATATGTGGAGGTGGTCGATACAGCACCTTAGCTTTCGCCATGACTTAAGTTCAACAAAGTTCACTGTATTCATTGTTAATTGCGCTTATTGTAGCGTCAATCGGGGTTTCTGTAGGGACCCAGCGTTAGCCAAGACAACTATGATATGTGGATGTGGTCGTTACGACACCTCAGTTTTCTTCCAGATCGAAGTTAGCTGTGTTCTTTGCTCATGGTGCTTCAGTTAGCATCCGTGGGGGCGTCCAGCTTCTTCTAACAATGTACCAGTCATTAAGTTCCGGGCGAAACCTTGCCGGCCCAAAATATGTTTGATGGTAAACGTGAACATGTTTCACTGAAAGGTAGCTTTCATGAAGATAAATATATACAAATACGCTTTTTAAACGCGTTTTTTCTTCGAAACTGGCCGCCTATTGGGTGGTAAATTGGCGTCCCTCAGATTCCGCTCCCCCAGGTTCGGCGCCCCCCCTCAGAGCCTGCCAACGAAATCCTAGATTCGCCACTGGACTTGTTAGACTTTAATTTTTGCTTTTGCTTTCATTCCATCAGCGTGGTCCGTCTTGCACTTATCCTGACCCGCACTGTTTGCATCAAAAATATTTTGCCTAATTTTTCGTTGTGGCTAGATGTGACAATGTAGTGTTTTTGGCAAAAACGAATCTGTGGCGACACCCCTAATGAGCTGCATGAACATTGGGGTGAGTTGTATCACTGTTACAACATACCCCACCTGGCCTTGATACAACATGTACCACCCTCCCACATTGGAAAAAACGTCCTCGTGCTCAACAACCAGTGGCCAGCCGAGAAAATCCTGCTCACGCACGAAGCCTTTGAATCTACCCTTACCACTGCTACAGCGATCCTTCCAATTCGTGATCATCTGAATGACAAAAACACACATTTCCTTACGACGAAATTTTACAGAATGACACCCCGAAAACACATTTTCTGCACTCACCGCGAAACGTGCCAAGCCAAGCAGACGGCAGTATAAAGAAAGATGGCGGACCGCTTGCCGCATCATCTGGTCGTGTCGGGAGCGCTATCTCTTGGATAGGTTTGGAAAAAATCGCTCTGATACAACTTGTCCATGATACAGCTCTCCCCGCTTTCCCCTACAGCTGTTGTTTTTCTAAAAAATTCAGTTGAAGGTACTTTTCAGTTAAAGGTCATTTTACTTGTTTTCGTTGTAAGCCATAAGAAGAGGTTCATCCTGACAATTAGTGGCAAGGGTGGGTTGCGATATGTTTTGTTCGGTTTGTATCCCCACATAACGTGTGAGGATTAAATATGAGAATAATAAGCTTAAGGTAGGCCATGACACGGGGCGTTTCTATAAACATTTAGAGCGAATGTTAACGGTGGAGGAGAAGGAGAGGTAGAGGCGAAAGATTTAAGCACCGCAGTCCCGCAAGAAAAATCCCACACTTCCACTTTGCCCTGCGCCATCCTGTCCACCAGTAGGTCCAAGGACTCGGCCTCCAGCATGTTCAACATCCCCCTATTTTTCACGTGGGGCATTGTGTCCACGTCAAAGCTTTGAGGATCATCTCCTGGGACCTTCCAGGCCCTGCCAATTCAAGAGTTGGCCACCTCTACGACAGCTTTGACCGATTCAGTAAGCAAGAGCCCCTCACCACTCCGATTCGCTAGAGTTGTGTAGACTCTTACCCCTTATCCCTTACCTTTCTTTCACTGAGCCTCACATGCCTGTATGTGGGGGCATGGGGTCATCCTGGTCATCAACATTCTCTGTAAACCCCGTTTTTTCTAACTGGTTTGTATCATCGGTAACTTCTACGTTCCTTTCTTTTTCAACATGTTCAGAAATGACATCATCTTCATCGTCACTGTTAGCACTCCTACCACTCTCACTGGACTTCCCCCTCTTCATCCAAAAGTTATTCTATCTCAGAGAGCGGCCTGAATTGAAACTGCCTAGACATGTCCTCCCTGTTTCTCTCCTCCACCTCCTTCTGCCGCCTCTTCTTCATAACCACCGAGTACCAAACTGGATCCACTGAGCCACCGCACTCCATCTTCCTGTAATTCCTTATGTCCACCAAGTAGATTTCCTTCATCTTGCCCATGCTCACCCCCACTCCTGCTGCTTCCCCTTCCTCTTTGTTTCGTCCTCCTCGATGATGTCGTAGAGGTTATCCTTCTCCGAAACAAGCTCCTTGTATCGCTCCATGCTCTTCCTGTTTTTTTCCCGTCCGTCCTTCTCATGTCCTGACTCCCGGTGAGGACCTCCTGGTACAGCTTCACCAGCCGGCGCACCAGAGTCTCGAAGTCGATGCAGGGGAGCGTGTCATGGTACCACTTGGCCGTGAGGATCTTGGCCACCTCCCTAGAGGCCTGGTCTGACCCGACTCCTTTCCTGGTCTGCCTCTGGCTGCTGTAGTGTCTCAGCATCCCCACCGTGCTAGACAGAGTGGACAGCTTTTTGGCGGGGCGGAACATGTGCATCGACGGGAAGGCGACACCCAGGTCATACTCATTCTTAGCCACGGGGACAGCCGCCCTCGTAGCGGGCTTGCTGGACTTAAGAGGCTTCTGACTCGGAGTCGGAGGTGCCCTACTGGGCGGTGGCGGCTCGGCCTGCCTCCCATTCCTGATCCCCATCTGAAAATCAGTGTCAATCAAGCTTATTTGAAGTCGTTATTTCCCATTTATAGAAAAGTTTTCATGCTCAGAATGACCTCATAATTATGTGCCGTTCGTTTAAAACGTATCGGAATTTAAAGCTTATTGTCGGTATGATGAGTTTGTCGGGAGCGTAACTTTCCACACTTAACCCATTTACTACCTACCGTAGATATTGGCCGTAAAAGAGAAATCACCACTCCCTGCTTCCAGCTTCCAACAATGACTGACGATCGATTCTGGAAATATTTTGGTCTCATCGGTCTCATGTCTCGTGCGCAACAATGGTGCGCGCGTTGGCTCGTGCTAGATTTTTTATCCGGAAGTCACTCCCGCTCCGTGAACACCAAGTATACCAAGGCATATTTTGTTGCAATAACTCAACGACAGCTGTACATAGGTTAAGAAAATGCAAAGTTTTGCACCCCCAATCATGTGCTTGCATTCCCACGTTTTCTCCCGTAGGCCATCTGAACCGTACCAGGCGCCCTTTGCACTCCCACGATGGGATCTGGGGCTCTTAAGCAGGGGCGTCGCCACCGGGAGCCTGGGGGTCGGGCCCCCACTCTTGGAAAATGGGGGCCGGCTCCCCACTTTTGGCCGGAAATACCATTGAAAAAAGCCGAAACGGACATAGGGGTTTTCAACGGTAGGAGTTTTCACTGGTCCTGCCTCCCCCCACTTTGGCTTCGCCCCCCTTCCACTCGAAAATCTGTGGCGACGCCCGTGCTCTTAAGCGAACAAAACAAGGCTCCTTCTCAAAATTTGCATCCCCAGTGCCATTTACAAAGTTACATCCCTCAGTTTGTCCCGGTGGTGTACTGAATTGCACTGGTCTGGAGGACAACAAAAATAAAAACTTCAAGCCAAGGTGCGGGGGTTTTAAATAAATATTACAGCTTAGGTGAATTAGAGTTTTTCTTCCCAAATATGCCAAAGAATCAGCACCCAGGTTTGTGAAATGCTAGTTTGATTTTTGCAGTTTTGACGTCATTATCACCCCACCCTAGCTAGTTGCGCAGTATTCCAAACAGAATGTAACCGTATTCATGACCCAATAATTGACGAAAGAACCACTCTCGTGAACACTGCACAACACAAAAGTAATGTTCACATCCATCCCCATCCAGTATACTGACCTCAGCCTAGGGTGTACCATGATGCCGGCCACGCCCAGGTACGCCGGCGACCACCTGATAAAGGCGACAGTAACTGTTGGGATTACTTACATATTCTATGGAACTTTCGCCTTTCTGAAACTTTGCTTCGCCGACTTCTGGTTGGCCACCAGGCGCACCCGGACGCGACAGCAGGTTTTTTTCCTATCGGCACAAAATACATACGCAAGAAGGATTGACCACTCAGTCAACAGTGCAATAACTAATTACCATAACAATGGACACCAAATGCGGTTCCGAATTCCTAACTCGTATTCCGATTTAAGAGTTATGTTACTTGTGTAGACTGCGTCGTTTGAACGTTAGTAAAGAAAACTCGGTAGCACTTAACGACGTTTCAAATAATAGAACATGATTTTGGTAACACCTTTTACTTTCACACTTCAAAGTTTAAGAAAGATAAACGGAAGAAAAAACAGTCGCAAAAAACATCCAAATTTAACCTCACCAAGTGTGGATAAAGTTAATTCGCGAAGACCCGTAAGCACCAGCAGGTAGCCCACCCGCTGATGATGGTGTCACCAGACGAAGATCATCGGACAAAGGCGGTTGAACGACGGCTACCGCTTTCTTAGCTGACACTAAGAAATCATCCCTCGCGGGACAACGCTCCACGAAAACGCTGTATGTGCGACGATCGTTGGATGTATGCCGAACAGCGCAGGAGGCATTCCATCCTCTCCTTACTCCATCCCCACAGCAGAGTCGCTTCGCTGCAGAGTGGCGGGACTGGTCGCGAGGTGTCCCGCGGCTGCTCCATCCCGCTCGGCTCCCGGCAGTCCCACAGCGGCCGCTCTCCGCCCGGCTGACGGCCGCCCCGCTGCTCCCCGCTCTGTCCCGGCAGTGGACCTGCCGCTGCTCTCTCCTGCTGCACGCCTGCGGGGGAATAGCCTCCCCACGCGCCACTGCGTTGGTCCCGAGGACGAGCGTTATTCTGAGGGATAGGTGGCAGCCTTCCTCCCAACAGTCGCTGCAAATGTTCTAAGTCGGGAACATGGATGTTGTTTCCCCCAACGACGGTCTTGCCGTAAACATTCCCGCGACGGCTAAACACTGACCTGATCTTTGATCCATTTTCTGGGCGCCGGGCGGCGAGGAGCAGCTGAAATAAATGCTGTTTTTCGGGGATCAGCGATTCGGAGACGAACAGTGCTCCTCGCCTCTCTCGCTTGAACAGCTCGAACCTCCATTCGAACACGGTGTCTCGAGTGTGGCGCCGCAGGAACTTGACGATCACTTTTTTGTCACCTTGTAGGCGATGGGCGACCTGGATTTCGTCAACGCTCAGACGTAGATCAGGAAAATGCCGTTTCAAAACATGAACCACTTTCTCTGGCACATCTTCTCCTGGAATTCTTGCACCAAAATCATCACTCGTCAATATGAGTGATGACAGGCGCCGGGTCATGTCTAAGCTATTGAGTCGCTCCTTTAAGTCACCATTTTCAGATCTCTGCTTGGCCACTTCACTTCTCAGGTCCTGAATCACACCATCATTCTTGAATTTCTCCGCTTCTAGAATTTCTACCCTTCTCTCCAGTTGTGCGAATTTAGCCTCAAAAGAGGCGACTGCACGATTGAGACTGGCCTCAATCCGTCGCTCTATGGCGTCGAGAGTTACCTCTGCCAGCTCCACTGGGCGGTTCTTTGGACTGTGCTGCTTTTTGGCCGAGTCTTGCGACGGATTTTTTACCTTTTCCTCTCCAGGTTTCTGGTCATCTCAGCTACAGATAGCTGCCGCTTTCATCTGTTGTCAAGTCCGGAGGCTGCGTCGGTAAATACTGAGTCTTTTTCCTGTTCACTTTCAGTGTCGGACATGTTCACCAATCACAGTTCAATCACAAATCACTTGCTCAAGGCCTCCCTACTCTCCAAAACTCTCAAAACTCACGACAGCATTCCACTAGAGCTGATAAGTTTCACTCTGCACTGAATCTGTCTACATATCACCGCTCGCTCTGACCGGGACCTCCCACCGGCCGCACACTCACACCACCATGCCCCCGGACTTTGATTCACCATTTCGCAAAATTTCGCCAATTCCAAATATCAATTCGCCACGATATCGCCAATGATGAAATCTCTGTATATCTCTGTATATGTATTAATCACCAACAGGCACATACCCAATTATAGGTGAAGTCAATGAAAGATAAAAATGCATAATCACCAACAGCCTACTCCTAAAACGGGCAAAAACATTTCTAACACAACAAACACAGATAATCAATCTGGTCACTGACCTATGAAAGCTGTTTGTAGAGTCGTAAAAGAGGCGATACACTTTTAAGTCGTCCAATGGGATCCGTCAAAATATCACAGGTTGGTGAGAACGCTAAAAAGTTATTAACAACGCGAGGAGCCCGCACAAACACACATGATTGTATCGTGTTCACTCTACCTAAAGGCACATTTAAGAAAGTTGCACTAGCATTCCTGGTAGTTCTAGATGGTACATGGAGCGAGAAACATTCCAAAAGATGAGATGATGCGATGAGACCTCTAAAAACCTTGCTTGTGAATAAAATGTCATGTTGTACACGCCTTGCCAATAAAGTACGAACATCATAAAACTTCGTCAATTCCTCGTAACCTAATGATGGACAGGCTGGGTCAACATGGTTCGCAAGCCACATCAAAAACTTGTGTTGGATTCTTTCTACACGATCCAGATGACATTTTGCGGCTCCAGCCCAAACCACTGAACAATACTCTAAAACTGACCGAACATTTGCATTAAAGCCGCCAAAGCGGCCTTCTTGTCCAGCTTGCATCTAGGGAGGCTGTCTAGAAGGTTCTGATTAATAAACCGAGTGATCTGTTTGCTTTGGAAACCATCGAGTTTATATGGTCGGAAAAGGTAAGCTTTTGGTCAAGAATGATTCCCAAATCTTTTATGGAAGAAACGTTCTCCAAAATTGTTCCGTTGATTTTATAGGCCGAATCAATGAGATTGCGTTTTAAAGAGATTTTGAAAGACTTGCATTTTGAGGCGTTTAGATTTATCTTCCAGGCAGCAGCCCAACTTGTTACTGCGTCCAGGTCTTTCTGTAACGTGTTAACGTCATTTTGGGATTTCACTTGATGGAATATTTTCAGATCGTCCGCGAAAAGCAAACACTTGGTAGAAACTACGTGTGGCAGGTCGTTTACGAAAACTGAAAACAACAACGGAGAGATGAGCCCTCCCTCTGGTGTGCCTGAGGCCACACGAGCCCAATCCGAAACTTTTCCGTTCAGCACCACTCTCTGCTTACGTCTGCCAAGATAAGAACTCAACCATCTCAACGCTAAGTTGTCAATACCATACATTTGCTGCAGTTTGTACAATAAAAGACGATGGTTAACACTTTGGAACGCGCTCGAGAAATCTGTGTAAACTGCGTCTAGCTGACTGCTGTCAGAAATGGCTTTCCACCCGTGTGCCAGAAAAGATGCTAGATTAGATTGACAAGATCTATTTGGCAAGAATCCATGCTGACATGGAGAAAGATGAGGCCGGACGTGCTGGTAAATCTGGTTGCATACTATTTTTTCAAAAATTTTGGCGCAAAGAGGCAGCAGTGAAACAGAGCGGTAGTTGTCAGGATTTTTTCGTGACCCTTTTTTGAATATCGGAACAATATTTGCTTCTCCCCACTGCTCAGGAAAAATTCCACAGTAAATCTTACGATAGTAAGCCGGAATACCAGAATCTGAGAAAAAAACCTTGTGCACTTAGTACCGGAATGCCGCACGAGTTGTTTTAACTGATGTAGCCAGAATACGTACAGAGTACATCATAAACCTTGGTATTCAGTATTGCATTTTTTTAGAACGCACCACTTATGTGCGGAGATGAAATTTACATCACCGAATTTAAAAGGATAGGATATGTTCTCAAATAGTTTTCAAACCGTCAGATAGGTCTATTTTTAATTTTAATTACTTTTCACTTAGTTTAATTATCTATTCATCGTTGATGAGCAACAGGTAAACCCCAATTACAGCTCAAGTCACGTTGGTAAAACACACATATTCACAAAACACAATAAAAGAGATGATGTAAATAAGCGCTTAAATGACCGATGCTCATGTAACCCTTAGTGGGTGACCCATATCACAGCATGCATGAGCTTAAAATATCCGATGAGGTGGACATGGCATACACGAATGACTAAAATGTATTGTATGCCAATAATCAACGGCCGTGGTCTAGATGTAAATTAAAAATTTGGGTAAACACATTGATAAATACATGATGAGATGATGAACAGGGCAATGGTACACGGTAAAAAACATGATAAAACATAAAAACAAAACACGCATGAATCACTAAGGCATCTGTTTAACATACGTACGTACCTGAGATCTGAACTGGCCAAAAGTGGATCTTAAAGGGTCTGCGCGTTGGCAGGCAGTGAGAAAAGAGTTCACTGCAGAGGCAGCACGACAGAACAGTCCAGATCTTATCGTTTCCACCCTGGCATAAGGTACGTGCAGGAAAGTTCTATTTCCCACTCTCGTGTTTCGCGCAGGGACATGGAGTGGGAAGCTCCCGAGCAGGGGGGCAGAGTCCACATTGCCAGTGAGAATTTTGTGAGCGAAAAGAGCATCGTACTGATATCTTCTATTTGCAAGACTAGTGATTTCGAACAATTTTAGAAGGTCTGTGTATGCCAAAGATGTTGAGGGAACGCGGGCCGTAGCAGCGAGCCAAATAAGAAATTTATGCTGAATTTTTTCGAGTCTGTCGAGATGTGTCCTGGCAGCTCCCCCAAATGACGCAACCGAATTCTAAGACGGACCTGATGTTGCCGAAATATGCTGCCAGAAGAGGTTCCGGTTTCAGTCTTCCCACTGCATGGTTCGACTGGAGAGTCCTGATCATCACGCCCAATGCTCTGTTCGCCTTGCTAATAGTCGTGTCAATGTGTTCGCTGAAAGTCAATTTTGTATCAAGCCACACGCCGAGATCGCGAATTTTGGTAACGTTTTCTAAAGCAGTACTTTGAATTTTGTACGTGGCTTGGATCGGTTTTCGCTTCAGGGTAATCTTAAATGATTTGCATTTATCAGGATTCAGCTTCAACTTCCAATCGTTGGACCATTTAGCTAAAGACGTGAGGTCGGCCTGGAGCAGTTCTGTGTCCTGGACAGAGACTATTTTGTGGTAAATTTTGACATCGTCGGCAAAGAGAAGAAAATTCGTTTTGATTTTGTCCGAAAGATCGTTCACAAACAGAGCAAAGAGCAATGGTGACAGAATACTGCCCTCAGGCGTTCCAGAGCGTGCCGGAGTCCAGTCTGAACATTTTCCGTTCACGATGACGCGTTGTTTTCGATCAGTCAAAGATGAGGAAAGCCAGTTCAGGGCGTCACCGGTAATTTGGTATGAATTTCTAAGTTTATAGACCAGAAGTTTGTGGTGTACGCTCTGAAACGCCGCGGAGTAGTCGGTGTATATGCCGTCAGTTTGGTTACCAGAAGCGATTGATTCCCACGCCGTTTTTAGAAGGCAAGCTAAATTTGTGTCACAAGAGCGACGTGGGAGAAAGCCGTGCTGTTTGTCGGTCAGGACAGGTCGAACATGAAGAAGTAATGCGTCACATACACACCTCTCCAGCAAATTACCAAACAGCGGGAGCAATGAAACCGCACGATAACTTGAAGGACATTTTTTGGAACCTTTTTTGTGTATCGGGACAATGTTGGCCTCAGCCCACCTGCTCGGGAACACACCCTGACACACTGACTGGTCAAAGAGTATGCGTAATGGGACTACCAACTGTTCTGAGCATTCTTTGATGACGCGGGCGCTGATGAGATGTAGTGGGATCAGAATAGTGGGATCAGAAGAGATCTCCAGCCATGGTTGTCATGACAGACGCCACCAGCCACAACATGGAGGTGGAGAAAATGGTGGCAGAGGATCTGGGAAGCACACACACGCTCCCGGGCACCTGATGTGCCAAGTCCGTCCCGTCAACATGTTCAACACGCAGCTTCAGCCACTCTGGAAGGAACTGGTCGCTACCCTCAGCCTGAGCAAGATATTTGTGGTATTTTCCGTCTCGCCGTCTGACCAGCAGTTGTCCGCGGCAGAACAATGGATCGAAAAATTGATCGACAATTAAGTTTGTGACCCATGATTTTAACCAGAAGGTATGGAACATGGCAGAGGAGTTCGACGTTTTCATCGCACCGCTGAAAACTCCTGCGAAGCGCCTGCAAGCTGAAAGGTGCGCAGCCTCGTGTACACCTGCCTCGTCACGGACTGGCTGGGCTGACTTGTTATTCAGTTCCTGAAAACCCACACGCAGATCACTAACAGTCTAGATTGTATAGTAAGGAGTTGACAAAGCATGGACTACCTTAGGGTAGTCTCTACTCTTTAGGAACACATCTCTTTAGGAAATCGCGCGTGTAGCGCGCCGTAAAGGCTGGACCGCCATCAGATTTGAGGCAGTTTGGGACTCCAGTGGCTGCGAACACTTTCCGTAGAGTTCGGACAAGTGTTTTGGCAGTGGCCTCTCTACCGCATGACACCGCGATCGGCCACCCAGAAAGTCTGTCCGCGCATATGAGGAATGACTTCCCTGCATACGAAAAGAAATCTGCGGATAGAGTTTCAAAAACTCGCGAAGGTTCCGGGTCACTTTCCAATGGCTCCGTTTGTTGGGCTGGAAGATATTTCCGGCATGCTGCGCATACAGACACGGTATTCTGCACATCCTGGCTGAGACCGGGCCAGTAAACGGTCTGTCGAGCGCGGCGCTTGGTTCTTTCCACGCCCTGATGACTGGCGTGCAGCCGCTTCAGCATGTCACGCCGAAGGGCCCATGGGATCAGCAGCCGTGATCCACACAAGATGATACCGTCGTCGATGGAGAGGCTATCACGCACCGACCAATACGGCTGCAGTCCTGACGGCAGGTCCGTTTTGTGGTCGGGGAATCCATCCTTGATAACTTGTGCGAGGGCCCGGTAGTCGTCGTCGTTCTGAGCGGCTGAGCGGATTTCTTCGATCATCAAATCCGGTACAGGCGGCGGACTGCCGGTGTCGTTCAACTCCCGAACGCTGGCCAGAAGGACGCTCCGGATCTGGTGATGTACGTCGTATTCAGCTTCTTCGTCTTCCTCAGTTGGGTCAGTCACGGGCACCCGGGACAGAGCGTCCGGGGTGCAGTGCGATTTCCCAGATTTCCATACTGCTGTGAAGTGGTAAGGCACCAGCTTCTCTCGCAGCCTGAGGAGCCGAGGGTTTTCTGTCTGAGCAAGCGACTTCTGGTTGAGGACCGGAACTAAAGGCCTATGGTCAATGATCAGGTCAAAGCCCTTCAGGCCGGCCAGATATGTGTGGAGCTTCTTACAAGCCCACGTAATGGCCAACATCTCCAGTTCAATAACTGCATATCTGGACTCCACTTCTGTAACGAACCGAGAGCCGCACTGGATTAGACGCCAGTGGCCATCTTGGAGCTGTAGAAGGGCATATGCCAGGCCATGCAGACGAGTAGCGTCGGTATGGAGTGCGGTGGGCAGGCCGGGCTCGAAGAAAGCCAGAACAGGTGGCTTCACCAGCGAGGCCTTCACCGCTTCGAGCGCCGCCTGGTGAGCCTCGGTCCAGCACCACTCGTTCTGAGGTCGAAGAAGGTCACGCAGCGGGCCTGCCGTACTGGCAGTCTCGGTCGAGAACGAGCCGAGCTGATTGACCAGGCCCATGAAGCTGCGCAAATCCGTCAGGTTCTGCGGCGTGGGAAAATCTGTGATTGCGCTCAGCTTGCGTTTGTCCACAGTGTAGCCGTCAGCGCTGATGTGGTAGCCGCAGTAATCTATGTCTGACTGGGCGAATTGCAGCTTCCGAGGGTTGAGGGTGATTCCATGCTGAGCGCATCTCTCCAGAATGGTTATCACATGCTGTAGATGAGACGAGTAATCTGCATCGTAAGCAAGAATGTCGTCCGTGAGCTTGCATGTCCTCGGTATGCCGGCGAGTGCAAGGTCACCGCGACGAGTATATTCGTCTCCAGATGAGCACAGACCTTGGGGCGCTCTCTTGAACTTATACCGCCCCCAGGGCGAAAGAAAGCATGTGAGATCCTGCGAGTCCCTTGCGATTGACAGTTGCATATAGCCGTTCTTTGCGTCCATCTTCGTGAAGAACTTGCTGTCCTTATTGATGCCAGTGACAAGGTCCTGCGCTGACGGGGCAGGATGTACGCCACGTCGAACGTGCTTGTTGAGCATCGTAAGATCAACGCATAAACGGACGTCCACTGGACCACCGTCAGTGCCTTCAGCAGGCTTTTTCGGCACGGGAACGAGTGGGTGTACCCATGGCGTGGGGTACGTGACCTCCTCTATGATGTCATCCCCCACAAAGTCGTCCAGCTGCTTTTTAATCTTGTCCCGCCATGCGTAGGGTATGGAGCGAGCGGATGTGATGGCGAATGGAACGGCGTCATCGTTCAAATCAATCTTCATAGGACCACCTACCATCTCACGCAGGGGTCGATCCATGTCAAAGACCTCAGGGAAGGCGGCCTTCAGCATGTTCAGGTGCTCCTCTTTGACAGCTGAAGAGGGTTCGCCTTGTTCAGGAAGCCAAACGGGGTACTTACCTTGCCTCGACCCGACTGGCACAGATGACGAGCGTCTTCCCTGTCCCTCAGGCGGCGTCTCCTTCTTGACCTTGCTGTTGAAGGAGATGGAGGCTGAGTAGGGTGCAGCTGATGTTGACCGGTGGGATCTGACTGTTTTCTGACTGTAGGAGTCCTCCATGCTGTGCGTTGGCAGAGACTGGCTCTGTTTCGCGCCTCTGTTGAAGGCGTTGTCGTCCCCGTTGCTTCCCTTACTGACGTCCAGCTGAGGGTGAGCACTTGCTCGCCTGATCTGTCGTGGGAAGTCGGTCGGTAACAGAAGAAGCGCGACACAGTGGAACCACGACAGCAGCGCGCCGTTGACATGGGGAACCACACAGACTGTGACAGCTGACACAGTTTCTTCGCCCAGTGTCAGGGAACACTGGAACGTGCCTCGACAGTGCAGTTCTTCTCCTGCAGCTCCAAATAAGCGGTCCGAGGGAGGCTTCAAGGCGTGGAGATCTACCCCGATCCTGTTGGCTTCATCGAGGCCCATGGCACAAATCTCTGCTCCCGAGTCTGGAATCCAGGATACAACAGCATTTCCTTGGTCATGTTGTACCTGTATATCCACCTTCGGTGTGCGGCGCGCAGTTAAGCCTTGGACACGTATGCCGTGCAGGCGCGTGCTTCCCGGGGACGGCGAGCGCTCCCGCCGCCTCCCTCTGTCAGGCTGAGGAGGCCGGGTAGACACCTCGGGAGGATCCCTTCTGTTGCTCGAGCTGTTGGCATGGGATCGACGCCGGCGACGGACGGAGGAAAAATGTCCTACGGTATCGCACGCTGCACACCGCTGGTCTCGGGCTGGGCAGGTCGATAGCAGCTCCGGAGGATGCCAATTACCGCCACAGTAGCCACAGCGCTTGCCCACTGGGGCGGCGTTCCTGTTGTGGCTGGGCTGGCGTGCACGCCGGTAGGCTGATACAGCGCTGATGTGATCCGAAGCGATGGCGGATGCGTTGGACTGAGCGGTTTCACGCGCCCGGCAGATGTTAACAGTCCGTGTGAAATTCAGATTTTTATCCGCCAGTAAAACTTGGACGGTCGCCTCGTCACGCAACCCCGTGATAATACGGTCGCGAAGGCGATCTTCTGAGCAGTGAGTGTAGAAATCGCAAAATTGCGATATTTCTTTCAGGGCTATCAAGAAATCGTCAAAACTTTCATCAGACGCCTGGTTTCGCTGGAAGAAATCTCGGCGGTCTAGAATCACATTGCGCTGGCTTCTCAGGTAAGTCTCCATGGCTGACACAACCTCGTGCAAGCTGGCCGTTTCCAAAACATCAAGTCCATGCTTGATGACGCGATGCCACTCGTCGTCCACCAGTGAGTACAGCATTGCCCGCTGTTCAACTGTGGAGAGCTGATCGACTCCAGTCAACATGATGTACCCCTGCACCCGTTCACGCCAAGTAGAAAATTCCCGAAGACTGGCACCGCCAGACAGGTGTGGCACCGGTGTCGCTGTAGCGGGCAATCTCGGGCGTGGTGCAGGTGCTGCATTTTGATGTCCGTCTGCTGTTATAGGAAGAGATGTGGAAGCCTGTGCCGTAGCTAAAGCTTCCAGTCGCTCTTCCCGCTGGTTGGCTATCTCTACCTGCTGACGTAAAAGCTCAGTCAGGCTCCTGACCGCGGCCGTGAGGCTTTCCATTGCTACTGAAAGAAAGGCAACAGCCAGCACCGCGGATCGAACCAAGGTCTCACTAGCAGTACTGGTCAAGCGCTCCGCGCTCCAGACCACTCGGCTACTGAATACAGGTATCAGGCGAGTGTTAGGTCGAAGTAGATCAGCGATCCTCAACAGCTGACGCGCAATCAGGGGATGACGTCACCCTAGAGAACACGGCAGACGGGCGTTGCGCACAGAGTCCACATGTTAGGCACACAATTCACCGATTAAATCACTTGGAGTCAATATGTAGATCACAGAAACCCTGCCGACCGCGCCATGTTCTGATCATGACCGATAGAAAGAGTCGCCTCACTTCAGTGTCTATTGAGTGCACACACAGTCTCGGCAGTGCCGGCACGGCGCTCCGCCCTTGGCACTAGTCTGCACGCGTCTGGCCGGCCCCGCACCGACTGGGCCGGCCAGGTCACAGGTCACGTGACCGAGCCTCAGTATAGCGCCTTCTAACCAAACATCCACTGTGGGTGTTATCCTAGGTGCACACCTCATTGAACCCTACCTCAGCCTCATGCCCTCCAGCGAAGGGACCTGAGGACAACCTGGCCGTGTCCTGAGCAAGTTGTACAAGAACCTCGCCAGCGTCAAGCGAGAACTCATGCTGGACCTCATCCGCCCTACCTTTTTCATATATGCTGATCGGCTGGTATCCAGATAGCTCTAAATTATCCATATATTTCCAGTGTTTCTACGAATCATCAATTTGAATAGTATTCCCAGCTACTTTCAACATAATAACGCCGGACAGTTTGTGACCGAAAGATAAATTGCCGAATAACGCAGCGCTGCTGGTCGATACCAACGAATAATTATCGGCCAATGGTATGAAAAACTGACCTCACACGTATGACAATTGACAAAGGTGGCATTGGGAAAAACCAGTGACGGATAAAGGGTTCAGCTAGTGGGGCTCAAGCCCCCCCCTTCGCGAAAATGTCAGAGTTCTTATGGTAACTGCGTAGCCGGAGACTGTTTGAGGTAATGGCGGGTGAGACTCCGAGCCCCCTAAAACCCCTTCCACATTCCCCAAATGAAGCTCTGGATCTTTCACTGTGGGAAACGTACATCATTCGAACCATTCAAATGGTCACTCGTTACTTCCCAATCACAATTATCACGAACATTTTACTGTGCCTTCTTATTAAGCCAGTTACCTTTCCTATGGCCTTCCACCAATGTTATCCCAATGGGGACTTCAACGACATAAAAAGCAGCAGAACATGAAAACTTCAAATGGTGGGGCGCAGGCCTTATTTTTCACGCCCGGACAAACGGTTGATGCAGTTTTACTAAGAATACATGCCTGCATAAGATTCAGAGGTCCTCAAAGTAAAAGTGGAAAAGGTCACCCCCCTACTTTAATAGACCTTGCAATATGCACACAGCGTGTCATACTTTGACGTACCAAACAGAAGCAACACAGAATGGCACAGCACAGTGTGACAACAGTGTGTTATACCACAACCGACTGAACCTTCAAGAGCTCATTTATGAAACCTTGAAAAATCTAAAGTTGAAAAATACAAAAAAATAATCATCATATCACCTATTTTGCGCAAACATTCACAAACCTATAACGCACATACATTTTACAAACAGTCCGCATCATTGAGCACAATGCAATAATATCAAACAAACAGGCAGGACCATACGCTAAAATTTTACAATCAGATACAGCGAGTTCTTAACACAGGTTAAGTGTTTCAGCTCTAATAGTTTGCGAGGCATAACACCTTAGGTTTTTAAATATTTAGATAGAAAAAGCATAGTTCAAATGGGGAAAATTTTGATGCAGTATTTAAAGCATGTCCGAATGCCTACATGCTTCAAAAACACAGAACCTAGGGAAGAAGATGAAGATAACACAGCTGAGGCATGAAATAGCGAGAAATTTTCAGCTTTCACTTATTTATAAATGCATACCAGCTGTGGGATTTAACCGTCTTTTTATTTTTTGAGTGGACACTTCTATGTTAGTTTACGTGGAGAAACGAAGAGGTTTCTGGTGCAAAGATTCCAGATAGTGAAATACAAAGCTATTTTTTTAGTAAGTCCTAAATATTTTCTTTTCTATTTTTTACAAACTGTTTAGAAATCATTTTGATGTTTCATTGATTGAAAATTCGAGAATTCTGCCTTAAAATGCCTTATTTTGTCCCAAATAGGAAATGAAGCAAATATTTTTATTTTCGGTAAAAAAAGTAAGTGAAAAGTAATGGTGATGAAAAAATAGACCTATCTGACGGTTTGAAAACTATTTGAGAACATATCCTATCCTTTTAAATTCGGTGATGTAAATTTCTTCTCCGCACATAAGTGGTGCGTTCTAGAAAAAATGCAATACTGAATACCAAGGTTTATGATGTACTCTGTACATATTCTGGCTACATCAGTTAAAAAAAACTCGTGCGGCATTCCGGTACTAAGTGCACAAGGTGTTTTTCTCAGATTCTGGTATTCCGGCTTACTATCGTAAGATTTCATCATTGGCGATATCGTGGCGAATCGATATTTGGAATTCGCGAAATTTGGCGAAATGGTGAATCAAATTTGGCGAAAAATCCCATTTTTCATCTGGCAACCCTGCACAAGACCAGTCGGGCACCTGACCTTGACCGGTGCGAGTCGGTGCCAGGGCCCGGGGGCATGGTGGTGTGAGCGCGCGGCCAGTGGGAGGTCCCGTTCAGAGCGATCAGTGATATGTAGACAGAGTCAGTGCAGAGTGAAACTTATCAGCTCTAGTGGAATGCTGTCGTGAGTTTTGAGAGTTTTGGAGAGTAGGGAGGCCTTGAGCAAGTGATTTGTGATTGAACTGTGATTGGTGAACATTTCCGACACAGAAAATGAACAGGAAAGAGACTCAGTATTTACCGACGCGGCCTCCGGACCTGACAACAGACGAAAGCGGCAGCTATCTGTAGCTGAGATGACCAGAAACCTGGAGAGGAAAAGGTAAAAAAATCAGTCACAAGGCTCGGCCAAAAAGCAGCACAGTCCAAAGAACCGCCCAGTGGAGCTGGCAGAGGTAACTCTCGACGCCATAGAGCGACGGATTGAGGCCAGTCTCAATCGTGCAGTCGCCTCTTTTGAGGCTAAATTCGCACAACTGGAGAGAAGGGTAGAAATTCTAGAAGCGGAGAAATTCAAGAATGATGCTGTGATTCAGGACCTGAGAAGTGAAGTGGCCAAGCAGAGATCAGAAAATGATGACTTAAAGGAGCGACTCAATAGCTTAGACATGAACCGGCGCCTGTCATCACTCATATTGACGAGTGATGATTTTGGTGCAAGAATTCCAGAAGATGTGCCAGAGAAAGTGGTTCATGTTTTGAAACGGCATTTTCCTGACCTACGTCTGAGCGTTGACAAAATCCAGGTCGCCCATCGCCTACAAGGTGACAAAAAAGTGATCGTCAAGTTCCTGCGGCGCCACACTCGAGACACCGTGTTCGAATGGAGGTTCGAACTGTTCAAGCGGGAGAGGCGAGGAGCACTGTTCATCTCCGAATCGCTGATCTCCGAAAAGCAGCATTTATTCCAGCTGCTCCTCGCCGCCCGGCGCCCAGAAAACGGATCAAAGGTCAGGTCAGTGTTTAGCCGTCGCGGGAATGTTTACTGCAAGACCGTCGTTGGGGGAAACAACATCCACGTTCCCGACTTAGAACATTTGCAGCGACTGTTGGGAGGAAGGCTGCCACCTATCCCTCAGAATAACGCGCGTCCTCGGGACCAACGCAGTGGCGCGTGGGGAGGCTATTCCCCCGCAGGCGTGCAGCAGGAGAGAGCAGCGGCAGGTCCACTGCCGGGACAGAGCGGGGAGCAGCGGGGCGGCCGTCAGCCGGGCGGAGAGCGGCCGCTGTGGGACTGCCGGGAGTCGAGCGGGATGGAGCAGCCGCGGGACACCTCGCGACCAGTCCCGACTCTGCAGAGAAGTGACTCTGCTGTGGGGATGGAGTAAGGAGAGGATGGAAGGTCTCCTGCGCTGTTCGGCATATATCCAACGATCGTCGCACATACAGCGTTTTTGCGGAGCGTTGTCCCGCGAGGGATGATTTCTTAGTGTCAGCTAAGAAAGCGGTAGCCGTCGTTTAACCGCCTTTGTCCGATGATCTTCGTCTGGTGACACCATCATCAGCGGGTGGGCTACCTGCTGGTGCTTACGGTTCTTTGCGAATTAACTTTATCCACACTTGGTGAGGTTAAATTTGAATGTTTTTTGCGACTGTTTTTTCTTCCATTTATCTTTCTTAAACTTTGAAGTATGAACGTGAAAGGTGTTACCAAAATCATGTTCTATTATTTGAAACGTCGTTAAGTGCTACCGAGTTTTCTTTACTAACATTCCAACGACGCAGTCTACACAAGTAACATAACTCTTAAATCGGAAAACGAGTTAGGAATTCCGAACCGCATTTTGGTGTCCACTGTTATGGTAATTAGATATTGCACTGATGACTGTCAGTGGTCAATTCCTTCTTGCGTATGTATTTTGTGCCGATAGGAAAAACGCCTGCTGTCGCGTCCGGGTGCGCCTGGCGGCCAACCAGAAGTCGGCGAAGCAAAGTTTCAGAAAGACGAAAGTTCCATAGAATATGTAAGTAATCCCAACAGTTACTGTCGCCTTTATCAGGTGGTCGCCGGCGTACCTGGGCGTGACCGGCGTCATAGTACACCCTTGGCAGAGGTCAGTATACTGGATGGGGACGGATCTGAACATTACTTTTGTGTTGTGCAGAGTGCTCACGAGAGTGGTTCCTTCGTCAATTGTTGGGTCATGAATACGGTTACATTCTGTTTGGAACACTGCGCAACTAGCGTAACATAGTTGAAAAGCCGGATCAAAGAAACAATATTTGCCAATTGAAGTCGTTCTGCCAACGAAGCTTCAATCGTACGATCATGCAAATATTAAATCCACGCATTGCATTAGAACAGTTGCAAACACATGCTGCAATGCTTCAATTTGTTATGTAATTTTGCCTCAGTTCCAGTACTGCGGGGACCTGGCGTGGCGGCTGCTGGCGGACCTAGCCGCGCCCGGTCACCTCCCTGCTCATTCAGAAACGTGGTCGATAACGTGTTCTGACATTTTTGTTTCTGTTTACCTACTTTAAATCAGGTTAAATCAGGAGTATGTCATTGTGCGTACACAATACGATTTTTAGGGGTCATCACAGAACAACATTTTGTCTAAGAGGAATGCAGACCCTATTTTGGATCTTTCGGGGCCTTGCACCGTCGCGAGATGCCGGATTAGGGTGTGTAGCCTTTTCGTTGAGGTAGGGCTTGAAGGCGTTGGGTTGTTTGACCCGGCGCGGATGTTGCACACGTTAGGTGGGTGTAGTGGGGGTGGATGGGGTTCAGGTGGAGGAAGGGAGGGATATTCTCACAAAACAATGTTGATTTGGGAGGCATTATGGTCGATCCGCGGTTTGTCGGTGCCAGGTAGTTTGATGATATGAGTCGGACTGCTCAAACTTACGGGCAATTCCAGCACCAATCGACCAGGCAAATGGCAAATCTACACGGTACCTCTTCGATTTTCTTCAAAATAATTTTATAGGGTTCTCATGGGCCGTAAAGACGAATCTGAAAGTTTTAGCTCGATTGGAGTAAAACTTTAGAAGTTATTGCCTCAGGCATTTTTTGAAAATCTGCTTACAGTGCATTTTTTAGGTGATCATAAAGCCCACAGAGACAGATGAAATAGGCTTAAAGTATATATTTTCCTGTCTGAAATGCGCCGAAGAACTCGAATCTGAAGTCTGTTTGACCCTAGGTCACTTGTGAAAAAAGTTGTGATTTGACCTTGACCTAAGGTCACATTCAAAATTTGCTGGTACACCTTTTGTTCAAAATGGCATATTCCAAATTAAAGATTGAACTTTTCTCCTTCCATTAAAATAGGTTAGAACATCCGTTTCTTATATCTACTAGTGTTTTTAACACGCTTAGTGGAGGGTAGCCTGGCATCAACACGTAATGAAGGGGGTCCCGAAATGCCTCCCCTGAGATTTCACCAATTAAGAGGGTTAGCAAAACGCGTGTTGCGGGTTTTGTGAGGGCTGTAGAATGTGTTTTTTAGGCTAGATTTCATGGACCTAGACCAGTATCCTCAAAGTCAAATGAGGTCATAGAGGTCAAATGTAGGCCGTACCTGACACTTAGCGAAATGCCGTTACTGTGCGAAACAAAGTCGCGAATACACTTTGAGCGGGCAAATTTCATAAAGAGAAGATATAAATTGTTCTCTGGAATATTTAGGTCGAGGTCGGTCAAGGTAATTGACAATGACACCACAACGTGAGATATTTCCATAATGGATGCACATACGTTGAAGCTTGCATAGAAGCAACCATTAAGCAATCAATGAGTTGGACCTTGACCCACGGTCTTTGGCCTGTGACCTGGAACTTATCATTCTGTAACCTCAGCTGTGACATAAAAACATCATACACGTATTGCCAGGGAACGTCATGTGACCGAAAGCTGTGCGATCAACAATTGCGATAATGTTTATATGACCTTGGTCTGTAACCTATGATCTAGTGAAATGATTTTTAACACGCGCATTGACGGGGGGGCGGGTACCCGCCCCCTCGGGTTTTTCGGAGATAGTAGAAAAACGGCGGCGCGTAGCGCCGCCGTACTTAGTATACCTTTCCCCTCATCATTTTTACAACTTCTGTGAAAATTTTAAGGTTAGGTCATCTCAGGTCAGGTCACCAGTACAGGTCAAGTGACCCGACCTCAAAAAAGTTTAAGGTAGCATAAGTCAGAGCAGGGTGAACTTATCCGATTGAAACTCATATCACATAATGGCCCCACCGAGATCTCTAACATATGTTCCGGTATTTTTGATATCGATGACCTAAGGTCAGGTACGAGGCATGACCTCTCCATTGGAAATACATGGGAAAAATGGTTTTTACTGAATAACTCAGTAACGGATGGTGATAGAGCATTTATTTTAGCTGCATTAGACTCGCCTGGGCTTTGCGGTTCTAACGATATGCATTTTATATAATTTGACTCTGACCTGACCTCAGGTCAGGTCAAATCCTTGATTTGACCTAGCAAGGTCAAATTATATATCATTCGATTCGGCTTGCTAAGAGGATTCATATAGTTGAAGTCGTTTTGCCCTATCTTTACTTGTTCAGATGTAATGCCCGAAAAACTGAATTTTACATGTTATCCCTATGACGGACATGTTTTGACCTCTCGTGACCTTAAATGTGCCCTGACAAAAAATGGTTCGTATGTTTTCGATGGAGAAGTGGATGGGCAGCCCAACGCCGTTTATTGTTTTTCGCTATCTACCGTGGTTCTCGAGATCTTAGGGGGGCGGGTACCCGCCCCCCGTCAATGCGAAGGTGGCTCAGACCCCCGTCAATGCGCGTGTTAACATACAACTCTGACGATGCTACGTTTTCCTCGCACAGCTAGGTCTGCAATGCATTTGAACTGGTGTGACCGCACATAGGCGTCGGAAAAGAAGGCCAGGGGCCTGGCCCCCACTTTTGGCCCAAAATTTCCTTATCTCAGTCAAAATGGGAGAAAACCTGAAATTTGCATAAACGGTAACTGTGGAGGGCATCGAGGAGCCCAAATTTGAACAGTTTTTGGTCATATCATGGAAAGGTTTTTGTCAGCATCAGGTTTAAGTTTGACTGACCCCACTTTTTTCCGGTGGCGGTGCTTACGTGACCGCAGATTATGGCTATTTAGAAATATACATCTGATTTTGTAAGCCTGTAGGTCAGTCAGTGCGTAAACATAGAGGACAGATTTTCAAAGTTCTTTCCAAAATTAACTCGCTCATCGATGTTGTTTTTCTGCCATGAAGGGTTTCCGGCCACCTCGGGTAATTATGCTTAAGCCCTGTCCGACTGCGTGTTAATGCTCATTACAGTGCTTTAACCCTCGCCCCACCGGGGGGCCATCGATGGCCCCCCTAAGGTTTTTCCGGGATAGCAGAAAAACGACGAGGCGCAGCACCGCAGTTGAGGGCTCTACCTCTCACTGCATCATTTTCCCATCATCCCTGAAATTTTTTACCCCGGGTCACCCAAGGTCAGGTCACCAGACGAGGTCAACCAAGGTCACCTCACTTCACTTTAGAGCTCTGTAAGAGCTACATTTCAAAGTCGATCGATTTGAAACTTCCTACACTTCATAACCCCTCCAGGGTCTACAAGGTGTATATCCGGGATTTTTCGATTTCGTGCCCTGAGGTCAGGTCACGAGGCGACCTCTCCCATTGGAAAAGCATAGGGAAAAGTTGTTTCATGATATAAAAGCCACAAAAATTATTGCAAATACTCAGACTGCTCAGAAAACGTTTTTGGACACACTTTCACGGATCCCAGGGGTCATATTTGCCCTTTGACTTTTCCAAGGTCATCCAAGTTCACCAGAGGTCAAAAACAGTATTTTGGCAATAACTTTTGACCTAATTAAGCTAGAGCGGTGAAACAAACACCATCGTGTTTGTCTTGTCACTGGCTTTCATTTGATATACGGCAAGGTCACTTTGTGACCTTTCGTGACCTCAGGTCATATTAGGTCACGAGGTGACCTCTGGAGGTCAAACTACTGGCGGGAGGTCTTTACGTTCCACATAGCAGAAAAAGTACTGGCAATTTGCTATCAAATGTACTTTACCAGGCCTCAATAGCTCTAATGACATAAGAGTTATGCACAGTTTGCTTAATCATTGCATATTTGAGTGAAAAATAGCCAATCTTGACCTAATTTGACCTCTGGAGGTCAAACCATTGACCTGAGCACTAAAACATGCGAAGTAATTTCTTACTGAATTCACGCAAGCTTTCTAGTGCACTTTGCAGATTTGCGCTAACGCTCATATTTTCGGAGTTAGGGGCCATCGATGGCCCCCGGTGGGGCGAAGGTGGCGCCGGACCCCCCGGTGGGGCGCGGGTTAAAGGATGATGATAACTCGTCGCTGGGGCTTCGACAGCATATTGGAAAGGTAGTGGGACAAAATGGTGATACAATAGGAACAGTGCTAGAAGTCTGACGAAAGCCAAATAAGGCAATCGTGGTTTCCCGTGTTCATATATAGAACTCGTCTATCGCGTCAATTCAAATAAGTTTTTTCTGCATCGGACCGAAGCAAGCATTTTCCACTCGCGAGTTAGTACTAGAGCAATACTCTCTCCTTGACGATATCTTTGCGCGATTTTACTCTCCTTGAAGTTAAAGGAAACAAGCATTTGTCAACACGTGGAAAAATATGTATGTATGTACACCGGACACCGGTTTGCAACAATGCACCGAAATACGGGAGCCGGCGCCTCCATGAGCTGTCTTTGTGCTGAGCTGACCTTACGCTGTCACAGTAGGCAGCTCTGTTCCGTCCAGTGGCGGATCCAGGGGGAAGCAAAAACGGCATGTCCCCCAAATGGAAAGCTAGGGGCAAAACTATGTTTTTGCCCCCCTCCCCAAGCGGTCGACCTGCTTTATGCCCCGACTCATTTTTAATTTATGAGCAAGATTTCGGTGCTTCAACTCTCAACTTCAAACAGAACCAGCTAAGTTCAGTGTAAATATTGGGTCTTGGATAGAAAAAGTATTTTGTGCCCATACTTTTTCACCCCGTGACGTTTTTTTTGCCTTTTGGCTAAAATATCCCTAATCCTACTGTCAAATCATATTATTGTAGCACAATTTTTCACTGCGTGACGTTTTTTCTCTTTTTTCCTTTTTGACTTTGGTTTGCTCCTCCCAAACCGACCGGCTAGATCTGCCACTGGTTCCGTCGATGTCTTCAGAGAGCTCTCGCACCTGCATGGTGTTCAGGTTTACGGGTGTGAAACGATGAAACCGTTGGGTGCCCTTGATCTTCAACGCCGAGCTGTACCACTGTATCAGTCGTTTTGACATTTCAAAGACCTCCTCTCTACTGACAAACGCGAAATGGATTGTGGTGTCGAAGTATTGCGTCAGAAAAGAGAACATCAATAGAAGATCCAAGATCTGATCCTTTTCTTCTCTCCTTAAGCTTACCTTGGCTGTTCTTCTTCTAACTTTACCGCCAACTCAGTCACAGGCGTTCTTCGCGTGGCTGGTAGCAAAAAAGCGTTATTAACATGGTATTTGAAAGTCTGTCTGGATGATAACAAGCATTGATAAAGTGAAAATTGTTTTTGTATTGGCCACCGCACCCGTCTGATACGTAATGTGTTTTCTTCAAACTTGGCATGTGGGTGCGTAGCCAAGGTACGGGTTTGTGCTGCAAGATATGAGCCATGACGTGAGAGTGCTTTAAGTCGTCACTTAAAAAAAAACTTCTACTGCACCGGACTCCATCCTCAATCCAGTATGGAACAAAAAGGTGTACAGTCACCTGCTTTGCAGACCAGTGATACGACTGAGCAGCATTTTGCGCAGCACATGTATTATTTTCTGATAAGTCATCGATGACTACGGCTTTCCCCCCTCTTGGTGCCTTTTCCTTCCAGTTTGCTATATAATGCCCTTTGAGCCATATATATGTAGTGGTGATGGGTTAGGTTACATACATTCTCACTCAGGGGATCAACAAATCGCTCTATATTATCCACGCAATCCGAACGCGTCGATTCTCTCTCTGATTTTGACCATTCTTTGAACGTAATATCTTCAGAAGACATTTGCACGGGAGTCAAAAGAGTATAAATACACCCTAACCTCCCTCCTATCTAGGGCTCCTTTGACGTGAGGGTGTCCACTGTCACCGTACTGTTATATTTTTCAATATCACTGTTTCAATATATCACTGTTATATGTTTCAAACGTTTCGCAACTTTTTCCGTATAATCACGGCACTTCACTAAAGGTGTCCGTTATGACGTACATACATTTAACATATATGACCTGATTTGACCTTAAAGATATAGATATAAGTCCATACAATTGAGCTCAAATAAAACAGTTTACAGGCCTCACAAATCCCGGAACATGCGTTTTCCTAACCCTCTTAATTGGCAAGATCTCAGAGGAGGCATTTCGGGACCCCTTCATTACGTGTTGACACCAGACCATCCCTCCACTGTGCGTGTTAAAAACACTAGTAGATATAAAAAACGGATGTTCTAACCTATTTTATTGGACGGAAAAAGTTCAATCTCAAATTTGAGATATTCCATTTTGAAAACAAGGTGTACCAGCAAATTTTGGACATGACCTTAGGTCAAGGTCAAATCATAATTATTTTCACAAGTGACCTAGGGTCAAACGGACTTCAGATTCGAGTTTTTCGGTTCATTTCAGACAGGAAAAGGTATATTTAATACATAGTTCATCAGTCTCTGTGGGTTGTATGGTCATCTAAAAATGCACTGTAAGCAGATTTTCAAAAAATGCCTGAGGCAATAACTTCTAAAGTTTTATTCCGATTGAGCTGAAACTCTCAGATTCAGCTTCGGGGTCCATGAGAACCCTACATGCCAATTTTAAAGAAAATCGGAGAGGTACCGTGTAGGCCTTGGTCGATTGGTGCTGGAATTGCCCTTACGTGGTATGCGCAAGGAGCAAGCACAGTTATAAACCGTTCCTGAAGGAGAGCCTATCCCATGATCAGTGATGCCTGATTTGAAAGTCATAGCATTTAACGTTAGGTGATTGCGCGAAGCAATGAAAAGGCGGGCAGTATTTAGGTTTCTCCACTCCCAATGCCCAAATTATGTTGTGGTAATGCAAGAAACACATTCTTGTTGTCGTGATATGACGTACTGGCAGTGGGAGTGGGGCTCAAAATTTTGTTTTCACATGGTAAAAGCGTAAAGGAATGTGGGGTCTCAGTCTTATTACAAAAGTCCTTTCAGGGAATCGGTACCGCTAAGCTGGAGCATGCTGCGGATGATGGAAGGCTTATTGTTGTTGATATTGAATATGAGGAATGCAAAATTAAGTTAATTGGTGCATATGCCCTGAATAAGAATACAAATAACTTGCAAGTAGATTTCTTCATGCGGGTCAAAGAAAAGTTGAAGTCATGTTGGATATAGAAAAATGTCATTTAATCTTTGCGGTGATTTAAATGTACACTTAACCCACCGAGACACATCCAATAAAAGCTTCCGCATCACAGTTGCCGCCAAAGTTCTGATGGATTTAATTGGGCAACACAACTTGGTTGACTTGTGGCCCAATAAGAACCCAGAATTGGTTCGATATACTTGGAGGCGATTTAATCCATTACAACAATCTAGAATTGATTACATAATAGCAAGCAAACATTTAATAGACAATAACGTTATGAAATGCATAAATATTCGACCATCAATTCTAAGTGATCACTCATCATTAGCAACAGAAATAGTATTGTTTTCGTCTGAGCATGGGCCTGGACTTTTTTCGTTTTCGTAACGATCTCCTACAAGATGTTGTATTTGTTGATTTGGCAAAAACAGGAATACAAAGAGCTACGATGAGAAGTGAGATATAATCTGATACTTCTGGACGGG